>OY039088.1:14910804-16110804 GCA_955850985.1 Elophila nymphaeata | reverse complement strand
TAAAAAAAAATGTCTTCAAAACGGTATTGTTCAATGTAGTTAACTCGATGTGCACGGACACAAACGAACGGGGCCGCCGTCTGACAAAAACATCACGGTTTTGCGAGTTGCGTGCGAGTTGAGCACTTTACATTGCGCGGTACAATTTGCAATTTTTTTTAACACCAAAAAATAAAAATCATTTCCCAGCAATATCTTTTTTGAAATATGTCTTATTTTGATGTATAGAATACATGGTTCTCGTTTGACTATTCATGTCTTTTACACCCAGTACAACATAAATATAATTAAAAAGACCAATTTTATCTTCTTCGGCAATAAATCGGGACTCTCCGTAATTGAATAACTGATGAAGATCAACTAAAAAGTGTATTTCTTTTTTCTCGCGGGAATAGTTTTCAAAAGTATTCTGGAGAAATAATTGCCCATACCCACTTTCCCCCTGCTGTAATGATCATTGGGTATTTACACCTGTCATTATTCCGTGTGGATCCAGCTGAGTGTAAACACAGACTTACAAGATCCTACGCACGTGTGCTGCACATCCTGCACTGTTCTCAGATCTTAAATGCCAGTAGCTAATAGCTGTTCCCTCTTCTCTTACTAATTTCTCTTACAATCCGTACTTAGGCAAATATCAGCTGTTGCAAGAGATAATACGTGATGTAATCTTCATTTCATCTGATAGTAAGTCATGATAAGGCTGCAATCGGCTGGTCGACGCAAGCTTGACCTGGAACCCTCTACCACAGTATACCCAGAACAGTAATACGTCTTCATACAAACTGGCCGCTATCCATTAGAATGTGTGCGTGCGTACTCGGCGCCGTGTACGCACGCACTGTGACGCACACATTGACATAAAAATATGGGGACATAAAGGTGGTCTGGCCGTCTCGGTGTGATCGCGCGATTTTATGTCATTGCACCTTCGCTCTGTTATACCCTTCCGATGTTAGCGAAACTGCTAACCCTTAAGAACTGCTGCATCAGCAGCCTAGTAAGTTAGGAGAGCTCGCGTCACCGCGAGCTCAGTCTGTTGCGCGCCTCTGACACGATCGGTCGTCTCCTGGGTCTAGAAATCCATCCGTGTCAAAAGTAATTAAAAGTAGAGTTAGTAAATAAAAGTGTTTTCCTTTTTTTTAAAACGCTCTCAGAGTCGTGTCCCGTAACATTTGGTGGCAGCGGTGGGATACGGAAATCCCCAGTGCTTGTGAGTGAAAGTGAAACTCTTATGAACTTACCCGACGACCGCGCAGCAGATTCAACAACCGCAATCATATCTTGCAAGTGTACAATACGATTCATATCCTACATAAGTATACCAACGTACCTGCATACCATATCCACGAAGAAGGTTCAATCAAACAGAGTGTATCCTGCTGGTATCCTGCAACATATCCTGACGAGCCCTTGAGAGAGTACTTACCTTGAAACTAGAAGTGTCGACTGATATAGAGACGCATCCTGAATCCCGGCGAGTTCCTGAAAAATTAAAATCAGAAGTATTGATTGATCGAGACACAACCTGCTGATATCCCGTACTAGATCCCGGCGAGTTCCTGAAAGAAAAAACCCAGTCAAAACAACACCTGTGTGCCAGACGCTACGTAATGTCTCCGGCTTCGTATATCACTGTTATCGCCGTTTGTGCAACATTGTAGTAAGTCTTTGGTCATTGTTCTAGCTTAGCTTACATTCATCTAAAAATAGATTTAAGCGCCGTTCAAACGTCTTAGTTTATTGTAATATATTTTACTTTATTCGATTATAACTTGTAAACATAGTATGCCGAAGATAACCGAAGAGACAAAGGGTTATCTCGAAACACCTATTCCAGTGGAGAGGCCTCAGTCGCCAACTACTCCCTATCCAGAGACTCGTTCAACCAAAAGCCGCGTACCGGCATTAGAAATGGACCTAAACACACTTTTCAAATTCATCAAACCCTACAACGGCAGTAGGGAAACTCTAAACTCTTTTATACTAAATTCCAATAATGCATATGAGCTTGCGTCGGACACACAAAGGCCAATATTATTTAAATATATATTATCACAGCTACAAGGAAAGGCGGAGATTGCTTGCGCCATTAAAGAATTTAATAACTGGGACCAACTTAAAGATTTCTTAAAGACTCAATTTAGCGAGAGAAAACACATCTCTCACCTCCTGACCGATTTACAGGAAAGCAAGCAGTCTCTCGCTGAAAACGTTAGTCAATATGCACTCCGAGTCGAAACACATTTATCTCAATTGCTCACCGAAATCTCCTTATCCGGGACTAAAGCCAAAGAAGTCGCCGGTCGCACAGCAGCAATGGAGGACCTAGCACTGCATCATTTCCTTATGGGCCTCCATCCTCGTTTATCAAATATTGTTAGGTGTCGCTCGCCGCGAACATTAAACGAGGCCATAAATTTAGCGGTGTCCGAAGAAAGGATCCAACAAAGTTTATATAAGAAGAATCCACCTGCTGAGACGATGCGAGGTAAGCCCGTAACCTTTAATAGACCTCCAAGGCCCTTTACACCCCGCAGCAGCCAGTAAGTTCCAGTAGGCAACTTTCCGCAGTTAATGCCTCCCGTCCGTCCACAACAGAACCAATCCAGCGAAATCGTGTGTCGCTATTGCAAACACATAGGTCACGATATATCCGCCTGTCGAAAGCGTCAATTTTACAACAGTCGGTTCCGTCAAGGCCAGGCACCGAACCCAGGTTTTAGTAGGGCAACCCCACGTATAAACTTCGTCGATGACCATATAAACGAAATCTATGAAGAACCCGAGGAGATACCCACCGACGCCAACGATGTCTCCCATTTAAACGAATGAATGTCTCGCAGTGCCGCACGGGACAAAATCTAAAAGCCGGCACCCTAACCGCCGTATCTGCCCATAAGGCAACCACCGTATCTGCCCATAAGGCAACCACTGTATCAGCCCTTCGCAAGGGAACCACCGTATCTGCCCCTCAGGCAACCGCTGTATCCTCTGTATCTGCCCCTAAGGCAACCGCTGTATCCTCTGTATCTGCCCCTAAGGCAACCGCTGTATCCACCGTATCTGCCCCTAAGGCAACCACTGCATCCTCTGTATCTGCCCCTAAGGCAACCGCTGCATCCTCTGTATCTGCCCCTAAGGCAACCGCTGTATCCACCGTATCTGCCCCTAAGGCAAACGCCGTGTCCACTGTATCCATCCATCACAAAGCGACCACTTCACACACCGTGTCCGATCCATTAGCCTATCAAAGAGTAACCTCATCACGTACCATATCCACCACACATTCCCGTCCTAAGCCGCCACACACTGTAAAAGAAGTTTACGAAATCGACATCGACACATCCAAGAGACTACTTCCCCACGTTCAAATAGACACCAACATATCCGACTTTCCGCTCTCCCTGCTGGTCGACTCTGGGTCATCAGTAAGCTTAATCAAACGCTCGAGCATAACCAAAATGCCAAAACTCAACAAAGAAACCATAAATCTAAAAGGAATCGATCCCGCAAATGAATCAACCAAAACTCTAGGCCATTTCCAAATGAAACTATTACTCCCTGACTCCCCTAATAGACCCGTATCACATAAATTCCATGTGATAAGCGAAATTAACCTTCCTTTTGACGGTATTATTGGCACCGATATGTTAGATTCACTCAGCTGTACAATAGATTACACCAAGGACGCCCTATTAATTAATAAAACGAAGATAAACCTTAATTTCAATGAGCCAACATATCTGATCCCTCCTAGAACGGAGATGATTATAGAATGCACAGTATCCGATCCTACCCTCAAAGAAGGGCTTATCCTAGACCAAAGTCCTTCCGAAGGACTCCTAGTTGCCAACTGCATTGTTCGCGTAAAAGACAACAACAGAATAAATTTATCAGTCGTAAACATTTCCGAAGATCCAATAAGCCTTAATCCTAACCTGAACCTAAAACTCGTACCTACCTGTCCCATCCTATCCAATGAGCTAACTCCCAAATTACCTAACCTAATCCAAGAGTCTAGGACTTCACTAGAGCGAACTCAGGCGGTTCTAGACCAATTGAGAATGGAACATCTAAACAATGAAGAAGCTGACCTACTCTCACAAGTCTGCGCAGACTTTGCAGACATCTTCCACCTTCCACACGAGATGCTAAGCTGCACTAATGCTCTCCAACATCACATAAAAACAAATTCTCAAATTCCAATCCATACTAAGTCATACAGATTTCCCGAAGTCCATAAAAATGAAGTAAACAGTCAAATTAACAAGATGCTCGAACAAAACATCATAAAACCATCCTCTTCACCATGGTCCTCTCCCATTTGGGTTGTCCCTAAAAAAAAGGACGCGTCCGGCCAACAAAAATGGCGAATCGTTATTGACTATCGCAAACTCAACGATATTACCATCGGAGATACTTATCCTATCCCTCAGATAACCGAGATCCTTGACCAATTAGGGGACAGCCGTTATTTCTCTACCCTAGACCTGGCATCTGGTTTCCATCAAATAAAAATAAACGAGGAAGACGCCTCCAAAACAGCATTCAATGTCCCTCAAGGACATTACGAATTCACGCGCATGCCCTTCGGCCTCAAAAATGCCCCGTCTACATTCCAGAGACTTATGAATACAGCTCTTTCGGGCCTCCAAGGCATTAAATGCTTTGTTTATCTGGACGATATCGTTATCTATTCTCACGACCTTCCTAACCACATAAATAATTTAAAAGAAATTTTCCAGAGAATCCGAAACTTTAATCTAAAACTACAACCTGATAAGTGTGAATTCCTCAGGAAAGAAGCATGTTATCTAGGCCATGTCATAACCGACCAGGGTGTTAAGCCCAATCCAGAGAAGATCAAAGCAGTCTCAGAATACCCAACACCGAAATCACCTAAAGATATAAAGGCTTTCTTAGGCCTCGTCTCCTACTACAGGCGTTTTATCTCTGACTTCTCGAAATACGCTAAACCACTAACAAGTCTCTTGAAGAAGAACACACCTTTTGAATGGGAAAACCAACAACAAGTGGCTTTCGAATCATTAAAACAAAAACTCACCACAGCGCCAATCCTATGCTATCCTGACTTCTCGCAACCTTTCATACTGACGTGTGATGCATCTAATTATGCTATATCCGCCATCCTGTCTCAAGGACCTATAGGTCAAGACCGCCCTATCGCCTATGCATCCAGGACACTAAACAAAGCTGAGTGTAATTATAGTGTAACGGAAAAAGAGTGTCTTGCTATAGTATTCGGAACTAAAACATTCCGTCCATACCTTTACGGTCATAAATTTTTCGTCGTAACCGATCACAAGCCCCTGCAGTGGCTCTTCAACTGCAAGGATCCAGGCTCAAGACTAATCCGCTGGCGACTAAAACTAGAAGAGTTCGAATACGAAGTCCGTTATAAGAAAGGGAAGATAAATTCAAATGCTGACGCTCTTTCCAGATTCCCAGTTAATCCTATCCTACCTACAGAAAATCCATCCGCAGAAGACAATCCCATCCTACCTGCAGGAAGCTTACCTGTAATTGACGACGCCATCCTACCTACGGCAAACGTGCCCGCAGACGATAGTATCGTCCCACCAATAGGGAACCTACCTGTAAGTGGAAGCCCAACTTTTCTCAACCCTAATGCGACTCCACCTTTCAGTCCCATAACTCTCGATGATCTCGATATCAGATACCTCCCAAGTCCGCTCGAAGCTATCGCTATAAACAGCAACGACCTTCCGTCTATTGATCTTCTAGAAGACAGTAACTTACCTTCCCTCACGTATAGCCCTGTTAGCTCGGGATCACCGAATCAACTTCCACCTGCAAGAGAAATTAACTTACCTGAAGCAGATCCGCAGTCAACTCCTTCTCCTTCAACGTCCCGGGAAACTGCTCCTCTTTCCGGCAATTATTCTGCATTAATGAAAACCATATCCGATAAAAACAGAGTCCTTAATACATGCATTATAGAGCATAACGAAGATCTCATGAAAAGTACGTCCAAAATCATCCTCGTTCCTACCTCTATCGACCTCGATGAATCAAACCCCTATCTCCAGGAAATCTTAAGTGAAATGGAAGATCCAACCATCGTTCATAATGCTGAAAAGGAACTTTATTCCTACCACAAAATAGACCTAAAAGGTAAATCCTATTTCCTACTATTCACTAGAGTAAACCACTTTGATGTGGCGTCATATCCCGATATCCTCAAAACAATCCAAAGCGTCCGAGACGAACTAATGAAAATCGAGAATGTTCCCGATATTAGCATATCCGACTTCAGGAATGCATTCGAAGTGCACTCATTTATCAAAATCTATAATATCCTTCTCTACCTATTCCACAATACCACCATCATAGTAAACATATATCATAATAACATCACATATCCTGCTCCCACGGAAATAAGAAAAATCCTTTATGATAACCATGATATCCCCGCAGCTGGTCACCTAGGCTCAGCCAGAATGTACAACAGAATAAAAGAATCCTACTATTGGAAAGGTATGCGTGGCGACATAGAAGCTTACGTCAAACGTTGCCAACTCTGTCAGGAAAATAAAGCTCTAAGGCAGACTAATCGCGCGCCAATGCAGATCACCAGTACGTCAACGCAGCCGTGCCAACGTGTTTCCTTGGACATAGTCGGTCCTCTCCCTGAATCCGGCACTGCTAAGCTCAAGTATATACTTACCCTTCAAGATGACCTCACAAAATTCTCCACTGCTTATCCTATCCGGAGCACTACGGCGGAAGAAACCAGCGAATGTCTTTTGCACTTCATTTCTATATTCGGCATACCTAAATACATTCTCACGGACCAGGGCACTAATTTCACGGCAGACCTTTTCAAGAAAACATGTGATTTCCTCAAAATTAAACAGCTCTGGTCTTCTCCATACCATCCTCAAACCCAGGGTGCGCTGGAAAGAAGCCACTCCATTCTCAAAGAATACTTGAAGTCTTACGTTAACGAGGATCAGACCAACTGGCCCCGTTACGTCTATACTGCAATGCTTTCATACAATTCTGCTGTCCACTCTACTACCCACTACACTCCTTATGAACTAATGTTTGGCCATAAGCCGTTCTTACCTAGTTCGATATTTGACGAACAGCCAGGTACGACCTATCCAGAATATGTTAAAATGTTACAGAACCGACTCCAGTATTCAAGACAAAGAGCCCTGGAACATATACAGAAATCGAAAGAGACCTCTAAAAATTACTACGATTCCCGCACACGCCCTGCGGTATATAAGGCGGGCGAATACGTTTACCTCAAGAACCACTTGAGACTACGCAAGGCTCTTTCACCTGTCTGGAAAGGACCCTATAAAATAATGAAAGTACACGGGAACAATACCCTTACCTTGCTTATAAATCGTCGCCATGTACGGCACCACTTCGATCAGGTTAAACACGCGGAAACCGAGAACCTGTAATGTAAATATAATAATAAAGATTAAATTGAATTAGAATTAGGGAACATAGTAATAACTGTACCTACCACAATGGTATACTACACTACTTACCCAAGCTAGGTAGTTACATAGTTAGTTATATAGTTAGTTACACAGTTAGTTACATAGTTAGTTACACAGTTAGTTACATAGTTAGTTATATAGTTAGGCTACGCAGCGTTATTATATGTTAGCAATTAACATATCATGCAACTATATAGGTTATATACATATATTTAAATATTGATATATAAATATATACACAATATATAAATAGTAAATAAATATAATTATGAAGTATATATATATATACATATTACACTCATTTATACATACACTTATATATATATTATGCGTTAATTAGATTTAGTAAGCCATAGAATTAGGGTACGCAGGAGTTATAAAATATCTGTTAATATTGCTTCCAGTGCACCGACCCAAGCTCATAACCAACGCGACTACATACAACAAATCGAGTCAAGTCCTGGTCTCTACTTTGACTACCTTGGGACCTTAAAGATTGAAAATGGCCAGTTGAATGTTCTCATACCAGTAGATATATCACATTTAAGACCGCACCTGGAAAACATTAGATTATCCATAAATACTGCCGCTGGACTTTGTCAACAATCTGATTTCGTAGAAAATCTGGAATGTCATAATGTAATGAAACCCTTGGTAACGCGTTACCAGGACATGTCACGAGAATTTGAATCCATCTCTTATCTGCTTGATAGCCGATTTAGGCGCAGTTCCTGGTTCTCAGGCATTGGAACTGTACTCAAACACGTCTTCGGTACTTTGGACGAAGACGATGGTATCAGATATAATGAAATAATAGAATCAGTGCAAAAGGGACAGAATAAATTAGCTACATTAATGAAAGAAAATACCTTGGTCATGACTTCAGTTATTTCCTCATATAACAAGACTCTAAATGAAATAAAAATTAATGAAGCTAGTCTAAATAACGCCATCGATAAGCTCTCGAACAGCCTCAGTAACATTACCATAAAAACAAATGAATTTCTGTTGAGATCTGTTGGTGAAGTCGCGCCATCTATCGGGCTTTCATCATAACATTATGACGTCGAACGCGAGGAGTGGAAGACCGAGGCGCGGGAGGGCGAACGGGAACCACGGCACTGGACGGCACCGCACTCCACTGACACATCTATTCGCATTAAGATCGCACCTATGTAACTTTTTTAAATACATTAATTTTCATCCAAGTTAAAATAACACCAGTCATTGAATATCCTTTAGTAGAACGATCCTCCCAATTTATTCAAGAAAGTCAAAGACGAGAAGGACTGATTGGCAGCCTCCCTCACTGCACCAACATTGGACCTTCAGCTCGGATACAAAAGGAACAGCGTAGAGGTTTAACTGATCGATCCTTCCCATCCCTCCAAATTCAGTGCTCATCAATTTGTGCTAATTAAGTGCTTTGTGTTTTCTAGATCGTAAAATTTGTCTACCAACTACCCGCGCCTTAAGCATTGTGCTTGACCTTCCAGACGCTTCAAAGACATCCGTTAATTGTAAGTACTTAATTCCTATTTTTCACAATGACCAAGAAGAGGCAATCGGTAGATTTTGAAAATATAGACGAATCTCTTAAAGTGCTCGTTAAAAACGTAGTGTCGTTAAAGCTAAACTTACGATTTTTATTAAATATGTGGACGATTTAGACAAATTTGAATCATTAATTCAATTACAAAAAGAGGAATTACAAGCACGTTTCTTAAAATTGGAGATATTATTGGAACAGTTCTCAGATATTCAAGATGATATTGATATAAAAGTGCCAGATTACCAATTAGAATCAGAAATAAGCGAGAGAGAATCTTTTCAAAATCAATACTATGCAGTTTTGGCTAGGTGCAAGTGTAAATTAAATAATTTTTTACAATCGGATAGCCAATCTTGTCCGAAAAGTAGTAATATAAAGTTACCTACAATTTCTTTACCATCCTTCGACGGTTCATATGACCATTGGCTAGAGTTTCGAGACACTTACCTTTCGCTTATTCATAATTCAAATAATATAGACAATATCCAAAAGTTCCATTATTTACGTTCTGCTTTAACCGGTAACGCTTTACAGGTGATTAAATCATTAGAGTTCTCCTCTGAGAATTACATTACTGCCTGGGATCTATTAGAAAATAGGTTTAATAATAACCGTTTGCTTATCCATAATCATGTTAAGGCTCTTTTTTCTACGCAAGGGATAAATAGGGAATCTGCGTCACAAATACGAAAACTTATTGATGCAATTTTACGTAATATTAGGGCATTAAAGTCGCTGGGCGAGCCCACCGATTCGTGGGATACATTAATTATTTATATTGTAGCTACAAAGTTAGATTCGGCAACTGAACGCGAATGGGAACTTTATAAAGGTACCCTCACACAGGCATCTAATTCGGAAAAATTGTGCTTGGCCGATTTAATTAAATTTCTTAAGAACAGGGCCGATGTGCTAGAAACAATAGTTAATGTATCTCACAACAAGTACACGCACACGCTTAATACGAGTACTAAAGGGCAATCGTCAGGTACACAGTTTACAAAGTCACACAGTTACGCAATTGTACAAAAACGGGACAACAAATCAAATAATTCGCTTCATTCAAAACGTTACCGCCCGTGTAGTATGTGCAATGCTAAACACCCGCTTTATTCGTGTGATATATTCGTTGGTTTACCCGTCAATGATAAAATAAAACATATTGACGAAAATAAACTATGTCGGAATTGCTTGCGCGCCGGCCACACAGAAGCAAGTTGTTGGTTTGGGCCATGTAAGCAATGTGCTATGAAACATAATACATTAATTCATACCGAACAATGTGTAGACGCAGGTACGTTAACATCTGCGCACGTTTGTCAGTCGAAGTCGCATAGTGGTTGCATCACGCCTAATTCAAAACCACTACAATCCGCATCTCATACAACTCAATCGCTTTATATACATAACGATAACAATACGCATAAGTCTTTAGAAACGGTGCTGTTATCAACGGCTTTAGTGGAGATCGCGGATAAAAATAATAATTATCATACAACGAAAGTTCTTCTCGATAACGGAAGTCAACATTGCTTCATTTCAGAGCATTTATGTCAAAAACTCCAAATTCCATTAATACAGTCCACAATCAAAGTCACTGGTGTAGGCAGTACCTGCACTCAATCTACAAAATCGTGCGAAGTAAATTTGCGTTCTAAAACTAGTGCTTATTCGATGCGCTTTAATTGTCTAGTTTTACCAAACATTACGGCTCAGTTGCCGTCATTAGGAATTAATCACAACATTAAAATTCCTGACGGTATACAACTAGCCGATCCAGAGTATTATTTGTCTAGTCAAATTGATATATTAATCGGAGCTAACAAATTTTGGGACTTACTTAATGAGGGCTTAATACGTTTACCAAGTGGTCCCTACTTACAAAACACTAAGTTAGGATGGATTGTTTCTGGTTCATTCATTAAGACCGGACAATCACTTATAAAACAAATTCAATGTAATTTTACACAAACAATAGATACACAAATAAGAAAATTTTGGGAACTTGAGGAAATCGCCAAACCTAATATTTTAATCAAGGCAGAGAGTGAGTGTGAAAATCTCTTTAAAAATACTACATTGCGAGACGATAAAGGGCGTTTCTTAGTTCGTATTCCACTAAAAGATTCACCCGAGTCTTTAGGTGATAGTTTTAGTTTAGCAAAACAAAGGTTTCTTTCGCTCGAACGAAGATTACAACGCAGCGCTCCCGATTATAAGCAAATGTATTGTGATTTTATGACCGAGTATTTAGGTTTGGGACACATGCAGAGAATACATAATTATTCTCGTCCCTATTATTTTTTGCCTCACCACGGTGTTTTTAGAGAGCACAGTGCTACGACTAAACTTCGTGTAGTTTTCGATGCCAGTGCCAAGTCTAGTTCGGGAAAATCCTTAAACGATATACAGGAGAAAGGGCCAGCATTACAGAATGATATTTTTTCGATTTTATTGAGGTTTAGACAATTCAAATATATTGCTTGCGCTGACGTCGAGAAAATGTTCCGCCAAATAGTGATTCAAAATGATCAAAGAAATTTACAGTTGATTTTGTGGAGAAATAACCCTTCCGATGATCTTGGTGTATATCAACTTAATACCGTCACGTACGGGACAGCGTCTGCGCCGTACCTCAGCATGCGATGTCTGAGGCAACTAGCATCGGAATGTGAGGACGAGACGATCGCGCGAGTTATCACCGAGGATTTTTATGTTGATGACCTAATTTTAACTAACGATGATAAGAATGAACTATTAGAAATATGTAATAAAGTATCGCGTATTCTTGAATCGGGCTGCTTCTCTTTACGTAAGTGGATTTTTAATTTTGAATACTCTCAATCTAATTATTCTTCGTTTAAAGAATTAACACTTGGTGATGACTGTCAGACAAAAACATTAGGGTTAGGATACCTAACTGATTCTGATGAGTTATTCTTCACATCAAAATGCGAACAGAATATTAATTATATAACTAAGCGTACTGTTCTATCGGTTATATCGCAAATTTATGACCCTTTAGGTTTATTAGCACCTACAGTTATTATCGCTAAAATAATTTTACAAAAGCTGTGGTTGTGTAAAATAGGATGGGATGATCGCATACCTAACTCAATCTTATCAAATTGGCAAGAATTTATTAATAAACTACAATATTTAAATAACTTAAGAATTCCTCGTCACGTTAAATGTGAAAATGTAAAGGGTGTCGAGTTACACATTTTTTCTGACGCTTCACAAGAAGCCTACGGTGCGTGCGCTTATATACGTAGCTATAGCTATAGCGCGACCGGTGAGCTGTTATTCACTGTTAATTTATTATGTGCAAAATCGAAGGTAGCTCCAGTGAAGCCGGTGAGCGTTCCACGCTTAGAGTTGTGCGGCGCGCTCGTAGCCGCTCGATTATACGCAAAATTAGTTAAGTCACTTAAATTAAAAATTGACAATGTTTATTTTTGGTCGGACTCGACAATTGTTATAGGATGGCTTAGAATGTCACCTAATCTGTTAAAAACTTTCGTGCAAAATAGAGTAGTAGAAATTAATGAATTAACGGGTGACTCAAAGTGGTTCCACATAGCAGGTAAACAAAACCCAGCCGACTTATTGTCGCGCGGCGTTTACACAGACACTCTTAATTCTAGTGATTTGTGGTGGCACGGCCCGATGTTTTTACGTGAAAATAATTTTGATTTTTGTATTAAAAATGTATATGATATTAATTGTGACGAATTACCAGAAATAAAATTAAGAACGACTTCAGCCGTGTCGTCTATAACAGATTTGAACTGGTTTCCGTTTCATCGTTTTTCACAATATAATCGTATGACACGCGCATGTGCATACGTCTTAAGATTTATAAATAATTCACGTAACAAAATTAAGTCACAGCGGCAAATAGGCCCGCTTACTGTTCTTGAAGTTATTAATTCCACCACTATTTTAGCAAAGGTTAGTCAGTTACAGTCTTTCCCTGATATTATTGAATCATTGTCAAACGATAAAGTAGCTAAATTGCCAGGTAACGTATCAGGTCTTAACATATTTTTGGATGAGCAAAATGTTATTCGAGTTGGTGGTAGATTGGTGAACTCTAAAGATTTTTCATATCAAAAGAAACATCCGATTCTTTTAAGCGGTAAGCACAAGTTCACTCAGCATTTATTTAGTTACGAGCATAAGGTTCTTTTTCATGCCGGGCCTCAACTTTTATTAAGTAGTATCCGTGATAGCTGGTGGCCTCTAAGGGGACGTGATCTCGCGAGACAAACTGTTCACGCTTGTGTCAAATGTCGTCGTCTGAGAGGAAAAACCGTGCAAGTGCAAATGGGTAATTTGCCTAATGAAAGAATACAAATAAGCTATCCATTCATTCGTAGCGGTGTAGATTACGCCGGGCCTCTGTTCATATTGAACCGAAGGGGAAGAGGGGCAAAATTGGAAAAGGCATACATTTGTTTATTTGTTTGCTTTACAACTCGAGCTATACATTTAGAACTAGTTACTGATCTCACTACTAGCGCATATATTTTGGCTTTGAAAAGATTCATTTCTCGAAGAGGAAAACCATCTGAGATTTTTTCCGATAATGGGAAAAACTTTGTAGGCGCTTCAAAAGAATTTTCATTGTTTTTAGATAAAAATAGTAATGATATAATTAATTTTTCCACAAATAATAACATTAAATTTAAATTCATTCCGCCGTATTCGCCTCACTTTGGTGGATTGTGGGAAGCAGGGGTTAAGTCATGCAAGTACCATTTGCGTCGCGTAATAGGTAACGCCAATTTAACTTACGAAGAGATGAGCACGGCATTGGCACAAATCGAGGCCCTCCTCAACTCTCGTCCTATGACTCCTATGTCCACAGATCCAAACGACCTATCCCCACTTACCCCGGCTCACTTCTTGATCGGTCGACCCTTAACTGCGCCTGGCTGTGTTGACCTCACAACAGCGAACACTGGCCGCCTTCTTCGCTACGACCGGGTTGAACAAATGAGACAGCACTTCTGGCAACGCTGGTCGAAGGAATACATCTCGGAATTGCAGACGAGGACTAAGTGGCAGAGCAATCAAGAAGATTTAGTACCCGACACTTTGGTACTGATAAAGGAGGATAATTTGTCTCCGCTTCAGTGGCGCCTGGGGCGTATACTTCAAGTCTTCACGGGAAAGGATGGCAAGTCTAGAGTTGCTGTGATCAAAACTGCAACAGGGAATATACAACGATCATACCCCAGGATATGCCCGCTTCTGTCTCCAAGTCAAGACTAATAAAGACTACAGACTTTGCCTGCTGACGACGCATCATATTATTTTATCATGTTGGAAGCCGCTGACGTTCCAAGGCCGGGGGCATGTTGGTGAAGTCGCGCCATCTATCGGGCTTTCATCATAACATTATGACGTCGAACGCGAGGAGTGGAAGACCGAGGCGCGGGAGGGCGAACGGGAACCACGGCACTGGACGGCACCGCACTCCACTGACACATCTATTCGCATTAAGATCGCACCTATGTAACTTTTTTAAATACATTAATTTTCATCCAAGTTAAAATAACACCAGTCATTGAATATCCTTTAGTAGAACGATCCTCCCAATTTATTCAAGAAAGTCAAAGACGAGAAGGACTGATTGGCAGCCTCCCTCACTGCACCAACAAGATCATATATCGACGAAGTTTTCGACAATTTGGAAACAACAATATTAACCTCATCCTTTCAAATTGAAGACATAGTAAATGCCGTTTTATTCAGTAGTCAAAACATACTGCATCCGTCTATTGCAACCCCTAAACAGCTGTACCGAGAACTCATCGAAAGTTACAGACACATGTCAGAGAATGTAAAATTACCTATAAGTTTAGATTTAAGTACAATTCATTATATTCTTAATTTAGCTAAAATAGTTTGTTATTTTATCAATGATAAAATTGTGTTCGTTCTAAAATTACCTCTAGTCACCCCTTTGGAATTTATGTTATTCCATAATATTGCTTTGCCAACACCACATGACTCTGTAAATCCCGATTCTTTTAGTTTAATATTGCCAGATTCTAAATTTATAGCAATGACCAAAGACAAACTATATTATTGTACATTAGATAGCCTCAAGACTTGTAAATCGTTAAACCCGAACAACTTCGTTTGTGACATTACGCATATTTACGCATCCGACGCAAAACCGAATTGTGCCAGTGAACTTATGACCAAAGTGATAACCAAAACCCCAGTGCAGTGCAAAACTAATTTTATTTATGGAAGTGTAGATATTTGGAAACCACTTAGTAATAATAGATGGTTATTTGTGCAGTCAAAACCAAATAAACTCTCTGTAGATTGTGTAAACTCAAACCCGTATGAAGAAAACATAGTCGGAACGGGCATAATTACAATTCCAAATGGTTGTACAGGACATTGTAAAAGTACCACTTTGTTACCCAAAAATAATATTGTCAACTTTACCCTACCTGTAAAAATATCGGATTTTAATCTCATTAACGACTCCTGTTGTAATTTAGCTAAGTTAGATAAGTTGAAACATAATGTGCCCCCTGTTGAACTAATAAATATAGATTTAGATAATTTGGAAAAGGAAAAGGATAGTTTAGTAAAATCTACTGATTTATTAGATAAAATTATTGAAGAACCTCACATTGTTCAGTATGGGACACACTATAGTACTCTAATTATTATTATTTGTGTTATAATAGCTATGTATTTTATCTATAGGATTTTTAAACCCAGAAGTAACCTTTTACAATATTGCAGAAAGAAATCGTGTCGAGAAGTAAAGCTGGAAACCCATCTGGAACCAGTATCAGAATCTGATGATAACGTAGAATCAATTCCTCTTCCTACCATTAGAAGCAGAATTTAGAACAGAAACTTCTCTAGTCTAAGAGAAGTTTCCTTCCATGGGGGGAGATGTTATACCCTTCCGATGTTAGCGAAACTGCTAACCCTTAAGAACTGCTGCATCAGCAGCCTAGTAAGTTAGGAGAGCTCGCGTCACCGCGAGCTCAGTCTGTTGCGCGCCTCTGACACGATCGGTCGTCTCCTGGGTCTAGAAATCCATCCGTGTCAAAAGTAATTAAAAGTAGAGTTAGTAAATAAAAGTGTTTTCCTTTTTTTTAAAACGCTCTCAGAGTCGTGTCCCGTAACAGCTCGCCGCTCGTTCCCGCCCGGCACATTTACCCTAGCGTCAACGCGGAGTAGGCTAATAACTCGTCGACAGCCCGCAGATAAACTACTGTTCTTGGTATACTCTGCCTCTACTGAGGAATTGGCCATCTTAATTACACATTAACTGTTAGAATACAATAATGCTGATAACACTAATGTTATGACGGCAGACTGATAGGATGGTTGGAGGTGAATTAAGCATTTTATACCTCAGTGCAATCACACAGAAGAACACCATATTTTGATTTTTATTTGTGTAAGTTTTCTCTTTTTTTTTATGTTACGAGATGGCAAACAAGCTTGCGGCCCACCTGATGTTAAGTGGTCACCACCGCCTATAGACACTTGCAATATTAGGTGTAAATCTCTTAACTTCGCAAGTGCGTTTGCCATCCCGGGGACTGAGATGATATGCCCTCCATGCCCAGTAATTACACTGGCTACCTTTCCCTTCAATCCGAAACAGCGAACTGCTTCACGGCAGAAATAAGAAAGGTGGTGGTACCTACCCAGACGACCCTACATATGGGTCTACCACCTAGTAAACCTCTTAAACTTAATAGGAAGATCCGCTGTTTATTGTTAAACGTTTTATGCTAAAGAAGTAAACTACTATTTATTTATTGATCGTAATTCACGGAGGCGGACAAAAACTACTTAAACTCACAATTTCTTTACAATTTGTTCCCAAGTCAAGTCGAATTGTAAGCCATCCGTTCGTAGGTTTACAATGCTTGTTATCCAGGATCGGTATATGGTATGGTATCAGTATATCTGGACATCTTTAAGGCCAGAGTGATCAAGCATCTTCTAAAACTAGAAAAAATACACTGAAAAGAAATCGATTTGCCTCAGGCGGGAATCGAACCCAGCATCTTCCGCAATCCGGGCGGCTGCGTTGACCATTACGCCACCGAGACACTGCTTTCGCTGTCGAAATTTGTCAGTGTTTGATGCTTATGTTTTTATGGTAAACATTGTTTCATCAATTCTTTGAAATTTGCACTTCCAAGACCCGAACGAAATACTTTTGCAAATATTTGACGCCCAGTTAAGATGAAACTACCTTACATTATGGAATAATTTTTGCGTTTACAAACGCGTGAATAGTTTTAATAGTAGAAAAATATCTATCTATATATATAAAAATGAATTGCTGTTCGTTAGTCTCGCTAAAACTCGAGAACGGCTGAACGGATTTATCTTATCTTGGTCTTGAAATGTTTGTCGTAGTCCAGGGAAGGTTTAAAAGGTGAGAAAACATGGAAAAATTGCGAGGAAGATAGTAAAAACAACAATTTCATTTTCCCATATAAACTGTTCTGGCTACTTTCCTGTCAAACATTTGACGTTCCGCCATTTTAGCGAAGGAAGAGTTTTAATGTCGTTAGGATAGGTGCAAAGACGTTTAGTACTCCGTGAATAGGTGATACGAAGTACATCGGGTCATCTAGTACTGAATAAAATCGACCTGCCCTAGAATCGAACCCAGAATCTTCCGCAATCCGGGCGGCTGCGTTTATCTTCGAGCGTTCATCTGCAAGCATCTTCTAGGCGAGCGTGTACTATCTTAAGCCTCATCGTCACTTACTATTGATATGTCTATTTGGATAGAGTTCCAATCCAATATATTTCCATCCATATAATATTTCATATTCTTCAGGTATCATACGCTCGACCGTCGGGCGAAGATATAAAAGATACGAACCTATACGTGACAAACTTACCGCGCGCCATAACTGAGGACCAACTGGAGACGATATTCGGCAAGTACGGCCGCATCGTGCAGAAACACATCCTGAGGGACAAGAGTAACGGCACGCCTAGAGGAGTGGCCTTTGTCAGGTAATTGAGTGTAGATTTTATTTCTAGGAAGTTAAGGTGGATATTATTTTGGTAGATGATGCTGAGACGAAAGGTCGTCATTTAGAAGGTAATATGCCGTCTCAAAAATCCAGCGTGTTTATATGAAATTAAGAATACTTTATTTCTATTAAAATACTTACGTGTAATGAAATCGACTCATCAGTACGCTTTGGTTTAGAACTCCCTAATTTTGATTAGGGAGTTCTAAAACTTGAACGAGATTTTGATCTACAATTAGTAAATAATAATTTTTAACTCCGTGTGTTAAACAAGAACCTAAACTTACATTAGACCAGTTTTTACTGTGATAGATTTTAGTTTATTGTTTTACAAAATGAAAACCAAATACAGTTAAAAGAGCTAAAATTTTTGGGGAAATCAGCTGAATTTTAAGGGTCAATAAATTTGTAAGATCAATCAATTATTCAATTAACTCTGAACACTGCATAGTCGCAGAAATGGTTTATGACGTAAAAATGAGAAACCAAGGTTTCCGAAGAAATTAGTCTATTGTCACCAATACTTCGTTTATCGATGTTTAGAGTAGATTAAATAAAGCTTATGAAATATACATTTAAATTATATTTACAGGTTTTGTTCATCTAATCTTATTTTTATATACCGATATATTAAGAATCGAAACCTACGAGATTAGTCGATTCCATTGCACGTAAGTGTATTATGGTCTATTTCACAAGTAAGTTCCATTAGTTATCTGTCAGATATATTTCATACAAAACTGTCTATTTGACTGCCGGACTTCCTAATCACACCTGTGAATCTGGCCCTTTAAGGGCATAGTACTTCATAGTAGTTGAACAATGTTGTAATCAATTAACTCTGTCTTTTCAGGTTCGACAAAAGGGAAGAAGCGCAAGAAGCGATAGCTGCCTTAAACAATGTGATCCCAGAGGGCGGCACTGAACCGCTAAGCGTGAAGGTTAGTGACGTCACTTGTTAATAAAACCGCTTTTTTCCTTTCTTCATAGGCGTAAAAAAAGAATAGTTTCTGAATAAAAAAAACGTAAGTTTAAAAAAGAAGACCAAGTTTTTTTGATATGCAAAAGTTGAACGAGTTTGTTTGATTTGATTCTTTCATAAACTTCAAGAATGTCAGCAAATAATTTACTGTTTTTTTGTTCGACGCAAATGACGGGAGATGCAGTCGTGACACCACCATATCAACCAATAAAACGAGATCAGAGGGTCTAGCCAAGTGACCAGTCGATTGCGTTGAACGTCTAACGAAAATAATAATAATGTATGAAACGGACGTTTTATTGAGAAAGCTCTATGGCGACCGTAGTCAAATTAGCCTCCCATCCACTAGCGCTTATTTCGTATGACTTGTCCTCGATAGATGAACTGTAGAGAAACATCGTAGGGATAAATAAAACCGTTGAGGCCACTAACTAAATATCATCTCTACATGTTTTCCTGCGACTTTATCATTCCTTGCCAGTGTGAGAGGACAAACAATTCTTTTGTCACCATACACACGAACTGATACTAGTAGATGGGGGGTTATTATCATTTTCATATCATATTCAGCCCCCATAAAAATAATGTGAATCTTATAAATTAGAAAAAAATAGAGCATTCTGACTGCATTGTTTCGGTATCGCGACTCTACCGAGCCGAATCGGTGCAGATTTGGTACTACACCGAGATCGTCCCAACTCTGCCCGTCTAGGCACTCCTCGTCATCGGGCGCGGCTGTGGCCCTGAAAAGGGCCGTCCGGAACTAGCCGTAGTGGAAAACAAAAACAACTCGACGATGGCATGTGACTTCGAATGCTAAGCGGACACACTTGACATCAAAAGCCACACACCCGCCGAGAAAGTTTCTCCACCACGTTACCTAATAATCATTAAGTCTCAAATTATAATGTATTTACTGTCTGACGGAAAAAAAATATGTGATATTTGTCGAGACCCCCCGCCCCCTCTCCCACACGACCAGAGGGTCGTGCCAAATCGTGTGTCGTGGTCGTGCCAGACGTAGAGACGTCTAAGCACCTCACATAATTAATGGAACCTCCCCTGATGTATCTGATACTGTATCAATCTATGACTCGGTTATGAGTACGGCTTGCCCATGATCACCGCTTATCGTATTTTTTTTAATGCTATTGCAGATTGTCTCTGATGACATTTTCTGCGTCACCGGTTTTTTAAGAAGGCGAAGACCTTGGGGGGTCCTCAAGCCTGTAGGTCGAACGTTCCTAGGGGATTACTGGGCGACCGAGCATCTCCCCAGTGGGAAGTCTCTCGACCGCCTAGCGTCCTTAGGGCGTCCGTGTCGGTAGGGAGCGACATGCCCGAGGGTGCCTCTAAAGGCTCGGACCTCGGCTCGGGCACATCGTGTCGTGGTGGAGGCGGGGATAAGCGCCCCGGTACATGTATGTACCGGGTATAGCGCGTCGTATGTAGACCGGGTCTTCGCACCCTTGTTCGACGTGTGCGGTGTATGACAAAAGTGTGTCTAGTGCCTGAGTGTGTAGTGTTCATCTGAGTATTACTCGAACGGATCGGCCGCTTATCGTATTACGAGCATCCGCAGTGCTCGCGACGATTTCACACCTACAAAACTGAGAACCTTTTCTTCCGTCCCCTCCATGATGATGTTCGTTCGACGCTCGCGCCGACGTACTCACAGCTTGCTGCGTGTGCCTTTTTGCTAATAAAACTGATATATTATGGAATAATTTTTGCGTTTAGAGACGCGTGAATATCTTTAATACTAGAAAAATACACTGATAAAGAAAAATATTTTTTTTAGTATTAAAAATATAGTTTCACCTTAACTGGGCGTCAAATATTTGCAAATAGTTATTTATTATACAAGAGTGGAAAGTTCCTTTTTAACCGCGTGCTCGATTTGGATGACCGAGCAAGCGAAGGATTCTAAAGTTGAATCACGAGCGCAGCGAGTGATTCTAAATTAGAATCCTGAGCGTCAGCGAGGGAAACAAACGAGCACAAGGTGAAAAATCTTTCCACTCGAGTGCAATACGTAACTTTTCATCCCACCTCAGCGAGGAAATGACAATAGTTATTTATTATACAAGAGTGGAAAGTTCCTTTTTAACCGCGTGCTCGATTTGGATGACCGAGCAAGCGAAGGATTCTAAAGTTGAATCACGAGCGCAGCGAGTGATTCTAAATTAGAATCCTGAGCGTCAGCGAGGGAAACAAACGAGCACAAGGTGAAAAATCTTTCCACTCGAGTGCAATACGTAACTTTTCATCCCACCTCAGCGAGGAAATGACAAAATAATCTTCATTCTAATCATAAATTTGGCACCATAGAGGTTACATTAAATAGGTTTAATGACGTTTTGAATTTACAATTATATTGAGTACTCATTATATGTGATGTTCTAAATTCAAATCTACTTTGCCGCTCAAGCGAATAAAATAGAATTTTCCAGCCAGATTTCGAAGCGCAAAATTACACTTTCCGAGGTGGTGGGATGAAAAATAATCTTCATTCTAATCATAAATTTGGCACCATAGAGGTTACATTAAATAGGTTTAATGACGTTTTGAATTTACAATTATATTGAGTACTCATTATATGTGATGTTCTAAATTCAAATCTACTTTGCCGCTCAAGCGAATAAAATAGAATTTTCCAGCCAGATTTCGAAGCGCAAAATTACACTTTCCGAGGTGGTGGGATGAAAAATATTTTGTTCTGATCTTAGAAGTGCAAATTTCAAAGATTTGATGAAACAATGTTTACCATAAAAACATAAGCACCAAGCACTGACAAATTTCGACAGCGAAAGCAGTGCCTCGGTGGTGTAGTGGTTAACGTAGCCGCCCGGATTGCGGAAGATGTTGGGTTCGATTCCCGCCTAAGGCAGGTCGAATTTTTCAGTGTATTTTTCTAGTATTAAAACTGATATATTTCTGACAAAAAACATCGCGGCCTGTCGTGTCAAATGTTAGACGTCGTCCTGACTGGCAACGATTGTACGACGACACGACGCCTTTTTATCGCGCTATAAAAGTGGTCGAGCGATAGTTCAACACAGGTGTCTTAAGGCGTCGTCCTTATTGGCAGCGAACGTACGATGACACGATACGTTTTCATCGCGTGATGAAAGTGGTCGTATGATGGTTCAACACGGGTGTCTTAAGGCGTCGTCCTAATTGGCAGCGAACGTACGATGACACGATGCGTTTGCATCGTGCGATGAAAGTGGTCGTATGATGGTTCAACACGGGTGTCCTACGGCTTGGCCTAATTGGCATCGATCGTACGATAACATGATACGTTTACATCGCGCGATAAAAATGGTCGTATGATCGTTCAACACGGGTGTCCTACGGCGTCGTCCTAATTGGCAGCGAACGTACACTGAAAAAAATTTTTGATCGCTTTAATAAACATCTTGTTTGATATGATTACCATCTTGACTGTATATGAGCCTACATAGATCTTGACTGTTGCAACTAAGACAACTTTGTTGAATTATTATAGTTTCGTCAACTAAGTAATGTATTGGTTTATTCACCGATAGATATTTACTTCAACTAAGATCTTGCTTAGTGTAATAAACAAAAAGTATCACATTATCTAAATTTACCGTTGGTTCAACTAAGATCTTGATCGATACGTTTGTCAAACTTTGTCAGATTAATCAATGTCATTTGTTATTGCAACTAAGATCTTGCGTCAAGTAACATAAAAAAACTGATTAATTCAACTAAATTCTTATTTGAAATAAACAAGAAACATTATCATAATTACGAAAGTGAATGGTTGTCACAACTAAGATCGAGCATCAAATAACTAAAAGTAACTGATTAATTCAACTAACCTTTTATTTGAAATAAACTTAAAGAATTATCAGATCAATGAAAGTCATTTGTTGTCACAACTAAGATCTTGCATCAAATAATTAAAAGTTACTGATTGATTCAACTAACCTGTTATTTGAAATAAACAAGACATATTATCAGATCTATGAAAGTAAATTGTTGCCACAACTAAGGTCTTGCATCAAATAACTAAAAGTTACTGATTAATTCACCTAACCTTATAATTGAAATAAACAAGAAGCATTATCAAAACAATGAAAGTAATTTGTTGTCACAACTAAGATCTTGCATCAAATAACTAATTAATTTGACTATCCTCATATTCGAAATAGTCAAAAAACGTTATCCTGTTAACTACCAGTGTTCTTCAATTCACTTTATTTTCTTTTGCATAGTAACAAAGTGACTTGGTTATTATAAAGATTGTCAATCATCTCCTGATTTTTGTTTCCACTAAGATCTTAACTATCTTCTTATTCGGTGAATTTGGCGCCTTCAGTGATTTTTACAAAAAATCATCTGATAAGATAAATTTAGCATCAAATAATTGATAAGATAAGATTAATCTCTGATATTATTAATGACTTTTTATTTAGTAAAAATCACTGAGGGCGCCTCTTTCACCGAATACGAAGATAGTTAAGATCTTAGTGGAAACAAAAATCAGGTGATGATTGACAATCTTTATAAAAGACAAGTCACTTTGTTAATGTGCAAAAGACAATAAAGTGAATTGAAGAGCACGGATAGTTAATAGGAAATTCGTGACTATTTCGAATACGAGGATAATCAAATTAATTACATATTTTTAATTTTTTTTTTATTAAATCCTATGCATCAATTTTGTGTATAAGGCATAGTCTCGTATTTTTAGAAGGTTATGTTAGAAGTTGATATCAAAACTGCTGCCAGGGGCAATTTTTAACACTGGCCATATACCTACTACTTGGAATGATTACGTAAAAATGTAATGATACCTTCTAAAATACTAAATCGGCGTGCCTTAAAACATTGGTACACGAAATTATATAAAAATCCTTAACAAATATTCTTTATTTAGCGCAGAAGAAATAAAACTCGTGTATATAAAATAGAATATATTTATTTGCTCAATTATAGGTTCACAGTATATGATGTTACAAAAATGCTTAAATCCCTTGTACATTTCACCTTAATAACGTAGTAAGTAATAAGCTGCATTGAAGTGTTAACATCCATAATAAATTATTAACATTGTGGTAAGTAGGTATTAGTTTATTATTAATGAACCACTATAAAAAATATGTTACTTTAAGATGTGGTGCACTTTAAGAATTCTTTCGTTTGCTAGAATAAATAAAGATTATTTATGAATATTATCATTAACATTCTTAATTAATTTTCACAAATAAACGATGAAGTATATCAACATTATTAATGATTATAATTGTTTATGATCTTCATTTAGTTATAATGCACATCTTAAAGTAACACATTTTTTTCCACTGCTAAGAATATTTTTATTACATGGTAAGGAAACCGCAAACATTTATGAAAAATTACAACATTTTCCTTTACTTTTAGTTCTTTAACTTCATAAGCAAAAAATGATCGTCCGTTGTTTGCAATAATTGTCCAATTAGTATCAAACTATTTAAATCATACAACAAAACATTTTGCACTATAAAAAAGTAGGCAGTAAATCCTCAGAGCTGGTGGTATAAACTAAAATAGTACCTTTTAAATTCCGTGTAGTAGATACGGTGGCTCAAGTAACATTTTTAAGTGACTTATTTTGACACAATGTATGCATAGTTCTTCAGATTTATTAAGTAATGAATAGTTAAAATCTTATGAATAGCTCTTCAGATTTATTAAGAGTTGCACAAGAAATAGGAACTGTTCTAAGAGTATCAGGCAATTCACCTTTGTAAAAACTTCGTTTAATTGTAGCTGATGTTTCATAGCTAAAGTTAATGTAACGTTCCTTCTGTTAAATGAAGTATTAGAAACTAATTTAAAAAACGATGTTTGGCTTCAAAACGCATTGACCATAAAGAAACGATAAGACCAATTTTTTAGAACAGTAGGTAGGTATGCTAGTGTAATAAATTATAGAATTTTGGTTGTAATAAATCATTGGTAAGTAACAAATATGATGTGTTCAGTTCTAATACTGTAGTTTGTAATAATTCTGCAGTTCCTACCGAAATACCGCAAAAAGTTCTGAAGCTGTCATACGCACATTGCCGTGAAGTATATGATCCATAGCTAAGGTACATGGCTGATTCCTATAGTCAGGACCGTACTCGAAGGTTATTGAGTTCAGTCAATGAAAAGAGCTTAAAATGTCTTAAATACTGAAGAAGTACAAATTGCATCACGTATTTAGCAACACCTTCTAGAATGTCATGCATACAGTCGACACCTATTTGATTGAATAAGTCGAAATCTTGAACACCAAACCAAACACATTTTTCTTTTATACCTGTTACTGATGGATTACCTCGATGAAGATCAGATTCGTAATCGGTTAAAGTGCGTAATAAATCCTGGTCTTCCAAACATTACGTTTTCTTAACATGCTTTTTTAAATACGCCACTATGGTACCTTCCTTCCTGTTCTGATTGAAGCATTTGAAGTGCGACCTCTCCTCTAAGGAAACAACTACAATGCTTGGGTCTTGTTGAATTTCAAAGTTTGTTAAATTCAGGTCCTGTAAAAAAAAAATAAGGTCAGTGCATCACTTTAATGTAGGCTAATATTTTATTTGAATCTGCGTAGGCAAACTTCGCTCATATTTTAGGGTTTCAATATTTAAATATTGTTACTAATTCGATAGGTGTCGTATTTTTAGTTTTTCAATATTTAAATATTGTTACTCATTAAATAGGTAAGTATATTTACATACACAAAAACTTACCGATATAGGTATATCATTATTATGAAATTCATTCTTTCAATTCCTCCAACATCTCAGGGGTCAGCGCTGGCACTTTTATATTGATTTCCTGGTCTTGATCAATTAATCATTAAAATTTTACGTAAACTCGGGAAACTTTTAAGTTTATTGTTATAATTACAAGGACGAGTTATTAGTAACCAAATATTGTTTGACCTCATGGTTTCATGTTAAATTAGTTCCTCGTCCACAACTCAAACCTAAAACTCTTTTAAGTTTAATTAAAATTTAAAAGCGACGTCAACACTTCACTAGTCTATTAGTTACCTAGCTTTTTAAGCTTTATTACGTTACAATATACCACTTATTACGCGATGAGATCCACTGATTAGAGAGATTATTAATGACGAATGACTATTATAGAGAGTAGAGGTACTGAGTGATTGCAGTGAAAAAAAATGTACCGCTGACTATTACGTCGCCTAGACTAATGGAAAACTAAGGTAGTGAGCGGAGCGCGAATGGTGCGTGGGGGAAGTTTGTTCGATTGGTGGACACTGCAAAGTGTTATTCAATTAGATCACTTCTCTTGTTTAACTCAAATAACCACATATTTTAATCAACCGAGATCTTTATTGAAACTAATAATATAAATTATGTGACGCTAACAAGTTGCTTTGTTACCAGGAGCGTACCTAATTATTTTATTTGATCAACTCTTTTTAACTTAAATAAGTACACATTTAAATGAACCACGATCTTTTTTAAAATCAATAATATAAAGTATGTGATGCTAACAAGTTGCTTGTTACCACGAAGATACCTAAATATTTAATTTGATCACTTCTCTTATTTAATGCAAATAGGCATATGTTTTAATCAACCATGATCTTTGTTAAAATCAATAATAAAAAGTATGTGCTCCTAACAAGTTGCTTGTTACCACGAAGATACCTGAAAATTTAATTTGAACACTTCTCTTGTTTAATGTAAATAGGCACATATTTTAATCAACCATGATCTTTGTTAAAATCAATAATATAAAGTATGTGATCCTAACAAGTTGCTTGTTACCACGAAGATACCTAAATATTTAATTTGATCACTTCTCTTATTTAATGCAAATAGGCACATATTTTAATCTACCATGATCTTTGTCAAAATCAATAATATAAAGTATGTGCTCCTAACAAGTTGCTTGTTACCACGAAGATAACTGAATATTTAATTTGAACACTTCTCTAGTTTAATGTAAATAGGCACATATTTTAATCAACCATGATCTTTGTTAAAATCAATAATATAAAGTTTGTGAACCTAACAAGTTGCTTGTTACCACGAAGATACCTAAATATTTAATTTGATCACTTCTCATAATTAATGCAAATAGGCACATATTTTAATCAACCATGATCTTTGTTAAAATCGATAATAAAAAGTATGTGCTCCTAACAAGTTGCTTGTTACCACGAAGATACCTGAATATTTAATTTGAACACTTCTCTTGTTTAATGTAAATACGCACATATTTTAATCAACCATGATCTTTGTTAAAATCAATAATATAAAGTTTGTGAACCTAACAAGTTGCTTGTTACCACGAAGATACCTAAATATTTAATTTGATCACTTCTCATAATTAATGCAAATAGGCACATATTTTAATCAACCATGATCTTTGTTAAAATCGATAATATAAAGTATGTGCTCCTAACAAGTTGCTTGTTACCACGAAGATACCTGAATATTTAATTTGAACACTTCTCTTGTTTAATGTAAATACGCACATATTTTAATCAACCATGATCTTTGTTAAAATCAATAATATAAATTGTGTAATGCTAACAAGTTTTCTTGTTACCTGAACACATCTAATTATTTAGTTTTAAAAAGTGGAGGTAGTAAAATTAAACAAAAACATGAAACGATGCTCAATGTAACAAAGATCTTTGATTACATTAAGGAAGTCCATAATTGTCGAAATCAATAAAATGTATTTGTTCTGGCAATTATGGTACCTTGTTTATAGCAAACATATTAATAATTATTACACACATTTTGATGCCAACTAAGAGAAATCGTATCTTAGTTGGACTACATTTTTTTCAGTGTACGATGACACGATGCGTTTTCATTGCGCGATGAAACTGGTCGTATGATTGCTCAACGCGAGTGTCCTTAGGCGTTGTCCTAATTGTCAGCGAACGTACGATGATACGATGCGTTTTCAACGCGCGATGAAAGTAATGTATGTGTGCTCGCGCGATGTATACATATACTATGATGAAATCTTTTATGTTAAAATCATCACGCGATGAAAACTCATCGTATCATCTACGTTCGTTTGCCAATTAGGACGACGCCTTAGAGTTAGGGTTGTAACTCGCATTGGAGCATTGAGCTTGGTCACTTATCTAGGAAATAATATCTATACAGGAAAGCATACGCACGAAGCATCTTCCGTCATATAGCGTCCATATAATAGTATGTTTATTATATCTTCTATGAGAAAATTCCAATAAAAATGAAATTGCATTTCTGGCGAATACATTATCTTCTTTCCTTTTCTACATATTTTGTAAAAGATATAAGATTTAATTATAAATATTTAGTGAGGACTTGAAATGACGACAATATTTCCAATGTTGTAATGTGACTAATATGTTAGCATCGTTTCATTAAAGTCTATTTTCTAAAATCCTTCTGCTTTGGTTATACGTAATGCTTTAGCTTGGCTTACAAGAGAGCTTTATTGACCGTAAATAGTGCATGATTGACAAAATTTTAGCTGCATGTAGACAGCGTAAGTTGGCTAGTTCTCTTCTTCTTTCTCTTATCTTGCTCTCAATTTATTTGTAGCGGTGCAGTATGTCTTGATATCGATAATACTGCTTAAGGATTTGGCATTACATTTTTACGGCCGTGTGTCTGACACCATCCCTCCTTGGGGACGACTGCTATCTGTCGACAGCAGTTCGCGATCCCGGGTTGCTGTCATAATTTACCTTACCTCTGAGTCCCACAGACCACGGCCACGGTAAATAACATTACCGTACCTCGTATTGTATGATGCGTTAATGCATTAGACTCTAAAAATATCAGAATAAAATAAAATTACTCGCAAAGACGCGGCATTCGTGCTCGTAATGTTTGAATGCTTTGAAATTACGTGTCAGTGTGAGGAGTCTATGTGTGCGTTGCTCGAATGCGTAATGTATGAAGCTTCTTTATTTTTTTACTGTAATTGATACGTCTACACGATGTGTGGGTTTATGTGCCCCATGATCGCATGTGTGTCCTTGACTCTTATTAGCAGATCATAAGAGCGCATTTGGTCGGGAGGGTCACGTACGCTTATGCATGCAACGCGTTTAAAAGCGAACCTTATTGGCACGTAATATGCTACACATTTGACGGGATTTGTACAGTATGGTCGCATGTGTGTTTGTCTCTCAGCGTATAATAGCGCACTAGCTGCTCTTACACGTACGCTCTATGGCGCGATCTCAGTAGCATACAGGATTGCACGCGGGAAAGCCTGAACGGTCAATCACGCGCGATTATTTTCTACCGGTTTGTTTAACGCACAAACGGCACACGTTCTTTCGCGCGCGATTACGCGTGTTCGATTTTAACAACGGAGAGCGGTCATGTAAAAAGCTAATTGCGCGTGATAGACCGCGTGAAACGGGGTGTTGTATTGTGTAAGTACATTTCACAAGCGTGGCGCGTGCTCTTTCCTTTCCCTTTTAACATTCACTTGCGTTTTGCTCTCTTACGCTCGATAGAGTCCTACTATCATGAATGAAAGTTAAGAGCTTGAGAGTTTAAAAATTGTTCGTTTGAAGCGAGACCTTTTTGTCGACCCTGCCTTCTATTACAATAAATGATACAGTTGACCAATATAGAATACCCTATTTTATTCTGTAAGACATCTGGTTCAAAATTTATTAAAATTTTTAATACTTATATATATTAGGTTGGGGAAAAAGTCTTTTCGCATTATAGTATGTATAAACTTGTAATAAAATCTCTTTGGCTATTTGTATCTGGCTGGTTTTGGTATCATTGAAAGTTTAAATTTTAAAGAACATAATTCCAAATTCAAATTAGGAAAATGTGTGATTTTCATTTGTTTTTCGTACCTCCAAGATGAGTGAATCTAATGAAGAAATTCGATACATTTTAAAATTTTACTACAAAAAAGGTAAAAAAGCAACGCAAGCCGCGAAAAAAAATTGCGATGTTTATGGACCTAGTGCAGTGTCTGTGAGAGTAGCACAAATTTGGTTTAAGCGTTTTCAATCCGGAAATTTTGATGTCAAAGATGCACGTCGCTCTGGTCGCCCTACAGGTAAAATGGATGCCATTTTTGAAAAAGTGGAGCAAGATCGGCATGTCAGTAGTTACAACGTAGCTGAAGAACTGGGAATTGACCACAAAACAGTTTTGGCGCATTTGAAAAAAACTGGGTACACAAAAAAGCTCGACATTTGGGTACCTCACGAGCTCACTGAAAGAAACCTAATGAACCGTGTACTCATTTGTGATTCTTTATTACGACGTAATGAAACCGAACCATTTTTGAAGAAGCTGATAACTGGTGATGAAATGTGGATCACGTACGACAAGAACGTGCGAAAAAGGTCGTGGTCAAAGGCCGGTCAGGCTTCACAGACTGTGGCGAAACCCGGGTTAACTAGCAAAAAGGTGATGCTGTGTGTGTGGTGGGATTGGAAGGGCATTATTCATTATGAGCTGTTACCACCAGGCAGGACCATCGATTCTGAACTCTACTGCGAACAACTGATGAGATTAAAGCAAGAAGTTGAGAGAAAGCGGCCGGAATTAATCAACAGAAGGGGTGTGGTTTTTCATCATGATAACGCTAGACCTCACACATCTTTAGCCACTCAGCAAAAATTAAGAGAGTTTGGCTGGGAGGTCTTAATGCATCCGCCGTATAGTCCTGACCTTGCACCTTCAGATTTCCACCTGTTTCGGTCTCTTCAGAATTCTTTAGGCAGTGTCAGGTTAACATCACGAGAGGACTGCCAAAACCACTTGTCGCGGTATTTTGACCTGAAGTCCCAAAATTTCTATAGCAATGGGATCATGTCCCTACCTACAAGATGGCAAAAAGTTATCGAACAAAATGGTACCTACATACTTTAGTTAAATTTAAATAAACTATATTAAAAAATGTTTTGAATTTTCTTAAAAAATGCGAAGAAACTTTTTCCCCAACCTATTAACTCAAACAAAGGTGACTTGACTGACTGACATAGTGATCTATCAACGCACAGCCCAAACCACTGGACGGATTGGGCTGAAGTTTGGCATGCGGGTAGATGTTATGACGTAGGCATCCGCTCAGAAAGGATTTTTGGAAATTCCACCCCTAATAATAATAATAATAATAATTTATTTATTTGCAAGAATATGGTACAATTAAGTTATTACAGACAAGCAATTCACCGACATATCCTGTTGAAGTATTCAACGTGCAAATAATGTACTAAATTAAATTAAAAGATACACAATTTTACTTAGGGAAAGCAATATTTCAAATAGTTAAATTGTCAAACAAATAGTGTCAAATATAATAAAAGCTACAGAAATTACCAGTCAAAAAATTATATGTCTAAAATGTCATGTCAAGTAGTATTATAATTTATAATATATTAAATCACAAAAAACTTAAATAAGTATGTCAATTAACAATTCAATTACAAAATTCAGAGGAGAGATACTAAGGAGATAAAATGTCCACGCGGACGAAGTAGCGGGCGGAAGCTAGTTGTTTTAATAAATTGCAACTAAATGTCTTTACGGCAAAGTTTGCTAACGCGATTGTCTATTGGTCAATAGGCTTGGGTAGTCGTTGAGTCGTTGATAATGTAACACAAAAACAACCCTTAACGTAGCTAGCTTCCCGATTCCATGATAGTACGTCTAACGACCGCTGTTTGGCCTGGCGAGTCACGCACGCTTATGCATGCAACGCGTCTAAAGTGAACCTTATTGGCACGTAATAGCGCACGATTGGCGGGTGGGTCTAAATTGGTGACGTGTTGTAGCGGTGCGGGGGCGAGACGGCGGGGCGGGGCGGCGGCGCGGCGTTGCGGGCCAGCCGCCTGCGCCTGCACAGCGACACTATGGTGCGCGGGAACTTGGCCACACGGGACCGTGCTTACACTAACGCTTTTATCTTTACTAACACTTCCTCACACTCCATCGTACGAATTCTATTGCTACATGCCTTGGTGAAAGAATTCATTGGCATTTCGCTTAAGATTATTCGAATTTGAGTTCAAGGTCGTGTGAAAGTCAATTCGCCTCTATCGAGTATGAGCCGTATTTCTGTCTTTCAAACTGTCCGTTGCGTCGTGAGCTTGCGTGTAATGTCGCGATCTTGGTGTATTATCATTGTGTCAATTTACAATAAAATTTGATATATTCTTTAAATATTATCTGGATGTAACAAATCGACGCCGCTATGTCGCCTACATGGAGAAGGACATTAAGTCCTGATGTAGTGGTACTATTAAATTTTCGGAGAGTCACTATAAGTTTCCATTATGGCGTGTCTTGAGATGATATTGCAGCACATTTAAATAAGTGAGCTGTACCGATGAACTGTACGCTTCAAACTCTGTTGATCTTTTTTGTAAATTGTGTGGATCCTCCAATATTGTAATAGTTTTGTGGTTGTATGAGATATTTTTAATACACCTGGGATTCGAGCGAGTAATCTACTGAGCCGTAACTCTAAATATACAGGCAATGCGTAGATCTACGCGAAAATTACATGTATCGTTCTTTTCACATAGTAGATCGCTCATTAAAATCCTGCATTGAACTATCGGAAAACGGTACGCGCCGCATAGTTCGCTAATCCATGCTAGCGACCTTTGGATAAAGAATTTTGTCTGTCAAATCATTTAAATCATGCAGGACAGGGTAAAGTTTCGATATAATTAGACATCCATTCGAAAATGTACCCTTTACCTATACAGATAGGGTTTTTACAATCGACCTGTTCGCTCAATACTATTTCTGTCACACATTTGTAAACACGGTACCCTTGTGTTCTCAATATTCGTTAGCTACTCCGGAACTAATCTCAATTGTGTTAAAGTACAGTATTCTTTGCATTAAAGGTAGCAGAGGAGCACGGTAAACAGAAGGCAGCCTACTATGCAGGATGGGCGGCGGGATTCCATCATAACAGAGGTGAGATGGCCGAATTCAACCCTTATTTTAACATTGAATTAGGTTTTTAATTCAAAAGGTTTATAACTGTTAAATCACAGGGCGTATTAAAAGTGATTTTATGTTATTATCGTCCCTGTATTGAGAACACGGATCTCTCAATAATTTGTCAACATTATAGTTTATCTATGCCCCAACAAATCTGAATAAGATGTCTAGGAAATTGAAATCTCGATTCAGTTATCTAGTTCTATGACCGGATCCGTTTATCAAAATGTGTTGTCGATTTGTCAAAAATCATTGGCGACATTCCATGGCATGGCATATGTGCCATTGATCCACATGTTCGGGTTTTTTTCTTTGTTGATCGTCAATGGGCGCTTTTGTATTATCGTGGACGTCCACGATATGACAAAAAGACAGGGACCTAAACTGTATGGAAATATGTGAAGACTTTCTGTTGATAATGACGCTATAACGTGCACGTCCACGACGTTACGCTACGATATTTTGGATCAATCCATGTTCGGAGTATTGGTGCTTCACTATTGTACATTTGCGCACGCTGCCCAAGGATCCACCTCAATTCTGCCGCAACGTCACCACAGTCTCGATCAACTAGACATGCTGCACAGCCGTCACGATTACACGACCAACTACGGAATGTACTCGGCACCGACCAACCGCTTCTTGCGGCGCGACCTTTACAACCAGTCGTCTTATATGAGCCATCATCGTCCATTTTGAAAAGGGCTTTACTGCAAAAAGTTCCGTCTATCCGACACTAGGATATAGACGGAGGGACTTTTCGTTTCGGTAGTGGTGTATATTGTGTAGTTTAAGTGACTGTGTTGCGGGATTCTTTAGTGATAATATAATTTTTCATGTATAATACTTTATGATTCTACCCCCTTGATTGTTTCCTGCTTCTAAACTTACGTTGAGAATAATCTAATAGCGAATATCACACTGTAACTTCGCTCCTATCTTGGTTTAAAGCATCCACACTTGTGTTTTCATGGTCAGTACCAGATGCGTTTTACTATCTTCGAAATAATAAAGCTCATTTGAGCGCCACTATTTCGGTATGTAGATTGAAAGATACGGTATATAGAAAATAATATCTGTCTCACTCACTCATTGTCTTGTGCGTGTGATTTGAGTGGGATTTATTCATATGTATTATTAATAGAACACTGGCCCATGGTAGAATCTTACCACAGCGGAGGAAATGAAATATTTGCTTTGTCAGGTCAATAAAAGTCTGTTTGATTCAAGGATTTACCACGGGCTACGGTTGTACATGCTCGATTGTCCTTTATTTTAATTCTGAAAAGACGTAGGTAATTTTATAAACACCTGTGCTAGAAACAAGAAACAAACAAGGGGAAGATAATTCTAAGTTGGACTTTCAATTATCACTAATTAATCTCGTGACACTAGATTTAATTATTACTTTGCATGTAGAATCCCTGTCCACTGTTATGGTCCTAAGCTTCTTCCGTATGTTAAGAGTATTCTAGAAGACTCGAATCTACTACAAACGGCTGTGTTGCCAGTTTTGTGGTAAATTTATGTTGCCATCACAAAATTTAACGAAAAATAAAATATTGTTAAATAGTTTTCTAATCTCCACACTATTTTTTAGATTGCTCATTTTTAAATGTCAAATTACAAAAACAGTTCACAAAAATGACGTTTCGTACCAGGCAGATGAATAATTGAAATTTAAAAGTTTAACTTTAACAAAACCGAGGATTGGTAGTTTTTAATCGATTGTGTTGAGCTGAAACAAATAAACAAGGTTCCTTTCCTTCACATTATTTTTTAATTGGCTTGTGAAATCACTTTTCAGTAAAAAGTGCACGAAAGACGATTCCACGCACATGTTGTATATTTCTGACGGACTGAACATAATTGTTTTAGTTATCATCATAGAGTAAGATCCTAGAGCTGCCAGATGTTACTTATTTTCTCATAGATGCAATGTGTGTGATAGAGTAGTGTTTCTATGTACGTAGAACACATGCATACTTGTTATGTTGGTCAGACGGCCAATCGACATCAGGTGAAGGTCGACTGAAAAATCGGATTCTTGTCACTTTAATTCTGAAGGCTGATTTTTATATTTGTTATTCAGGGGGCTATTACATAACTGTATACAATCAGCGAGACAAATCCTAAGGGACAAATCCTCCCACACACAATATTAATACAAATAACACAAAATCACTTTCTAATTTTCTACCCACCAACTGCTGTTTTTAAATGACATTGCTAGTCTGATTCGTGCATAAGTTATGAGTTTACAATGTTTTTGTCTCTGGGAGAGTGTTTGTCCCTTGCGATTTTTCTGTCTGTTAGTTTATAGTTTTAAAATACTCCCCTGAATAACATATAAAAATCAGCCTTCAGAATTTCAGTGAAGTGAGTCCGTATTTTACTTACACTCACCTTTAGCACCTGATATCTGTACTATGCCCGTCTGACCAACTTAACAAGTATGCGTGTGTTCAAGGAACATAAAACATTACTCTATTAAACACATGTCATGTCTAAGAAAATAAGTTACGTCTAGCAGCTCTGGGATCTTGGACTATCCTCACTATTGCCTTGATATTTGAGATCCGTTTTATATTTTTGGTATTAGAAGCTTTCTTTATATTATTCACAATCATGAATTGGTTTACTGTTGATCTGTATTTAATAACGGGTGTAAAAAGACCGATCACAAAGCCGAGAACTACGTATTCCACTCATAATTAGGACCATTTTTAGGGTTCCGTACCTCAAAAGGAAAAAACGGAACCCTTATAGGATCACTTTGTTGTCCGTCTGTCTGTCTGTCTGTCTGTCAAGACCCTTTATCTCAAGAACGCGTGGACGTATCAAGCTGAAATTCACATGAAATACTCAGGTCTATTGTCCCTTTAAGCTGTAAAAATATCAAACTTCTAAGCCAAGCCAAACAAAAGATACAGCCGATTATGTCGATATTTTCAACAAATTTCCGACACTCGCAAAGGAATCAAAACCTACAGGATACTTCCCGTAAACTCCGAATCTTGAAATTTGGCATGAAGGATTGTCATATAATGCAAATATAGGAAAAATTGCGAAAATCACATTTTTTTAGTTATATAATATAATAAAAATATTTTAATAAAATGAAACTTACTACCTTATTTCTCACGAACGAATAAAGGTATCAAATTGAAATTTATACCAAATACTTAGGTCTATTGTCCCTTTAAGCAGTGAAAAAATCAAACTTCTAAGTTAACGCGATCAAAAGATACAGCAGTTTATACCGAGGAACCCTCGGTGTGCGAGTCCGACTCGCACTTGGCCGGTTTTTACCTGGGAAATTAATAGTTATGAAATTATTGGATGACAAATTTAGATTTGTTTTAAAAATTTCAATGAAAACAAATTGAAAATATTATTTCATTATTTTTATTCAAAGAAACATTTCCAAAATTTTAAGTATTTCATACCAAAAATGGGTTTAAAACGTCAGCGTTCAATGTAACCACTCGATACGAACTTCAACTTTCCGACCAAATTCAACTCATCCGACCGAACATCGCGCACGTCTCCAAGTTGCTAATTTTTATATGTTTTCTGTTTTGATGTATAAAATACTTTGGCTTTGTCTTAGGTCTTTATACACCCTGTATTGATCTTTCAGCTCATCACAGGCGATATAGAATAGCTATTTACATTGAAATTACAACTAAGGGACCCGGTCTCAGCACAAAACCCGATGTTTATAGAACTTCTAGAACGATTACTTCTCATAGGACGTGTTATAAAGACGTTTCATTGTTTATAGTCAATGCACCATTGTCACGCCAAATGTAGTTATTTGCTGTAATAAAATGGCTGTATGAACTTACCTTTTGCCGCATTTGAAGGCAAACATCCGTGTGGTTTTACATTTAAATTTTAGTTTTCAATTAAAATATTTTTCGAAATGACAATGCAGCAATTGTTTGCGTAGACATAATATGACACATATTTATGGCGTATAAACAGCTCGGCTTTAGATGACAAGTTCATATATTTCTTTATACACTGCAACTTTCGCTATTCTGACCGCGCGTTTATATCTCCGTACACGCGCTATACTAGCAGTATAAAGGCTTCGCCAAACAATTATGTTATACTATAACAGTATTATACTGTCGAACAGAGCGTCGCTGAAAGTCAGCACTAGCAGTGAGCAACGTTCTCACGAAACGCTAGGACGCTTTGACGCCGTGCTAGTACGCGAGCTGAGAGCTCCCTATGTAGAGGATGCATGGAGGCCAAAGAAACAGCTGCTCACGTTGTGATGGAATGCAACGCAGTGGTAACACACCAGGTGGACTCTAGGATGTCTTCAGAGACGCCAAGGCGCTGGGAGACTTTCTGGAAGAGCTGGGCTGACTGGAGTAATCCGGCCTCCATCCTCCGACGCAAAACACAAACATAGTGCTGCAATAAATATTTCTCTTTTCAACTGTAGTGACATAAGACATGGTATTAACAAAATTAAAATTAAATCATCGAGTTTCGGAAACAGCCCTTACGGCGAAGAAGAAGAACGCGTTCTGCCGAAGCCTTTAAAGCAGAGATTATCAAACTTATTGGTTTTACCGCCCCCTATGAAAATGAATTATTTCTCACCGCCCCCAATTTTTTATACACCTAAAACTTAAAAACCACGATTTCATTGCTTTAATTACACAAACTTCTGCACCTCCCTTCCTCCTGAGGCTGCTTCCGATTCCGATAGCCTTACTAATAAGGGGGCGTTTAGTCAGTAAGAAGGAGTAAGGCACAAACTCTTTTATCTCTTTTGACGCTCAATCGTACTGAGAAATTTAGGACAAGTTTCGATGAACCCGCCAATTGCAACCGGATTGCACCAATAGCGTTATTTAACGAAAACTTGTTACAACTTGATTGCGTACGGCTATCCTATGAAATCTATGTTAAGTATTTTTAGTTTTTATATCATACCGGGCAGAAATATATACTAATTACTCGATATTGAGTAGTAGGTAAGGTAAGTTTTAATATCAGTGAATTTTACGATATAAAGTAAATGAAATTACAAATCAACCAACGCCCCCTTAAACTACGCCAACGCCCCCCATTTTTATCTGGATCACTTAACGCCCCCCGCTAGGTCTCCAACGCCCACAAGGGGGCGTTATCGCCCACTTTGAGAAAGACTGCTTTAAAGTTAAAATTTAGCAAGTATATCGCGTTTGCATCGCCACTTTTAAGAAAAGTTGCAGTGTATAACGTTGTATTGTTAAAAGAAAACTACACTGTCATTTCGATGTGCAAATCGACTAACATTTAATCATAATATTGTGCAATTATTCGACCTCTATCTCACCTCTAATACGCTTAAGAAAAGGTTGGGTTTCAAATAGCATTAAAGAATTTTAGGCACCGTAAACAAATAAGCCATGTAAATTAATGTGATTAAATAACATTGGTTTTCTATTTGATGGCCGTGACGGTGATTCGATATAGACCATTATATTAAATGGCGTTAGTCGTGTTGTGCTCTAAAAAATTGAGGGCGTCCTCAGAAATTGATTTCGCAAGTCAGCTAATTAGATGGTGACAATGTATATTGGTAGACCGATGATTTGGTGAAGGTCGCGGGAAGCCGCTGGATGTGGGCAGCGCAGGATCGATGCCAATGTCCAGTGAGCTACTCTCGGCTGATATGGTGATGATGAATGCACTTCCATTGTGGATATTGCAAATAAAAATATTCAACTCGCTGTTACTCATCACTTCCATCACCTGTACTATAAACTCCAATATCAATATTGGGGGTTATGGTATTAATTCGTGCTGTTAGTTAAGAATAGATACATATTACATGACACCACACTATCGAAAACAATGTTGCTAAGTATAATTATCACAGAATTAAATTGGAATATAGTGAACGTAAAAAATGTTATATTTTGTATTAAAAATAAAATAAAAAAATGCCCATTGTATATTTAACTATGTTAAAAACGTTATATGTAGCTGTAAATTTATACGGTGGCTAAAATTCGCAATAGATCATTTTTTTTTAACACAAACGTTGTGCTGATTGTCAATTTATTAAGTTTATCTCTCTATATACTCGGGTACTGTCGCGCGTACAATACAAATAGGAATTACATTGTTATGACTAGTAATGTAAATGGAAACTTATAATTCCTTATTGAGGATTAAAAAAACAATAAAATTTGTTTTAAGTTTTAATAAATAGAGCGTGGGTGTCAATGCGGGTAGGTACTAAAACCGCCGTCTCCAAACACGTGTTCGGCTTATCCAATTTTTAGTAACAACCGCGCGAACACGAAACTATCGATAAACAAAATTTTACAGAAAATATCTTCATAATCAACAAAAGTCTATTAGTCTATCTAATATGACAGATATCCTTTTAAGTGACAAAAGGACAGATGCGTGTTTCGATCGATATAAGTACTCCTTATTACAGTGGTTTCCAAACTTGATGTTATTACGCCTCCCTTAAAAATATTTAATCATTTGCCCCCCTCCTAAAGATTTCATAAAATGTATGATAACAACAGATAAATTTTTTAACGTGTCACAATTATCGCGGCTCCCTTTAGACTAGTCCGCGCCTACTTATGAGGCGCGCCTTCCAGTTTGGAAAACGCTGCCTTATTATGTTTATTGACAATTTCATGCTTGCACTGATCCCCATCGTTACAAACTTCACTTTTCATAAGGATGTTGTCGAAGTTAAAAGCGATAGCCTGAAAATTTTCTTACTTTTAAATTGTGTGTGCGACAGTACCCTTCCATCGGCTTATGAATATCGTGACGTGCTCAATACTGTGTAATAATAGGGTTATAGTTAATTGTCTAATCGCTTTGTATAATAATGGTATGTTGTTAAACGTACAATTGAGCGCATAAATTGTTACACTTTTAACACTGTCACGACTAGATGACGATCCACTATGGTCGTATTAGGAGGAGAACAAATTATTCTGGCAATTTTTAAATATAGAATGTAATCGAAAATAATCTCCTAATTATGTCTAATGATTAGGCGATTATTTTCGATTATATTAACTTAAACTAAACTTAATCTTCTCTACCATCCTGTCTGAAGTGTAGTGCTTTGAGTATTTTAAGTGCGATAAAGAGTACACATAGTTTTTTACCCGTTCTACAGAGATAAGTGACTTATTGTTCAGTAGATATATAAGATTATGTAAGTAACTTTTCATGACAATGAATAATCTAAAAAGGTTCTTGTCAATCCTCAATAAGTATTGGGTATACATACTCACTAAGTATAGTTGAAGTACGGTCGCCGAGCAGAAATAATTTCGTTCAATGACCTTTCAGTCTACAGGCAGTTGTGTTAAACATTTTTACTAATGGTCAAATTTATAAAATTATGCATAATTTAATGTTTTTAATTACATTCTGCATTATTAGCATTATTCACAATGTTATGCGGAGCTTGGGCTTATGGTCAACTAGTAGTAGAAGATCCGAACCTATATCGACCTTCACCGAGCTGATAATAGAATGAAACATATTTTATTATTAATTTAGTATATTAGAAAATATATTAAAAATGGGTTGTCTAAAAAAATCCTGGACAGACTATTTTTAATTATTTTTTGAAAAATGATTTTTAAAAAAAAAATAATAAAATATTGCAACATCAAGATAATAAGAAAATTTTGTCCTGACTGATAGTAGAAACCGTATAGAATGTGCAGGCATTGGGTTGTCTATTATTTACCTGCGCGAACTACTGGGTTGTCAGGTATGAACACTATGTCGATATCAGTTACTTTCACTCGATTGGATAATAGAAAAAATTTTATATCATCATAAGCGCGCGACAAAATTTTCTTATTATCTTGGTGTTGCAATATTTTATTAAAAATCATTTTTCAAAAAATAATTAAAAATAGTCTGTCCAGGATTTCTTTAGACAACCCATTTTTAATATATTTTCTAATATACTAAATTAATAATAAAATATGTTTCATTCTATTATCAGCTCGGTGAAGGTCGATTTAGGTTCGGATCTTAGACTATAGCCATAGCTATTACCGATACAAAGAGGCATTTGGTGTACCTATTTACTGATAATTAAGTCACAAAATAATGCATATTAGCGGTATGCATTATTTTGTGTCTTAATTATCTTGTGTTAAAATTAAAACTTAATTTTAAAATAATTTATTTAATACTTATGAAATTATTATTTTAAAACTGGGACAATTTAAAAATACCCAGTTGACAACCACTTAGAATTATCACTATTACTGGTATCATACCTGGTACCTTAAATTTTTATTTCTCTCATACATATTCCCTATTATGACGATTTAAAAGTACTTAGTAATTGAGTCTATTTAAATAAAGAACTTTTGACTTTGACTTTGACATCACTTTACTTAGTAATTAATTTCAAATTATCCAAAGGAAAAGTAATAGTTATAATATTTTAGAGAATTCTAACTCGCAACTTTTATCGAACACGGGGACACCGTATTACTATGTTCAAAAGCTTTAGAATCTCTCAAAGGGGCGGTCACTACCTGTGTGAGCGTGACAGCAACATATAATTGCGCAGGAGCGACAAGGATTCGTAACGTGGTGTCAATGTACAAAATTATCCAGGGTTTGAAGTGATAATTATCATTCATAATTATCCAGATAATTTTATCAAGATAAATATAGGTTGATAATTATCTTGATAAGCATAATCGAAAATATTGGCCACTTGTTATTTCTCGCATTCAACGACTGCGTGTATCTGAACGCGTCACTTAACGTTAATAGCGGGGTTGCCCCGCGCCGTCGGATTCTCGTATCTGGACTGTCACTTATTCTTTATTTTCTTTATTCATTTGTTTTGTGTGTGGCCGAAGTAAAGAAATTGAAGTTTTTTTAATTCTTAGCGTAACTTAAGTTGTGTACAAAAATATAGAATATAATGTTTCCTCAACATTACGTTATGTCACGAAATAGGGCTTATATCTATGTGATAACTATCGGATAGTTATCATGATAATTATCATGATAATTATCGCGATAATTATCAAACAACATATTTATCTTGATAATTTAAACCCTGAAATTATTTCTTTTCGGCGACCGCACTTTAGACCTATTATTTTATATGATTAATAATTATTTTAATGAAATAACAATATTTGTCAAACAATACCAGAAAAACTGTCTGATGAGTTTTGATAAAGGTGAATATATTGTTCAACAAAAATGTTTTTCTTTAGTTTGACGCCCAGTTAAGTGGGCACGGGTTAGCTAGTATTAGTTAAAATAATGTTTAAAGTGTATCAATTTATGCAAAATATTGTACAATGCTCTCGACTTTATCATGATGTAATAGGTTCTATCCGTAGATAGTATACTCAATTAGTATATCCACGATATTATGTTGTTTGAAAGTTCGGTGAGATATGAAAGTTTGGTACAAGACTAGGCTGAGGTTGTGTTCCCGTTGAAGACTTTTTCAAACAAGTAAATTATGAGACCTTATGCCTTTGTATTACGATTCCTTTTTGCAATACCGACGAAATTAAGTGGCTACCGTGACGATGTTAGGATAGTTCAGGAACAGTTCTATCACAAACTTTATATTGTTTATTTTTGTTGTTAGACAAGAAAAATGCAACCAGAATTATAATTTTAGAATCAGCTTTTTTTAAAAAGTCCGAAGAAGTACGATTAAGGGGGCTTTAAATAAACAGTCTTTCGTAGGCAACTGGAATTCGTAAAATGTTGTACAACGATCATGATTGAAACTGATTACGCACCATTGGTGACCCTTATCTCCGTTTGTCTCGGCTTCTGTGTAAACCACAGAACAAATAAAAGAGGTTAGAAGTCGTAAGTAGGAGGCGCTCGTGCGCTGCTGGTTATGAGTAAACACTCATATTCGATCCTTTTCGAAGAGGAAAAATATTTAAAAAATAAATCTAAAACATCGTCTTGTGTTATTTTAACTGGCACGAAGCAAATTAAGATTCATAATCTTACTAATTGACACATTTATTTTCACCCGTAAGTACACATGCGACATATGTCGCATGTGGCGACACTGGCTTTCTGGTATTAACATCGCTTGATGCGACTTCAAACCTCTTTTATCTGTTCTGTGGTGTAAACGTATCCTTTACGGGCAAGATAGAGAGGTTGGGCAAAAGGAATAATTGCTGTAGTTATGTCGAATTTGATAGTACCATTAGGTACCACTGTAAAATTTCCTCAATTGATATCGAACTCATACATATTCCCTATTATGACGATTTAAAAGTACTTAGTAATTGAGTCTATTTAAATAAAGAACTTTTGACTTTGACTTTGACATCACTTTACTTAGTAATTAATTTCAAATTATCCAAAGGAAAAGTAATAGTTATAATATTTTAGAGAATTCTAACTCGCAACTTTTATCGAACACGGGGACACCGTATTACTATGTTCAAAAGCTTTAGAATCTCTCAAAGGGGCGGTCACTACCTGTGTGAGCGTGACAGCAACATATAATTGCGCAGGAGCGACAAGGATTCGTAACGTGGTGTCAATGTACAAAATTATCCAGGGTTTGAAGTGATAATTATCATTCATAATTATCCAGATAATTTTATCAAGATAAATATAGGTTGATAATTATCTTGATAAGCATAATCGAAAATATTGGCCACTTGTTATTTCTCGCATTCAACGACTGCGTGTATCTGAACGCGTCACTTAACGTTAATAGCGGGGTTGCCCCGCGCCGTCGGATTCTCGTATCTGGACTGTCACTTATTCTTTATTTTCTTTATTCATTTGTTTTGTGTGTGGCCGAAGTAAAGAAATTGAAGTTTTTTTAATTCTTAGCGTAACTTAAGTTGTGTACAAAAATATAGAATATAATGTTTCCTCAACATTACGTTATGTCACGAAATAGGGCTTATATCTATGTGATAACTATCGGATAGTTATCATGATAATTATCATGATAATTATCGCGATAATTATCAAACAACATATTTATCTTGATAATTTAAACCCTGAAATTATTTCTTTTCGGCGACCGCACTTTAGACCTATTATTTTATATGATTAATAATTATTTTAATGAAATAACAATATTTGTCAAACAATACCAGAAAAACTGTCTGATGAGTTTTGATAAAGGTGAATATATTGTTCAACAAAAATGTTTTTCTTTAGTTTGACGCCCAGTTAAGTGGGCACGGGTTAGCTAGTATTAGTTAAAATAATGTTTAAAGTGTATCAATTTATGCAAAATATTGTACAATGCTCTCGACTTTATCATGATGTAATAGGTTCTATCCGTAGATAGTATACTCAATTAGTATATCCACGATATTATGTTGTTTGAAAGTTCGGTGAGATATGAAAGTTTGGTACAAGACTAGGCTGAGGTTGTGTTCCCGTTGAAGACTTTTTCAAACAAGTAAATTATGAGACCTTATGCCTTTGTATTACGATTCCTTTTTGCAATACCGACGAAATTAAGTGGCTACCGTGACGATGTTAGGATAGTTCAGGAACAGTTCTATCACAAACTTTATATTGTTTATTTTTGTTGTTAGACAAGAAAAATGCAACCAGAATTATAATTTTAGAATCAGCTTTTTTTAAAAAGTCCGAAGAAGTACGATTAAGGGGGCTTTAAATAAACAGTCTTTCGTAGGCAACTGGAATTCGTAAAATGTTGTACAACGATCATGATTGAAACTGATTACGCACCATTGGTGACCCTTATCTCCGTTTGTCTCGGCTTCTGTGTAAACCACAGAACAAATAAAAGAGGTTAGAAGTCGTAAGTAGGAGGCGCTCGTGCGCTGCTGGTTATGAGTAAACACTCATATTCGATCCTTTTCGAAGAGGAAAAATATTTAAAAAATAAATCTAAAACATCGTCTTGTGTTATTTTAACTGGCACGAAGCAAATTAAGATTCATAATCTTACTAATTGACACATTTATTTTCACCCGTAAGTACACATGCGACATATGTCGCATGTGGCGACACTGGCTTTCTGGTATTAACATCGCTTGATGCGACTTCAAACCTCTTTTATCTGTTCTGTGGTGTAAACGTATCCTTTACGGGCAAGATAGAGAGGTTGGGCAAAAGGAATAATTGCTGTAGTTATGTCGAATTTGATAGTACCATTAGGTACCACTGTAAAATTTCCTCAATTGATATCGAACTCTATGATTATAGTATAAGGTTCAAAATTTTATGAAGTTCTTTCAGTTATGGGAAGCCTAACCGTTTATACAATATTATAATTATAATTAACTAAATATTGATCACTCTCCTCTATTGACTTTCATTTAATTTTGATTTTTATTACGATGAGTGGACAGTTTTAAATCGAACTACACTGTCTCTTTACAATATGTTATATGTTGATTTTTTCATCAGTTATGAAGACTGACAGTTCTTACGGATGCTCAGATGAAAAGAACTGGTGATTGATACCTATGTGCAACTTCGTTTTATTTATTGCATCTGTGTAAATTAAGATATGAATAAAAATAATGATTGTTCAGATAATATAGTCACTAGCTGCCATGTTAAAGTATAATAATAAATCTCTGCATATTTGTGTTAATTGTAAACAGATGGACGTGTAAAGAAATAGTATTGGTGTATTGATGTTAGTTTCATAATTGTAAGACTCGAGTCGAAAAGGTATCTAGTGCTTTCAATCAGTGAGATAGTCGGAACATCAAGTTAGTGAATAGTCTCAGATCTTTAATTTTACTAATTAAATTACATCAACGATAGCCCGATTGTAAATACATTATTCTTAACACAGTATATGAAATATCGTTAAATTCTCAATTACAAAGCCGCTAGAAATAATGTAGCTTAATTGAATGGGAGTATTCGGTGTGAATAAATGCATCGATTCTAGACGAGCCGAATATTAAAACAAGCGTCCCGTCCAGTTAGAGAAAAATATCGAACTCATCATCAGCTTTTTTAAATCGAACCACTGCTGGGACACAAGGCCTCTCCTTGTTATCGAAGGAGGTTCACCACGCTTGCCCAATGCGGATTGGTGGACGCAGTATAAGGTGATCAATACCCCTTTGCTGATCCATTAGCGCCTTCTACGATACCTATTGGAGGATATGGGGTGATGCTTTTCTACTCTGTCGGCATCACACGGCTAAAATAAAATTGTCTGTACATAATTGCCAGGAAGGAAAGTGACAAATTGATTATTTAATGGTCATAAGTATAATGGAAAGATAGCAAGAAGTCGAAGGCCTATGCGCTGATCAGATTCGCTCCCCATCCAATAGTACTTTGTAAGTGATGTGGTTCAATCGCAGATATTATATTATTGAATCAATTGATCATTAGGCTATCGTGGCGTTTATTTTGATCTAGCCTTCGAAATTCAATACAAATAGAACATAACGCATATTGTATTTGCTGCCGTTGCGACTCGGGTCATAACATTGACAATATTCAACGGTGATTGGGATGTTCAGTAGTTTGTTCGGAGTCTATAAGTGTTGTTCTTATTCTTGACCTATTTCTATTTTAACCCTTGGGCGATGGATATCAAGATTGTTTCAAACGATTTTCAACTTTATACGGTGTTAACGAGATCATTCGATCTAAATTAACTTCTTCAGCTGGATCATAGTGTCTTTTTTAATATGACATAATATCATCGACGCAATGCAGGTGTAGTCCCCAACAGAAGATATCAAATCATCAATTCCAAATTAATACTTATTTAGAAAATTATTTCTACAAAAGAATCAAAATTAAAAAAAAAACGCATTTGTAAGATTAAAATACTATGCCACGCTCTGTCGATGGTTCAGTACAGTTTGGAAATGGACACTGCTTTGGTAACAAGGCGATGCATTCTAACGTAAAGACTTATATCTTGATATGCATTGCTGCTCTCTTGTCCCTTCTTAGGCTAGAAACTCTACGGTATGTATTTCTACCTTTTGCCGAAATGTAGAGGTATTAAAGTCGTGTAATGGTAACATACATTCCGTGGGAATATCTACTTAATTTTAATTTATTCTTAACTCCCTTTAGCACCTTTAGATATATAAAGACAATTTGTTTAATGTTAGTTATTTGAGTTTTAATATAATTAAATAATTATTGCGTACGCTGTTTATACTTATACAAAAGTTGTCACATGTTATTTAGAGTAACACGCCCTGTGTGTTGTCATATATCAGTGATGTACCAGGAGTGTTTTTTAAACCGCGTGTGTTAAACTCCGGCGCTAATTAGGTATGTATATGTAAAATGTTTGGTCATTTAATTAATAAGTTAATTTTATTTTTAACGCTAAGCTAAATCTGTAGATATGCTCACAGGAAGCGGTGTATAGGCGTAGAGTGCTAGAGATAGTTACCAAATGTGAATTGTGCCTAATAAATTTTAATAACTAAGTATTAACATCTTTAACGAGAGATAATTGTTGATGCGATAAATTGTGAACTAATGTGTTGATTGATATTATGACTTAATATAGATGCTGTGTAAGACTATTAAAATAATTAGACCTAGAGATTGGAGGTTAAAGGAAAGAGGGCACGGAAAGATGTCTAGCTGTTTTTTTGGTATAACATATTATATAATTTTATTGACAATGAAGATATTGTTTCTTAAATTACCAATTCTTATAATTTACTCTTCGTTTTGCTACGAATAGTAGGGTAAATCGATGACCGCACTTAAAATAGATCTTAATACGGTTCGATGAATTAGATGTTACATAGTTAAGGGGACTCTATAATATCTCTTTTCGAGACAAGTCTTTAATTATTTTCAATACTTAAGTTTTACATAATTGACTTGGAGAATCGTGCCTCGCTAATTTTATGTGTAAAAAATGTATTGCACACATCCCGCAAATATAAAATTGGAGACAAGTCTTTAATTATTTTCACTAAGTTTTACATAATTGACTTGGAGAATCGTGCCTCGCTAATTTTATGTGTAAAAATGTATTGCACATGTTAGATTATACTTACAGAAATACGTTGAAAGAAACAAGTAGAGAGAATTATGTCTTACTTCTTACCCAAAAGTAAAGAATACTTATATTTTATCCAGCAAATAGGTACTCAGAATCAGATAACACTGACAGGAGGCAGAGTAGTGTTCACTGTGACGGCTCGAACGAGAATGCCGCTACCACGCGGAAGCGGGTCGTTTTATGTGAACAACCCACCCTACTCCGCCTCGCCTCTGACTACCGGTAACGCTTGTACAAAAGCGTTGTAATAATTAAGTTTTATTATATAAAACTATTTGTAAATTCATGATTAATAAATTATTAAATAAAAATGATATTATTATTATTTTACCAAACTATTCCAACAAATAGATTCTCAATATCCTATAACCGAACCAACTATGTCGGTCACCACGACAACTACTTTTTATCATAGAAATCTATTTCTAATTCATAACAAATCATTATTATCATTGTATAAGTTAACAAATATTAGAATAATTATTATCTTGGGCTTAATGTACAAATTAGTGCCCAAGATCTCACACGGCCATTCTGCAGAGCACTTCGTTCTCGAAGTGCTTTCTGGTTAATCGTCAAGTAGGTGTCTAACTAGTCATCTGTTGAATCGTAGTTGGATAATTCTAGAATAAAATATCGATTTATCAAGATCTAACTAATAAGCCATTATCTAACCAATAGCCATGTTCAACTGTCGTGCTTTGTCCCACCACGTGCTGCATCGTGATGTCCAGACATTACACCAGTTTAACAATCAGCAGCAATCTTACTTAAATCTCATCGGGCTGTCGTGATCAATCCCATTACATACTGCCTTGTAATGTCCAGACTTTTTCACCAGGCCGATCAAGCAGTAACAACTATGTCCAACTGTCGTGCTTTGTCCCACCACGTGCTGCATCGTGATGTCCAGACATTACACCAGTTTAACAATCAGCAGCAATTGAACTATCTCACACGGCCTTCCATACCTGTCGTCATAGATTAGTCATATTATGTCAGGCAATCACTATTTGCCAAGCGTTTCTATCTTTAAAACATGATAATAACCATAAAACATACATATTTTTATCACATATTCAATTGTTAAAGCATCTTCTAATTAAGTCAATCATTGTTATAAACATTAAAACTATACCTACATAATAGTTCGCTATAACATCTTCTAAGACAATATTCTCATGTATCATTTCTCAAGGTCAAAATCGCATATTGTTTTTGCGATTACCATATTCCGTAAATTACCTTTTTGACTGAAAGCCAGTAGACTTTCGAATATACGTTCGGCCAATCTGACCAGAAATTTGACGAAAACTATTTTTAATGCCGACTCAATAACTTGACATTTGAAGCTATCGTCAACTTATTAGTTCTCATAATGTATTAGTTTCTTTTTGTCGAGAATTGCAGCCAATGGAACATTAAAGCGTTATTTATTTTACTTAAACTACGTAAAAGGTGTAGGCATCGCCATCTAGCGAAAGTTGCCCAAACTACCCAAGGTTGTCAGCAAACTTAGTATATAAAATTTCCCAATTTATCATCATCATCAACAGCTCACAATGTTCCCACCGAGGGGCCCGAGCCCACCCCACATTAGGGGCGACTAGGCCCCAGTCAACCACGCCGGCCAAGTGCGGGTTGGTTGACTTCACACACATCCTAAAAATTTCTTCATAGGCGTGTGCAGGCTCCCCCACGATGTCTTCCTTCACTGTAAAAAGTCGATCAAACCACACATGAATCCAAAATATGAAAACACATTGGTAGGCGGCGGGGCCCAAACCGGCGCCTCCCGGGCGGAAGACAACGCTCCCACGCACCACGCCACCGACGCTTTTATACATCCCAATTTATACAATAACCGAAATAGATTTAACCAATCATATTCAGTTACACAAATATGTTTACTTTTACCTTTTTTTTTTTTGAAATAAAAAAATGTATAAACCTTTTTTTTGCTTCATACAACAATCTAAAGAAAGCTATAAAAAGATAGCTAGCATAATTTACATTTTCCCTAGTGAAGGTGGCTGGATATTTCTATCACTTATGTAACTTCTCTTGTCGATTTCATACATCTCGAAAGCTAAAATACAAAATTATCATTGTATTTCATTAATGGCACCATTGCGTTAGTATAAACATCGGGTAGACATAAAATCTCCAAAGTGCTATGTAACTATTCTTTTTTTTTTTTTTTGCCAGTTCATATCAAAGAAGTCAAATTATTACTTACTTAATAATATCCATTCTTGAAAACAATGTAACTCAAAATTATTATCAATTACAAAATGTAATTGCAACTACCCAATTACCATTTTAATTTTTTTTTTTAAACTGTGGGATATTTCAATAAAAATACCCATAAATTCATAAAATCTCCGTAGATCAGTATTAGGTTCTGTTCACCACAGGTTTGTGTTGTGGCTAGCCAATGAACAACGGATCTGCCGTCAAAGCAATCCAGTTATTTGAATAACTGGTCTAATGCAATTGAAATTAACAATTACAATGCTATTAAGAACACTCACCAGAAGCGATTCAATGCTCCGACCTCCCTATATCTAGAGTAAATATCTCAATTTTTATAATCTAGATAAAAACTTAAATATCTCGAAAACGGTGCTTCGTAGCCCAAAAATAATGAAATTTTCTCCCCCGTAGACCCCAATCGGCCACGTGGTACATCCAATGCATAAAAAATTTTTGGACTACCCTCATTAACAAAAAAGTTACTCAAAAATTAATTCAAATAATTGATGCTCATCTTTATCTTTAAAACTGTGCTTCGTAGTGCAAAAATAATGAATTTTTCACCCCCGTAGACCTCAAACGGCCATCAAATGAAAAAAAATTTTTTTTGGACTACCCTCATTAACAAAAATATACTCTGAAATTAATTCAAACTCCCCCGTAGACCCCCAATTGGCTACGTGGTACATCCAATGCAATAAAAATGTTTGCACTACCCACATTAAAAAAAGATAACTTCATAATTTATGCTCATCTTAAAGTTCTGCACTTTTGATCAAAATAAACTAATAAAATTTAACGAACAACACAGAATTAAATCAAATGAAAAACACTGAATTACCTTGCTTTATTCCTTGAAGTTTAATTGTAAGAATCAATCATTTTTATAATGTTACTTCTATATTCTTACAAACTGGTTGGTAACAAATAATACAAATCACTGGTAATTCAACCGTACACGGCGACAGTCAGCAAAAAAGTGACTCGATCCGGCAACATGCCTCGCTTTAGTTCATTCGAAATTCCGGTGTTGCCAGCAGAAATATTTAATTTGCTTGGAAACCGATAATTTATTCCAACACACCCATAGTTACAGCTGCAAGATATTTGTGATGGCGGTAGATCGAGAAAATTTTGCGCATTTTTTTTTCGTAATACCTTGTATTGTTGGATACTAATTTATTCTCCACGTACGTTCACTAGCTCACATGTAAAATTTCTCAGCAAGTGAATTCCTATGTAATCTAATGATTTCTCATTCTTTTATTATAATAAACACACCGACGCTCGAAGAGAACCAAAGTGCTTCAAACTCAAATCTTTTTAGTAGGCTTCAATATTATAATCATATATATCTTATCGGCGTTAGTCGTCACATTTTAATGCTATCGGAGAGTAGCCCCGATCGAACATCGAAATGCCCGGTCCAACTACGAAACATATATTTCACTACACAATAATAAATAGTCTGCGTTAGTCGACACATCTCAATGCTATCGGAGAGTAGCCCCGATCGAACATCGAAATGCCCGGTCTAACTACGAAACATATATTTCACTACACAATAATAAATAGTCTGCGTTAGTCGACACATCTCAATGCTATCGGAGAGTAGCCCCGATCGAACATCGAAATGCCCGGTCTAACTACGAAAAATATGTTTTACTATTATATTACACAATAAGCGAAACATATCATCAACCCCCAATGCAACAGGAATTAACACCATCAGAGAGTAGCCCTGACGTGGCACTAAGTCCATTGAACTAGTAGGTAAGTACATAACGAAAAAAAAAAAAAATTTTTTTTTTTACATGAAAATGAATAACCCACACATCTCATTGTCAGGGAGTCGCCCTGACCAAATGCAATGCACAGATCAGCCATAATCATATATCAATATGTTTCTTTACACAACCAAACTTAAAATTTGAGATCTTAGCACTTTTGATTCGAAAATATTTCACTTGTACATACCCTTTTATTAGGACGATCCCACTTCTGATGTTAGATTATACTTACAGAAATACGTTGAAAGAAACAAGTAGAGAGAATTATGTCTTACTTCTTACCCAAAAGTAAAGAATACTTATATTTTATCCAGCAAATAGGTACTCAGAATCAGATAACACTGACAGGAGGCAGAGTAGTGTTCACTGTGACGGCTCGAACGAGAATGCCGCTACCACGCGGAAGCGGGTCGTTTTATGTGAACAACCCACCCTACTCCGCCTCGCCTCTGACTACCGGTAACGCTTGTACAAAAGCGTTGTAATAATTAAGTTTTATTATATAAAACTATTTGTAAATTCATGATTAATAAATTATTAAATAAAAATGATATTATTATTATTTTACCAAACTATTCCAACATAAATAGATTCTCAATATCCTATAACCGAACCAACTATGTCGGTCACCACGACAACTACTTTTTATCATAGAAATCTATTTCTAATTCATAACAAATCATTATTATCATTGTATAAGTTAACAAATATTAGAATAATTATTATCTTGGGCTTAATGTACAAATTAGTGCCCAAGATCTCACACACACATCCCGCAAATATAAAATTGTTACAAATTGTATCGCCATTTTGAAATATATTTTGAAATGGCGACTCCTATCACGGGTGTAGGACCGAGGTGCGTTATAATATAAGTATAAAAAAGCACGAGATATAATTTAATAATTCAATTTATTAAGTAAGCATAGTATCGTCATAATTGATTTCAACACTTGTACATTTTCGCGGTGAAATTATTTTTTATAATATTTGTCCTTTACTATACTATGTATAATTAGATTTCTTAACAATGAGTTTTGTTAAGCTTCTTTTATTTGGTCTAACCTCTACCATCATATTCGGCCTTAATGATATTCTGATAAAGTTGTATTTGTTTTAATTATAAATAAACAATATTACAGAGTAGGTTAAATATGATTCAATATTGTTTGGAGTTAAGTAGAAATTGTTGTTGACTCAGTACTCGTGGTTCATTTATCTAATAATGTGCTTTAATTATGAACGGTCTAAATAGGTAGATCGATCTTTAATGAGTGGTTAATTATTTATATAGGGTTTTAAAAATGTGCAATTTGTTAATATGTTATAGATTACGTAATGTAGCGTTATTCTTTGAAGTATGTATTAATTAATATTGCATTAATAGTGTTTTTGCAGATAATTATGTAAACTGTTTATTCTTTGAATATATAGTAGGAAACAATTTATTCTGAAATTAAATTAAAAAATATATAAAAAATGTGGTGTTAAAAAATTTAGCTTGTAAAAGTATGAGAGTTTTAATTTTTATATAAGTACGATATAAACGTATATTAGTTTGTTACCTTGTTTACTATACATATTGGTATAATTATTATAATTGTGTGACATTAAATTTCTTTTCTTAAAATTTTTGGCAACTAAATGTTTTGTTTTTATGAGTTATATATATTTTATATAAAATATAATTGTAATTAATAAAGATAGATTGAACGAAAGATGCAAAAGTATTCTTCCAATTCAGGCCAAACGATAGAGTTGTAAAATAAATATTATTAAAGATACTTTGTCTTTATTTTTATAAACAAGTTTTGTTTAACCTTACACACTCATTGATTAAAATATTTTGCTGTTAAGACCACTTTAGAAATATTGCAAGTTAAAGTAAGTAAAATCTAATAAATTCACAGTTAAAAGTTTATTTCTACGTAATATAAGGTTATTTTAATTAATAGAGTTGCATCTACATTTTTGTTAGTTCTCTGTTATTTTTAAATTAAGTGACTAATGTTTATAATATTTAACAATATAAAGCCAGTTCAGATATGTATCATTTCCCCGATCCGATCAGCGTATCCGTATCGCCGACGCGTATCATGATCGCATATGTGGACGGGTGAGTGATACGCGTATCATGATACGCGATCTTGATACGCCGTTATGATACCGGTCTTCCTATGTCATGTCTACGCTGTTATGATACAGCCCGTCCCATGTTATGTCGGTTTCATACGGTTGTCATACGTAGCAAATCGAGGCGTCCACAACTTGATACGGGGCGTGATACGTGATACGCTGATACGGATACGCTGATCGGATCGGGCAAATGATCATATCTGGACCCGCCTTTAAAATGTGTTCACAGTACTTCTTGTCGTCAACAGATCTTCTGTTATTTTACTAAATATTGATTGTTATTTAGGTGACATGGGGTGGCCCTGCGGTCCGCCCACTATGGTGCCAGAGCCCTGGGAAGAGTTTCCTGCCCCACCACCGTTAGGCGGCAGTAATCCAAACACCCCCCGCAACGGCTACAGGCCCGGCAATGGCAGACCTGGCTATCCGCACCAAGGGAAACCAAGGGCTGCCAGGGGCAGGAACTTACCCTGGGCACCTGGATTCGAAGAACGTTTTAAAGGTCAAAGGTGCAGAAATGGTGCAGCACCATACTGGTAAACATTTCACGGCTTATTTATGTCGACGTTTGACGTGATTCAAGGATTTACCTGCGTTTTGATTGGACCTCGATCGTCGATACTGAAGTGTCGATTTTTGTCAATGTTCACTTTTTACGAGCTGGTCCTCAAATGATGTAAATATTGTGTTGATGAATGAGTTTGAACGGAGTGGTGTGAAATTAAGTGTGATAGGTTAAAAGTTAACTTGTGCGTTAACTTGAAAAGGGAAGCGCAATGATGAACGTTTTGTGTATTTCTTGAAGTTCTCGCTAAAGCTAAATGTTAGTTGTAAAAGGGTCTATTCTAATACAGAAACAATTATTTTATTACATCTACATATAATCACGTTCACAATCATTCATTATCGTAACATTCGGTTACAAAACCACATCTGGCAGTATGGCTCATACAGTACCCCCAGAATAGTGACAGGTTGCCAGCCTTTCGTCGACACAAAAAGGGACCCAGTACAAAAAATAATAATCCTTCAGTAAGAAAAACCGACTAAAGCCAACAGGACATATATTATGTGACACTCAAAATCCTCTCAGCAGTCCAGTTAATTATATTACACATGTAATTGCTTCCGTATTAGAATATACCAATTTTGAATAACACTTCTAATGACATAAAATGCACATTTTCAATATAAAATTAACAAAAACCAGTGTTGGTGTATATGTTACCGGAAACGTATATAACTCCTAGGAAATGTGTGCAACTCCTAGGAAATGTATACAACTCCTAGGAAATGTATACAACTCCTAGGAAATGTATACAATTCCGGAGCTATGTAGGAAATGTATAAAATATTGTTTTAAAAATTATTTAATAGATACATTTCCTGGGAAATTTATACCCACATTTCCTAGGGATTATATATAATTGCAATATCGTATTAGGAAATGTATAAAATAATGCTCTCTGAAATGAAATGAAACAGAGACTGAGTGATCAGTAGGTTAGGGTTATTTTTTTATGACCAGCCCGAGCACATTATTTTGGGAGAGTCTAATGTGTTAAATCCAGATATCTTAAATGTTCTACATTTCCGATTGCTATTTAGGAAATGTTTAGATTTCCTAGGACTAATATACTTTATTTCACACATTTCCGGGCGATTTTAGGAACTACATACATTTTAGCCACTACAGTTAGATAATTATTTTGCAGGGTTCATGTTGGTGTCTTTAGAAATGTAACATCTGAATGTACAACATGAAAATGCAATAAAGAATACTTTCCTAGGAATTGAATACAATGACGGGTTACATACATTCCCGTTAACATATACACCGTATTGCTTTGTATCCTTGATATAGTCTTTACTTTGTACATACTCTGTACATAAACTTGTGTTTTATCATTGTTTCGTATGTTAAACAATTTATGAATTTAGGTTTGAGCATTTTTTTTAAACATTTTTTTTTCTTTTCTTTAATGTGTAAGTTTAATTTTTTTAACTGACGGATTTTCGTTGGTTAGAATAGATTTTAGTTTATCCTATAGGATTATTCATTAATTTTTTGTTTTTGCACTTCAATTATTTAGATTTTCTACTTATAAGGAGGCACCAACTCATGGCGTTTTCCACAACACTGGTAGTTTAATTTAATGAAAATTTTGGCGTCATAATAGTATTTTGGACTTCTTAAGATGCAATGCGGACAAGATATTAGATGCACGCTTAGGTCGAAATCTTTATTTAGTCTAAAGATGCTTTAAATATGCATGCACATTTATTAAAATCCATGGACTAGAAAATTAGATAGTTTTCCAGATTTTTATAGGTACATAAAAATCGTGTGTTTGTCACTGAACTCTTAACGATTGGGTCGATTTTTATGAAATTTTTTGTTGTATTCAAGCGGATTCGAGAATGGTTTATATTCACAAGAATATCCAATATCACATGTTTTTTAATACAACAAGGTCTGTCCCGCCGCTAATATATTTATAAAAGAGCATAGTTTTATCACGTCTGCTATTTTGATTCCAGCGTGAAATAACTATAGATTTATAATTACTGACGTTTATATTGGCAATGAATTACTACAATAACTTTCATTTACTCTATAAAAAATCCTAGATTGCTATTTAGCGTTTAAATAGTTTTTACATAACCTCTTCTTGAACGTTTGACATTTACACACAAAGCGTGGACTAATTTGATTGCACGCAAACAGTGCTAATAGAACCCTATTCAATTCGGAACAAGGCGTTTGCACTGTTAGTGTGTTTTCGCATCTCGGACCGCAGTGACTGTGACGCCGATCGAAGCCGCCAGCGTGGGCGTGAAATGGTCTATCTATCTCGCTCTAATATACGCGTTAGTATGCTCTTTCTCTTTTACATTGCCGATCTACAGTTTCCTATATCCATGGAAATAACCATTCCTAAGAAACATTATTGCAGTATAAGTCTATGAGGTTATGTGCTAATTTTATTTTTTTATAAAAACACCTAATGTTGCAAGCCCTTAAGTTAGTCTTTTAATTTTTTTTCTTTAATGTATCTTCTTTTGTTCTAGAATTTCTTAAGTTTGTTGTAACATTAAAACGTATTGAAAATTATTTTGGTATTTTATTTATAATTTTCTTTTTGAGATTCTGATTATTGACTTGTTTTAGTTTATTTATCGTGCTGTTAGTAGAGACCCTATTACCAGTAGGTATGTGTAGCTATTTAATTTAGACGGTCGCTAGAGCTAATTGAGCTATCTTCAAGAGCCCTTCAACTCAAATATTTTGAAAGTTTAAGTTATAATAAAATTTTCTGGCTATTAGAAGCATAGATTTATAATTACTTATTAAAGTTTATAGATCGGTAATGAACGACTAGGTCGACATTGAAAAAATGGAACAATGTGTGAGTAATGCGCATGTCTTTTCTGCGTCACTGACAGGCCGACCTGGGCCGCCTGCGTGTACGTGAAATGGTCTCATCTATCTATATCGCTCTAAAATATGCGTTAGTATGCTCTAATATAGTCAAACGCGTCAGGCGCATTTTTTTTCGATTTTTTACTCGATTTTTTTATCTGTTAATACTATCTGCAATCAGTTGTTTACTATGAGCGGATTGCTTTAGCTGTTCGATGTCAGGTAGTGTCCAGCGAAGACAACTTAGGTAGTTGTCTTGGAGACTTGTCAGTGGAGCCGCGGTAATCCGGCCTCGGTCTAATTCGCCCCTTGTAATCCGACACACCTATCACTGTTGATTGTAGGTACCCTACATAAAAAAAATCGGCAAATCACTAATATATGCATGATTGGACAGGTTGTAATTTGTACGCGACACCACATTTTATTTTTATAATAAAATATTACTTAGTATGTTTAATTTACTAAATTCCACATACATAAATATGTAGTATGATTTATAGTTTAATTATATAGATGTCTTAATTTCTAATTTGTCGGATTACAAGGTAGTTTTATTCACAAAAATCCGAACTATAGAGGGTCTTAAGCAGTAGGTACTCTAAAATCCGACAACTTTGATAATCCGACATCGCCCTGCAAAACGTTTGTCGGATTACCGCGGTTCCACTGTACTCTTTTATTAGCCATACTACTATAAGATGTCTTTTCTTTTGAGGCGTTTTTATATCCTCTTGTAATCAGCCCACTCGCCCGTTCGTTGGGATGCCTTTCCAATTTCCTACGGTAGTTCTCTCGTACAGTTTGGATTTATTGAAATTTAAATTACATTTTCTGACCGACTTTTTGTAAGACGTGTGCGTTTCAATATACAGGGTGGAAATTTTCAATGCCACCTGGAGGGAAAGTACTCTAAATACTGGAGATAGAAAATAGTACTCAAAGGAAACATTCCTTTACTTTTAATTAGAAACAAAACTGCATTCAAAGATTTTCGCAAATTCACTTGGTACGCCTGGGAATCGATCCGGCTAAAATCCGAAAAACAAATGCCTGTACTATTATGGCATTGATCGATAGGGTCAATCATAAGGATCGAATCTCTCTTATATTATTAAATCTGTGGAATCTCTCTTACAAACGTGGTAAAGGAAATAAAAGAAATACACATAATACCTGGATTGGTAAAACGGCACAATATCACCAGATCTCACTTCTTTTTATGGGGTATGTAAAAAATCAAATTTACCAAAAATTATATGCAACTGTAAACGAGTTAAGAACTGAGGTTCAGAGTACGATTTTGAATGTTCATCACAACACGCATTAAAGTTATCTTAAATGAATTCCTCAAAAGAATAAAATTTGTGTATCTAACAATATGGAGCTCATTTCGAGCAACTAATAAGTTAGTTTACCCTTTTTGTCATGCAATTAAAATATATTAAAATTTTGTGGTTTTTATTTCATTTAATTTAACACCTTTGTTTTGAGATTGATCAGAGATTTGATCCTTATGATTGCTATCGATCAATGCCATAATAGTACAGGTTGTTTTTTCGGATTTTAGCGAGTTCGATTCCCGGGCATGGCAAGCGAATTTTGGAAAATCTTCGAATGCAGTTTTATTTCTTATTAAAAATAAAGGAATGTTTCCTTTGAGTACTATTTTCTATCTCCAGTATTTAGAGTTCTTTCCCTCCAGGTGGCATTGAAAAATTCCATCCTGTATATTATATTGCAATAAATTTTTCCCCAATATAAAATCGGTTACCGATTATCGGACGTGCTTGGGCACCGTACCTAAATCGGACGTGTGGTGGCGTACACCTACAGATAATTAAAATCACCCAAAATAAAACCAATAGATAATGTTTAGATTAAGTTTATTTATTCAAAATTTAATTTCACTCTTCCCCGTTCCATTAAAAGCCGATTATATCTAACGTTCTTTTTTTGCAAAAATGGTTTAAACAAGAATAATATTATCACATTACAATAATTTTGAACTTAATTAAACATATTTATTTATTATTGTATGCCTACTTAAACAATATGAGCACCATAACATGTTGAGCAAATTACTTAAAAGTATAATTTTGTACTACAAAATAGTTGTCATTCGTAAACGTAATTTATTAGGTATAATTAATTCTTCTGTTAGCCCAATCTTATTCTTGTATTTTATCAAACAGTTTTTACTATAACCATAAGTACGAAAAAATTAAGTAGGTACCTTCAAGTACCACCTTAATAAGGCTTTAATTACCTACATTAAAATTTGTCAACGTATCTAAATACACTAGTACCTACATACGTTAAATAGTCGAATTTCGAGAAGAATATTGCAAGCGTATTAAAAGCCAAAAATGTAAAAAAAATAATCATCTACCGATTAAGTCTTATTTGATCGCCATCACAGTAAGAATTTCTCTACATTGTCTTTGTAATACAAATCTTTTTCACTTAGATACGTAAAATTTATATTATTAACTAGGTAATAATATCAAAGTGTAAATAACTTAGGTAGGTACGTCTTGTGTTAAATTTTTTAATTAAAATACTACTACCTCAACTTAATCCTAAAATCGGTATCTTAGGCAGGCAACAAACACGGTGCAATGCAACGTCTCCTTTAATGGCGCTAGTAATAATTAATTAACACACGAAAAATAAGAATATACAACATGTAAATGAAATAACCAACTAGGGATGGCGATCTGAGATCGATTAATCGAAAAATCGATATTTTAAAGCAAAAAAATCGATCTTTTTAATCGATCCTATGCATTGAATCGATCTCAGACATCCTAAAATCGAGATATGATTTTTTCTGTTTTGGTATAAACCACACAATTAGTTGAAGGCCCGTATTACAAGAGTTAATTACTCAAAAACTCGCAAGATGGCTGTATGCTTAGTCTCCTTCGCCTCACTTCTCATCAATAAAAAAAGTTACGTTTATAATCTTTGACTTTTCGTTAAAATTTCAATGATTAAAAGATCGTTAATTATAACATTTGTCTTGTTTTTTATGAATTTGATTTATACTTACTTGTAAAAACTAATTTGAAAAAAGATCGATTTTTTGGAAATCGATCTTTTAGACCTCGATTTTTTGTGGATCGATTCATCAGGTCACGATTCGAATCGATTTAAAAATCGATCTTTTTCGGTAAGAATCGCCATCCCTATAACCAACACCCTGAATACAGGCGGGCTGGGATTGGCTTCTGAGTTGATTTAAAAAAAAAAACAATATAAAATAAATAAATAAAAAAAAGTTTATTTTTGTAAAAAATAAAAAAAACAATAAGTAAGTACCCAGAAAGTATTACAATATTTTCTGGGTACATTTTCTTTATGAAAAAAAAAAACGTTTTTTAAAAATTTTTTTTTTGAAATGAACTCAGAAGCCGATCCCAACCCATTTTAATTTACATGTTGTATAATGCACAGCATTGCAACTTGTCGATTCGCGTCGCTGACATTAGGTAGGTACCCTACACAGATTTAATAATATATCTGTGATAGGTACCCTATGTAAGAATCAAGACCAGACTAGATGCAATACTAGAATAATATCTAAGAGTGGATATACCCTATGTAGTCCGTATTGCAAGTTGTAGGTAGGTACCTATTATCGTTTTTCGTGGCTCACTGACTGAGTAAATACTCAGTAATGTTGTCATTTACCGTGGTAAAGATCACTTAACGTATTGTTAACTTACACATCGACTTGTGAACTACATTTTAGTTACCTACATACATTTAAGGTACCTATAGATTGAGTTTAGGTATCGATTCTATTTGATTTTGAGCTTATGTCGTGGTCTCATGTACCTCATCAGCTAGATGCCATCAGTTTTATAGAAAATCACTTGAAGATTTTAAAAAGAAAATTTTACTTTTTTAAGGTGTAAAATGGTCACAATAACCCTAAGTACCCTCAGCATTTAACCTATGCATAATTTGCCGAGAATGTGCCCTATAATCTAGCTATTAGCTTTATTATTATACAACATGTAAACTAAATAACCAACACGCTGAATACAGGTGGTTTGGGATCGGCTTCCGAGTTGATTTCAATAAATTAAAAAAAAAAACGATTTTTTAAAAAAAAAAAACAAAAAGTACCTAGAAAATGTTGTACAATATTTTCTGAGTACTTTTTTTTTTTTGTATTTTTCCAAAAAAAAAATCGTATTTTTCGAAAGACCACCTGTATTCAGGGTGTTGGTTATTTAGTTTACATGTTGTATATGTTTGGCATCGAATTTACACACAGGCATTGGCACAGTAAAATTTAGGTACCTACCTACCTCATTAAAATTATTTTTTCATAGGTTCTTCCTATAAAATAATGCATTGTAAATTGTAATCTTATAATTTTTTGATCCTTGTCTTAAATAAAACACGTAGAGTTCAGACTAAAAGTTGTCTGTTTTAAACTTAACCTATAGCTAATACAATATTATAGATACTTTATTGATAAATTAGGTACAATCATTTATCAATAACATCACAAAAGTCAATTCTAAGCTAGTTCTCCATACATCTCTTTGTATTCTTATACTAAAAGTACCTATAGCTCGTATCTATGATCCGACAACCTGCTTGATCCACGGCAAGAACTGGGCTACATCTGTGAAGACCACGTAATGTGACGGGTCGCACCGGTACTCGTTCTTCTTCGCTACTGACAGCGAGACTACTCCGCGAAGGTACCAGGCTTCGTTGATTTGGAAGACCATGCCGCCACCGCTGTCGCCATTGCAGACAGATGTGCCTGGAAATATGTAAAAATATGTTTTTTATTTATGGTAGGGACCCTACATTCATTTAGCTGACTAGCATCAGCAGGTGAAATATTCAATTGAAATACTTATCTACCTATAGTTTTTGTGTAATTTTGTGTAAGGATTTTTCGAAAAAGCCAACATTAGTTTATCTACAGGAAGACTGGGAAGATATTTTCACCCTTTTAAATGGTGCTTACATCAAATATCAGGTGAATCAATCAGTAAAAAGTCATCGACATCATCATTTCAGCCGAGAGATGCCCACTGTTGGACATAGGCCTCAAGGATCTCCAAACCGGTAGGTCCTGCACTGCCCGCATCCTGCGGCGACCTTTACCAGATCGTCAGTCCACCTTGTAGGGGGCCTACCAACGCTGCATTTCCCGGTACGTGATCGCCACTCGAGGACCTTTACGCCCCAACGGCCGTCAGTCCTCGCAATGTGCCCTGCCCACTGCCACTTAAGGTTCGCAATTGTTTGAGCTTATTTGAATCATCTGTTCCATACAAACTTCAACACCGCTCTACGGAGCAGCCTTATATTAAAGCAGTAAAGGAGCAGCTGATATTTTAGGTTAATTGTTTTTTCTCATATTTGGGGTAAGCACCACAGAACAAATAAAAGAGGTACCTAAGCACTATGAATCCTACTTGGTTTAGTAAAACAGAATTGGGATAAAACCTTAAGCCGGGATATGTATCATTTGCCCGATACGATCAGCGTATCCGTATCGCCGACGCGTATCATGATCGCATATGTGGACAGGTGATGATACGCGATCTCGATACGCCGATATGATACGGCCCGTCCCATGTCATGTCGGTTTTTGTCCGATCATCAAAGGACTATTGTGAAGATACGGAGCAAATCGAGGCGTCCACGACTTGATACGGGGTTTGATACGTGATACGCTGATACGGATACGGTGATCGGATCGGGCAAATGATCATATCTAGATCCGCCTTTAGATTAAAGTAAAAAAGGAGATCATTTTTGGGGCTTTTCTGAAAGTGCCGGCCAACGAAAAAAAAAGGTAGATATGTATGGCTAGAACTATCCATTTGGAGCAATAGTTTATATCGGAAAAAAGTTTTAGTATTACCTATGTCAAGTTATACAAGTTTGATGATTTGTCTTTTTTCATACATTTATTGATTTTTTTTAGTTTTATTTTTTTATTGCTTTTTATTCCGCACTTTCAGAAATGGTCCAAAATGTGTGGAGCCTGAATGATCTCCTTTTACAGTGTCAAAAGTTTGATAAAAATAATACCTATAGGTTCCTTACTAGTATGACTATGTTAGAATGGGCATTAATGACCTGTGTGAATTTTCCTTGTATTATCGTGAAAATTGTTAAGTAGTTTTAAATGGTTACATGATTTTTTAATTATTGTTATTATGTAGGTAGGTAGGTACACTTAGATTATTATTCCAAGTTATTACATCATACTAAAAATTAACGTACTTTCATTGTTTCCGGTATTTTTATTGTAGGTTCCTGGAAGCAGGGAAGTATTTGAATAAGTTCTTATATAAGATTAGGGTAGCCACTTAAGGCGACTCACTCAAAAAATACAGAAAAAGAGAAAAGTAATGGTTTTAATAAAAAACTTATTGGTCTGAGGTTTTTTTTAACAAGATGCTACCCACCTTTTCTGATATGAATATTTAATAATAAAATAATAATAATAATATTTATTTTCAGACCTTAGAAATGACCTACAAGAGAATATTTTGTAATATGCCCCACACAAGGATAGGTAGTGGAAAGCCGCTGGATACAGGCAGCGCAGGACCGACGGGCTTGGAGATCCTTGGGGGAGGTCTGTATCTATTATCCGACAGTGGGTGTCTCTCGGCTGAAATGATGATGATGAAGATAGGTTGCTCTTAAAGTGTTCAATTGCATTATTAATTATTGTACTGACCATTCCGGTATCCTGCGCAGAAAGTGTAGTTTGAGGTGAATCGAGCAAAGAATTCGCTGTAAGACCTTATACAGGTCTCGGTAGCTACCACCGGCATTTGCACCAAGCTTAGCTCTTCCGTGGCGCGGCCACCATCGTCAAAGCCCCAACCAACCACCTGTAAACCAATTTAATATAATTAACATATACAACATGTAAATTAAATAACCAACACCCTGAATACTTTGGGATCGGCTTCGGAATATTTTCTGGGTAGGTACTTTTTGTTTTTTTTTTTCAAAAAAATAATCGTTTTGTTTTTTTAAATATTGAAATCTACTCAGAAGCCGATCCCAAACCACCTGTATTCAGGGTGTTGGTAATTTAATTTACATGTTGTATACAAGTAAGTACCGAAGTCCAACTTCGAGAAAGAGGTCAACCGACGAATCCAACTCGGTTGGGCAGCGTTCACGAAGCTACTTAAAATTTCTCCAAAATTTCCGGAGAATTTTAAATCCCCAACCTCTTTCCTTCCCCCACAGGGAGGGGCAAAAGACAGAGCAACAAAAGAGTTAAGAGGATCTTCCGGACAAGCGAGGGAAGGAGGGGGTAAATCCTCATGGATACCCTAGGGCCGGCCGTACGTTATGTCTAGTACCAAAGCGGCTATAAGGCTATCAGAAGCAGCTCAGAAGAGGGGGAAGAGCAACAAAAACGACTCAATGCTAGGGTTTACATTGTGTTCCTTTGACTATCCGCCACCGCCATGGGCCACGTCTCTTTTGTATAAACCGCCCCGCGCCCGTTCAATGAACTGTTATTTTAACTTTTTGGGTTTGATGCCCCTTTTATGTAGGCGAGTTACATACTTAGGTAACTAAAATAATATAGGTACCTATGCAAATGGGGTCCACGTCCGGAAGCCTCCTCGTGGCGGACCCTGGTAACGTGGTGGGGAAACTTTCTCGGCGGGTGTGTGACTTTTGATGTCAAGTGTGTCGCTTTGGCATTCGAAGTCACATGCCATCGTAAAGTTGTTTTTGTTTTCCCACCACGGCTAGTTTTGTACGGCCCTTTTCAGCGCCACGACCGCGCCCGAAGTCCTCCGGGTGCGGTCTGATGGCTGCTCCCGGTGTCCTCGTCAGGAGGACGCGCCAGGTCGAGCAGCCCTCGGTGGGGAGGCGGCCTACAAGGCCGGCGTCGGCCAGCGGCCCACAGGGGCTGGCGTTAGTCGGTAGCCCCTGTGGGCTGCTGGCCACCAATTGGTGCACAAGGAGTGCCTAGACGGGCAGCGTTGGAACGTTCTTGGTGTAGTTGCGCTCACGTGCGCAGATCCCGAGCCGCACTGGAGGTCAGGCCGGGGAGCATATTATTACAGATAACCTCAAATAACCCTGTATGTGCCAATGGGTAACAGTAACTTACTGATCCTCGTTTGCCAACGATCTCTTGTAGGCTTATGTTGTCATCTGGCCACAGGCAAGCAGGCTGCACCCACTCGGTGAAGGTGACGGGCTCACGAAGCTCTAAGATGGCTATGTCATGCTGGAATGTACTCCCGCTGTATTCCGGATGCTTGATCACTCTGGACACCTGTATTTATTTATTTACACCCAACCAATAAAAAACAATATACTAAAATTAACATAATATGAAAAATAGGATCTATGCTGGGCGGGTTTATTCCTGCCGGAATGTCCGATCTACATATAAGGAATGAATTCTAGTGGATGGAAAGAGCGCGAAAGAATGGTGGTGTTAAAATCTTTTTGTGCCTTCCATCGCGCCTGCACTACGCGACAATCTTGACTTGTTAAATACAGGGTGTAAAAGACATGAACAGTCAAACGAGAACCATGTATTCTATACATCAAAATAAGGCATATTTCAAAAAAAATAATGCTGGGAAATAATTTTAATTTTTTGGTGTTAAAAAAAATTTCAAATTGTACCGCGCAATGTAAAGGGCTTTATTCGCACGCAACTCGCAAAACCGCGATAATTTTGACAGACGGCGGCCCCGTTCGTTAGTGTTCGTGCGCATCGAGTGAGCTACGTTTTGAAGCCATTTTTTGTTATGAAATACTAAAAAAAATTATAATGTTTCTTTGGACAATAATTAAGAAATAACGTATAGAATACGTTTTCATAATAAAATTTAAAAAAAATTATGACTTTGACCTCGTAACTATCAATTTCCCAGGTATAGTCTAAAGGAAAAAAAATGTTATGATGGTGAGCAGAATACATGGTTATCGTTTGACTGTTCATGTCTTTTACACCCTGTATAAAGTCACAGGAAAGCGTGTAGAGATGACTTTTTAGTTAAATTGGTCTCGACGGTTTTATTTATCCCTACAATGATTCCTAGCAGTTAATTCCATGAAGAGATTAGTGGATGGGGAGCTAATCTTAGGCTAGGGGCTTACGAACCTAGAGGGAGTGTTTGGCAGGAAACCATGGAGTCTGGATGTCGATCTTTGTTTCGATAATTCAAAATTGTCTCGGAGTGGATATTGTGCAGTGAAAGTGGTGTCGTTTCGTTGCATAAGCATCCGTGTTGACGAACAGTTATGAGGAATCGTTGAAATAAAGGTTTTGTGGTCTGTTGCCATGCATTTCTTACCAAGCACTCCCTGGATGCATTAAAATGTATGACCCATATTTTAATGCGAACATCAAGAACTTGAGCGACAGCGGGAAAATATCAAAATGCAGTGTTTTTTCTAACTTGAGATTGGCAGAAACATAGGGTAGAAATGTTGTTCCCCTAATAAAACGTCTAATTTCCATTAAATAAAAGAAGAAGACCTAGAGGAGAGTGATTATGTATGTAAAGAACATTCTATCCATCAATTATTAAATCTCATCTCAACAAAAAAGAATCTAGGGGTTCGCCCACCGGAATTAGATACAGAGGTCCCGTGTTGGATCCCCAGGGAGTACTTTCTACTTGATTTGGTTGATTGGTTGATTGGAGATTTTCGAGTCCCCTGATCTGAGTCAACAATATTATATACGGCGAAAGTGTGCAAGTGGCAATGAGATGCCACCATCTCATCAAACCCTTTCGCCGTATACAATATTGTTGACTCAAATCATATAAGTAATTATATTTCAACGAAAAAACCGCCTTCAAAACTAAAAACGGAGAAATAAAAAATTTGTTTATAAAAATCTATATGCTTTTTGAGGTCGGTCCCAAATACAAGTGACAACGTTTATTCTAAATATTGAGGTTTGCACCGACCTCAGAAAAAACATTAAGATAATAAACAAAATTTTTATTTCTCCGTTTTTAGTTTTGAAGGCGGTTTATTTTTTAAAATAATTTATTTTTTGCTTTTTAGTATTTTAAGTATAGACATTTTCAGAAAATGTACATATCTAGAGATCTTTTAGACAAACAAGTAATAGAACTATTAAGATATCATCGACGTCAATTAAATAGGCATTATTAAGGATAACTCCAAAACTGCTCATCACATGTCGACCTTTAAACGGGACCACATGACAAGCACCAGCTTCCAAAGCTTGAAACCATCTTCAAAATCGGTACACCCAGTAAAGAGTTCGAGGTAACAAACATAAAAAAAATACAGTCGGAATTGCGAAAATCCTCCTTTTCAACCGACTTCAAAAAGGAGGAGGTTGCCAATTCGACTGTATGCTTTCGATCTTTGGAAGTTGGTGCTTGTCATCTGGTCCCATTGAGGTCCCATTCAAATTTACTCGACATCTGACAAGTAGTTTTTGAGTTATCCTTAATAATGCCCATTTAATTGACATCGATGATATCGTAATATTATCACTTGTGAGTCTAAAAGATCCCGAGATAGTTTCCTGAAAATTTATGTACTTAAAACACTAAAAAGCTAACCTCAATATTTGGAATAAACTTTGTCACTTGTATTTGGGACCGACTTCAAAAAAGATTTAGATTTTTATAAACGGAATTTTTATTTTTCTGTTTTTAGTTTTTAAGGCGGTTTTTTCAGTTATAATTTTTTGAAGTCGTTTAAAAATTGTGACATCATTATTGTGTTCCGTCAAATGATATGATAGCCAGTCCCTCTGTGGTTGATGGGTCCAGGAGAAACTTGATTCGATCTTCAGCCTTATCGTCAGTTAGCATCAGGTGAGATGAGAATGAAGAGCTTCTCAGGCAAGAATTAAAAAAAAACACTGACCAGTCTAATCTGAACGCCTTCCACGGAAGTCCGCAGGTTGTGCTTGCCCAAGTAGATAGTCAGGGTGTTGGTGTTAGAGATCCGACTGGTTCCCTTCAGGGTGACGCAATGGGCTGCTGTGATGACGTGAGAGTGTGTGACCAGGGTGCCGCCGCAGATGTACTTGTTGTCTACGATCTGGGAGTTAAATCTGAAGTCAGGTCAAGGATGTAGATGACGCAATGGACGCTTAACTTAAGCAACCAAGTGCGCGGTCTAATATAGCCGTAGGCACTGCCTGGTATAGCCTACGAGTATATTAGGGCTTACCAAACTGTGCGTCGCGATCGACGCTGTCCTAGCCCGGTTTTGAGAATGTTTTTAAAATTATATAAAAAACACACTGAAAATAATCCACAGTCCAGGGCGGGAATCGAACCCAGCATCTTCCGCAATCTGGGCGGCTGCGTCGGAAATATTTGTACGTTTGTAACGATTAAACTCAAAAACAGTTGGATGGAATTTGATAAAATTTCGAACTAACATTAATTACACGTTATGAAAGGACTAGGCTTTTATCGCGAAAAAGACTTGAAGCGGTTGAAAGTAGTGATGAAAGTTTGTATGGAAGTTCGTCATTTGTGAAGATAAAACCACGAAACTTTGAATTTAGCTACTTGATAAAAAATAAATAAATATTTGTTGAATTAAAATGAAATTTTGCCTTGTGTGGGGATGAAATAGGAGATGAACACTGCATGGGGATAAATAGGGGATGGAAGGTAGCCTATGTGGTTTCTCAACATCTAATCAATTTATCGGTAAGTAGGTAGTTTTTGAGTTTAATCGTTACAAACATACAATTCAATTCAAATATACGTTATTGCACCAACAGAAAAGGAAAAAATTACAGAACATATAATACACATAGGACAGTCCAAAGGCGGCCTTATTGCTAAGAAGCAATCTCTTCCAGGCAACCTGTGGTAAGAGAGACTTAAAGAAAAAAATTAAAATAGGTGCAAGACTCGGGATAAACATACATCATACTATCAAAAAGAAGATATATAGATATAATAATGATCGTAATAGAAAGATAGGATAAAAGAATAAATTAATAAATACAGAAATCAGTAAAGGAGGAAATACAATACAATCTAAGGACAGGTGGTAAGAAAATAATTCTTCACTTGCTTTTTAAAACCTTCCAATGTCAACCTTCCAAATCTTTCCTCTTGAAAATATTAGTAGACATAGATAGGTAGATGTAGGTTACAAGCCGACGTCAGCTTGTGACGCAAAAACGAAAGCCTTGAATAAATTCGTCGTGATACATTGGTCCTGTGTAGGTCAGAAGAAAGAGTGGTGGACTCGACTCCCGTCTCAGGCTTTATATGACAGGTTTTTTTCTTGTTTTTACATTTATTCTCTTTAATTTGCTATAAATTTCAAAGGTCTTACCTGTGTCTGGTATAATGCGATTTGCCAGGGCCATTCGCCTTCGTACGTGGGAGTGCCGCCGACTACCAAGGGGTTGGGGTTCTGTCTCAAAACACGGCCGCATTGCTGCTGAAATGTTGAATTAACTACATACTTAATATATGTAGATTCATATAATAGTCAGTACCCTTAGTGTAAGTTTTTTAGTATACAAAACGCACCGATTCTAGTTGCGTTAAGAGCTCAATTTGTATGGGAAACATGATTTGCGCTTCTCTCCGCTAGGGGCGCTTTTCGCGTTTCCTATATAAATTGAGCTTTTAACGCAATTAAAGTAGTTGCATTTTTTATACTAAAAAACTTACACTACGGGTACGGAATTCGGAAAAAGTCGAATTCGTTCAATTCGACCACTAGGTAAAACAATATGTATGTAATATCGCGGACACACATGCTTGAGCACCGAGAAAATCAAAATCGCTTGCGCACTCATAGCAAAACGTAGTGAAAAACTATAATACCTACACCAGTTTACGCGTCAGAGGAAACTTGATTACCGTACATACCAATAAGAAATTCTAAAATTCATTCTATAATTTTGACTATTGCAAAATTTCAAATATTTTAATAATATCATTACTAATTAAGGGGGGTGTAAGGGGTTCCAAACAACAGCTGACGGAACCCAAGTCAACCTCACCTGCACGCGGTACACCCTGCCGAACAACAGACGAGGCTCTGGCGCTCCCCACCAACCCGCACTGGGCCAGCGTGGTGGGAAAAGGCCCAAACCCCCCCAAAATGGTATACAAACCCAACACAAGGCCCCAAGTGCCCGGCGGTACCGGAGGCCGTGCCAGCGGTGACGGACGTTGGCGAGGTGCCGGGACCAGGGGTGCCAAGAATCCCCGGGCGGCGATGATCTCCCGTCATACGACTTTGGCCCTGGCAACATATAACACACGCACACTGCGGACCGAGGAGAAGCTGCTGGAACTAGAGGAAGAATTGAGTAGGATTCGCTGGAGTATAGTGGGATTATCCGAAGTCCGAAGACAGGGCGAGGACACGGTGATTCTTAAATCCGGCAACCTACTCTATTTCCGGGAGGGCGAAGATCTGTCCCAAGGTGGTGTCGGGTTTATTGTCCACAAGTCTCTCGTGAACAACATTGTACAGATCGAAAGTGTGTCGAATAGGGTGGCGTACCTTATACTCAGAATCACCAAACGGTATTCGTTGAAGGTCATACAGGTATACGCCCCGACCTCGACACACCGCGACGAGGAAGTGGAAGTAATGTATGAGGACATTTCTCGGGCAATACATGCTTCCAGGACCCACTACACTGTTGTAATGGGAGACTTCAACGCAAGGCTAGGCAAACGTGGCGATGATGAGTTGAAAGTGGGGCAATTTAGAACTGGAATCCGGAACTACCGTGGACAAATGCTAGCCGAATATATGGAGAGAGAGGGACTCTATATGATGAACTCTTTCTTCAAGAAACGGCTGCATCGGAAATGGACCTGGGAAAGTCCGGATGGTACAACAAAAAATGAGATTGACTTCATCATGTCGACTAAGACTCGGATATTCAATGATGTCTCTGTGATCAATTCGTTTAACACGGGAAGCGATCACCGAATGGTAAGAGGCACATTGAATCTCAGCGTCAAATCCGAACGGTATCGACTGATGAAGTCTACGCTCCGCCCTGAAGCCATCCAGATCCAAAACCCCGAGCGCTTTCAACTCGAACTGCAAAATCGCTTCGAATGCCTGGAGGACTGCATAGATGTGGACACTTACAATGACAGGTTCGTGGAAGCTGTTCTTACGGTGGGTTCAAAACTTTTCAAACCCAGCCGTACAAAAAAAGCGAAGAAAATCTCAGAGCCCACATTAAAGCTGATGGAGGAAAGACGAGGGATGGTTCTGCAGTCTTCTGAAGATGCTCGTAGGCGTCGGCAGCTCAACAAACATATCTCCAAGTGCTTAACTCGCGACATACGCCAATTTAATACAGAACGTATTAAAGAGGCCATCGAGCGGAACAAAGGCTCCAAAGTGTTCGCTAGAGATTTGTCGCTTGGAGAGAGCTTGCTGACGAAGCTGAAGACAGAGGACGGCAGAACCATCACATCACGACCTGAGCTTTTGGCCGAGATTGAAAACTTTTATGGACAGCTTTACGCGACATCACACCCACCTGTCATTCAGGCCACCGATCCAAGAGCCAAATTAACCCGACACTATACCGAAGATATCCCGGACGTCAGCCTGTACGAGATTAGTGTAGCTCTTAAACAGCTTAAGAACAACAAGGCGCCGGGTGATGACGGAGTGACAGCGGAGCTTCTGAAAGCAGGTGGACGACCGGTCCTGAAAGCTCTTCAGAGGCTATTTAACTCCGTTATACTCGAGGGCAAAACGCCAGAGGCATGGCATGGCGGCGTGGTGAGACTCTTCTTCAAAAAGGGCGACAGGGCCCAATTGAAGAACTATAGACCCATCACGCTGCTGAGTCATGTTTACAAGCTGTTTTCAAGAGTTATAACGAATCGTCTCGCGCGCAGGTTTGACGACTTCCAGCCTCCCGAACAAGCCGGATTCCGAAAAGGCTTCAGTACCATAGATCACATACATACGCTGCGGCAGGTTATACAGAAGACCGAAGAGTATAACCTGCCATTATGCTTAGCGTTCGTAGATATCGTGATATCGTGGTTATGGCTGAGACCTTGGAAGACCTGGTCGCTATGCTCGACGATCTCTGTAGAGTCTCCCAACAAGTGGGTCTTAAAATGAACATGGATAAGACGAAAATCATGTCTAATATCCATGTTGCACCCACTCCTGTAAAGGTTGGAAGCTCTACACTGGAAGTTGTCGACGATTGTGTTTACCTGGGACAAACAGTCCAACTGGGTAAGTCCAACTTCCAGAAAGAGGTCAATCGACGAATCCAACTCGGCTGGGCAGCGTTCGGGAAGCTACGCGGCATATTCTCGGCCCATCTACCGCAGTGTCTCAAGACGAAAGTCTTTAATTCGTGTGTGTTGCCAGTGATGACTTACGGAACCGAAACGTGGCCGCTTACAATGGGCCTCATAAGAAGGCTCAAGGTCACCCAAAGGGCAATGGAGAGGGCTATGCTCGGAGTTTCTCTGCGTGATCATATCAGAAATGATGAGATCCGCAGGAGAACCAAGGTCACCGACATAGGCCAAAGAATTGCGAACCTCAAGTGGCAGTGGGCAGGGCACATTGCGAGAAGGACTGACGGCCGTTGGGGCGGAAAGGTCCTCGAGTGGCGACCACGTACCGGGAAACGCAGCGTTGGTAGGCCCCCCACAAGGTGGACTGACGATCTAGTTAAGGTCGCGGGAAGCCGCTGGATGCGGGCAGCGCAGGACCGACCGGTTTGGAGATCCTTGGGGGAGGCCTATGTCCAACAGTGGGCGTCTCTCGGCTGAAATGATGATTACTAATTAGTTTATATGACTACGATGACTGCCTACTACCTATGTTAAAGTGAGTAGATGCTCAATTAATTATTAGGTATACCGTGGGTATACAAATCCCCCTTAAAATCGTCTAAAATTTTCGTTGTGAGAGTTGTCGTTGAGTTGAAAGAGTGTTGCGCTGATTAGATTTTTTTTCTTTTTAAATTTTCCCTGATAAGGGACGGCAAAGGGATCTAGTCTAGCCCATACTGCCAAGTCTTCAGTTTCATATCTTCTTTCTTGATTTTTGCAATAAAATGTGTGTGCCACACATGTGCCACACATTTTAATGCATGTAGGGAGTGCTTGGCGAGAAATGCATGGTACAGACCTCATGATGGTGACTGATGAGAATTGTGTGAGATTTCTAACCACTATACAATTCTCAACGTCATATACACAAAACCTTTATTTCAATGATTCCTCATAAATGTTCGTCAACACGGATGCTTATGCAACGAAACGACACCACTTTCACTGCACATAATCCACTCCGAAGCAATTTTGAATTATCGAATTATAGATCGACCAGACGCCAAACACTCCTTAGATATTTTTTTTACAATTATGTTTTTGGTTGATGGAGAAGCATACCGTATGTCTGGTGGTTGTAAGACTTGTAAGTAGTCACCGTTGCCCATTGACACTTGCACCACTGACGTGACAACCCTGGTTCTGTTTCCTACGCTGTGGAACTCTGGCAACCCTACTCATCAACAGAAACACCACATAAATATAGTGTTATTTTACTGTGGTCTTCTGGGTGGAGCCCTCGGAGAGTGGAGACTTCGGACGTTCTATATTCGAGCAAATAGTCCTCTGTGCCTAGGATTGCCAACTTGTCTTTACAAGAAATAAAGGATATTTAGGTCTGAGAAGGGAAATAAACAGTATTTTCGAATACTTAACACAAACATTAAAGAAATGAAATAAGTTCTCAGAAATTAATACAATTTCGTAATGATTTCAAAACATCATTACAGAGATATATCAATATAAATAAATTACAATTTTGAATGCGTTTTTGGGTAGATTTTGCTCCCACGCATTTGTATCATTTAAACAATCATTTATCTTGTAAGCTTTTTTTATATAATTTAGTTCTAACAGTTTTTTTAAATTTGTTAACAGGCAAATCTCTAATATTCTTCGGAAGCTTATTGTAAAAACGTATAGGTACATTGGCCCACAAAGGAATTCTTTATTCTGTAAAAAGTAGGTATAAAGTAGTGAAAAACAGTATAGTTGGTAACCCTAGCTATGTATACTACTGTTATGTTACATATATTACCGTGCCTATAGTCTATTCGGAATCTATTACTTTAATAATAGACAATTACGATTTTTTTGTGACCATTAAAATTATCAGAGGTGTGTTTTTATGCAATTATAATACAGTCTTATATCGCGTAACATAATCTTTTTTAGACATATCTATACCAGTTTTATTGATACCTTATAATCAAAATTATATGAATTAGTCCTATACAAGTTTTATGTGTGGGTGTGTGTGTGCCGTTGAATATTAATCGGGTTTTAGCAATTTTTTATACGGGATAGAGGAGTGAGTTGTTATAAATTAATCAGAATTTAGTTTTCTAATGACTAATCAGAATGCAGGAGAAATAAATCCAAACGGTCAAGATTGAAGGAAATCGACGATTCTGGGCCGGAAACATGGATGAAAAATTACACTAAGCCATTTTTAAAAATAAGTTCTACATTTTACATAGAGGCTAAAATAAATGAAGTCGAAATAACTAAATTTTCAAACGTCCCGGGGCTTCGAGGACGTCGGATTTCCCGGGAACCAATATATGTTACATCATCATCAGCAATTCATATTTTAACGTCTCCACCGAGGAGCTCGAGCCTACCCCACATTAGGGGCGATTAGGCCTTAGTCAAGCACGCAACCTAAGAATTACTTTATAGGGGTGTAGAGGGATTCGTCGATTAAACGTACATATGAATTCAAAATTTGAAAACACATAAAATTTTGAAAACCCCCCGCCAGTAGGGTACTTGTCGGGGTTCGAACGGGTGCCTCCCGGGTGGAAGATGACGCTCTTACGCACTACACCAACGACGCTTCCCGAATATATTACAATTACCTATAGTGAATCTCGATACGGGCATAGCGGACTGGTCGAAGTTTCACGGGGTGGGGCAGGGGACTACGATTGGCAGTGAGCGAGTGTCTATAGGCATATAGGTACTGCGAGCGTCTATAGGCTATTGATTGCTTACCACCAGGCAGGCCTAATCCTTGTCTTGCAAGTAACATAAAAAATAACATAAAAAATGTAGCGTCCTTTGGGAGAAGTGATCAGTAGTGGACGTCTGACGAATGATGACCATTAATAAATTTAATAAGTCTTCCATTACCTGATTTCTAGTATCTTCGTTGCTTGCTGGAAACTCGAATCTTGGCAATCCGCCACCAAAGGGAACACCCTCTCTGTAAGGAGAAACAATTATTTAATTAACACTCTTTTGTCTTTAGTACTTAATTCTGTCTCGTGCTCCATTACACGTCGATCTACTAATCGATCTACGTATAAACTATTCATTGAGACCGCTCCAACGAGCCCAAGCACGACGGCCCTCCTACAATTTCGTGAGGAGTTATACTGGCCATGTATAGCATCAGCAGGTATCGTTAAAGTTAAAGCTTATTAAAATTTGAATCAATCAAACCTGTGGGAGTTACTGAGATTCCATATACGTGTCTACCCTTTATCAACTAGGTAGGTACAAATGAGCTGGTGATGTTATTGAATCATAGCTAAGAACAATCCCGATCAAATAACTTTTCTAGTAAATAAAATTTAATCAAAATCAGATCACACGTCAAACTTATAATACCCCCTATTTTGGCTGGGGGCTAAAAAAGTAATTAGGCGATGATAATCAAATTATTATTTGGTTAATTTTCGAAAAGTTGTAAAACTTTTACGACACTACGAGACAATTTTGCGTCCTGATGCTTTTCTCGAGCAGACTGGGACGAAGAGTCGGAAAACGGTACGGGCACGTTTAAAAGATGATGAATGGTTATGTCGCGGTCACACGTTGGATTCAACTTTGCGTCCCAGCTTGGATTTCTAATGGATAAATTGAATCCAACTACCGCACCACAGATTAGCTTCAATATCAACTTTATTTACCGGTATTATCACCAACATACCCGCCCCCTCTCAAAAACCGACACTGTGTGCATCGGTATTGGGCATTGGACGGTGATTGCATGTTCACATTGTGACTAAAGACTTGGTGCAGATACCGCGGCATTATGTATCATACCCGTTATTATCGTTGTCATCAGGTTCAGAAGGAGGAAACGCTGGTCGTCGCTGTGTGGATCTCGTCCCTGGTGGTGGGATGGTTGGTGCTCTGAAACAAAATTATGTTATAGTTATTTAATGTTATTTAATGGGGACAGGGCACTGATAACCATCTTGAGCCTCTTTACTTGCGTTGCGATTTTGCCTCATTGAGCACGTTATACCGTCTATCTATACAATACTACGGCGAGTATTCTGAGGAGTTTATTTTTTTTATACTGTTAAGGGCTACGCGTACTGGTTAACATTGTCAACGACAAACTGTGGCTACTATTTCAACTCGAACTATGTTTGAGAACACATTTCTATGTCGCAATTAAATGAAAACACATCAGGAGTCCTTCGGACAATCTAAATCCGGACTTCAAAAGAGGTTTGAAAAAGCATCTAGAAATTTTTATTTGTCATGATTTGAAATGTTTCCATGGAATGCTCTCATAGAGGTTCATCATGTCAGCCGAGAGATGCCCACTGTTGGACAAATGCTTCCCCCAAGGAACTACCACCATAGCGGTCCTGCACTCACTGGAGGTCGTGGGAAACCGCTAGATGCGAGCAAAGCAGGATCATAGGGATTGGCAGAGGCGATCAAATGTCTTACCTATTGCCAAATGTATTCTCTGAGTCAGGTGCTTGAGAATGTCTTCTCGGAGGCTGTGTAGGAGTTAGGTCAACTTGGATGGTATTCGATCCTCTGCAAAAGCGAAGAAAATCCACATTATCCTAGTACGTATTGTCGGTGGGGTTCACCTTGACTCCGTAAGCCAATGCATCTCGTATCAACGAACATTATCACTGAAAATATATATCTGTTTCGTGATTGAGGTTATAACTTGCTCTGCCGTATCGCTAGTGATGGCAAGTTCTAAGTAGCGAATAAAAACATTGTGCCTTTAGCCTTCGTAGCAGTAACATCCTCAAGGTGTTCGTAGATTCCTAGGACACTCCTCTTCTGTAGAGGTGGATATAGCTTTACGATTTGAAATAATTTTACAATCTTTGCTTACTTCACTACATAGTATAAAACAAAGTCGCTTCCGCCGTCTGTCTGTCCCTATGTATGCTTAGAAATCTTTAAAACTACGCAACGGATTTTAATGCGGTTTTTTTTAATAGATAGAGTGATTCTTAAGGAAGGTTTATATGTATAATACATGCATATTTACATAAGCATTGCACCCGTGCGAGGCCGGGGCGGGTCGCTAGTATTACATATAAGTAAGTGTATATTATTATAAAAAAATAATTAAGGGAATTTAATTGACATTATATTCTCAGCCACAAAGGTCCGAGGACGAACGTGAGCTGTCTGTGTCAGTTCTAAGAACTTGAGCTTTCTAATATGACCCAAACGCTAAAATAAATAAAATATGGAGTACCTACTTAGGTACTTTATGTGTGCATCTGGGCATCTGCTTTCTCGACTGAGAAACAATTGAAACTCAGAAGAAGACTTTATGTCATTTTTCGTTATTTAAATTATTAATAATCCCCAAAAAGTTATTAGTAAAAACACTATTATATAACTACAATGCTGTTAAAAATGTTGTGCTGTTTGATTGTTAGCGTTTAAATATCCATTATTAGAGTTAAGAACTTTTGCCCAAGGTGCATGATTATCGCTTCCCTAACAAAACGTGTCTTTAAATAAAGATGAAACGGATATCCGGTAACTATCCGGTATCGGACCTATTCGGCCTAAATTTACTATTCGACCGGATACCGGATAGTCAATCAATATCCGGCCGGATACCGGATATTCAAAAGCTATGACAATTTCCTATAATAAAATGCAGTACATTACATATTTCCTATAGTAAAATGCAGTACATTAATCTTTGTGAGATAAATATCAATAAATAGGCTTATAATTATGACGGCTTTTATTTAAAGTCCAAAGAGTTACAAAAAAGCCATAACACCTTCCAAAAAACTTAAATTTTCTTGTGAGATATTCATTCTAATGATAAATACATAAATGGTAAATTATGGCTTTGCACACAACGCGCCAATAATAAGTATGGCGAGCGGACAACCGGTTACATTGTCCCACGGCTTATCAATGAACTACCCTCGGATCTATGTGACAGTATAACAAATAAAAATATTAAAGATAAACTAAAACAGTACTTTCTTAAATCCATTTAGAACTGTTATTTTTTGTGATGTGAGCGGAGTGTATTGTATGCTTAGAAATTACATCATTGAGTTAGGTAATAAAGCTTAACTTTAGTACCTAACTCAATGATGTAATTTAATGTGAACGTCTTTGTATAAACTTTAAATAATTTGAATAGCGAATGCTTGTGGGTAATAACTCCCCGGATTCTTTTGTTTCTGTCTGTAACTCAAAATAGCACAGGTTTAAACCTCAGTGGTTTTTGGTTGCTATTATTGTTTTAATTTTGATATTTTTTTGTAAAATCGATAATAAATTAAAAAAAAAGTCTAAACTAAAAACTTTTAGTAAAACCTTTGCGAAATCGCCCAAATTGATCTGATCGCGTTCGCCGCACCTGTGCTCTGTTAAACTCGTCACGACATGCAACGAGACAATTGGCTGAATATCTCGCCGGATATCCGGATATCCGGCCATCCGGCCACGCAGCTCGCCGGAAAACCACTATCCGTTCATCTCTATCTTTAAGCGTCTCCCAGCGTCGCGTCAGAATGTTGCATACGCTGGCTCATGCCAAATAAAAAAGTCAAGACGGAGAATGTTTGGTTTTAAAAACATGGTGAGGCGAGAGCCGCTGTTTTTATTTAAAAGGCAAGGCGTAGTTTCGTTACATGTGGTTTGCTTATAACAACAGAGTAAATACTTCTACAAACTGCGAAAGAACGTCTTTTACTGTGTTATAAATAACTGCGTACCCTACATACTCGGGGACGGGCGAGGCGTAGTTCTATTTTACCGGCTTCAATGCGTTGTTCGCAGAGTCAGTCTTCACTTTTTTGTTTGGTCTAAAGCTCTGTCCAGACCTACGAGCTCTGTGCACATTACGCACCTCGAACGGACATTGGACGCGTTAAATTCAACACGCGCCTTTGCGTGCCTCTAGCAAGCGCTTCACGTGCAAGGTGACACCGCTGCCGCGCGAGGCTCGCACTGACAGTGCTGAGCCCGCGGCAGCCACCCACCGGACTGACACCCCGGATTGAGACACCCTCCCTCCTCACCACCATCACCTCCCCACTCAGCTCCTCCGGCCGAGGTATAAGTCGCGGCCCGCTCGCAGGCGCTCACCGGGCCTTGGCCAACGCCAACTCACCCGGTGGGCTGACCGCGCCGAGGGCTGCGCTTCGGGCGCCGGAGTTGAAGCGCAGGAGTAGGAGATAGAGGAGGGAGCACCAATAGCATCACGACCAAGAACACGACAAGAACCAGAAAACTACCAGAACCACCAACAACCTCAGAGCTGTCACAATATTGTGACATTTTTGACGCCAAAATATGTCACAATATTGTGTCACTCTTCAGCACTCGGGCGTTGACGCCCTGCGAACCAACAAGGACACCGTAACACCTTACGCGCCAACCACCATCAAAACCGACAAGAATCGAAAACCGAACCACATAGAGAACCACAACCACCGACGCACTACCATCAGCCCCCTCTCTCCCCAATAGTCGCTCCCCTGGCGAACAGTGTCTCAGCCCGCTCGCTGGCGCTCACCGGGCCTTGGCGAATGCCATCTCACCCGGTGGGCTGACCGCGCCGAGGGCTGTGCCACTTACGCCAGGGTTGTAGCACCCACAAAAAAAAAAAAAAAAAAAAAAAGGGGAGAAGAGGGTGCCCGCCGCCACAAGGCGGCACACATTTCACCGGCAGGTCAATGCCTGCCGAGAAGCTGCCCGGGCAATGGGTTATCGCCCGACGCCCGAACCGCCCTCCCCTAGGGGAAGGTCGAAGACCGACGTATACGTGCAAGGAACGCGCGGTTCGCGAAAAAAGTTTAGACCAACCGACCAAATCTGCTAACTAATTTGTGCTGTTGCAGCTAGTAATCAAACCTCACATCATCACGGTTAGATCAGAGAGGATTTTCAGGATGAACTACGTTTTGCTTTCATCTATTTCGCCACGATATCATAAACGTACCTACTACATATATACTGTCACGCCTTTCTTTCATAACATAAGGATAGGCAAATATCACTTTTGTTCATATTGCTGTCATCATTATTTTCCTTCCCTTCTCCTAATTATTTCTGGGGTCTGCGCAGTATGACTTGATATCGACAATATACTGCTTAAAGATTTGGCATTCCATCTTGCTATGAATTACATCTAAATTCTAATTATTAATTCTCATCCTTCTTCAGCCAGATTTGGTATTCCATCTTGCTACGTATTACATCTAAATTCTAATTATTAATTCTATTCCTTCCTCAACCATAGCTCTCCTATGTGTTCGGCGATTTCGGATACTTTTGACCTTCAAAATGTTTCGATTTGGTCGATAAACGTATCGCCTAGGTCTTCCCCGTTCCACCTCGCCACTCTTTTTCGATTCCTTTCTTCTTTCACGAATTCTTTCTAAATGACTCTCTGAGTATCCTTTTGTTCTTTATTTCTTATCGCTATCTCTTCTTTAGCCTACATCGCTCTTTTATCACATCATTGTATATTAGCCACTCAATCTTGCATACTTCTTCTCCTATACCCAATATTCACTTCACCTATAACAGTGCTGGGGCCAGCACACCGTCAGGGTCGCCTCTAGAAGTAACGTCTGCCTGGACGCAATCTGGCGCCCTCTAGCTCGTAAATCCACGATACCATACAGAAGGGTCTTTGAGTGAGTCTTGAGCGACTCTCGATACCCCCAAATGAGAGTTTTCTAAAATAGTACTAGCTATGTGGCAGCACTGTGGCGTAAGGCCGGTCATTACAGTTAAGTTTTAATTCATAAGTCCTCATTTGTCAATCTTATGACGTTTGCGGAGTAGGAATTTCAAACGGGTTTTGACCCTAAGACCTCTGGTATATTTTTTCTTAAGCATCCTCATTACTGCGCTTGTGTGCGCTGCACATCATGCATCATACCATCATAAACATAGCTGGCACTACTGACCGTCTTGCACAATCAGTCACTCATGCATTTCTAGACATCTTTTCTACTTTGTTATTCATAAAAGCGTGCAAAGCCCCATTTACTAGGTATATTCCCACTCGCTTCTCAGTATCGCTGCCATACTTTCTATCTCTCAAGATCATAAATCCTAAATATATAAATATAGGTATCTAATAGAGTTAAATAATGATTCTGCCTTTGAATAGGTACTTACTGATCAACCGGGAAGCATCTGTTGATATCGATTCTTCCTGTGTCGGGGTTCTGTAGGTATTTTAAAATCATTCGCCAATCACAACCAATCCTGTGTAGGTAATTAATATACTGTTTAAATCTTTTAGGTTGATATTTTATCCTTTCTGTATTGAAATAGACAGGAATGATTCTTTTCTTAATAATTTAGCATTATGTTCAGAGGAGAAATGAGTGTTGTCTAAATAGGTAAATGCAGGAATTATTTCATAAATCTTTTCTCTAGTCCATGCATCTAAGAATTGTCCGTCTAGTTTTATTCTTGTAATTTAGCTAATAGGTAAATATTTTAACAAAATTGCCTTTATAGTTCAATAAAGATTCAGTTTGTCTTTATCTTTGTTTCAGACTATTTACACTTAGTTAGGATTTAGGTGAGTAATAAATATTGTTCTGACAACACCATTTTTATACATTAATTGATTCTTTGAAAACTTTTCAACCACCTGATTTTAGTAGAGTAAAAAGCGTTAGTAGTTCGTTTATTAGGGTTAGTGGCATTTTTACCCCAGATGCAATTTCACCCGAAAAAGAAATGTTAATTGTAGTTGCGGTTTCACCCGCAAGAAAAGAGAGGTATAGGCAATGATATGAATGTTTCAGATTTAAATCCTTAGAAGTGCGGATCTTCAGTGGGGGAACTTTAATACAAATTATTGCGTAGATCAAGCGTTGTCGGGATATTTGCCGATAGTCACGACACGAAATTCGATCGTGAACATTTTTATAATAGCCATAGCACGAATTTCGCGATTTGGATGTTTGGCAGTGACCACAACGCGTTGTGAGCAATTTTTTCGGACAATGAGCATTTTTGGTTCTTGATCGCGCAACCGGCCATCAATTTTGACCTCTGCGTCAGCTCTGTACTCCGCGCACAGACCTTTTGGTTGGTAAATTCGGCAACTCCGAGTATCCATATTCGGCAGATAACTTGCGGTGAAGCCCAGGTCGGTAGTCGACTGATAAATCTCAATAATAAAGTCCAATATATAATTATGTAAAAAAAAAATTGCTGAACCCATAAACTATTGTTGTGCTATATATTTTTTTATATCTTGTTCTGCCAGTTATTTTTTTATATCTTTTTAGCGGTATACCTATACAAAAAAATTCATAAAAATCGTTCGGTCCGTTGGAGGACACTTGACACGAGATTTTTAAATATTATATTAGATTTGTATGTTTGTAATGAATAGGCCCAAAAATCAATGGTAGATTCGCTGCAGAATTTCCGTAAAGGTGACGTATGCATAAAAGAAAAATTGTTGTCTCAATACATACGGCAATGTGTTCCGAGGATCTTGCTGTGCTGTTTCGGGCACTGGATTCTGTGGCCTTGCAGACGGTCGTGCACTTGGCCTCGTCTTAGGCGCCTGAGTCTGCGTAGGCTGTTCTGGCCTTCCAACAGCTGGAAGCGGGTTATCCGCGTTGCAAATCTCTCTGCCGTTCAATCGTATTGTCTTCAGTTTCGGTGTTGGGGGGTTCAAGGCATTGTATTGGACGAAGAATCTCACAGCTATCGCCGGGCCGGGGTGGATCATCATCTTTGGGTTTTCTATCTTGAAGTCCATGTTGTCTGTCGTAGAGACGTCGCCTATCCAGTTCTGAAAATTAATTAACATTTATAAGTATACAAATCCAGTATTTTAGGTCGTATGCATAATGAAGGCTGGTTACGGCGCCGTTACGCCAACGTTTTTGGCATTGGACCGCGCTGGTATTCTCTATAAAGTCGCGGCCTCGAAGTCAGCGACGAGCGGGGCGTCAGCGGCGGCGGGCCAACAGCGGCACGATCCCATGTACAAAGTTTGAACGAAATCTGACCGTTTAAAGTGGGTCAAAATCGAGCCCAAAAAAGTCAGTTACAAACATACAGGAGTTACAAACGTACAGGTGAAACTAAATTACACAGGGGCCTTACCACCATTTTTATAAAAGCGATTCAAACATTGTTGATTCCACACGGTTGAGTATAGGTTCGTAAACTGAATCGTATTATTACATACCATCATCTTCATACTGATTCGCGTTTGCATCGAAAGAATCAAGAAGCTTAAAATTCACGAAAGAATGAATGAAATTTGTCGCTGGTCTGTTATGGAGAGAATGAGAGAGCGCTATATAAATATGACTTAATATTACTAGACCTAAACCTAGACTTAGACCTTTATAATCATTGGTCTGAGCTTAGACCATTTAAGAAGGGACGTGGCAAGCGAACGCGTTCCCCTCTGCCTAAGTACATGAACAAACGTTCATGTCAGTTTATAAAAACTAGTTCGCCGCGACGACCAACCGCCATTTTTAATTCATATCTGTCGCTATGCGGTTATTGGTTGCGGAGTGTTTTCTTGTAAACGACCAGAAACATTAAAGTTATCCTAAAACGGAGTTGCTTATCACACGGAAGTAATTTTCTATTCAAATAAACTACTGTTTCACATAACAATACAATCTTTCATCTACAAATTTTGCGTCAGAAACAACGATATAACAACGTTAGGCGATATGGTGGTACACGGATTAGCCGAGCCCGCGAGTGTGTGCTCATAATAGCGATTAAATTTTTTGGAACAATGTGCACGAGTGAGTAAAGGTGTGCTATGCGTGTTTGCCTCACCCCCCGCGAAAAACGGCAGAATGTTTTCAGTAGTATGCCACGTTCCTGTTAAATTGTCTAAGGGTAGCAGATTTAAATAGAAGTGGCCTCGAAAGCATCTGCCCGGTGGCTTCGAGGCCGTGGCCCTACCGTTGTGGAGAACGCTCCGATAAGTTCCGAATGTCGCTGAAAAGCTAACCTGCTCCGATCAGCACAACTTACCCCCAGAATATCGGCCTTTCTGTCGAGCACGATGTTGAGCCAGAGGGAATGGAGTGTGCTGTCGGTTGACAAGTTGATGTTTCCATACCAACGGCCAGGCTCGGTTCCAGGGGTTTCGTACTGAAACACGTTCGGGCAGGGAGATATGGGCACATCGCCTTGCTGGAGACTTGGCGGGAGCAGTAGCACTGCCACGCATGCGACCACCCCTAACTGAAAAAAAACCGTCTTTAAAACTAAAAACGCTGAAATAAAAGTTTAATGTTTAATAAAAACAATCTAAAAGCCAGTGTAATTACTGGGCAGGGAATATCATCTTAGTCCCCAGGATGGCAACGCAACGAATGCCAACTATGTTTTATTATGCGGTCGGTCCTTAAGTCCTTAACTTAAAAATCATTTAAGAAAGTATATGCAAAGTACGTACCTACATTATGCAAAAATGTTGCTCGCACAAATTGACAGTGCAAATATTGAAAACTAGCTTTTGCTCGCGACTTCGTCCTCGTGGGGTTAAAATTCGACTCCGTGATTCCTTTGATTTCTTAGAATAGGTGGATCAAAGTAGGTTCAGGGTTATAATGTATTGCGCTCAAATAATCAAATTAGTTGATGGTGTTGGCATAGAAATTTAAAGACGCAAGATCCGGTTTGCCTAGAATAAATCACCTCGAAAAATGTCACAACGGGCATGTGACATTTTTCCAGGTGATTTATTTGCTAAGTCATCTGAACAACTTCCAGTAATTACTTCTAAGGTAATACAAATATTTTTAGTCTCTGCTTAAGTCTGACGAATGCAGAAGCAATCGCAGCACTAGCTCTGTCGGATACTTCATAACGGTCACATATTTGCGACAACACCGGTAAACTTTTCAGGCACTTCTCATTTTCCATACTTCCTGAGGTAGCCCTCTTCTATATTTTTGTGTAACTTTTCCGGAAATGAAACAATGTATTAGAATCACTAATTGTTGATAACATTAATTCTTATCCTGGCATTTTGGATGGGTTGTTATCGCTCTTCAGACAGATTTTTGTTGAAGCTTGCTTCCGAACAAACTTTTTTTGTAAACTTTTTGTTCGATTACGATCAATGCCGCCGATTCTCATTTTTCTCTCACCCCGTTGATCAATCAAAAAGTCGTGTTCTTCTTTAGGAACAATTGCACTGACTTATTATCTTGCATTTGCATGAACAAGTATTGAACAAAATTTAGCTTTGCTGAAAGAACTCAGTTTTATTTTCAGTTGATAACCTTTTTAATGATTTGATCAAATTTTTGCATTAAGAATGATAAACTTTCAGGAGCTAAATGATTCTTGTATGCGAGACTACAGGGATTGATGCTTTTTGCCATACTCCTTATGGGTTACAATTTCGGAAAACGCGGACTCTTTATTACTGCTATTTATGCTATTAATTTTCACTTTTAGTGTATTCTATATTCGATATTCTGGTATGTTGGTAACACGTTTTATTTTAGGTATATCTTCTATATTTCCAAATATAGGGCACTTTGTATGACTGTCTATTATTTGACATGATAGAAAAAAGTTACTTCAAGTTCTAAAAGTAAATTGTGTAATTTTTACACAATTTACAATTTCACAAGATTTCACAAGAAACTGGCCACATTGATACATGAATTCCCTGAATGTACTTACCTCAAAAATACTGTTTTAATAAACAATACAGTTTATATAACAAAAATAACGTGTATTTTAATGGATACTAATTAAAACATTAAACTATACCCAACGTCAAACGTGTAACTTAAGGTGTAAAAGTGGGTACATGAACTTATTTTTCAAAACTTCAACGGCGTTGCGCGGGCTGTTCCACTGAAAATAACTCAATAATATTGAAAAGGGTTTATAACGATACCTAACTTCATCATATTTTCGCTATTAGAAATCGATTACATAAAAAAAATTTTTTTGACCCACCCTAATGAACAGTCAAACGAGAACCATGTATTCTGCTCACCATCATAACATTTTTTTTCCTTTAGACTATACCTGGGAAATTGATAGTTACGATTTTATTGAAGGTCAAAGTCATATTTTTTTTTATTTTTTTATGAAAACGTATTCTATATGTTATTTCTTAATTATTGTCCAAAGAAACATTATCATTTTTTTAGTATTTCATAACAAAAAAGGGCTTCAAAACGTTAGCGTTCAATGTAGCTCACTCGATGCGCTGCGCACGGACACTAACGAACGGGACTGCCGTCTGGCAAAATTATCACGGTTTTGCGAGTTGCGTGCGAGTTGAGCTCTTTACATTGCGCCGTACAATTTGCATTTTTTTTAACACCAAAAAATTAAAATCATTTCCCAGCAATGGGCGGCATCAAGAGGTGCCCTCGGTACAGTGTTAAACTTTTGATTTGGTGGTAATAACCACAGAAATAATAATAAGTGGTAATAACTGATGATAGGTACTCAATATAGACGTTAACCGCGCGGGCGTTTGACATTTTCAAAATATAAGTTTTCTATCAACTTTTGAGCCGTCGATCACGAAAGTTAAGCAACCAAGTGCGTGGTCGGTACTCGGATGGGTGACCAAAATTTAATATGCATGTATGAGATCAAAATATAAGGTTTCTATCGACTTTTGAGTCGTTTCCGGTATACGAGAAAGTCAAAGGGAGGCGATTACAAGACTTCCTCTATACTATTTATTTATTTATTTATGTACACACATAATTGAGATAAATTACACATTACAAAGATACGATGGTACAAAGGTGCTGCTTATTTCTAATGAAACCCCTGCCAGCAGACCTGCGATAGGAAAACCTGACAATAATGGTAGACACAGTGTGTGAACATAGAAAAAAAAAGCAAATATATTAAAGCTATAATGTAATACAATATACACTAGTATTTTAAATACATAAAATGTACGTACACGAGAAAGTAAAAAAGCATAACCTAAGCCGGTCAAATTGACCCGGACAGGGGATCGAAAAGCCTAACACTGTCCGTCTTTATCCGGACGGATGGTAACGCGACTCGTCCTTATACCATACATGGTCGGCGATTACGAGTACTTACTTTTGACCTTTTTTTATGTTACGAGATGGCAAACAAGCTTGCCGTCCACCTGATATTAAGTGATCACCGCCGCCTATAGACACTTGCAATATTAAGTGTAAATCACTTAACAGCGCCAGTGCGTTTGCCATCCTGGGGACTAAGATGATATGCCCTCCATGCCCAGTAATTACACTAGCTACCTTTCCCCTCAATCCGGAACACAGCGAACTGTTTCACGGCAGAAATAAGAAAGGCGGTGGTACCTATCCAGATGACCCTACATATGGGTCTACCACCTAGTAATGACCTGTACCCCTAGTATGAGTTTGTTAGTTTTCGAGCTTGATCAAACGTCTCGTCTCCTTTCATACATTGCCCACTAGCACCTCTAGCGTAAACTATTAGAAACTGTGGGCAATGTATGAATAGAGACGATACGTTTGATCGAGCTCGAAAACTAACAAACTCATAATGGGGGCACTGACTCTTTTTCAAGACGTTTCGATTTTATCGACAAACGTTCGCCTATGTCATTCCCGTCCCTCATCTCCTTTCACTTCCGATTGGTATTACCCTTCTCGTCAATCTACTTTAACACATCCTTTCTACATGACCGAACCATTTGAGCATTCCTCTCTCAATTCTTGTCACTAATCTTCTTTCAAACCACACCTCTCTCCTATCACGTCATTGTATAACTTGTCACCCAAATTTACACCAGCTATAGGTACTCCTCGAGGCTCTCATTTCAACCGCATTTATTCTGCTTTCATGCCTTTCTTCTTATCTTATCTTATATAGGTGCCGTGAGTTTCCCCACGGTGCACTCCGACCCAATGGGATCTTTTGTGTCTCCCCGTCTCGTTCACTCTTGCCGCTCCTTCAATATGCAAGCCATCAGTCTAGCTATATACATGGGTTTGAAGAGCCTGTAGTCTTCTGGCTTTGGGTAAGCCAATCCCAGGTAATTTATTCTAATCCTGGCTATGGAATCACAGTCACATAGTAGGTGTTCCAAGGATTCCCGGTTATGCCCACATGCTCAGCAATTTGGTGTTGTCGAAATTTGTATTTTGTTGAGCATGTGGTTTGTCGCGTAGTGCCCTGTGAGTCCACCCAAGATTAGGCGGGCCTGTTGTCTGCTGCCTCCATATATGAATTTACTCCATCCTGTTGGGCATTCTCCCAAGAAGGATTTGGAGTGTTTCATACTAGGTGATAGTTTCTATTCCATACAGTGTCTTTTGTAGACGTGTTCTTTTATGGCTTTGCTGATGTGCATTTAGATATGGGGATGAATGGTTCAGGGCCTAAGAATGAGTTTTCTGATCCTTTCCTTGCCAGTTCATCAGCTTTCTCATTGCCTCGGATCCCCTCGTGACTTTCATGCCTTTTCTCCCATGTCCAATTTTTGCAAAGCCCCATTCCCGATGTTTCCAGCTTTCACTCGATTCTTAATAAGGAAGAAATTATACGTTTATGGGGCGAAGAGAAAAGCCAGCTAGGGTACTGGCTGCATCAGTAGGGGTCCAAAGGTTGTCTAGAAGAAATCACTCGAACCGACAAGACCGCCCAGTGTGCTATTAAACATTACGCCATTAGTTTTAAGTTCAAAATGCTAATTGCAATAAAATAATATACTATTTTATTCTCTAAAGGTATAAGCATAAAGTAACAAGAACAATAAATATCTATGTATCGACAAGCAGGGCCGGATTTAAAGGTCTGCAGGCCTCGGGGCAACAAAAGAGTGGAGGCCCCTTAGCCCCAAATTATTTTCTAAATAAAATGAAAAAATTTTTCAATCGAGTTTTCGGTTAAAAAATAGGCATACTTCTTTACGACCTTTAGTCAACGAACAAAATAGAAAGATATTATTATTATTATTATTCATGTAATCATGTTTGTACAAAGTACCGTAAGTAAAGGTAAAACGCGAAATAAAATATGAAAGGAAAAGTTGTTTACTGGTGTTTTTCTAGTCTGAATTTGAATTTTTTTTTCCGAAGTCTCTATTGTGGGGGCCCTCTTTTGTGGAGGCCCTGGGCTGTAGCCCCGCTTGCCCTCCCCTAAATCCGGCCCTGTCCACAAGCCACGTCATTTAATTTAAAAGCTGTTTGTTACGTCATCGAAGTGTTTCCCTGTTGATAGTGTATAAACACAATGATTAAGGCACATTATATGCTACCTATCTAATAAAACATCACATTGTTCTTTAAAAAAATAAGTAAAGTCTGCTATGCGAATTTTAATAAGGTAGGGCGCAACAACCCTCCCCTTTTAGCATATCACTCCATTAATAGAGTCATATGCTAAAAGGCTATTTGCTTAACATAATAACCGCTTACCGCTACCATCAGGTAGAATTCTAAATGATGGTAAGCGGTACTGGGGCCTCATAGCGCTATTATCAACGTTTTTACCAAAACTACTAGTATAGTATTATATTATCTGTGCCAAAACCAAATCATTATCGTTATCATGCATTTTGACAAGAGTTTGACATCTGTCAACTGTCAAAACGTATGATAACGATTTGGTTCGAGGAGTCTCTCCCGAGTTCTTGTTGCGAAAGCGCGTGTTGAGAGACTCCATTTTTAACCTCAATCAACCGTACAATTTTTGTTACTATAATAATTACATTTTCACTTGACATTGGCAAAACGTGTACGCTTAATGCGACGCGACGCCATTAATTAAGAATAGAATTGGTTTTGGTTTTATCGTTAGTAAATAGCGCGATCGGGTGGCTGGAGTATAAATGCAGATAGTTATTATCTAGTGCGAAAGATAATATTGTACATAGGTATGTATATACACGGCTCCAACCACCCTCGCCTTGCCAATCAAGGTGCTACTTCACGCCTCATTTGAAGGACACGGGGTCCTTCAAATGAGGAAAATATTATATGATAATATTACCGTGGTATCGCGCTGCAGATAATTCCTTGTTACCGAGACATACGACTTGCCATAATTTATGTTTCTTTTACGGATAATTATTTTTAAGGCCGGCAACAGCCGGCTGGCCCGCGTATAAGAGATAGCAATACAATTATATTGTAAACTGAAAATGACAGTGATGCCGGTGGGGCCGCGTGATGCCGGCAGAGTAGAATAGCATCACCACATATCCTCCAATGGGTGTCGTAGAAGGCGACTAATGGATCAGCAAAGGGGTATTGATCAGCTTATACTCCGTCCGCCAATCCGCATTGGGCAAGCGTGGTGGACTACTGCCTATACCTCCTTCGATGACAAGGAGAGGCCTTGTGTCCCAGCAGTGGGTTGAATTATAAAGGCTGTTGTGATGATAGGAACAACAGCTCATATAACATCCCCACCGAGGGGCTCGAGCCTACCCCACATTAGGGGCTACTAGGCCTTAGTCAACCACGCTGGCCAAGTGCGGGTTGGTCGACTTCACACACAACCTAAGAATTTCTTCATAGGTGTGTGCAGGTTTCCTCACGATGTTTTCCTTTACCGTAAAAGCGTCGATTAAACGTACATATGAATTCAAAATTTGAAAACACATTGGTACGTGGCGGGGATCGAACCAGTGCTTCCCGGGTGGGAGACGACGCTCTTACGCACTACGCCATCGACGCTTCTTCTGTTGTATGCTTGTTTGCCCTCAAAATTCGGCCTTTATTTACTTTGTTCCCATGACACTTGCAAGAAACGTGTTTTGGTGAACTTACCAAAAATAACGAGGAAATGTTTTAAACTTGTTTCGGTTTTAATTTTGTTTTGAGTTTTATAGACACGACGACATTAATACGAATCGGGGTGTTGCGGATCTACTTGCAACCATAGTCAGGGACCGGAGTGACTTTATTTAGAAAAGGGTCTAGCCACAGATTTAATGATACAAGGAGATAGGCCAAGCCGGCGTTTATCTTGTGACGAGTGTAAGCCCAGCGGGCATACATTGCCGTCAGTTCGCCGTCCGATAAAGTCGAGTAATACGTACGTAGTCGTACCTGCCAGAAAGAAATTTCATTTTTTACTTTCTCGTATACATAGTACCTATAGAGGAAGTCTTATAATCGTCAAAAAATTCGACCTCGAGATTTTGACGGATTTACAAGTTTTCGACCTCCCTCCCTCAAGATAAATGTGCCCTTTGATAATTAACGCGATAATTATCAGATAATGATCATGATAATTATTAGATAATTATCCGGTAATTATCAAACAGATATAAGTCCTATTTCGTGTTATTACATAATGTTGGGGAATCAAACTATTCTGTTTTTATTATTAAAAAACAATAACTTCAATTTCTTTGTTTCGGCCACACACAAAACAAATGAATGAAGAAAATAATGAATAAGTGAAAGTTCAGATACGAAAACCCGACGATGCGGGGAATCCCCGCTATTGACGTTGTGGCGCGTTCCGATACATGCAGTTGTTGAATGCGACCAATAACAAGTGGCAAATATTTTTGATTATACCTACTTATCAAGATAATTATCAACCTATATTTATCTCAAACCCTGGCTAAAACCACCACCACTAAAACCATTTCTGTGGCTTAATCCTATAGCGGTTTTATCTATATCAAGATATCTATGTACTGCATCAATTGACATAAAATTTTCGGTCACCCATCCGAATGCCGACCGCGTACTCGGTAGCTTAACTTTCGTGATTGTCACGAAGAGCACACGACTGCGGTGCAAACAAACTACCTAATATATCTATTAGTTCTGCAACTGGTAGCATAATTTATATCACCCATAACTCCCTAGGCCAAGTTTAGCAAGGTTAAGGTATTTACGACCAATGACGAATAAGTACCTACAATTGCGCTCATAAATGTCACCCAAAAGGGTTGAGCAGAGACTTAGATTTCATTTGGTTATACTTATAAAGCCACATCTGTTAGTATGGGCCAGGCAGTGTCTCAAAATAGTGACAGGTTGCAAGCCTGTTGCCTACACAAAATGGGCCAACAAAACCACTAAACCTCCAGTGAACCAAAGAATAAAAAGAACAGATGTAATTAGGGTTACCAACTTTTTTTCTATTAAATATAGTATTTTCGAAGCTACCTCTACCATAGACCAATAAAAAAGTCATTACCTTTAAAAATATAGTAGATGGTGAAAAAATGAAAAAGAATATAGTACTTATGTGGTTAAAATATGTAGGTCCCACTTTATTTTTTAAAGGAATATTTTTTTGCTGCCTTAATAATTAAATTTACACAAAATATAGTAGTTTCGCCTATTATATTTTTTTTTTAAAATATAGTATTTGATCTCGTAAAATAGTAGGCTCCTGTATTACATAGTAGGGTTGGCAGCCCTAGATGTAATGCAAATGCAATATTAGATATTGTCGTGAGTAATACGATACCTTAGTACTGTCTTAAACGAATGGCAATCTATTTTTTAGCGAATCACACAGGTCAGAAGAAGTCAGATCAAGATCAGAAGTTGTACACCGTTGGAGGTATTTTTAAAAATATTTGATTACCTGAATAAAATGACGATATGGAATAATTTTATTTTTGCGTTTACAAACGCGTAAATATTAATACTAGAAAAATGCACTGAAAAAAAAAATCGAAAAATCGTCCCGCGGAGGCAAGTCGATTTTTTCAGTGCATTTTTCTAGTAAAATGACGATATCTACCTATTTAGATTGATTATGTATACCGCTATTGAAGAAATACCCTTTTGTATTAATATTAGACAAAAAAATAAATAAACCTGATTTAAAAAAAAAAGTGTTGAAGCTTTGTTAATTAGAGGAACTTACGCGCAAACAAAATTTTTCATAAATATAAGTAAACACAAATAATAATACCCGTTGCACTTATCAAAGATTTTTTTTACGTTTTCCTGTTGGTACCTACTCTTCGAGTCGAGTATTATAAACACATTCGACAACCGGTCTTCGGAACAAACTTATGCACCTTTTCTAGAACAATCTTGAAACACACACACAACACCTCCTTCAAAACCACTTCACACAACATTTAGCAACAAAAGCTTACCATTTTCACGTTGGCTAAGTTGGAACTTGCCAATTTTTTACGCGAATACGGTGTCTCTTCGAGAGACTTAATGTAACTGATATAATTACACGAGATAAGTTCAAGTTTATCGTGTATACCGGTCCATAGCTACGTTTTACACCTTCCGATCCGATCCCAAATATCGGATGACATCGTATTATGTATGTCAACAGATGGTTAAAGGGGCTTCTTATAGCCTCTTCAGCAAAGTACAATAAATAAAAAAAACCGCCTTCAAAACTAAAAACGGAGAAATAAAAATTCTGTTTACAAAAAATCAATTTTTTTTGAGGTTGGTTCCAAATACAAGTGCCAACGTTTATTCCAAATATTGAGGTTGGCACCGACCTCAAAAAAAAATTTAGATTTTTATAAACAGAATTTTTATTTCTGCATTTTAGTTTTGAAGCCGGTTTTTTTATTTAAAAATAATTTCTTTTTTGCTTTTTAATGTTTAAAGTATATCAATTTTCAGGAAACTATCTCGAGATCTTTTAGACACACAAGTGATAAGATTACAATATCACTAGGTCAATTAAATAGGCATTATTAGGGATAACTCAAAATCAACTAGTCAGATGTCGACTAAATTTAAATGGGACCAAATAACAAGCACCAGCTTCTAAAGGTCGAACGAATCATTAAAATCGGTATTATACATCGAATACATACATACAGTCGAATTGATAATCTCCTCCTTTTTGAAGTCGGTTGAAAAGGTCGTTTAGTAGACTTTTTGTGTTTGAGAAGAAGCATCGAAACCGTATGATTACTGAGACATCTTTTCATAGTACATACCTCAAGCAATAATATAAAATTTATAGTATAACGTAAGTATAATTATAATTCATTATAATTTTAGAGTGTCTGACAGGGCGTTGCAACTGTACTAAGTGACTATGACTTCTAATTATAAATATTCCAAATAAAATATATAAAAACAGAGCTTTATAATTTAAAGAATTTGAGGTGCTTTTTTTAACCCCCGACGCAAAAAGAGGGGTGTTATAAGTTTGACCTGTCTGTATGTCTGTGCTCCTAAACGAATGGACCAATTTTGATGCGGGTTTTTTTGTTTCAAAGCTGACTTGATCGAGATGGTTCTTACCTATAAATTTATGTCGGGGGTTACATAAAATTTTAAATATTTCTTTTTTTTAGGTTTACTTTTGCTACTTCTTACCTTTACAAAGCCATCGTGATCAAAACTTCATACCCGGGGACCGCTTTTACCTATATTAGGGACAAACACAGAGAATCTTTCAGGTTTTATAAAATAACTAACGTCTTATCGTCACGTGCTCTTGGACTATGAATTGAGCTATAAAGAATGACAACTTAGATTTCCCGACAAATCGGATAAGATCGGAACGTGTAAATCGCAGCTTAATGACCAGTGATGGAAAGAGATAGCACATGCAATGACTACGCACGCAACCTAGGAAATTATCGATGCTTAATGATGCATTATTACACTGCGCATCTTGTGGATTGTGGATGTTGTGCTCATAGTCTTCATTGCATTGTGATAGGGTTTAAAGGGCATCGAGTCAAGATCCTTGTTTGTATTAACATCTTAGTATTTGGAAATTCTACTTGAGTATGTTGAATTTAAGAACTGGAAAAAACATTGCTGGATTGATTCATGTAACAAAGTATCTACCTATCTATACAGGGTGTAAAAGACATGAACAGTCAAACGAGAACCATGTATTCTGCTCACCATCATAACATTTTTTTTCCTTTAGACTATACCTGGGAAATTGATAGTTACGATTTTATTAAAGGTCAAAGTCATATTTTTTTTTCATTTTTTTATGAAAATGTATTCTATACGCTATTTCTTAATTATTGTCCAAAGAAACATTATCATTTTTTTTAAGTATTTCATAACAAAAAATGATTTAAAAACGTTAGCGTTCAATGTAGCTCACTCGATGCGCACGGACACTAACGAACGGGGCCGCCGTCTGGCAAAATTATCACGGTTTTGCGAGTTGCGTGCGAGTTGAGCCCGTTACATTGCGTAGTACAATTTGCAATTTTTTTTAACACCGAAAAATAAAAATCATTTCCCAGCAACATTTTTTTTTAAATATGTCTTATTTTGATGTATAAAATACATGGTTCTCGTTTGACTGTTCATGTCTTTTACACCCAGTATAAAGTAGATATCTTACATTATAAGTAATGCCTTTTTACGTTGGGAAATGCGTTACGCATAGGTACGTCACGCCAGGGGGCCTATTCGCTAACTTTTTTTGACAGTTGAAAAGTGATGATCACTGAGTGAATTACATATCCATTGCTGTTCATCATCATCACTTTTAACTGTCAAAAAAAGTTAGCGAATAGGAGTACTGGGGTGGTGTCAACGTTATGTGGGAGTTTCTCTACGAAGGCAAGGCGTAGGTACCCGACATATATCTCGTATATAGAAATATTATGCATCAAATGTATATGTCGCAAGTGGATCATATAACACGCCGTATTACAAAACGGCGTGGCGGATAGTAGTGTGTTAAAGTGATGAGATGAGGGACAAAAATTCCACTCGCTTGGTCATAAAAAAAATAACCTGAACCTAGCAATAATAAGCGATCTCCATAATTATTATACAGATTAATATTGATGAAATAAAAAAGCTCTTTATTTAAATGGACTTTGCTAAGTACTTCTAAATCGCCAAAAGCCCTACCACCATTTCGGGACGAAATAGTAATTATTATGCTAAGATGGAGAAGAAATGGCGAAGGAAACTCCACAGCTTACAATTTCGTAATGATTTCAAAACATATATACTACAGGTCAATAAATAATAGTCAATACAATTTAAGTTACAGTTTTACATGCGTAAATTTTGGGTAGTTATTACTTCCACGCATTTGGATCATTTATCTTGTAAAAAGCTTTTTTATTATAATTCAATTAATCACATTAATGAACTAAGTAATTTAATTTTTGATACCCACCACCATTTTATGTTATTGTTAGATAGGCACAGACATTCCTTTCAAATTAGGTCCTAAGCATACATTTATGATCCTCCGGTTAACAATGTTATAAGAATACAATGTGTGGTAACTATACAACAAAAAAATCCAATAATGCATAAGTTAATCACACAATATTATACACGAAAACAAAAATATCCCTTTTAATTGACGCCGTCTCGTGGTGGAGTGGTCAGTATTGCTGGCTACACATCAAGCGGTCCGGGTTCGAATCCTGGTAGCGGCAAATGTTTGTGTGACGAACACGAATGTTTGTTTGCGAGTCATGGTTGTTTATATATTTATTTAAGTTTATTTATAAAAATATCTAAAATTATTATGATATACATAATAATTTTAGATATTTAAAAAAAAAGTCCGTTATCTAGTATCCGTAACACAAGTTCTTAATGATACTTACTTCGGGCTAGATAATTGGTGTGAGTGTGAATAAAAAAAAATAAAAAAATTGCATCTGTCCATCTAAAGATAACAACTTTATGACCTACGTTTACATCAAACAAGAAAAAATCATGCTATTTACACAATGACGTAGGAATTCTTACGTCATTGTATTTACAACGTTTTTACCAAAACCAAATTGTTATATATTCTATTCTATTCTTAATTATTGGCGTCGCGATACATTTACGTTACCTACGCATTGCCAAAGTCAAGTGAAAAAGTAATTATGTAACTAAAAATTGTACGGTAGTTTAAAGTGAAGAATGGAGTCTCTCGTTCTCTCAACACGTGTTTTTACTACAAGAACGCGGGAGAAACTCCAAATTTTTCTATTCTATTCTATTCTTAATTAATGGCGTCGCGTCGCATTAAACGTACCCATTTTGCCAATGTCAAGTGAAAGTGTAACTAAATTACAAAAATTGTACGGTTGATTTTGGTTAAAAATGGAGTCTCTGAACACGCGTATTTACAACAAAAACTCGGGAGAAACTCCAGATTTATAATTACTCTTCTTGGGAACCATGTCATCGTAATTTAGTGATAAGAAACTTGCAGTTTCTTTCTGGCTAAGCACAGCGAAGTATTTTTTGCTGTAATTCCCAAGATGACGAATGATGAAAAAACAGAAGCAGTAAAAGCGACAGACAGACTTACCTACTTTCGCATTTATAATATTAAGTAGGAAACTAGGGACTAGTAGGGATTGTGGAAAGCAACTTATCATAAGAAAAGACTCGAGCGCAAAAAAGACTCAACCTCTAATGTAATGTCACGTTCCTATGCTCGCAGTCGTCGGCCTATCCGTTTGACAGAGCCGAGTCCTGTGAACAACTCAGAGGCCTACGCAAAAGGACTCGAAGGACTAGAGACTTGTCCTCATTACTAGCTGTAGGAGTTTTGTTTTATGACGCGACGTAGGTTCGCCTTAATGCGAATCACTACATCACTACATAGTATAAAACAAAGTCGCTATCCGCCGTCTGTCTGTCCCTATGTATACTTAGATCTTTAAAACTACGCAACGGATTTTGATGCGGTTTTTTTCATAGATAGAGTGATTCTTAAGGAAGGTTTATATGTATAATACATGCATATTTACATAAGCATTGCACCCGTGCGAAGCCGGGGCGGATCGCTAGTGAGGAATAAAACGAACAACAGTTAGGTAGTTTTGAACAATTTTTATTTGTAAAGGTAGGTACTTATATGATATTTACAATATACCTACATTAAATAATTATAGGTACTTACGAAAAAATTGAGCTTAATACAAATTGTAAAAGACATGAACAGTCAAACGAGAACCATGTAAGTATTCTATACATCAAAATAAGAAACTTTTCAAAAAATAATTGCTGGGAACTGATTTTTATTTTTTGGTGTTAAAAAAATTGCACCATGTACCGCGCAATGTAAAGCACTCAACTCACACGCAACTCCCAAAACCGCGATAATTTTGCCAGACTGAAGGCTCTGTTCGTTAGTGTCCGTGCGCATCGAGTGAGCTACATTGAACTTGAAGCCATTTTTTGTTATGAAACACTAAAATAATGATATTTTTTTTTGCACAATAATTAAGAAATAATGTTCGATATATGTTTTCATAAAGAATGAAAAAAAAATATGACTTTGATCTACAATAAAATCGTACTATTAATTTCCCAGGTTTAAAGTAAAAAAAAAAATTATGATGGTGAGCAGAATACATGGTTCTCGTTGCTCCTACACAGCAGTTATATAACGTTAGATGTTGCATCACATTGTTGTCTAGGTTTTTTTTAACAAATTTAAAATTGTTAGTGATGTTATACAACTTCATGTAAATAAATGTTACACAAATAATTGTAACAAATTATATATTTTGTCCAACATCACCCAAACGACAGCGGGACGTTACCGGAAGGGCGCGGGAGGAGGTGATGGTTACAGAATGTCACAGGATGTTATACAACGAGTTGAACCAGCGTGGTAGCGTTCATAACATAATATAATAACTTTTTTAACGTGTAGCAAAATGTTGCACACTGTAATGCTGGGGCCGCACTTGCGCCTATCGTCACGAACCTTCGTGCTAGGACACGATACACGCAGATGTGACCGGCCGTTATCGGCTATCGTCGCGAATATTCGGGTTGCTTGTGCGTTATCGGCCGGGAGGCGGTACGTCAGAGTTTTAGCGCGTTAACCTATCGCGCTGCGTGGTCAGACATGCGTTGTTCATTTCGGAGATTGTTTTCCATTATTAGTCCGCGCAATATAATAGGCCCGTTTTGACAGATAGGTACGTCAGTAGAATGTAACTGGGACGCAATCAAAACAGACGCAAGCACATAATAAAAATATATTATTGCATTTTTCAGTAATACAAATACAATCATATTTTAGCCCAATAAATAAAATGTAAAAGGGAATAAAACGAAAAAGAGGATACCTACTACGCGAGTAAAACATCTGGAAATGATTTCGGCCATCTTGGATTATTGCACGATAGTTCGTGCAATAAAATATGCCACATGCTTTATCGCGATAACTTTTACTAGGGCCGCACTTGCGTGTATCGTACGAAGTATCGCCACGCATTACTTCGGGACGATAGGCGCAAGTGCGGCCCCAGCATTATAGAATGTTATCGTGCTACCAGAGGTTCCCAACCTTTTACAAGAAAAATAAATTCCTTTTACATAATATTTAATTGTACCAATTTATATGTCGGAGAAGAATAGCATCACCCTATATCCTTTAATGGGTGTCGTAGAAGGCGACTAATGGATCAGCAAAAGGGTGTTTATCACCTTACTTATACTCCGTCCACCAATCCGCATTGGGCAAGCGTGGTGGACTACTGTCTAAACCTCCTTCGACGACAAGGAGACGCCTTGTGTCCCAGCAGTGGGTGAAATAATAAAGGCTGTTATAATGATCTATTAAGAATCACAAATTAAACGCCCTCCATTTGCCTTTAGACCCCTGAAAAGCGTTAATGCCCACTAGATAACGCCCCCTTTGGAAACTTCTGACACAATGTTTAATAACGTTATACAGGGAATTTTTCAAGTGGCTATAACTGCTGCGTGAGAGTAACTTTAAGTAAGTAGGTACACATTGTGACGGAGTATTTTAATTTTATTTTAAATGCATAACTGACTCGACGGACAACATGGCTGACGCCTGTCACGTTATATTCTGCCTGATCCAAGGCAGGAATTTGGCGAGATCTGTAAAGACGACGTATTGATCGGGGTCGCACCCCCCGTCAAGACGGCGTGCTAGAGACACCAACCCTCTGAGGTACCATACCCCGTTCATTCTGAATACCATACCGCCGCCACTGTCGCCTCTGCATACCGACGGACCTGAAATCAATTGCAAATTTTTATTACATACCTCAGACTAAATAAACTGAACACGGAGAACGCAGTGAGGCCGGTATATAAAACTCGCCCGTAACCAGTGCTGTGCACAGTTATAGGGGGTTTACACAGGTCGATTTTAGCCATGCGTCAAGACACCAGTCAAATCAGCATGCGACTTGTTCGTTTCCGAAGAATTATTGTACAACATTTTCTGGGTACTTTTTGTTTTTTTTTTCTTCCAAAAAAAAAAAACAGTTTTTTTTAAGAAAAAAAATATTGAAATCAATTCTGATGCCGATCCCAAACCACCTGTATTCAGGGTGTTGGTTATTTAGTTTACATGTTGTATAGCTATGTCTATGAAATTGACGTTTTTTTCTTACACACTATTAGCTATGTAACTTCTTTGATTTAGTAGATGTTTCAGTTTTATATTTTTATTATGAATAAGGACTATACTTTTACGGATTTGTAATAATAATAATAATAATAATAATAATAAAGCTTTATTTAATTCCATATAAAAATATCTTATACATTTTTAACATAAGGCAATGAATAATAATTATAATATTTCATTAAAAAAAAAGTTCGTAATTAATTAGTAGGTTTTTTTTTTTTTTTTTTTTTTTTTATATGGACCCCTTACGGGTAAAAGCCTCCTCCAAGCTATTCCAAACTGCTCTATCTGAGGCTAGGTCTAACCATTTTTGTCCCAGCAGTGCTACTATTTCGTCCGACCACCTGGTATGCGGTCGACCTCTCGCTCTAGTGCCTCTTGGGCCAAGCCACTTTATTGCTCTCTTCGTCCATCTATCGTCGTATCTAGCCAAGTGGCCCGCCCACTTCCATTTCCTTTGCAGCGAGAATGTCAAAGCGTCAGTAATTTTCGTTTTTTTACGGATGTCTATATTTCTTACTTTATTCTTTAGTTTTATCCCTAGTAAACTACGTTCCATGCTCCGCTGCGTAGTCTGAATTTTGTTTGAAGTTCTTTTGTCGAAATTCCAAGTCTGACAGCCGTAGGTTAGGCATGGTAGAATTTCTGAGTCCATGACAATTTTTTTGACAGTTAGAGGGAGCTGAGATTTAAATATTTCTTTATGGGCCCAATACTTTTTCCAGGTGATGGCTACTCTTCGATCTACTTCTTCAAAATTTCTCTCCCTCCTAAATGAAATTTGTTTGCCTAGGTAGATATACTTTTCCACAAACTGTATAGGAGCGTTATTTACCAAAATAGGTGTAAAGTGGTGGTTAGTCATGACCTTAGTTTTGTCGAGGTTCATCTCCAGTCCAACTTGTATACTAGCTTGGTGTAGGTCATTTATCATGATATTTAACTGTTGCGAGGTTTCCGAAAATAAAATGATGTCGTCAGCAAACCTAAGGTGGCTTAGAAAGTGGCCGTTCATATTGATGCCTTGTTGGTTCCAAGGTAAGTTTTTCATTATATGTTGTAGAACGGCTATAAACAGTTTTGGAGAGAGCGGGTCACCTTGTCTAACCCCTCTATGTATATCGATTTTTTTGCCTACCCTGTCTAATTTGACTCTACTTGTACTATTGGCATATATGTTTTTTAAGATATTTATATACTTTCCTTCTACATTTTGCATTGACAATGCTTCCCAGATGCTTTCATGTGATATAGAGTCAAAGGCTTTTTTGTAGTCTATAAAAGCCACATATAATGGTTTGCGAAATTCCAAATACTTCTCTATAACTTGGTCGACCACCTGTATGTGATCTACCGTACTGAAACCACATCTGAATCCGGCTTGTTCTATGGGCTGGTGTGTCTCTATGTCTGGCGTTATTCTTTCAAGAATGCAGGAGGCAAACAGTTTATAGAGACACGGCATTAAGCTTATTGGGCGATAATTCCCTATATCTGCTGGATCTCCTTTTTTATATAACAGAGTAATTTCAGACTCCGTCCACGGGCTTGGCACGTACTCTATATCAAGAATTTTATTCCACAGATGCATGATGGGTTTCAGTAATAGAGACTTTGCAATTTTTATACACTCGTTAGTGATTCCATCAGGACCAGGACTTTTTTCTGATTTGAGCCTAATTATTTGCTTCAGTATTTCAGGCTCTGAGAACTCTTTGATTGGCAAGGGTTCTCTATATTGGTTTACCACACTCGTTTGCCTTTGTGAATCAAACTGGCTATAAAGGTTTGTATAAAAGTCTGTAGCTATGTTCAGGATTTCTGTACGTGAGCTGTACCCGGCAATGCCTTGCTGAAGTGATGGAATCCAGTTTTTGGAATTATTTAGTACTTTGTAAGCTTTTTTGGCAGATCTAGATCTTTCGATATGATTTTTTATCGTGTTCATTCTGTAGGTGTCGTAGCATCTTCTTATTTCTTTATTTGTAATTTTGTAGAGTTCTTTTAGCCTTTGCTTATCCTCTCGGTTCAATTTCGGTTTATTTTGTAAACTGTTTCTTTCTTTCATGAGCTCTAGTGCTTTTTTTGATAAGACTTTGCAGCTTTCTTTACCTCTGATCTTGTTCAAACTTTCAGTTATTGAGTGTGTTATTTTTTGGCAGTATTCATCAACTCCATATTTTTCATGACAGATAAGTTCTGGTATGCGAGTGCTTAAGTTTTTCAGGTAAATTTCTTGTTCTATCGTATTCAGAGTTTTTGATGTTCGAGAAAAATGCCGCCTACTTTTTTTGTTTAAGTTAAGGTTGATAGTTGCTCTCAACAGTCTGTGGTCCGATCCAAAGTGGCACGATGATATCACCTGATACTTAGAGAATAAGTGCGGTCTTGTCGTCATAATATAATCAATCTCGTTTCTTGTATTTTTGTCAGGAGAAATCCATGTCCATCTGTTCTTAGGTTTTAGTTTAAACATTGTATTCAGAATTTTCAGATGGTATTCTTGTGCATATTGAATAAGTCTTTCTCCTCGAGAACTTCTTTTTCCGTAACCATATATACCAGTTACTGAGCTTTCATATTCTTTTGGTGATCCAATCTGTGCATTGAAATCACCCATGGATATTACATATCCTGTGGTGATTCGATCGTGAGCTTTTGTTAGGTCATCGTAGAATTTCTCTATTTCTTCTTGAGATGAGCTTTCGATTGGCGCATATGCTTGTATTATCGCAAAAAATATATTTTCTAGTTCAATTTCTAATACACAAACTCTTTCTGATATTCCGACAAATGTTTTAATATTTTCTTTGTATTTTTTCTTGACCAAGAAACCTACCCCGTATAGGCCTTTAGTTTGGCCTAGATAATACATGATGTAACTGTCATCTTCGACAATTTTTTCTCCTAGTCGACGGACCTCAGACAAACCTATTATATCATGATTAATATTTTTTAGCGCTGTCTTGAGCTCAATAAGTTTTATTTCAGATGATAATGACTTGACGTTATATGTACAAATATTGAAATTATTTTTAGTTTGAACAGTTGTTATGCTTGGAGGGTTTTGGTCTAACTCTCCCGCGGTGACCGGCCGTACTGGGAGACAAGAGGTGAGTAGAGGGGCGTTCTGTAGTTGCTATTCTATTGTGCTAGGCTGTGTTGTCTGAGCTTGGTTTTGAGGGTACATAAGTTTTGGCTGTTGGAGTATATAATCTTTCATGTTAGTTGCTTTGTTTTTCTTCGAAGGTTGTTTATTTCTGGGTGTAAATGTATTGTTGCCAGTATGAGATGACTCGGGTGATTCTGACAAGTTTCTTTTATTTAGATTATTGCGGGAAATTCTCCCTTTGTTATTAAGTACTACGAGTTTGTCGTATTTGATAAAAGCTGTATTGCCTGCTTCTTTTTCCTTCTGCAACTGGATTTGCAGTTCCTTTCGCTTATTGAGAATTTCTTTTGGAAAATCTTCCTTTATGTAGTATGAGGTGTTTTTGAGGCAATGTTTATTTTTCTGTATATTTATCTTGTAGTTCATTGAAGTGAACGAAATAACAACGGGTCTAACCTTTTCACCTTTTTTTCCCAGTCTTCTAACGCTTTCTATGTCATTACTACAACATGAAATTTTGAAATGGGTGTTAACTAAGTGAATTACTGTTTTTTCTAGTTCTTGATAGGATTTTTCACTCTCTTCGACTCCAAACAGTACAAGATTTTTTCGTCTAATATGCTTTTCCAGGCTGTTTATTTTTGTGTTTTGTTCATCAACTTTTTTCTCTAGAATTTCATATTTTAATTCTAAAGTATTAAATTTTTCATTTATGTTATTGTTGATTGTGTTTTTTATATCTTCCTTCATTTCTAACATGTCTTGTTTTTGTTGTCTAAGATCTTGTTGCATATTTATTAGCATCTGTTTTATTTCTTCCATAGTAGTGTCTGTTAGCGACCTCTATAATTCAATTGAGTTTCTACTTTGTCTTACAATAAATCGTGAGTAAGCTTCTTGGTTGCGACGACACTTTAATGTGGTAATTGAAGATTTAGCTAGATGGCGATAGTAGAAAGCCAATATTTAAACTCGACAACGTAGTTGTGGGAAGTACGATAGATGGCGTTGCTAGTATCGTTATTTTATTTAAATCAATTATTAAAGTAGGTATTGACTAAATTCTTTGTATTTTTTGAGGTTATGTTTATGAACTATTATTTTTGTATTAATCACTTTAAAACATTTAAGTTATTTATTTGCAACACACGCAAGCAATAGTGGTAATTTTAGCACTGATTATTTATTGTTCTATTTTCTTGAGAATGAAGTGAATATATAATTATTTAAATGTTTAATAAAAAAATAAAGTGGCTGTTTTATTTGGTCAGCACTCAGCAGAATCAACTTTTGGAATCGTTGTAACTTATGGACAGGCTTATTTTTTGTCTAAATTATTGAATCAATATACAACATGTAAACTAAATAACCAACACCCTGAATACAGGTGGTTTTATATTTTTAAATATTTTTAATATTTTTTTTTTTTTTTTAAATAAAACGATAGGTATTTTTTTTTAAATAAAACGATTTTTTTTTCAAAAAAAAATCGTTTTTTTTCAAAAAAAAATCGTTTTTTTCAAAAAAAAATCGTTTTGTTCAAAAAAAAATTATTGAAATCAACTCGGAAGCCGATCGCAAACCACCTGTATTCAGGGTATTGGTTATTTAGTTTACATGTTGTATAACTAAATCTTGCCCAATTATATACTTCAAATTTCAAAAGATTTGGCAACGGAGTTTTTTTAGAAATTTTAAATAACGTTAGTATGGAAACTACATATTTTGTTCAAAATCTTCATAAAAATTGGCGTTGTTACATACTAACTCTATTTTTATTAACTATAAATCCTAATTTTATAAAATTTGGAGGAAATACGCGAACAACCCTTGGCTAAGTCTAGCATTAATAATAAATTAGGAAAAAAACAAGTCCGTCCATGAGTTAGTGGGAATCAAATCTTCAGTTCTGATGAAGAGATTATAGAGTCATTTTCACATTTTTTTCAGAATTTAACAATTGAAATATAAATATAATTACAGAAAATAATCTTGTTAAGAGTGCAGTCTCAAAAGATAATAAGAACCTAAAACAACTATTGAATTAAAGAAATTGCAAGTGTTGGTACAAGATGATAAAACGCCAATTTCATAGGTAAAGTCCTAATATTATCTATATTAAAAATCTAAATAACATGTAATTTAAATAACCAACATCGTGAATACAGGTGGGTTGTAATCAGCTACTGAGCTGATTACAAAAAAAATAAAGTTTTTTTTTAAAAAAGGGAGTGTTTGGCGGGAAATCATGGCGTCTGGATGTCGATCTTTATTTCGATAGTTAAAAATTGCTTCGGAGTGGATTTTGTGCAGTGATAGTGGTGTCGTTTCGTTGCATATGCATCTGTGTTGACGAACAGTTATGAGGAATCATTGAAATAAAGGTTTTGTATATGTGGCGTTGAGAATTGTATAATGGTTGGAAATCCCACTATACAATTCTCAACAGTTACAATCATGAGGTCTGTGGCCATGCATTTCTTTCCAAGCACTCCCTAGATGCATTAAAATGTGCGACGCCCATATTTTAATGCAAACATCAAGAAAGAAGACATAAATACAGACAGGGCTGTATGGACTTTATATCCTTTGCCCGTCCCGTTTGGGACAAAAGAAACAAAAGGTTAAAGCAATTTTTTCCTTCATTTTTGGTTTTCAAAAAAAATACTTTTTTTTTTAAATCAACCTAGAAGCCGATCCCAACCCACCTGTATTCACGATGTTGGTTATTTAAATTACATGTTGTATAAGTATAACTCAAAGGTGACTGACTGACATAGTGATCTATCAACGCACAGCCCAAACCACTGGACGGATCGGGCTGAAATTTGGCATGCAGGTAGATGTTATGACGTAGGCATCCGCTAAGAAAGGATTTTTGGAAATTCCACTCCTATTGGGGTAAAATGTCCACGCGGACGAAGTCGCGGGCGGAAGCTAGTTAATAATATAAATGTTAAAGCTGATTCGGATTGTAGAGATGGAATTTGAAAAGTTTTTCTCAGATGTTCCTATACAGACGACTGAATTACTTCACTCTTCGTCCATTTCACATTGATGTTTTGAAATCAATACGAAATTTTAACCTGTGGAGTTTCTTACGCCATTTCTTCTCCATCTCAGCATAATAATTATGTGAAATACCTATTATTTCGTCGCGAAACGGCCAAAAATCTTTACTAAATCGTCAAAAACTACCACCTTAGTTTGATTTAGTAAAGATTTTTGACGAGTTAGCAAAGTCTAGAACTTTTTATTTTGATTTTTTGACTATACACTAGGTAGTACATCTCATCTGTCTCTAACCATTTTTTCCAGCACAATACGTGTAATCTGATGTCACAATTCCGTAGAACGAAGGCCGGGATTCTCGGCAGGTGTCGCTCGATACCACCTGCATCTTGGCGAGTGCTAACTCATCTTGCAGCTTATTGTTCTCGTTCTGGCCCCATCCCACCACCTGCACAGAAAATCGCGAAGCTTAGTACGACGTACGTAGGTACACCAAATCCGTTATCGGCCGAGCATAGTTCGGCCATCCAGCCATTCGGGTCATTGGCCGACCTCCGCCGATCGAATCAAATTACGTAAAAGTATGAGAGCGCCCGTACACTGCTAAAGTGCGGTCGCCGAACAGAGATAATTTCGTGCATTGACAGGACACCACGCTACCACAGTATACCAAGAATAGTAATACGTCTTCATACAAACTGGCCGCTATCCATTAGAATGCGTGTGTGCGTACTCGGCGCCGTGTACGCACGCACTGTGACGCACACATTGACATAAAATATAGGGAGGTCTCGCCGTCTCTGTGTGATCGCGCGTTTTTATATCATTGCACATTCACTCGCCGCTCGTTCCCGCCCGGTACATTTACGATAGCCGTAGCGTGTAACGTCATGCCCTATGGACCAACTCTGTCAGTATGGCCCACTAATTAAAACACGTTTTCCGTCACTATTTTATTGAGTTATTGAACAGGTTTAAATGGTATATAAAAGGCACTCTGAAACTAATATAAAACACACTGTAGAAACTAAACAATAAAACACTTAAAACTGATACACAAGAAAATAAAAAGGTTTAACAAAAGGTACTTACAATTTTAGTGCCTTGATATAATTTTATGTACGTATTATAGTAATAGGCCCAAGCCGAGGTCAGAGCGAGACTCTTAGGTACGTTAGTAATGATGTGTTCCAGGACACGGTCAGCAATGGAATGATTCAAATAGCGCCAAAATGAACCAAATGTCATGATGAATAATGATTTTGAATTTGATTGATACTTTTTAAAATATTGCCAGTAATAATGAAGACGATGGTACTATAACATGGCAATGTTATAGTACCACGTAACAAGCGTCAACGCAGAGTAGTCTAATAACTCGCCGACAGCCCGCAGATAAACTACAGTTCTTGGTATACTGTGACGCTACGCACCCTTGTCGCTGCTTCGCAATTATGTTGCTGTCATGCTCACACGGGTATAGAGACCGCCCATTTAGAGATTTCATACCTTTCGGCGATCGTACCTTACAACCGCCATCGGTTAGTTGTCGGTGTCGGCCGACCGCACCACTAGAACCAGGCGAACTAGTTTGGATTTCTCGCCAGTCTACTACAGCGCAAATTAAGTTTATTTTTGGTAAAATTTTCCCTGTTACGGGACGGCAAAGGGATCTAGCCCATACAGCCAAGTCTTCAGTTTCATCTTCTTTCTTGATTTTTGCATTAAAATGTGGGTGCCACACTTTTTAATGCATCTAGGGAGTGCTTGGCGAGAAATGCATGGTACAGACCTCGTGATGGTGACTGATGAGAATTGTATAGTGGGATTTCCAACCACTATACAATTCTCAACGCCACATACACAAAACCTTTATTTCAATGATTCCTCATAACTGTTCGTCAACACGGATGCTTATGCAACAAAACGACACCACTTTCACTGCACAAAATCCACTCCGAAGCAATTTTTAATTATCGAAATAAAGATCGACATCCAGACGCCATTGTTTCCCGCCAAACACTCTTTCGCAAATTAAGTTTATTATGTGTTCTATTCTTAATTAATGGCGTCGCGACGCAATAAACGTACCTACGCATTTTGCTAATGTCAAGTGAAAATACTAGAAAAAATAGTCTGAAACAAATTGTGTTTTTACAACAAGAACTCGGGAGAAACTCCTCCTTATTTATGTAGATTAAACAGTGTTTAATAGTTATTTATTATACAAGAGTGGAAAGTTCCTTTTTAACCGCGTGCTCGATTTGGATGACCGAGCAAGCGAAGGATTCTAAAGTTGAATCACGAGCGCAGCGAGTGATTCTAAATTAGAATCCTGAGCGTCAGCGAGGGAAACAAACGAGCACAAGGTGAAAAATCTTTCCACTCGAGTGCAATACGTAACTTTTCATCCCACCTCAGCGAGGAAATGACAAAATAATCTTCATTCTAATCATAAATTTGGCACCATAGAGGTTACATTAAATAGGTTTAATGACGTTTTGAATTTACAATTATATTGAGTACTCATTATATGTGATGTTCTAAATTCAAATCTACTTTGCCGCTCAAGCGAATAAAATAGAATTTTCCAGCCAGATTTCGAAGCGCAAAATTACACTTTCCGAGGTGGTGGGATGAAAATGTCTTTTTCAGTATTGTTTTCTATCTGACCCCGTTAATTACAGTTCAATTAAGAACCGACATCGTCCGATATCGGCAGTACCTAGTGTATGTGTCGCAGGCGGATCGTATACCACGCACACAAATATATCAATCTAAAGAGATCGGTCGAATCGCCGAGTTCATAGGAAGATCGAGTGTCGCGATCAGCGGCCGTACTATATAACATGGTTCTAGTTGAGCATGCCGTTATATGCACTATTCATTGCACACGTCATAAGGACTGCGAAGCAATGAAAGTTAAGCACAGTCGCAAAGGAGATCGGTCAAATCGCTCAGTTCATAGGAAGGCTACAATAAGATGGCTCATATCATATAGAATAATTTTTGCGTTTACAAACGCGTAAATATTTTTAAAACTAGAAAAAATACACTGAAAAAAATCAGGCGGGAATCGAACCCAGCTTCTTCCGCAATCCGCAATGTTTACTGAAATATGGTAAATATTGTTTCATCAATGGTAAACATTGTTTCATCAAAGATTTGATCAAACAATGTTTACCATAAAAACGATTAAACAATGTTTACCATAAAAATTGGAGCACTGACAAATTTCAACAGCGAAAGTGCACTGGAGACGTAGTGGTTAACGCAGCCGCCCGGATTACGGAAGATGCTGGGTTAGATTCCCGCCTGGGGCAGGTCAAATTGTTTCAGTGTATGTTTTCTAGTTTTAAATATATTATTTTATTCTGATTCCTGACCTATGTTATTGTAAAGTTTCATTATATTCCACTCAGTAGTTTTTGCGTGAAAAAATAACAAACATACCTACATCCATCTAGACATCCATACAAACTTTCACGTTTATAATTTTAGTAGGACATGTAGGGGCACAAACTAAGTTTATATTAAAGCCGTATTTGTCTTCCGTTATATCTACTATATAAAAATAAGTCGGGTTTTCCTTCCTGACGCTATAACTCCAGAACGCACGAACCGATTTCCACGGTTTTGCATTCGTTGGAAAGGTCTCGGGCTCCGTGAGGTTGATAGCAAAGAAAATTCAGGAAAAAATTCAACAGAAAAGCGGAGGAAAATTTTCAACAGAAAAGCGGGATAATCTTTTTTCACATACAGCGCCATCTCTGATACATAGCATGTACTACAAACCAATATTTTAAGCCATCTGGTGGCGAAACAGAGTTCGTCGGGTCAGCTAGTAAATGTATAAATATGAGAGTGGATACATACTGAGCCCGTCTTCCCGATGACACTCGAGAGGCTGGTCTGGTCAGCTGGCCACAAGCACACCGGCTGAACCCAAGGTGTGTAGTTCACCCGTTCCTTGAGTCGTATGATGGCCACATCACGCCGAAGAGTCGTGTTGTATTCAGGATGTCTGATGATGTTTGATACCTGGAAAAGAGACAAAGTTGCAACGATGTAGAGGACCATCGGCTTTTATATATTTTATAATTCTCATTTTTTTTTTAAATTTTGGCCTTGAATAAGGATGAGAAGAGATTGCATGCAGCATGAAAATGTCGAGAAGGATGTCTGCAGTGAGAAAAGGATAAAATATGGAATGAGTACCTAATTATCTAAAATATGGAATGAGTACATAAGTACTTCCCTGTGTAAGCTGTAAGTCCCCCAAGTAAAATAAAATAATATGAGAGAGGATGTGGAGGTCGATGGCGCTCGTACGTTCTTCGTAACGTTCATGAAAGATTAAGCTACCAAGTATCCTTACATACATTTACATAATGAGGAGGTCGATGGTGCTGAGGTAGTACGTTCTTCGTATAGATCACGAAAGCCAAGCAACCAAGTGCGCGGTCGGTGCTCGGATGGGTGACCGGTGAAAAACTTTCAATTCGATTTTCCTCCATGCTTCGGAAGGCACATTAAGCTGGTGGTCACGGCTGCTGTCGAAAGATATCAGTCGTTTCCAAGGAGTGCTGTCAGGGGTTCGGTTGCTGTCACGTTCGGAAGCATCCTCGTGGCGGACTCTGGTAACGTGGTGGGGAAACTTTCTCAGTGGGTGTGTGGTTTTTGATGTCAAGTGTCCATTGGCATTCCGAGTCACATGCCATCGTCGAGTTGTTTTTGTTTTCCCACCACGGCTAGCGACGACCACGACCGCGCCCAAAGTCCCCCGAGTGCGGTCCGATGGCTGCTCCCGGTGTTCTTGTCAGGAGGACGCGCCAGGTCGAGCAGCCGTCGGTGAGGAGGCGATCTATAAGGTCGGCGTCGGCCAGCGGCCCACAGGGGCTGGCGTTAGTCGGTAGCCCCTGTGGGCTGCTGGCCACCAATTGGTGCACAAGGAGTGCCTAGACTGGCAGCGTTGGGACGGCCTCGGTGTAGTTGCGCTCACCTGCGCAGATCCCGAGCCGTCCCGAAATAGCGCACTGGAGGTCAGACCGGGGAGGATGTTTAGTGGGTATGGAGGGAACGCCTTTACATCGAGCCCCACATATCCCCTGCGGTTGGCACCACCCCGCAGGGACGATGCGTAAATGCATTTGACCTCCCCGTCAAAAAAGTGGTCTACTTGGTCTACCATGAGGTGAGATGGAGTCATTTGCTAGAACTTCTAATGTGTACTTACCAGTCGAATTTGCACGCCTTCCACGGAATATCTGAGGTTGTGCTTGCCCAAGTAGACGGTCAGGCTGGTGACGTTATTGACGGGTCTGGGGTGTTGAACCTCTCCGGTCCTGCCCTCAGGCTCCGTGACGCAGTGCCCGGCCGTGATCACATGATAGTGGGACACTAGTGAACCACCACAAATATACGTGTTGCCCACCACCCCGGAATTCCACTGAGGAAACGGATTAAAATAATCATTTGACATCATTTTGACGCGGTCTTGGTGGAGTGGTCAGTATAGCTGCCTACACATCAAGCGGTCCGGGTTGGAGTCCTGGTAGCGGCAAATGTTTGTGAGACGAACACGAATATTTATTGACGAGTCATGGTTGTTCATATATTTATTTATAAAAATATCTAAAAAAATATTATGTATATAAAAAAAAATGTCCGTTATCTAGTATCCATAACACAAGTTCCTAATGATACTTAATTTGGGCTAGATAATTGGTGTGAGCGTAGAAATATATTATATTATATTATTACATAATGCAAAATAAAACCATTTATAGTGCGATACTCATATACCTTTTGTACATTATTGATCGTTTACAAAGAGCCACTTTATAAGATAGCACATTTATTAACTCTGTAATCATCGCCTCAACTCGAGCCGTTTAGTATTCTTTGTTTGAAACTCCATATTGTACCTATATAATACGAATAACTGACTACAAAAAAAAAATCCTAAAACAAAAATTCAAAAATAAGCTTTTATTTGAATGAAAAAATTAAGAAGAAAATAAAATAAACACAAAGTTTTATAAAAGCTTATCGCGAGATTAAGTTGTGAAGATAGCGATGGAATAGAAAAAGAAATCGATAGTAAATAATCGACGATTGAAGTAAATCTCGCGACAAGGTATTATGACACTAGAAAAAATGCACTGAAAAAAATCGACCTGCCTCAGGCGGGAATCGAAACCAGCATCTTCCGCAATCCGGCTGCGTTAACCACTACACCACCGAGACACTGCTTTCGCTGTCGAAATTTGTCAGTGCTTGGTGCTTATGTTTTTATGGTAAACATTGTTTCATCAAATCTTTGCACTTCTAAGATAAGACGAAATATTTTTGCAAATATTTGACGACCAGTTAAGATGAAACTACCTTACATTATGGAATAATTTTTGCGTTAAAAACGCGTAAATATTTTTAATACTAGAAAAATACAATACACAAAAAAATCGACCTGCCTCAGGCGGGAATCGAACCCAGAATCTTCCGCAATCTGGCTGCGATAACCACTACACCACCGAGGCACTGCTTTCGCTGTCGAAATTTGTCAGTGCTTGGTGCTTATGTTTTTATGGTAAACATTGTTTCATCAAATCTTTGTTTTTTTTTAGTATTAAAAATACTTCATCAACAGCTCATATAATGTAAACAACCTAACAATTTCTTCATAGGTGTGTGCAGGTTTCCTCACGATGTTTTCCTTCACCGTAAAAGCGTCGATTAAACGTACATACTAATTCAAAATTTGAAAACACATTGGTACGTGGTGGGGATAGAACCAGTGCCTCCCGGGTGGGAGACGACGTTCTTACTCACTACGCCACCGACGCTTCCAAAAAATATTCCATAATGTAAGGTAGTTTAATCTTAACTAGGCGTCAAATATTTGCAAAAATATTTCGTTCGGATCTTAGAAGTGCAAAGGAGACGGTTCATCGTGGGCCAAAATGTAACAACATGAAATATACTTTATTTAAACTCTTATTGCATAGGTTATATGTTAGAAAAATCAGCCTTATCCGCAATCTGAGTTAAAGTTCAGAGAAAAGAGAAAATTTGGTTTAAAGTTATTTATAACGAATGAATCGAAAACATGCTGTAATCGATTACCTACATTTAAAAAAAAAAACCGTTTAATGTCTTACTACCTTTCAAATAATACCACTTTCACTGTGTTAAACCCCAGGCCCAAGGTTCTATGGCGGGTGATCCGTCTCCTTTCAAAACTACGCAACTGCTCGCGCGGTTCCGTAGATGACCAACGGTTCCGTGATGAGTTCAACTATGACTGCTTAAAGCTGTCCCGCTGTCCGTGTATGGCGGCTCTAACCGTAAGCGCGGCGTAGTCTCGCCGCAACCGAGTCGCCAGTCGCCACTGAACCGTACCCGTAGTGGAAGTTTATTAGTATAAAAAACGTTACTATTGTAGTTGCGTTAAGAGAAGCTTGAATCATGGCCCCCATACAAATTGAGCTTATAACGCAACTACAATATTAACATTATGGAATATTAAAACTATACAAATAAAGTTTTCATTCATTCATAATTTTATTTTTGCGTTCACAAACGCGTAAATATAAATGCTAGAAAAATGCACTGAAAAAAAAAAATCGACTTGCCTCAGGCGGGACTCGAACCCGCATCTTCCACAATCCTGGCGTAACGCGTTGACCATTACGCTACCGAGACACTGCTTTTTGCTGTCGAAATTTGTCAGTGCTTGGTGCTTATGTTTTTATGGTAAACATTGTTTCATCAAATCTTTGAAATTTGCATTTCTAAGACCCGAACGAAATATTATTGCAAATATTTAACGCTCAGATAAGATGAAACTACCTTAAATTATGGAATAATTTTATTTTTGCGTTTACAAACGCGTAAATATTAATACTAGAAAAATGCACTGAAAAAAAAATCGACTTGCCCCAGGCGGGACTCGAACCCGCATCTTCCACAATCCGGGCGGATTTTTTCTAGTACAATATTAACTCTTTTTATACTAAAAATGTGACAGTACGGGTACCGATTTGGTTATGTGCTTCAGATTCGGTGTCTCCCACTTACTGGTCAGAGGGTGACAGAAAATTTTTGTAAGTATTTACCTTGGGCGGAAAATCAAACCTCAGATTGCATATGCGGAGGTATTTTATAATTAATAAAATACCTCCGGTCTGATACATTCTATGTTTTACCGCTCTAGATAAGAAATGTACTATTACCGTCGTCGTCTTGAACAGTGCTACGTGCCATGGCCACTCTCCCTCGGAAGTGGTGGTTCCACTCACTATCAGTTCAATGATATTCTCTTTTACAACTCTTCCGCATTGCCCCTGGAAAAAAATATATGATAAATTCCTCTCGTCATCATTTCAGCCGACAGCTCCACTGGACATAGGTTTCTGCCAAGGATGCTAGCCTTCCAAGGTAATGCATCATGAAACTTTAAAACGCAAAAGTTTTGATTGGCATACATAAAAAATCGGGAGTGGTCTGCCCTTGACATTCTCATATACTGGAAACGACTCAAAAGTTGATAGAAACCTTATATTTTGATGTCATACATGCATGTTTAATTTTGGTCACTTACTCAAAGACCGCGCATTTGGTTGCTTAACTTTCGTGATCGACGACTCAAAAGTTGATAGAAACCTTATATTTTGATGTGATACATGCATGTCAAATTTGTTTGCAAAAAGTTAATCTCTCGGAGTTATCGTGCTAAAGCACTGACACACAGACATAATTCCAAAATCAAGTTTTTTGGACTCGGGGAGGTCCAAAACGTGTAAATCCGTCAAAATCTCGAGGTCGAATTTTTTGACTTCTTTTATATTTAGGTATACGAGAAAGTAAAAAGCATATTAATAAATTAATGGCATTTGGAGATCCTTGAGGGATGCCTGTGTCCAACAGTGGGCGTCTCTGCTGAAATGATGATGATGATTACAAAAGTTTAGACTTATGGGGTCGCCAAATATTTTGTATGGGGACAGTTTTAATATGCATAGCGCTTCGGCTATGGCTTCATAAGTTTATCGGAAAAAGAAAAAGAAATCACCGTATGATGTAAGCTTAGACAAAGAATCCTGTGCCAAGTCTACAGGATTCTTTGTCTAAGGATGTAAGCTTAGCCAAGTCTACAGAATTCTTTGTCTAAGGATGTAAGTAATATTATTCAGTATTCGTCCATTGATGCAGATTATATGTATAGCAAAACCCGGTGACGCAGAAAATGTCATCAGAGACAATCTGCAAAATACAACATGTAAACTAAATAACCAACACCCTTAATACAGGTGGTTTGGGATCGGCTTCTGAGTTGATTTCAATATTTAAAAAAAAAAAACTTTTTTTTTTTGAAAAAAAAAAAAAAAACAAAAAGTACCCAAGAAAATATTGTACAGTCAACAGCACGTCGGGTTATACAAATCTGTCAAATTTCTCCAAACGATTTTCAACCTAAGTCTATTCTATATAAAGTGTATAATCGATTGGGAAAATTTGACAGTTTGTGGTAACCCAACGTGCTGTTGTCTGTACAACATTTTCTGGGTACTTTTGATTTTTTTTGTATGTGTGATTTTTTTTAAAGTCGTTCTTTTTTAAAAAAAATTTTGAAATCAACTCGGAAGCCGATCCCAAACCACCTGAATTCAGGATGTTGGTTATTTAATTTACATGTTGTATATCCAAAAAAAAAAAACGTTTATATAGCGGCCTTTAGACGTACCTGAGGGAAAGGAAAGTTTCGTGCGGTTTATCGCGCACGATGGCATATACACGGTCGCTCTTTCAAACGAACACAAGGTAAGTACCAAGAAGGTTGTAGTTTTACCTAGTAGGTAGGTAATCACGCGTCACGCGCGAAAGGACGTGTGCTTAAACAGACCGGTAAAAATAACTGCGCGTGATTGAGCGCACAGGCTTTCGTTTTCTTTGCATTCCTGTATGCTCCTGAGATCGCGCGATATCTAAAGTAGGTCCGTATAAAAGGGTCCCATATACGGTCCGATTCATCGTTACGATCAAGCCGAAGAAAATCGTAACGATCGATCGCAAAGGGCCATTCACTGTGTTTCATCGTTACGGTATTGATGATTGCATGTGATTGCTGCGATTCCCGATCGTCTTAGATTTATTAAACCGTTAGATCTTTGTTTCGATCGGTCTGAAACGACGCATCGTAACGATCAATCGTACCGTATATTATGTAATCCATCTGTTTTCTCTTGCGTAAATAACTTGGTAACTAAGTATTAGGCAAATGAATAGAAATTTACCATATCTTCCGATTCTCCCGAAGAGGCACTGTAAGGAAATAGAGAAAAAGTTAATTATTACAATACAAATACCCTTCATTGTACTAGGTAATAGATTCATTGAAGTACCGATAGTATTTTTGGAGTTTCCTTAAGAATCGATTTGCATATATAATTTTTTTTTAATAATTTTAAATGTTTTATTACAGACCACATAGTCCAAAATGTTAGTAAAATGAACAATTATACTTACAAACTATGTTAGTGATAAAGTAGAGAACAATGAGTAATTGGGAACAACAGCAAACACACAAACACATAAATTATCTAGCTACTAAAGCAGGGTAGCAGCAGATTCACATGGTTACATGTCTAATAACATGCAGATCAGTGAACCTACTGAAAACCGCAGAGTCCATCCTCTCCGCAATCATCTTCAGGATCCCATTGACACCACCACACATTTGCCCCATCATCGTGGCTGATTTTTTCCTGATGATATAAGGGGCCCGGTATGAGAAAAATGTGAGGAGTAAAATTTAACGATGAATGACCTCGTTACGTTTTTGAAGGTCAAAGTCATAATTGGTGCGCATCCTATGTCGCGCAACTTTCTAATTGTCAAAACACGGATGACAGCAGGTGCGCCATCTCACCTGTCTCGGAGTAAACTCCAGTCGTGCGTCGGAGCTGACACACACAATTTTTTTTTCGCTGTATTGTTGTTAGATACACATGTCTATGTGAGCCCATAGACATTGCTCGTAGAGCGATAGGTTCACTAGCTGGGAAGACCCGGGATGTATGGTCGAAAAATGTTCGCAAGCTCGGATTTAGAATGGTCGCGAGCTCTAATTATGGAAATCATCTCAGCAGTTCGGTTCAGGTACTTATAACAAAAATTATAAACAAAACATGGTTTTAATTTTACACCTGTCGCGCACGGGTCTCTATTGTTTGACAAAAAACGAATGACAAACTATTCATTTGATTAATATTTGATTTCGCAAACATATCTTCTATAATATAAAAATGAATCGCTGAAAGTGTTGGTAAGCGCAAATCTCGAGAGCAGCTGAACCGATTTCGATAATTCTTTTTTTATAATATTCCTGGAAGTACGAGGATGGTTCTTACAGAGAGAAAAATTAAAAAAAATAGAAAAAAAAATTACATCGGAAACGTAATTGTTGACATATTAACTTTCTTTATTCTGCTATTCGGGACACACCGGGTCTAAATTAGCAGAATAAGTATGAAAAAAAAAAAAGAATTGACTGTTAGGTGGTACGAAGTTCGCCGGGTCAGCTAGTTACTTTATAAAAAAATCATTTGACAAATACACATTTCGAAAATGCTTTACTTTGCAAATTTTTTAAATGTTGAAATATGATTTGAAATAATTGTTAGCCAAACTTGTTATTTTACAAGATGATAGTAGATAAAATTGTCCCTTGATAAAATTGATTGAAGTATACTCGTACGTACAATAATAGTACACTCAGCATGGTCATAAAAAATAACCCTGAACCTACCTATCACTCGTTATAGACCTCGTTATTTTAATATGATTGGGTACGCGATCTTATGTTTATCGTAGCCTAAAGTCTATGTTTTTGTGTACCTATAACAAGTTATACCTAGTATATATACATAGTTATACCTATAACAAGTTAAAATAGTACAGCGTCACGACGCTGCTACTAATGAAAATATTCGCACGCTCGATATGTCAGTGCGCATATTATAATATCATTGGTGCGTAGAAGCCCAGTATACCAAGAAGTTATTAGCCTACTCTGCGTTGACGCTAGGGCTATCGTAAATGTGCCGGGCGGGAACGAGCGGCGAGCGAATGTGCAATGACATAAAAACGCGCGATCACACCGAGACGGCGAGACCACCTTATGCCCCCATATTTTTATGTCATGTGTGCGTCACAGTCAAAGACTACATTATATATATGGAGAGTCCACCTTATGCCCCCATATTTTTATGTCATGTGTGCGTCACAGTCAAAGACTACATTATATATATGGAGAGTCACAGTGCGTGCGTACACGGCGCCGAGTACGCACGCACACATTCTAATGGTTGGGTGGCCAGTTTTTATGAAGAATTTTAGGTAGGTACTACTGTTCTTGGTATACTGTAGTAGAAGTAACCAACGGGCCGTCTCGAAAAATCGGCCGGAGCAGTTTATAAGAAACGATGGCTCCATATAATTGATTTGATACACATGTACTCGCTCTTAATATTTTATTGAAAATTTCATTATAATCTCCCGGGAGAAACTTTGTTACTAATCACATAAAAGAAGAAGAAAGTGAAGGTGGCTTGAATAAAGGAAAAAAACCTTTGAATTTAATTTAACGAGGTTATCGGTTACGGATTTTTCCAACGGCAACTAGCGCTTGTGCTTGCACGGCCTATGGTTGTTTTTGTTTACACACCAAATAGTTTGTCGTTCGTTTTTTATCAAACGATAGGACACCGTCACGCACGCCTTGCATCACGACTCACTTTTCTTTTCGAGTACCCAGTTCTAGCAAGCAAGAATAATAATAATAACTATATATTTCCACGCTCAGACCAATTATCTAGCCCAAAGTAAGTATCATTAAGGACTTGTGTTATGGATACTAGATAACGGACATTTTTTTTTTAATATACATAATATTTTTATAAATAAACCTAAATAAATATATAAACAACCATGACTCGTAACATATACTCGTGTTCATCACACAAATATTTGCCGCTACCAGGACTCGAACCCGGACCGCTTGATGTGTAGGCAGCTATACTGACCACTCCACCAAGACGGCGTCAGTAAAGAAGAGGAGCAAAATTTGCAAAGGGATATACAACATGTAAATTAAATAACTAACACCCTGAATACAGATGGTTTGGGATCGGCTTCTGAGTAGATTTCAATAATTAAAAAAAAAAAAGTTTTTTTCTGAAAAAAAAAGCAAAAGTATCCAGAAAATGTTGTACAATATTTTCTGGATACTTTTTGTTTTTTTTTTCAAAAACAATCTTTTTTTTTATTTATTGAAATCTACTCAGAAGCCGATCTCAAACCACCTGTATTCAGGGTGTTGGTTATTTAATTTACATGTTGTATAAACAATAACAAATATACTGCTTACCTTGGGTTACTCTGTGCCGGTTTAGTTCGCCTAGTTATGACCACGGCTGGGTTATCAGCGGTGCATATGTCTTCGCCATTGAACACGATCCTCTTGACCTTTGGCGCTGGGGGTTTCATCACATTGTAGTTGAAGTAAAAACTTATTTTGGTTGTTTTGCCGGGGTAAATGGTTATTTGTGTGTTCTTCATTACGAAATTCATGTTGTCTGTCGTGGTGACGTCAGCCATCCAGTTCTGGAAAATAAAATGGTATTTTTACTAAAATAGCCTAATACTAGCCGACCCAGACTGCAGAGATGATTTTGAGTAGAGATGAAGCGGATAGCTCTTTGGCCGGATACCGAATATTAGATATCCGGCGAGCTGCTAGGCCGGATGGCCGGATATTCGGCTCATTGTCTCATGGCATATCGTGACGAGTTTAGCGCCGCACAGGTGCAGCCACAGAGTTAATAATACAAGGAGATAAGCCAAGCCGGCATTTAACTTGTGACAAGTGTATGCCCTGTGGGCATACATTTCCGCCACTTCGGCTTCCGATAAAGTCAAGTGAATACGTAACTCAGCGATTCGACCGATCTCCTTTGCGGCTGTGCTTAACTTTCATCGCTTCGCAGTCCTTAAAGACGCGCGCAATGAATAATGAATAGTATTACGGCATGCTCAACTAGAACCATGTTATGTAGTACGGCCGCTGATCGCGACACTCGGTCTTCCTATAAACTCGGCGATTCGACCGATCTCCTTAGATTGATATATCTGTGGGTGCAAAAGGAATAGTTGTTGTTATGAGATGAAATAAAAGGCCTTTAGTAAAATATAAAAAAGTTGTTTCTGGCGCTTGGCCAGTTGCTGCCGCAGCACGCTCGCTTCGCTCACTCGGTTCGCGCGTATCAGTCGTAATTCTAAATTAAACTAAACCAATATTATACCTACCTAATTGTTGTTTTGTTGTGGGAGTTCAAAATTTTAAGTGCATCATAAAAAACCAAAACAGATTTGTAATAGCCCTTCAGTAAAATACATATAAAAAGCGTTTTCGCGCTTCGCTGGCCGCTACCACAGTATACCAAAAACAGTAATACGTCTTCATACAAACTGGCCGCTATCCACTAGAATGTGTACGTGCGTACTCGGCGCCGTGTACGCACGCACTGTGACGCACACATTGACATAAAAATATGGGGGCATAAGGTGGTCTCGCTGTCTCGGTGTGATCGCGCGTTTTTATGTCATTGCACATTCGCTCGCCGCTCGCTCCCGCTCGGCACATTTACGATAGCCCTAGCGTCAACGCAAGAGTAGGCTAATAACTCGCCGAAAGCCCGCAGATAAACTACTGTTCTTGGTATACTGTGCCGCTACCGTGGCACGTTCGCTTCGCTTGCTCACACGATCCGATCACGAGCGCCAACGCTCCGCTACAGCCGCGTAGTTCGCAGAGCAACACTACACAAACATGCACTAGTTAACACCGCACCCGACGCACAAGGGTGCGTAGACCCAGTCTACACACTTCGCGCTATACCCGGTACAGATATGTACCGGGGCTCTTCTCCCCACGTCCTCCACGATACGACCTGAGCCGAGGGCCGAGCCTTTAGATTTAGAGGCACCCTCGGGCGCGTCGCTCCCTACAGGCTGGAGAACCCTCCAAGGTCTTCGCCTTCTTAAAAACCCGGTAAACGCCATCAGCGGCCATCAAAAATTGCTCGCTCGGCTCGCTCGTTGCCGTGGACGGACGGCGGGAGTAGCGGCGCGATTCAATGCACAGATTTAGCGTGGCCACAGACTAGCCGGTCGTTCTTTGCTACCTACAAAGGACCAGAAAACCGGAAAGCAAGATTGCAATATAATTGTGAACCTTAAGAGGATAGTACAGTGAACACCGTAGGGCACATTGAGAAGAGGACTGACGGCAATTGGGGCCGAAAAGTCCTCTAGTGGCGACCCCTTACCGGGAGACGCCGAGTTGGTAGGCCCCTCACTAGATGGAGGACAATGATCTGGTAAATAGAATAGAAGTCATTTATTTCAACACAGGGTCATAGATTTTACAATTTGTCCAACATTATTAAATTAACATTATTAAAATATATCAACATCACATTACATTGTCCATTATATAGTCAGTTATCCATTAATACATTAAAATTAAGACATTATTATTAAATCATTTATTTATTTTAATGGTTTGTTTGTTTGTCAGTACATGAATCATAGAGCAATGGTTCATGTACTGACAGTCAAACCTATTTGAGAACATGTTCAGGATGATGTTGGGGCTGCCCCGGAGCCTGCGCCCCAGAGACGTGCACCGCTTCCGTAGGGTCGTATAGAAACAGTCGACGCGCCACTTCGCAAACATTCCCGAGGCGCTGCAATGCCGAGGCAGCCCCATCAGCATCCTGAACGCATTATTAAACTGCACTCGAAGGGCATTGAGCTGCTTCTGAGTATATGCCACCCACAAGCAACTCGTGTAGAATGACGTACAAAATGCTCTAAATAGAGTGATTTTGACGCCATCGGAACAACGAGCAAACCTGCGAGCTATCATATTGGCTCTCACAGACAACGCCCTTCGCTCCCTCTCTATGTCTACGTCATCTTTCAGGTCAGAGGTCACCAAGTGCCCTAGATATTTAAATTGTTCGACCCTTTTAAGTATCATACCGTTCAGTCTAATGGGTGGCATTGTATCAGGACACTTTCCTCTGGCCCGAAAGACCATACATTCACTTTTCCTTGCATTATAGAGAAGACCATGACCAAGAGCATAAACTTCGCATCTACCTACCAGCTTTCTCAGTCCACATACTGAGGCACTCAGCAGTACCATGTCGTCCGCATAGCTTATGTTATTTATACAAACTCCCTCAATATGGCAGCCGACACGCATACAGCTGAGCTCCTCGATTAGGGAGTTAACGTATAGGTTGAAGAGACGCGGGGAGGTCAGCCCCCCCTGCCTTACCCCGCACTCCAACCGATACGGCTCCGACAACGCACTCGACCATCGAACAAAGTTTACCTGATTTTGATACCAGAACTGGAAGATGTTTATTAGCTCTGGGGGCATAGACATGTTAATTAATTTTTGCCACAAGATATCGTAACAAACTAGGTCAAAGGCCTTCGAGAGATCCAAGAAGCATGCATATATAGGTGTACTTCTATCGGTGTAGTACTTGACAGTTTGCTTCTGACACAAAATAGCAGATTCGGTGGAAAGTCCTGATTTGAAACCAAATTGGTTGTCGTGGATGCTAAGGTACTTATCAAGCTGAGTGCTAAGCAAACTGTCAAGCACCTTTGCCATTACCGTGGCCAGAGAGATAGGTCTGTAGTTGTCAGGGTCACTTAAATCGCCAGTTTTGTTCTTCACCATTGGCACCACCACAGTCCTCAACATGTCAGCAGGTAGGTATGAATGTACAATACATAATGTATAAAACATTGCAAGCACCCTGGGTAGGTGTACTCCAGCCTGCTTAAGGTGTTCGATACTGAGACTGTCGTGTCCCGGAGATTTGCCGCCCGATATGCATTTCATAGCGTTCCTGACATCACTTGCTGTGAACCTTACACCAATCTCACGAACGCAAGGACAGACTCTGTCAATAGACCGCGATGGCCCCAACGGAGACCTTATAGTGAACCTTTCCCTAAACAAATCAGCCACAGACCCAGAATTATTAAGTCCACTGACGCTCACAGGTAAGCCCGGTCTGTTATTTAATTTACTAGTGGTCTTCCAAAAGCTACGAAAATCATGTTTTGAATGTTGCGAAGCGAGTTTATCCATCTCCATTTGTTCGGCATTATTTTGGCACCACTTTAAACGATATTTAAAAACCCTTCGACTTTCACGCATTTCTTCCCAAGCACAACCTACTCGTGGTCTACCAGACAGCACCCACTTTTGAAAATTACATCTGGCTATCCCGTGAGCGTCACGAACATGCATATTCCAACCACTAATATGCTTTTTATTTTTAGACTTCCTAGCCACACAACTCTTAGAAGCGGCAATAGACAGAGCATTTACTATATCCTCATACATTTTGTCAATACTTCGGTAAAAGTCGTGGGAAGCCGCTGGATGCGGGTGGCGCAGAACCACAGAAATGTAGTTATTTGTTCAACAAGTGAGTAAAGTTACTTTTTGCTGCGAGTGCCGATATTAAATCACGAACCAGCGAAGTAGTCTAGAATTGAATCACGAGCATAGCGAGTGATTCAAAAATAGACTACTGAGCACAAGACTATTTAAATGCATGAGACAAAAAAAATTTGCTCTTGTGTCAAACATACAACTTTTCACCTCTCCAGCGAGAAAATAATTGTTTTAGGTGATAAGGTGACAATACTTTTATACATGTTAAATATCTTTAAATTAATTATAAAAATTAAAAACAACATCCACTACAAATACTTTTTAATTTTTACAGTTTTTACGTTACCTACAGTCCTGTTCAGAACCCTTAGAGTAAGTTTTTTAGTATACAAAACGCACCGATTCTTGTATGGGAAACATGTTTTGCGCTTCTCTCCGCTAGGGGCGCTGTTCGCGTTTCCTATACAAATTGAGCTCATAACGCAACTAGAGTCGGTGCGTTTTGTATACTAAAAAACTTACACTAAGGCCTCAGAGCTCACAGCAAAAAGCGTTTTTGCTTCGACATTTTACGAAGCAAAAGAGGTCTTTTGGTGCTGGAGAGGTGAAAATAATATTATCTATTTCTGTGCGCAGAACCGATCGGGTTGGAGATTCTTGGAGGTGGTCTATGTCCAACACCGGGCGTCTCTCGGCTGATATGATGATGATAATGAGGAATTTTGACTAGGTACCTATTCTAAGTTCATGCTCCTAATATGCTTTGGGGCACGGAAAATTAAAAATTAATAAATAGCTATGTTATTCTATATATATTTGTGTACTTAACTTGGGAAAATAATACAAGCAAGTTTATTCTCGAATATCCTTGTTTTTGTAGGGGAAATTCAAGCATCTATTCCTCTTTATGTTTGCTATACAATCACCCAAAACATTGAACGATTTGGGTTAAGCTACATAGACAGACCGTAACCTGCATCGACTAACAGAATATTTCAAATTGGGTAACGGGTTCCCGTGGGAAAAGACAATGTTGCTTTCGTTTCCCTTTTATATAATATCAATCTAATTCAAAATGATGCAAATAACATGAAGCCGTAGAAAAAGAATCTAGATTACCTAATATGGGTCTGACATGACATGATTGTAGGATCAAGCACCTCGAATAGATTTAAATTTATCACTTCTGAATCCGATCAATTAACAAATTTTCAATCACCTACCAAGTCACATAGAGCAATTACAGAGCCCTTTATAGTTTAACTAGCTGTCCCGGCCACAAGTTGCTGTGGTAATTTCATAATACTGACCTATAATTGTATCTATCTGCAGTAAAAAAAAAATATGACTACTGATCCTATCTCTCAAGTTGGATCAAACTGCTCACGGTGTACAAATTTGATTAAAATCGTTAAGTAGTTTACGAGTCCATCGCGGACAAATAACGTGACACATAATTTATATATATTAAGATTACCAATTAGTCTTTCCTCCGAACTAAATGTTTCAGCTCAGATCAATAGGAAAAAAAAGTCTTATACTGGTCTGAGGCTAAAAGATATCATAAGTTATCTTTTATCCTCTGACTAGTAGCAGACTTTTTTATAGGTCTGAGCTGAAACATTTAGTTCGGAGGAAAGACTTTAATTGGTAATTAATTTAGAATGTCTATAATTTATTAAAATACAGGTACTTACAGTATGTTTTCCTTTTTTTTCTAAATAAGTACATACTTAACTTTATTTGTATGTCGTATTTTGAACGAAGTAAAATGTACGGACATAGTTTTTTCTTCTTAATAAAAACATACTAATACATTATAGAGATCGTATAGCGTTAAGCATGAGCAAGCATTGGCGATAAAGCGCGCCGCACCGCGTTTCTGCAGGGCAACTGATATAGGACGCGGCAAAACCGGGCCGCGCCGCACCGCGTTCGATTTGCGTACACTCAAGATGGACCAAACAAAACATTTCACATCTTTATGCAATTTTAGGTTTGGCAGCATTTGCATGCTGCAATCAATGAGCTTAGAAAAAAGCGTTTATGGCGAAATCACAGATTTTTTTTAAATTTAAATTTTTGTTTATTAAACTTTCAGCGGGACAGTAAGGAGAAGTACCTAGGCCGTAGCAGCTACACGGATATGATCTTAAGAGTATCCGCACATCGAACGCGGTGTGGCGCGGCGCGGTAAGAAACCGCCAATGCTTGCTGACGCTTCATGTTGATGTTACTACCGACGACGCGGCGTGGTGCGGGTGGCAACCGGTTTAGAATCCTACGAAAGTTTATAAATTTCCTAGAAAATTTATAATTTTCCGGTGACATGTATATTGTGATGCAAATAAAGTTATTATCTATCTAAATCAAAATACTTACTCCAAGTACGTCAACTTTTTTGTCCAGGATTATGTTGAGAGACTGCAGCTGGACCGTCGTGTCAGATGTGAGGTAGACGGTGCCATACTGTCTGCCAGGCTTTGATAGCTCCGTGTTATACAGGAACACGCCTGGACATGGCGAAACAGTATTTTGGGCTTGGCTGGCCGGTAGTGTGAGCAGAACTGCTAAACAGCTTAGTGTTCTAACCTGAGGAAGTAGAGTGACAGAAGTTATGGTTTAGGTCAAAAAGATTTACACGGTGACTGTGAACACATTGGTATCTTTTTAAAAATAAATTATTTTAAATAAGAAAACCACCTTCAAAACCATAAAAAAAGAAATAAAATTTTTGTGTAAAAGAAAATCCATTTTTTTTATTTAAATAAAATAGATAAGTAATTAAATCTAAATATTTTTTATGCAACATAAAAGTATGGACACCGAGACACTGCTTTACGCTGTCGAAATTTGTCAGTGCTTGGTGCTTATGTCTTTATGGTAAACATTGTTTCATCAAATCTTTGAAATTACGCATTTGTGTAATTTTAATTTACGCGCTTGTAAACGCATAAAATATTCCATAATGTAAGGTAGTTTCATCTTAACTGGGCGTCAAATATTTGCAAAAATATTTCGTTCGGGTCTTAGAAGTGAAAATTTCAAAGATTTGATGAAACAATGTTTACCATAAAAACATAAGCACCAAGCACTGACAAATTTCGACAGCGTAAAGAAGTGTCTCGGTGGCGTAATGGTCAACGCAGCCGCCCGGATTGCGGAAGATGCGGGTTCGAGTCCCGCCTGAGGAAAGTCGATTTTTTTCAGTGCATTTTTCTAATATTAAAAATATTTACGCGTTTGTAAACGCAAAAATAAAATTATTCCATAATGGAACAGCTTTTTTACTTTCTCGTAGACGTAGTACTCATAGTTAGAGGAAGTCCTGTAATCGTCAAAAAATTTGACCTCGAGATTTTGACGGATTTACGGATTTTGGACCTCTCTACGAGTCCAAAAACGATAACGTTAGCACGATAACTCGACTATGCTTTAACTTATTTCACATGCATGTATGACATCAAAATATAAGATTTCCATCAACTTTTGAGTCGTTTCCGGTATACGAGAAATTCAAGGGGAGACCACTCCCGATTTTTTTTAATAAAAAAAAATAGATAAATATTTTTTATGTAACACAAAAGTATGGAACAGCTTTTTTTATTCTACGAGATGGTAAACAAGCTTGTGGCCCACCTGGTGTGAAGTGGTTACCGTTGCCTATAGACACTTGTAATATTAAGGGTAAATCACTTAACATTGCAAGTGTGTTGTCATCCTGGGGACTAAGATGATATTACTTCAATGCCCAGTAATTACACTGGCTACTTTTCCCTTCAATCCGAAACACAGCGAACTGCTTCACGGCAGAAATAAGAAAAGCGGTGGTACCTACCATATTATAATCCAATGACTTATAGAATAAGATGTTTTTAAATATATATATTTTTATTTGAGTTTAAAATTACGTTTACGTACGTACCAATAGATAGTGTGGCGAATGAGGCCTGTAGTATTAACACCTTTTTTTATAATGCTTTATGGTACTAGATTTTTGTGTTGCTAAGCTACAAAACGTTGTAAAAATATATTGTTCAAAGTACAACGCATTTTAATGTTAACCCAAATAAAACGGCATCCCTATTAATCTAAGCCGCCGTTTTATCAACAACATTGTGGCGACCGTAAGGAAAGTCTAAAATATATATATTGCACACGGTTACAATGGAAGCACTAAAAAGGAAAAGGACACAATTTCGCAGAGCCTTCACGTCTTCCGCAGAAAAATTCGAGAAAGTCTTGCAGGAGAAGGAAGTTGCTCAGGTAGAAAATAAATTTATTATCCTTTCTGAATGTGCCGAAGAACTATTTCGTAGTGAGGCCGAAATTCGGGACCAATGGACCGAAGTCGCGGACTTTGATGAAGAACAATTTCAAAAAGACCAAGACATGGCGCTCACATATAAAGAACGTTAGGCAGAACTTAGAACGCTATACAACGATTTTAGCAAACGAGCCAAAAGCGATCAATATGATGATGAGGCTTCGTTAGTGTCCGCTAAGTCGGCCTATAGATGCAAAGATCAAAAACCTAAAATGCCCAAACTGGAGATAATCAAATTCGACGGCGAGGTGAAAAAGTGGCTACTCTTTTGGGGGCAATTCAAAAAAATTGACAGTGATCCAGACATAGATAGTAGCGATAAATATCAATACTTGCTACAAAGCATGGAGCCCAACACGAACGCGAGGCAGCTTGTAGAAAGCTATCCACCCTGCGGAGAAAATTACAGTAAAGCTCTACTAGCTCTGAAGGCAAGGTTTGCACGTGATGATGTCCTAGTTGAAACGTACGTCCGTGGTTTATTAGGGGTAGTCAAACAGGCGCTGCGTAGAGTTTTGGGCAGTGCTTCCGTAACTTTGACCGAGTTGAACACGGTGCTGTGCGACTGTGAAGCGACGGTCAACAGCAGACCGCTCACATACGTCAGCAACAGCATTGATGAACCACAACCTCTTACACCTGCTATGTTTTTGCGGCCCATCTTGGGCAATGACGTTGCGGATTTGGACGAGATTGATAACAAGACCCTGAATGCTCGTGTTAGGTATAGCCAGGCTTTACGAGAAGCATTTCGACAAAGGTTCAGACGGGAGTATTTGAGTGTTTTGTTGCAGCCCAGGAAAGGGAACTCCCATCGAGAGCTCAAGGTTGGCGACATCGTGTTGGTAGAAAGCGAGGATCGCAGGAGGATCAATTGGCCATTGGATTGGTAATAGAGGTTTTTCCGGGAGCTGATGAGATAGTGAGAGTGGCAAAGGTTCGTGTGGGTACTAGCGAAAAGGTCAGACCACTGCAGCGTCTATATCCCTTGGAAGTATGTGCAGACCAATTTGTGGGTTCAGGTAAGCTCACCAATAATAATATTGACCAACCGACGACGACCCCACCTGATCAACCGACAACGACTGAACCTGACTCTGACTTAGCTGATTTGGGCACGAAATCTCGCTCGGGCCGGACTTTGAGGTCTCCGCAGTACCTTAAGGACTTTGTAAAATAGTTATATCTTTATGTTTATTGTTTTATGTTTGTTTGCTTTAACCTTCCGGTTTTTTATGCCCACGGAGTGTGGCGAATGAGGCCTGTAGTATTAACACCTTTTTTTATAATGCTTTATGGTACTAGATTTTTGTGTTGCTAAGCTACAAAACGTTGTAAAAATATATTGTTCAAAGTACAACGCATTTTAATGTTAACCCAAATAAAACGGCATCCCTATTAATCTAAGCCGCCGTTTTATCAACAACAGATAGCAAAAATAGCTCAGAAAATGTATTTTAAAAAAAAATATGATATTTTAAATCAGATTAGGTAGTTGAGTCTTCCTGCGGGCACGGCCGAGTTATCCCCGAAAGGCGGGACTGAGCCTGTCCCGCGCGGGATATTTAATTTTGATTGAAAAATCGGGAGGTCCCGCCAAAATCGGGACGCCTGGCAACACTGATATGTACATACCTATGTATTTGGCTATGTAGTTGGTGAAACCAGGACCCGTAATTGTTTATCACCTCTTTGAAGATAGAGGAATCCATCTTTTTATTTTTTTATATTTTACTCATAGACCATATTTATAAAAGAGTAAATAAATAGGGAAAGGGGGAGGTCTACGTCCAACAGCGAGCTTCTTTGACTGATATGATGATGATGAAAGCAATAGGGACTGGTCCCATGCCTTTTGTCAATATCTCTTTTATTCTCCCTTCCCCTACCTTCATCAACAGCTCATGTAATGTCCCCACCGAGGGGCTCGAGCCTACCCCACATTAGGGGCGATTAGGCCTTACTCAACCACGCTGGCCAAGGGCGGGTTGGTCGACTTCACACACAACCAAAGAATTTCTTCATAGGTGTGTGCAGGTTTCCTCACGATGTTTTCCTTCACCGTATAAAAGCGTCGATTAAATGTACATATGAATTCAAAATTTGAAAACACATTGGTTCGTGTCGGCGTTCGAACCAGTGCCTCCCGGGCGGAAGACGACGCTCTTACGCACTACACCACCGACGCTTTACGACCTTTCATCCATTTGCACATACGTCAAAATTCCAAAACCGCTAGAACAGATATTTATTTACTTCTTATCAAGTGTCTAAATACAAAGTTTCATGGTTTTATCTTCAATATTGAGGAATCGCATACAAACTTTCATTTTCAACATTTTCAACAAAAGGTAGCTTGTGTCCTATCTCAAGGGTTAGTCTATTTTTGTGCCAAATTTCATCAAAATCAGTTCAAATGTTAAGTGCGAAAGCGTGACTTTGCTTGGACTTCCTTACGTACTTTCTTCCCATATTTCATCCCCATGGGTAAATATTTCAAAAAAGCTAGAACAAATATTTATTTCTTATCAAGTGTCTAAATTCAAAGTTTTATCTTTAACTATGACGAACTCCCATACAAACTTTCATTCCCTATTTCACCCCACACAGGTCAAAATTTAAAAAATCCTAGTGCAAATATTTCTTTCTTCTAAATGCCTAATTTCAACGTTTCATGGTTCTATCTTCAAAAATTACGAACTTCCATACAAACTTTCATCCCCTATTTCTACCCCTTCAACCCTTTTTTTCTATATTTGTACCAAATTTCATCCAAATCGGTTCAGCGGTTTAGACGTGAAACTCCCAATTTTTTACTTTTTATATGCTTTCCTACTTATGTCCTTGTATGGAATACCACATCCTCCCCCTAACTTTCTGTAGTGATATTTTGTTTTCTTTTTAGGGAAGTTAAATATAAACGCACTTTGCTGTTTTTAAGGGGTTCAGCGTTCAGCAGAGCTTTTTGGTAACATTTGGTTATAAGTACATAAAGCCACATCTAGCAGTGTAGGCCACGCAGTGCCTCAAACTAGTGACAGGTTACCAGCCTGTCGCCTACATGAAAGGCAGTGGCGTAACTATAGGGTGGCATGGCTGGCAAAATGCCACGGGCCCCGGGAGGAATAGGGGCCCCGGTAGTGTCACTGAAATTTTTACATTTATAGAACGAAACATTTCAAAACTAGACTTTATGCCTGCTGCGGGAGGATGAATATGCCACGGGCCCCACATGGCATAGTTACGCCACTGATGAAAGAGGCATCACACTCAAAACAGTACGTACGGTCACCATCAAAAGTTGATGATCACTTTAGTATCTTGTCATAATAATAATTCATACAGAATTGTCCCAACTGTTACTGCACAAACGCTGGCGTTGTTATGACATGGTACTAAAGTGATCATCTACTTTAGAAGATGACTTCTACCTTCAGTGAACCAACAAAGAAAAAACAGCTATTTTAATATTCGTTGGAAGTTGTTTTTAACTCTCAACTTCGGCGTGATAAAAGTTATTATTATTCAACTAATATTGTCGAAAGGTTTATTTGGCTACTTACGTTAATTTTGCTAAATTTTATAAACATTTTCCTGTTGTCTTCCGGAACACTAGTAAACACTTAAAATAAGTTCTTGTAAACACAAAACTATTCTAGAACTTTATAGGCATTAAAGCAGTCAATCACATCGTTAAAAGTAGGTTATAATTATGTATTATGAATTTATTTTATATAAACTGCGCCGGCGCAGTGCGCAAGCAGCGGTCTACGCGTGACTGGTACTGGTACTGATTCGTAATCTTCTGTCGGCTAAGGTCATGATGAGATGACCGGTTGACGACATACTAAGTAGATTCACAATTATAAAGACATAAATACTTAAATATGCGAGTTAGTAGGAAAACAATATTTAAGACGAAAGAGGTGTTTTCCGACGGCATAAAATGAGGATATTTGGAAGAATCGTTATCAACTACTTAATTATGTATGATAACATAACATATTACTATTGGAACGGAATTACCTATTTGAGCCTATTGACTTGGTTTTTTGGTTTTGTTATTATTGTAAATATTGTACATTTGTTATCCGGATTCCGGATTGCTGAATGATTTTGAGTCGAACATCTGTCCTTGGCTTTTTTTGTCTGTTTCATGAAGGATTGCTACTTTTGGTGTCCTTTCTATGTACTTCTTGTTGTTTTAAAATAATGGCGTTTGCGACACATAAAGATTACGCATTTCGCCATTGTCATGTGAAAATGTACTAAGTAAAGACTTCTATAGACTGTGGCGATACTTAGTAACAAACAATAGGATATTTTACACCATGAAAGAAAAAATATAAAATTGCATTTTTAAGATAGATATTGAAAAAGTAAACGAGAAACATCGATAATCGATAATTATTCATAAATATGCAATAAGATAAAAAAAAAAATAACAAAAATTAAATTTTATAACAAAACTTTAAAATGCCGTTCGCCATATTGGAATGCAACGTGACGTCACTCCGTTAGTAAACAAAGTAGATGTGTATCGTGCTGTGTGTTGATTTTGAAATCGCAGTTGTTTTTAATTAACGGAGTGACGTCACGGTCCGAAAAAGCATGGCAGCTAACGTTTCTGTGCGAAAATTCAAAATCGAAAATAAATATAAGTTTTTAAAGCATTATTAGTTTTATAAGTTGAAATAAAAATGCTACTAGTTAATTTCGACGACCTCAGGATTGATTTAAAACAGTTTTCAAAAAATTGTATTATTGTACGGTAGATTGGGTTAAAAATGGAGAGTCTCAACAAGTGTTTTTACAACAAGAAATCGGGAGAACCCTTTGTCTGGTCCACAATCTCCGTCAATTGGGATTTTACGACATCCACATGATGAAAAGGGTTAAGCTCGTAGCAGACTTATCAAGCCGGAAAAGAACGCCTCTTTTTAATATAAAATATATAGGAACTAGCTTTCGCCCGCGACTTCGTCCGCGCGGAGATTTTACCCCCTTAGGGGTGGAGTTTCCAAAAATCCTTTCTTAGCGGATGCCTACGTCATAACATCTACCTGCATGCCAAATTTCAGCCCGATCCGTCCAGTGGTTTGGGCTGTGCGTTGATAGATCACTATGTTAGTCGGTCACCTTTGAGTTTTATATACAACATGTAAATTAAATAATCAACACCCTGAATACAGGTGGTTTGGGATCGGCTTCGAAAAAAAAAAACAGATTTTTTTTTGAAAAAAAAAAACAAATAAAAAAACAAAAGTACCCAGAAAATGTTGTACAATATTTTCTGGGTACTTTATGTTTTTACAATTTTTTTTTTAAATATTGAAATCAACTCAGAAGCCGATCCCAAACCACCTGTATTCAGGGTGTTGGTTATTTAATCTAGATGTTGTATATAGATAGCGGCTACTGACCGTAGCGCATCGCCTATTTTTAATCGACTTCAAAAAATGAGGAGCTTCTCAATTCGACAGTATTTTTTTTATATGTTTGTTATCTCATAACTCTTTACTGGGTGTACCGATTTTGAAGATTCTTTCAGTTTTGGAAGCTAGTGCTTGTTATGTGGTCCCATTTAAATTTGATTGACATCTGACGAGTAGTTTTTGAGTTATCCCTAGTAATGCATATTTAATTGACGTCGATGATATCATAGTAGTTCTATTCCTTCGAGGTAGTTTCTTGACAATTTCTATACTTAAAAAACAAAAAGCAAAAAAAAAATTATTAAAAAAAAACAAAGTAAAAACGGAGAAATAAAAATTTTGTTTATAAAAATCTAAATATTTGACCAACCTCAATATTTGGAATAAACGTTGTCACTTGTATTTGGGACCGACGACCTAATTTTTACTAGAAAAATGCACTGAAAAAAATGGACTTGCCTCAGGCGGGACTCGAACCCGCATCTTCCACCCGGATTGAGGAAGATGCGGGTTCGAGTCCCGCTTTTTCTAGTATTAATATTTACGCGTTTGTAAACGCAAAAATAAAATTATTCCACGACCTAATTTTTTATTTATTTTTATAAACAAAATTACTTATTTATTTCTCCGTTTTTAGTTTTTCATAGTAAAAAGAGGCGATAAGTTTCTGAGCTGATAAGACGCTATATTATTTTTAAATTAAAAAAACCGCCTTCAAAACTCACAACGGAGAAATAAAATTTTTATGTGAAAAAATATCTAAATGTTTTTTGAAGTCGGTCCCAAATACAAGTGACTATGTTTATTCCAAATATCGCGGTTGGCTCCGACCTCAAAAAAAAATTAGATTGTTTTATACTTACATATTTTTTTTATTTACCGTTTTTTAGTTTCGAAGGTGCTTTTTTTAATTAAAAACAATTTACTAGGTGTAAGACCCATTTACATATAGGGTCGTCTGAGGTACCTACCACCGCCTTTCTTATTTCTGCCGTGAAGCAGTTCGCTGTGTTTCGGATTGAAGGCAGTTCGCTGTGTTTCGGATTGAAGGCAGTGGCAGTAGCCAGTGTAATTACTAGGCATGGAAGGCATATCATCGTAGTCTGGGGACTACGATGTGCCTTCCATGCCTACCTATTATGGCAATTAACGCACTCGCAGTGTTAAGTGATTTACTCTTAATATTGCAGTCTATAGGCGACGGTATAACCACTTAATATTAGGTGGGCCGCAAGCTTGTTTGCCATCTCGTACTTAATAAAAAAAAATTGTGTGCGTGTAACCTTTACGCGCGATTGAAGTAAAACTTCTTTGACGTAGATCACTGAAATGATTAAATTTTAACTGAAAAAAAAAATATGACAGATACTTACGACCAATCGAAATTACTATTTTTAAATAGCGGAAACTACACAGACTATAGAATACTGAGCGTTACTTCCGTTAGAAAAATCTGAGTTACCCCCTAGTCGTGCCTAAAGAAGTTTTACTTCAAAAAATAAGTACTTTTCCTATATAGTGTACATAAGTACAGAAAATTTTAGGAAACTATCTCGAGATCTTTTAGGCGAACAAGTGATAAAATGATAACGATATCATCGATGTCAATTGAATATAAATTACGATCAACATGACAAAACCACATGACTACTTGTCATGTGGTGTTGTAAGTACTAATATCAAGAAGCTTTTATCCTTAACCTTAGATGATATAAATATAAAGGTAGTAAAAGACTGCGTGGAAAAACTAAATGACCTGGGGCAACAAAACAAGATCACCCCCAAATGGGTACCGGGTCATTCTGGAATCATCGGTAACGAAAAGGCTGATGAGCTAGCAAGGGCCGGGGCTCAAGGTCTAAAGTTTGGCCCAGAACCTTTCTGTGGTATCTCAAAGAACCAGGTCATGCAATACTTAAAAACCCACCTCCTCCAAGAGGCTAAAGCGGACTGGCAAAGAACGCCTGGGTAAACACACTCAAAAGCACTAATCGAACCATACTCTCGTAAGCGCACTGACGAGCTACTGAAGCTCAACAGGGGCAACCTGAGCGTGTTGATTAGGGCTTTGACTGGCCACTGCAAGCTGAACAGACATCTCTACAATATGAGACTAAAAGATGCTTGCAGATTCTGTGAACAAGAGCGTGAAACACCAATACACCTCTTGTGCTCTTGTGAATGTCTCATTCACAAAAGAAGCCGACATTTGGGAAGACACATTCTCGACCCAGACGATATCAAAACAATCCGAGCTAGGAATATCTTATCATTTTTAGATAGTGCCCAGCTAAAGGAGTACATGTAAGGCCTCAATAGGACTTACTTGGAGGCTAGTCACAATAGATCTTTATTGGTCGCAGTGACGCAAAAAGCCCCGAATTGTATAAAATAACTAGCTGACCAGGCAAACGTTATTTTGCCATACAAAAATGATTAAATTACTAAAATGGCTATAAAAAAATAGGGGTTGGTGATAAAAAAAAAGTAAAAATTTAGGGTTGTATGTATTTTTAATGTCACATAATGAAAAAATAAAAACAAAAAATTTCGTCCAAAAATTAAAAAAAAAAATTAGGGGTGGATTACCCTTAACATTTAGGGGGATAAAAAATAGATGTTGTCCGATTCTCAGACCTACCCAATATGCACACAAATATTTCATGAGAATCGGGAAAGCCGTTTCGGAGGAGTTTAACCACAAACACCGCGACACGAGAATTTTATATATTAGATAATAATAGATGATATACCTTAGATGCTTTAACCTTAGATGATATACCTGCCTGAGCTTTAATCTCAGGCTTTAATCTATCTTCATGACTTATCTATGATGACAAGCACCACTTCCAAACGTTAAAAGCATCTTCAAAATTGGTACATCCGTAAAGAAAGAGTTATAAGGTAACATAAATAAAAAAACGGGTCCATATTGGCTCACATAATATTCTTAATCCTATTCTTTGTCTTACCACCGATTTGTGTTCATAATAATCACTCTTCATAATTTTATTTTTCATACTAATATAATAATAATAATATATTTCTATGCTCACACCAATTATCTAGCCCAAATTAAGTTCTTTGTGATATAAGAACTTGTGTTATGGATACTAGATAACGGACAATTTTTATAAACATAATAATATTAAGATATTTTTATAAATAAATATATAAACAACCATGACTCGTCAAAAAATATTCGTGTTCGTCACACAAACATTTGCCGCTACCAGGACTCGAACCCAGACCGCTTGATGTGTAGGTAGCTATACTGAAAACTCCACCAAGACGGCGTCTAAATTACTATTACTCTAATACTATTTTTATTCATACATTTTTATTACTACTGAAGACGCCGGCACCGATGATGCGACGTCTGTTTGTATTTGGGTTGCTTGGATTGGTCTCTCGGTTATTTTTATAGTTAATTGGAGATTGAGTAAAACATTCGTATTGCTCTTAGAATTGGTATATATTGACAATCACCAAGTTTGTTACATTGACACATATAAAAAATCCATAAACTAATAGAAAAGGTTTAATGAAATTAAACATGCTCCGGAGCAAAAGAACAAGCGACATTTACAAGGCACTATTTAAAAAATCAAACTAAATATGTAGTATTTCCCAAAAACCTCCACGCCCCTTCAGTCTTCGATTGGTATCGGGCACAAAGCTGTCACCGCTCTCCTGGTTCCATGGCCATTTGGCAACTGCACTTCCACCACTCGCACTTGGCCATCAGCCCCAGGTATCAAATGCATGATCCTGCCCAAATGCCACTTGCTAGATAGAACATTATGGTCCTTGAAAACGACCAACTGACCAATCTCGACATTCCGTTGGCGGGTCTTCCATTTGTAACGCTTCTGCAGCTCACTAAGGTAACGTTCTGACCACAGCTTCCAAAATTGTTGTCTAAGCCGTATCAATTGTTGATAATTGGTCAGTCTATTGCTGGGAATATTTGTAAGGTCTTGCTCAGGTAATGATAGGTAAGGACGTCCAATGAAAAAGTGTGCCGGCGTTAGCACATCCGAACACTCTGGCTCCAAGGGGATAATAGGCCGTGAATTTAATATGGCTTCGATTTCGGTTAATATAGTATAAAATTCATCAAATGTCAGTAAGGCATTCCCTAAAATACGTTTCAAATGATATTTACAACTTCGTACGGCCGATTCCCACAGACCCCCCATATGAGGTGAATAAACCGGTATAAACAACCACTCGATACCCTGATTGACCAGATAGTCATTAATCGACTCTGCATTATCCATCAATAGCTGGTACATTTGTTGTAATTCGTTATTCGCACCAACAAAGTTTGTTCCGTTGTCCGAAACAATTTTTGTTGGCTTGCCTCGCCGCGCTATAAATCGACGAAGAGCCGCTAAAAAATTGTCTACTGTCAAATCCGGTACTAGTTCTATATGCACCCCCTTTGTGACAAAACAAATAAATATGCAAACATAACATTTATGAACCTTATAACCCCTACCTCTGCGATCACGAATTTGAAAAGCCCCAGTATAATCAACTCCTACTACTGAGAACGGCAAGGAAGGTGTTACTCGTTCTGCAGGCAGGTCTCCCATCAAGTAGTCAACTGGACGCGGTTTTGCCTTGAAACATTTAACACAATTATGTACCGTTTGTTTAGCTAACTGTTTACCACGTATTGGCCAATATTTCTGTCGAATGTGCGAAAGCAGAAGAGTGGGTCCCGCGTGTAAGAGCTGAATGTGTTCATGTCGAAATAGTAATTTCACAAAATTATGTTTATACGGTAAGAGAATCGGATGTTTCTGATTAAACGAAAGTGTAGAATTTGCTAACCTCCCCCCAACTCTTAAAATATCTTCACTATCAATAAAGGGATTAAGGCTTATTATCTCACTGGACTTAGATAAAACTTCATTCCTTTTCAAAGTATTGTATTCATTTCTATATTCAGCTTCTTGTACAACTCTTATAATTAACCTGATTGCCTGTGACATTTCGGCACACTCAAGAGTTCCAAATTTTTTTTATCTTACCTTTATTAATATTGTTAATAAATCTCAAGAAGTACGCAACTATACGAATTGTTTTATTATAGCTAGACCACCGGTCTAAAGGAAGAACTTGGCATAAGGATGCCGTCACATTGCACGTGGTCAACCGCTCGGGAATAACTTGTAATGATAGTGAACTATGTAAGAGCGGCCAAGAATCTCTAGAAAGTATGAGCCAAGTAGGACCCTTCCACCACAATTCACAAGCCAACAATTTATTTGGTTCTAGACCCCTCGACAAGTAATCTGCTGGATTCTGCGACGATGAAACCCACCTCCATTCACTGATATTTGTTAATAGGTGGATATGTTTCACTCTATTTGCTACAAATATCTGTAACTTATTTGTTGCCATTTGTAACCATGATAGTACTACGTTGGAATCCGTCCAATAAAATAACTCAATATTACTCTTTATATCCCAGGCGATTTTAACCTTCTGCATTAAGTTTGCTAACAGCACAGCTGCACATAATTCTAAGCGTGGTATGGTTTGTTCCTTCAAAGGACTTATTCGTGACTTTGAGATGAGCAATCGCGTTGTTATATATCCTACATCATCTTCAGACCTAACATATATACAGGCACCATAGGCACGTTTCGAGCTGTCACAAAACCCATGCAGTTGTATGGACCTCGAATTAGAACAACTGACATGCCTAGGTATCTGAAGATTTTTAATTTGTCCTAACTGTTGAGAAAATAAAGACCATTTAGATATAATATCATCCGGTACCCTTTTATCCCAATCTATTTTTAACAACCATAGCTCCTGCAGTAATAGTTTTGGTACAACTATGATTGGGCCTAAAAGACCTAAAGGGTCAAATATTTTAGAAACGTCTGATAGTATTGATCGTTTCGTACAAGCGGAGTTTGGCTCCGTAAGTGTATAATTGAACACATCGTCTTGACAAAACCAACACAGCCCAAGGACCTTGCCATATTGTTCCTTACTAAAATGCAACGTATCCTGATTAGTATCATTTAAATCAGCTAACGCCTTCCTTATGTACTTATTATTAGTTTTCCATTTTCTTAATATCATCGAATGACCTTGCAGCTTAGTATAAATTTCCTTGGACAGACCTATTAACATGTTAAGATTATCATGGCTGGTCAACAAATCGTCCATATAAAAATCATCGTGTATTATTTTTGAAGCCTGTTGGACAAGGGATGTATCCTTGGTTGTTTTATCCACATTATCTAACATGTCATCCGCTATTTTTTTTAGACAGCGAGTACTTAGAAAAGGAGCTGATGATGTGCCGTAAGTCACTGTATTTAAGGTGTACACGTTTAGTTTATCATGGGGATTCTCACGCCAAAAGACTCTTTGCAAGTGTCTTTGCTTAGGATTAATAATAATCATTCGGTACATTTTTTCAATATCGGCATTTACTACATATGCGTACCTTCTAAAGCGTAATAATATAGAAATAATATCCTGCTGATGAGTTTTACCTATATACTGAAGATCATTGATAGATATCCCATTGTCAGCCTTACATGAACCATCGAAAACTACCCTAAGCCTTGTCGTTTCGCGCTTAGTATTCAAAATTCCGTGATGAGGGAAAAAATACGTTGGCCCGACATACCGCAACAATTCTCCCTCTGCTACCTTTGACATGTGGCCTAGGGCTTCATACTCACGCATGAAGTCTACATATAATGTCTTTAACGTACTACTTTGTTGCAACCTTCGCTCCATGCTACGGAAGCGTCGCAAAGCAATAACCCTAGAGTCACCTAGACATTCTGGCTTTTGCTTAAATGGTATAGTTACGACAAACTTACCCGTTGTATTATAAGTGACGGTTTCATTATATATGTCTTCACACCTTTGTTCCTCATAGGAAATGGTACCTTGTTTTGGTACCGAGCACTCCTCCAATTCCCAAAACTTTGGCAGTAATTCATTAATTAAATTGCATTGTAACATATTACATTTTAAAGCCGTACCGTTAATTGACACAGGAATAGGTCCAGCCAAAACCCACCCTAACTTAGTTTTCTGTAAAATTGGAAAACCTGATCCTAAAGATCTTTGGCCTATACACAATAAGTTATAAAATACTTCTGCCCCTATAATTATATCGACCTTACCAGCTTCATGATAGTTTGGATCGGCTAATTTTAAATTAACTGGTATATCCAATAAATCCTTATTAATTACTGTATTTTTTAATACTTCGCATAACTCAGGGGCTACAAAACAGGATACAGTAAAGTGATGGTTTATATCATATTGGGAGTGTATTTCTACTAAACATTGATATCTTATGTCCGTGGTGCTATTGTTGAATCCTACTACCTTAACATTAGTATCTTCTTTTTTTAAGTTTAAAATTCTGAACGCCCTCTCGGAAATGAAATTGCCTTGTGATCCAGAATCAAGTAACACTCGCAATGGAACTAAATCCTTACGAGCGTTTTTGACCATAACAATAGCTGTGGATAGCATCACCGTTACATGCAGGTTTCTATCACAATTGACATTAAATTGACTAATGTTTTGCGTTTCGGAAGTATCAGCTATTGGTACTTGAGTATCTTGTTCTGAACTTATAGCTGCCATCTGGGATTGCAAGGTACTAGGCTTATCCGTATGCAATAGTGAATGATGTTTGCCGTGACACATTCGACAGTGACTGGCTCGGCACATTAACGTAGTATGATTTGGATTGAAACAATTGGTACATAATTTGTTTTCCTTCACGATATTAAATTTCTCGTTAGGTTTCAAGTTTAAAAACCGGTCACATTGGTTAAGATAGTGCTTACCTTTACATGCCACGCATTGTGGTAAAAAAATGGGAGACATGACCTTGGACGATCCAAAATCTTGATTCGATCGGTTGGTTATAAAATTTCTTTCTTGCCGTGTCTCATTTGTTGGATGTTGCGATCCCTGAGCCTGAATAGTCTCTAATAGATCGGCTTCTTTACGTATGAAATCCTGAAAATCCTGTAAAGTAGGTAATTCATTACTACTCTTTTCTTCCCATTTTATTTGCAATTGGCTATCTAATTTTGGTAACATAAGAAAAATAATTATGGTGTCCCATTGGTCTACAGGTAATTTCTGCAACTTGAGAGCACGAATATTCTTGGAAATATTATCATTAAATAAATTAAGATTCTGACTTGTTCGCTTGACATTCGGGAAATGACATAAAGATTTTAAATGACTTTGGACTAACAATTTGGGGTTATTGTAGCGATCGCAGAGGATATTCCATGCAATAGAATAGTATTCCGCTGAGAACTGTATAGATTCTACAGTTTCCTTTGCGTTGCCAAAAAGCGATTGTCGTAAATAGTGAAATTTTTGAATATCACCTAATGACTTATTGTCATTTATAAGGGCCTGAAATGTGTCGCGAAATTCTAACCAAATACTTAAATTGCCATCGAATTTTGGTAATGAAATTTCCGGCAACTTTACTTGCACTGATGACTGGCCAGTCGACTGATGACTACCTGTAGTATTACCACTAGTCACGTTGGAAAAACCCTGGTCAAATCTGTCACACAAATCCCTTGCCTTAGCAACGGTGTCAAAATACAAAATTTCGAAATTTTCTCGCTGCGCTAAATTTTCCTCTGGATTATCAATTAATAAATCTAAATCATTTTGGACAATATCGAATTCAGACAAAAGTTTAGTTATGCTAGAAATTCGTTCTTTTAAATTATGAAGTTGACTGTTAGAAATTTTATTATTGTCGGAAATTTTATTTAAGAATTTATCAAAATTTGTTATTTTTGCTTTTAGGCTTCCGCGTAACAAAATAAACTTTTTGATGTCCACCTCAGCCATATTAAATATACGTAATATTACTCCCTTTTGTGTTTTCCGTTCGGGGTCACCATGAAGACGCCGGCACCGATGATGCGACGTCTGTTTGTATTTGGGTTGCTTGGATTGGTCTCTCGGTTATTTTTATAGTTAATTGGAGATTGAGTAAAACATTCGTATTGCTCTTAGAATTGGTATATATTGACAATCACCAAGTTTGTTACATTGACACATATAAAAAATCCATAAACTAATAGAAAAGGTTTAATGAAATTAAACATGCTCCGGAGCAAAAGAACAAGCGACATTTACAAGGCACTATTTAAAAAATCAAACTAAATATGTAGTATTTCCCAAAAACCTCCACGCCCCTTCAGTCTTCGATTGGTATCGGGCACAAAGCTGTCACCGCTCTCCTGGTTCCATGGCCATTTGGCAACTGCACTTCCACCACTCGCACTTGGCCATCAGCCCCAGGTATCAAATGCATGATCCTGCCCAAATGCCACTTGCTAGATAGAACATTATGGTCCTTGAAAACGACCAACTGACCAATCTCGACATTCCGTTGGCGGGTCTTCCATTTGTAACGCTTCTGCAGCTCACTAAGGTAACGTTCTGACCACAGCTTCCAAAATTGTTGTCTAAGCCGTATCAATTGTTGATAATTGGTCAGTCTATTGCTGGGAATATTTGTAAGGTCTTGCTCAGGTAATGATAGGTAAGGACGTCCAATGAAAAAGTGTGCCGGCGTTAGCACATCCGAACACTCTGGCTCCAAGGGGATAATAGGCCGTGAATTTAATATGGCTTCGATTTCGGTTAATATAGTATAAAATTCATCAAATGTCAGTAAGGCATTCCCTAAAATACGTTTCAAATGATATTTACAACTTCGTACGGCCGATTCCCACAGACCCCCCATATGAGGTGAATAAACCGGTATAAACAACCACTCGATACCCTGATTGACCAGATAGTCATTAATCGACTCTGCATTATCCATCAATAGCTGGTACATTTGTTGTAATTCGTTATTCGCACCAACAAAGTTTGTTCCGTTGTCCGAAACAATTTTTGTTGGCTTGCCTCGCCGCGCTATAAATCGACGAAGAGCCGCTAAAAAATTGTCTACTGTCAAATCCGGTACTAGTTCTATATGCACCCCCTTTGTGACAAAACAAATAAATATGCAAACATAACATTTATGAACCTTATAACCCCTACCTCTGCGATCACGAATTTGAAAAGCCCCAGTATAATCAACTCCTACTACTGAGAACGGCAAGGAAGGTGTTACTCGTTCTGCAGGCAGGTCTCCCATCAAGTAGTCAACTGGACGCGGTTTTGCCTTGAAACATTTAACACAATTATGTACCGTTTGTTTAGCTAACTGTTTACCACGTATTGGCCAATATTTCTGTCGAATGTGCGAAAGCAGAAGAGTGGGTCCCGCGTGTAAGAGCTGAATGTGTTCATGTCGAAATAGTAATTTCACAAAATTATGTTTATACGGTAAGAGAATCGGATGTTTCTGATTAAACGAAAGTGTAGAATTTGCTAACCTCCCCCCAACTCTTAAAATATCTTCACTATCAATAAAGGGATTAAGGCTTATTATCTCACTGGACTTAGATAAAACTTCATTCCTTTTCAAAGTATTGTATTCATTTCTATATTCAGCTTCTTGTACAACTCTTATAATTAACCTGATTGCCTGTGACATTTCGGCACACTCAAGAGTTCCAAATTTTTTTTATCTTACCTTTATTAATATTGTTAATAAATCTCAAGAAGTACGCAACTATACGAATTGTTTTATTATAGCTAGACCACCGGTCTAAAGGAAGAACTTGGCATAAGGATGCCGTCACATTGCACGTGGTCAACCGCTCGGGAATAACTTGTAATGATAGTGAACTATGTAAGAGCGGCCAAGAATCTCTAGAAAGTATGAGCCAAGTAGGACCCTTCCACCACAATTCACAAGCCAACAATTTATTTGGTTCTAGGCCCCTCGACAAGTAATCTGCTGGATTCTGCGACGATGAAACCCACCTCCATTCACTGATATTTGTTAATAGGTGGATATGTTTCACTCTATTTGCTACAAATATCTGTAACTTATTTGTTGCCATTTGTAACCATGATAGTACTACGTTGGAATCCGTCCAATAAAATAACTCAATATTACTCTTTATATCCCAGGCGATTTTAACCTTCTGCATTAAGTTTGCTAACAGCACAGCTGCACATAATTCTAAGCGTGGTATGGTTTGTTCCTTCAAAGGACTTATTCGTGACTTTGAGATGAGCAATCGCGTTGTTATATATCCTACATCATCTTCAGACCTAACATATATACAGGCACCATAGGCACGTTTCGAGCTGTCACAAAACCCATGCAGTTGTATGGACCTCGAATTAGAACAACTGACATGCCTAGGTATCTGAAGATTTTTAATTTGTCCTAACTGTTGAGAAAATAAAGACCATTTAGATATAATATCATCCGGTACCCTTTTATCCCAATCTATTTTTAACAACCATAGCTCCTGCAGTAATAGTTTTGGTACAACTATGATTGGGCCTAAAAGACCTAAAGGGTCAAATATTTTAGAAACGTCTGATAGTATTGATCGTTTCGTACAAGCGGAGTTTGGCTCCGTAAGTGTATAATTGAACACATCGTCTTGACAAAACCAACACAGCCCAAGGACCTTGCCATATTGTTCCTTACTAAAATGCAACGTATCCTGATTAGTATCATTTAAATCAGCTAACGCCTTCCTTATGTACTTATTATTAGTTTTCCATTTTCTTAATATCATCGAATGACCTTGCAGCTTAGTATAAATTTCCTTGGACAGACCTATTAACATGTTAAGATTATCATGGCTGGTCAACAAATCGTCCATATAAAAATCATCGTGTATTATTTTTGAAGCCTGTTGGACAAGGGATGTATCCTTGGTTGTTTTATCCACATTATCTAACATGTCATCCGCTATTTTTTTTAGACAGCGAGTACTTAGAAAAGGAGCTGATGATGTGCCGTAAGTCACTGTATTTAAGGTGTACACGTTTAGTTTATCATGGGGATTCTCACGCCAAAAGACTCTTTGCAAGTGTCTTTGCTTAGGATTAATAATAATCATTCGGTACATTTTTTCAATATCGGCATTTACTACATATGCGTACCTTCTAAAGCGTAATAATATAAAAATAATATCCTGCTGATGAGTTTTACCTATATACTGAAGATCATTGATAGATATCCCATTGTCAGCCTTACATGAACCATCGAAAACTACCCTAAGCCTTGTCGTTTCGCGCTTAGTATTCAAAATTCCGTGATGAGGGAAAAAATACGTTGGCCCGACATACCGCAACAATTCTCCCTCTGCTACCTTTGACATGTGGCCTAGGGCTTCATACTCACGCATGAAGTCTACATATAATGTCTTTAACGTACTACTTTGTTGCAACCTTCGCTCCATGCTACGGAAGCGTCGCAAAGCAATAACCCTAGAGTCACCTAGACATTCTGGCTTTTGCTTAAATGGTATAGTTACGACAAACTTACCCGTTGTATTATAAGTGACGGTTTCATTATATATGTCTTCACACCTTTGTTCCTCATAGGAAATGGTACCTTGTTTTGGTACCGAGCACTCCTCCAATTCCCAAAACTTTGGCAGTAATTCATTAATTAAATTGCATTGTAACATATTACATTTTAAAGCCGTACCGTTAATTGACACAGGAATAGGTCCAGCCAAAACCCACCCTAACTTAGTTTTCTGTAAAATTGGAAAACCTGATCCTAAAGATCTTTGGCCTATACACAATAAGTTATAAAATACTTCTGCCCCTATAATTATATCGACCTTACCAGCTTCATGATAGTTTGGATCGGCTAATTTTAAATTAACTGGTATATCCAATAAATCCTTATTAATTACTGTATTTTTTAATACTTCGCATAACTCAGGGGCTACAAAACAGGATACAGTAAAGTGATGGTTTATATCATATTGGGAGTGTATTTCTACTAAACATTGATATCTTATGTCCGTGGTGCTATTGTTGAATCCTACTACCTTAACATTAGTATCTTCTTTTTTTAAGTTTAAAATTCTGAACGCCCTCTCGGAAATGAAATTGCCTTGTGATCCAGAATCAAGTAACACTCGCAATGGAACTAAATCCTTACGAGCGTTTTTGACCATAACAATAGCTGTGGATAGCATCACCGTTACATGCAGGTTTCTATCACAATTGACATTAAATTGACTAATGTTTTGCGTTTCGGAAGTATCAGCTATTGGTACTTGAGTATCTTGTTCTGAACTTATAGCTGCCATCTGGGATTGCAAGGTACTAGGCTTATCCGTATGCAATAGTGAATGATGTTTGCCGTGACACATTCGACAGTGACTGGCTCGGCACATTAACGTAGTATGATTTGGATTGAAACAATTGGTACATAATTTGTTTTCCTTCACGATATTAAATTTCTCGTTAGGTTTCAAGTTTAAAAACCGGTCACATTGGTTAAGATAGTGCTTACCTTTACATGCCACGCATTGTGGAAAAAAAAAAAAAAAAAAAAAAAAAAAGTGATAGCTGGATGTATTTGAAACAGCTGTTAGAAATTAAATAAATAAGTGTACTTTTACCATACTTTAACCAAAGGAATATGTATAATAGACATTAAGTTAACATTGTTCGTGTTTGTAGCTTATAAAAAAGTAATTTTGACAAAAATCCACATCTTGAACCGACGAAACCGGCCGGCTGTCAAATCAATTCTTATATCTTGGATTTCTTCAACGTCTTCGTGTTTACCGGGGGAGTACTATTTCATAATTAATTACAATAACCAACACTATCTAAGTCTCAATATATAGTAACAATATATATTAAATAAATTATAAATTCAAATTTTTCACCAGAACATATCCAACTGTCAAATTTGAAAATTGCGAGTTACTTGCTTACATTTTAATACCATCCATTACATTTTAATTGCATTGTGTTAGTAATTACATACCAGAATAGATAGTGTTTGTACTAAGTAGTTCTTAATGCTACTGATTTCTAAATTAAATAAAATTTACACTTAAGTAGTAGGTACCAAATAATTACTCCACATAGTTACCTACCTCAACTACATCAATTCACAAACATTTGGCATAGTACTATTTTCTATCTTAACTTGACATTTTATGAATATTAAGAATTTTGACTATAGTAGCTACAGTCTCATAGCTACTGACAATTTACAACAAATTAGTACAGCATAGCCAAGTGTAGCCAACAAATAAGTACATTTTTTGTTACAACAATTAAGGCCATTGTAGTTTTATTAAATTTTAAATTCTAACTTTGATTTTTAATATTTTCAGTGTGCCTTTTGGTTGCTTTGGTACTTGAGGAACATAGAAGCTAATTCTTCACCCAATATGATGACCCGTAAAGCAACTGCAAAGGATACAGAGATGAAGCTGAAGCAGGCCCTTCTGGATTTGCGGGCCTCTCGTGACCTCTGTGACCGGCTGATGCAGGAACGGGATGACAGTGAAGTGGAAATCGTTAAGATCTTGGATAAAAACAAGCAACTGAAGTTTGAACTTACAGAGCTTCACAATAAATATGAAGATGTGTTGACACAGTGTAACCAAATGCAGGACACTATAAATAATTTCACGGAATGCAGTAATATGCATGAGCAGGCTTTGAGTAGAATTAATGAATTGGAAGTAAGCTTGTGTCTTGCTAATAGAAATATGAATAACTTAGAAACAATTAATAAAAAATTGTCTATAGATAAAACATCTCAAAGCTTATTCGATGAGTTGACTGTCTGTAGCCCTGACTTCATCGAGGAGCAATCAGTATTAGTTAATTGTTCTAAAAATAATTCTAGCAATAATAGTTTCTCTAGTGTGAGAAAGCTGAAAAAGTACATTAGAATTAATAAATTCATAAAAAAAACTAAAAAAGTAATTAATAGGTATCACAAAAATAAGATACAAAATTCAGGTAGAATGGAACGTTTGAAATTAATTGAAAAGTTAAATAGCATAAATAACAGTGCTAACTTAAGCAAAAATAGCTACATTGATTATAGTAAAAACTTAGAATGGAAAATTGAAAATCTAGAACATACATTAAAAAACATGTTGACAAATATTCAAAATTTATCACAAAAACAATTAAATTACCAGATTGTAGCGTCAAATGACATGGTGGACTTATGCAATTATAATGCAGAGCGCTTTGAGTCATTGAATAAAAAGCGTTCATGTAGGTGTTCATTTAGTTTAAATGACAATAAAGAACAACCTACTAGTTCACTTTTGGATAAACAGATAGACCCTGAAACTTGCACTAAGGCCAAACTATGTACAATAACACCTCTTCACAAAAACCTCGATGAAGTTAGGAGCAAGACGACTACTAACAAAGAAAATATAATTATGTATTCCGATGAGATAGGCAAAAATATGGGGCACATAATGGAACAGTATACAGGGCAACTGGTGACTAATTTTTGTATGCCTGGTGCCAGTTATTCTCAAATATTTGACAAAATTAAATGTAATAATTACTCTCCTAACACTACAATCATTGTTTTTATTGGTAGGAGGGGAAACACAAATATAAATAATTTGAGACAATTATTTGAATGCCTGTGTGACCTAAATGTAAAAAAAATTATTCTTCTTGCTTTACCGTACAGTGAGTCATTGACAAAAGGTGAAAATTACTACAGGCACAAGTTTAATATGAAATTACAAAGTATGACATATTATAACAGTAAATTTGATTTTATTGACACTAATGTATTCATTAGGAAATTTTATTTGACCAAAGATAATTATTATCTATCGTTTATTTCCAAAAAACAGATAGCAACCTCGCTATCATATTTTATTTCAAACATAGCCAATTCTTTGGCTAATAATTATACTGTCTTTATTGGGCAGGAAAATAATTTGACATGTGGTGACCATTTGGAATGTGAACCAATGCATTTAAATTAAAACTTAAGACAAAAGAGACACTCTCTGGCAACCAAATTGCTACATCTTCTATTGTAAGTTATGCTGGACACTCACCTCAATTTACAAATGATGATTATGTAATAAATAAGAAAACTATAAGTTATAAAGGTATTAACCTGGTCCATCAAAATATTCAAGGATTGTTGGGTAAAGACTTAGAACTGGAATTATTTATGAATTGTAACAGTATTGACATTTTATGTATTACTGAACATTGGCTGAAAAATCATCAACTAATGTTCAACTTTAATAATCACCAGGTTGTCAGCTCGTTCTGCAGATCAAACTTGAATCATGGCGGCTCTTTAATAATAACTAAGAAAAATATAAAGTCCAAAGAAAGAATTGACCTTGTGAGCCTATCTGTTGAGCGAGTTACGGAAATTGCATGTATCGAGTTTGAGCATTTCATTGTTATGAGTGTGTACAAACCTCCATGTGCGGCTTACGAGAATTTCCAAAACATTATGGAGGATGCTTTACTTAAAATTAGTGGTAGCCATAAAACAATTCTTATCTGTGGAGATTTTAATATTAATATTTTAGAGAAGAATTCATTAACCAACAACTTTTTAAACTTATTTAAGTCTTATGATTTACACAATTGTTTCTACGAACCTACAAGAATTACTGCCACAAGTGCTACCTGCATTGATAATATTTTTTCTAATATGAAGCCTAATCAGAAATCCATAATTAATTTACTACATTCTGATCACTGCGGTCAATTAATTTCATTTTCTAGGAAAAAAGCTGCTCCTCAGAAAACTAAAATCAATTTTATTCCCATGAGTGTAAGCAGACTAGAAAAGTTTAAATTAAATTTGAGTCAGAAACTGCCACAGTTACCTTATCATGACTGTACTGAATACCTATATAATGCTCTTTTTAATCTTATTAGCAATGAATTTAATACACACTTCAAAACTAAAACAGTAACAATCAGTGACCGTCTTTCTTTTAGTGAGTGGGCCACCGCTGGCATTTACAAAAGTCGGAACAAATTATATGAACTATATGGTGAAAAATCCTGTAATTTTAACCCCGCATTCATCAATTATGTTAAAAATTACTCAAAAATCTTTAAACGAGCTTGTTCCACTGCAAAATCTATTTATTTAAAAAATAAGATAACTAGATCTCAGAATAAAATTAAAGAAACGTGGAATATTATTAATAGTGAAACTGGTAGAGCTCGAGCACGCGCACGTGATTTCGTCTTGAATGTAAATAATGTAGATATCAAAGATGAGTTAAAAATTGCATCCGAATTTGAAAGATTTTTTACAGATATTCCTTTCATGACAACTAAAACGCTTGATTCATCTTCGATATCAGCTGAAATGATTCTTAAGGAAAGTGTTTCTGAATGCGATGTTAGTTTTGAATTCTCAACGGTTAACTCCAGAGATATCGTAAATACATTTAAAACTATTGATGTTAAAAAAACTATGGACCTCTGGGGACTTTCTGTAAATACTATTTCATCTATAATACACGTAATTGCCCCTTACTTGGCCATCGTGTTTAATAGCTGTATAGCTTCGGGTGTGTTTCCTGACTTGATGAAACATAGCAAAGTAATACCTTTATTTAAGTCTGGAGATACTTCTGACCCCACGAATTTTCGACCGATATCTATATTACCAACGCTAAGTAAAATCTTTGAAAAGGTAATGCTTAATCAACTCCTCGTTCACTTTCAAAAATATAGTTTATTACATAAAAACCAATTCGGTTTTACGAAGGGCCGTTCAACCACAGATGCAGGAGTTGAATTACTAAAAAATATATATTCAGCCTGGGAGAATTCACGAGATGCTTTGGGAGTATTTTGTGATTTATCCAAGGCTTTCGACTGTGTAAATCATGATACTCTTGTCAGGAAATTACATCACTATGGCGTTAGGAATAAAGCTCTCAACGTTTTGACTTCTTACTTGACTAATAGAATACAAAAGGTTGATATACATGGTCAAAGATCTTCTGGAGCTGCGGTCAAAATAGGGGTTCCGCAGGGTTCAATCCTTGGTCCTTTTCTATTTTTAATATATATTAATGATCTACCTTACTGTATAAAGGACAGTCATGACATAGTGTTGTTTGCAGATGATACATCTCTGATTTTTAAAATAAATAGACAAATGACTAATTATGACGAAGTAAACAATGCACTATCTAAAGTAGTAGATTGGTTTAACATTAATAATTTGCTATTAAATGAAAATAAAACCAAACTAATTAAGTTTTGCACACCCAATGTCAAACGGGTTGAAACAATGGTACAAATAAATGGGATTGGATTGGAACCTGTTGAATCTACTATTTTCTTGGGCATAGTGTTGGATGCTAAATTGCAATGGGGTCCACACATTGAGAGAATATCTGGTAAGTTAAGTTCAGCTGCATATGCAGTTAAAACTATCAGACGACTTACCGATGTAGACACAGCCAGAATTGTGTACTTTAGTTATTTCCATAGTATTATGTCTTATGGAATTCTTCTCTGGGGTAATGCTGCGGATATTAACACCATATTTGTTTTGCAAAAACGAGCAGTACGAGCTATTTACCAATTAGGTCCTCGGGTTTCACTTAGGGAAAAGTTCAAAGAAATAAATATTCTAACAGTGGCATCACAATATATATTTGAAAATTTAATGTACGTACGAAAAAACATAACAAATTTTTCTGAAAAGTGTGACATTCATAATGTTAATACGAGGAACAAACATAATCTTGTGGTACATGCTACTCGTCTCCACAGAATAAGCAATTCTTTTATGGGACAATGTATACGCTTCTATAACAAACTCCCAAATAATATTCGAAGCCTACCTATTAATAAATTCAAAACTGCTATTAAAAATAAACTGTATACTAAAGCATACTATAAGGTGTCTGATTACATAAATGATTCTAACGCATGGGGGTGAATTTGCTCGAGGTCCATGCATTTTAAATATGTTTATTAATTATGCATATAATCTATAATGTGTCTTATAGTTGACTCGGAAGCATAACTTTAGTTTAAATTTGTTTTAGTTAATAATCAAGAAGCATGTGTATGTCATTCTCACTAAAAAGGTCTTGTGGCGGTGTCGTCTTGCGTCGGGTCGTTACGTTCCCTAAAATATGGTTGAGCGAAGCGATGGCTGATTCTTGCGTCATGCCTGTGAACAGGTGCCGCCAGCGGGGCCTGGTCATCTCATGTTTTCTTGATTGATGTAAACGTAGGTCTTATAATTAGTTGTTATCTTTAGATGGACAATTGTATGACACATGCAATAATAATATGTAATAATTGTTTTTTTTTTGTACAATGTGTGGACATTGTATTCTTATAACATTGTTAACCGGATCTTAAATGTATGCTTACCACTTATATTGAAAGGAATATCTGTAAGTACCTAACTAACAATAACATAAAATGGTGGTGGGTATCAAAATTTTAATTGCTTAGTTCAATAATAATTATGATTAATTAAATTATATAGAAAAGCTTTTCACAAGATAAATAATCCAAATGCGTGGGAGTAATGACTACCCAAACTTTACGCATGTTAAAATGTAACTTAAATTATATTGATAATTATTTATTGACTTGTATTGATGTTTTGAAATCATTACGAAATTGTAAGCTGTGGAGTTTCTTTCGCCATTTCTTCTCCATATCAGCATAATAATAATTATTCGTCCCGAAATGGTGGTAGGGTTTTGACGATTTAAAAGTACTTAGCAAAGTCCATTTAAATAAAGAGCTTTTTCATTTTCATTTTCATTTTCATTTTCATTTTCATTCATTTTCATTTTCATTTTCATTTTCATTTTCATTTTCATTTTCATTTTCATTTTCATTGTGGTAAAAAAATGGGAGACATGACCTTGGACGATCCAAAATCTTGATTCGATCGGTTGGTTATAAAATTTCTTTCTTGCCGTGTCTCATTTGTTGGATGTTGCGATCCCTGAGCCTGAATAGTCTCTAATAGATCGGCTTCTTTACGTATGAAATCCTGAAAATCCTGTAAAGTAGGTAATTCATTACTACTCTTTTCTTCCCATTTTATTTGCAATTGGCTATCTAATTTTGGTAACATAAGAAAAATAATTATGGTGTCCCATTGGTCTACAGGTAATTTCTGCAACTTGAGAGCACGAATATTCTTGGAAATATTATCATTAAATAAATTAAGATTCTGACTTGTTCGCTTGACATTCGGGAAATGACATAAAGATTTTAAATGACTTTGGACTAACAATTTGGGGTTATTGTAGCGATCGCAGAGGATATTCCATGCAATAGAATAGTATTCCGCTGAGAACTGTATAGATTCTACAGTTTCCTTTGCGTTGCCAAAAAGCGATTGTCGTAAATAGTGAAATTTTTGAATATCACCTAATGACTTATTGTCATTTATAAGGGCCTGAAATGTGTCGCGAAATTCTAACCAAATACTTAAATTGCCATCGAATTTTGGTAATGAAATTTCCGGCAACTTTACTTGCACTGATGACTGGCCAGTCGACTGATGACTACCTGTAGTATTACCACTAGTCACGTTGGAAAAACCCTGGTCAAATCTGTCACACAAATCCCTTGCCTTAGCAACGGTGTCAAAATACAAAATTTCGAAATTTTCTCGCTGCGCTAAATTTTCCTCTGGATTATCAATTAATAAATCTAAATCATTTTGGACAATATCGAATTCAGACAAAAGTTTAGTTATGCTAGAAATTCGTTCTTTTAAATTATGAAGTTGACTGTTAGAAATTTTATTATTGTCGGAAATTTTATTTAAGAATTTATCAAAATTTGTTATTTTTGCTTTTAGGCTTCCGCGTAACAAAATAAACTTTTTGATGTCCACCTCAGCCATATTAAATATACGTAATATTACTCCCTTTTGTGTTTTCCGTTCGGGGTCACCATGAAGACGCCGGCACCGATGATGCGACGTCTGTTTGTATTTGGGTTGCTTGGATTGGTCTCTCGGTTATTTTTATAGTTAATTGGAGATTGAGTAAAACATTCGTATTGCTCTTAGAATTGGTATATATTGACAATCACCAAGTTTGTTACATTGACACATATAAAAAATCCATAAACTAATAGAAAAGGTTTAATGAAATTAAACAACTACCAACGGAGCTCATAACAGTTAGTGATCATAATGTTTTTATTAATACTGTTACTACCTTGTTGCTTACAAAAAACAATGTAGGTACTTCGCCTGGTCATAAAAAAAATAACCGTAACCTACCCATCACCCAGCCATGTAGGTGCATAAAACACTAGACTCGCCCAAAAATGTAAATTATGAATTTCAATGATTAAATAAATTTATTATATGACATGTAATTATGACCAATGATTAATATTCGATGTTAATAATTTTGTTCTTTAACTATTACTATGTTTATATAAATTTTATTAAATTCATTTTAATTTCACAATTTGTATACCGCAAAGGTACGACATGTTGATACCTACCAATTAAACCTAACACCTATGTACACATGCTTCGGACAAATAAATTATCTTTATCTTTATGTTTTATGAAGTTATGAAAAATGATTTGTTATGAAGAATGATCATTAGGGTTTTAAATGGTATGAGAAATATTTTCTGACCTCCAATGATAGGAAATGAAAAGTTATGTAAGAAAATGCGCACCCAAAAAAACATATAGTCGAATTGAGAACATCCTCCTTTTTTTGAAGTCGGCTATAAAGAACTATTAACTATACATATAATAATATCGTTCATAATCTACTTTAACAGAATAGCAATCCTTATTAATCCGAGCTAATTAGCTGATCGGATCAAGTTCACCATCGCAGCGATGTAAGCGCTTTATTGGCAATGCGACGATACAACTACAAATTTAAGTTGCAGGCCAGGCACACTGGGAGCATTCGTTTTTTGAATCCTTATATATTGAGCTTTACATAATGAGGAGGTCGATGGTGCTGAGGTAGTACGTTCTTCGTATAGATCACGAAAGCTAAGCAACCAAGTGCGCGGTCGGTGCTCGGATGGGTGACCGCTGAAAAACTTTCTATTCAATTTTCCTCCATGCTTCGGAAGGCACATTAAGCTGGTGGTCACGGCTGCTGTCGAAAGATATCAGTCGTTTCCAAGGAGTGCTGTCAGGGGTTCGGTTGCTGTCACGTTCGGAAGCATCCTCGTGGCGGACCCTGGTAACGTGGTAGGGAAACTTTCTAGGCGGGTGTGTGGAATTTGATGTCAAGTGTGTCCCCTTGGCATTCGAAGTCACATGCCATCGTCGAGTTGTTTTTGTTTTCCCACCAAGGCTAGTTCCGGACGGCCCTTTTCAGGGCCACGACAGCGCCCAAAGTCCCCTGGGTGCGGTGCGACCGCTGTAAACCTGCACACGTAGTCCTTAAAAGGAAGGGAGATGGTGGTAAAAAAGCTCCTCAGAGCACTCGCCGTGGTACTCTTCATCGCCGATGATGCGGATCGCGCGACGCTGCAACCTATCCAAAGCATCGAGTAAGTACTTGGCGGAGCCATCCCACAGGTGCGAGCAATACTCTACACAGGACCGTACTTGCGTCTGGTAAAGCAAGCACAGTTGATCAGATGTAAAGAAACGCCGCACCTTGTTCAGGACTCCGAGTTTCCGTGAAGCTGTTTCTATCACGCATTCGATGTAATCCTTCGGATTCAAGTCGCTGCGAACCTCCATACCGAGCAAGGTGATACTGCTGCCGTTAGTGTTCTGCCCTGAGGAGAGGTAAGGGAAAGGAATGGCAAAGTTTTAGCCGTAAGCACGCACCTGAATTTTTTTGGCATTGAACTCCAGCAAATTTGCTGTACCCCATTTAGAAACAAGGTCCAGTTCCCGGCTGAGTTCAATGAAAATATTCTCCCTAGTCTTGTTTTGCCGCTGCGTGTCCGAAATATCCCGCATGCACTGTTGTCTGCATAGCAATGGATGTTCCCAAGAGGAATCATATCTTTGATATGCCGAAGAAACAGTGTAAAGGATAAAACAGAGCCCTAGGGAACACCGGCATTCATTGATATGAACCGATAATTACCTACCTACCAACTTTAATCCTTCAGAAAATAAGTACTGGATCACTGGATTAATTGAGACAGGTACCTAGGTAGGTACTAAATTACGAATAAAAATATGTTTACTTATTTCATAGTGACTAAATTAAAATGAAATAGGAAAATACGACTGCTGTAATATTTGCTGCGGAGAATACAAGCGGCGCAGTATGTATTTATAAATCCAAGAGATATTTATGTATAGGTAACTACAATTTTATTGTCCTTGTCGATAACTCGGGCAATGATTAATGGTAATGAGATATTGTACATAAAATATTACACATACCATACATTTGTCACATGACAAATGTGCATGTTTTTTATTTTGAAAAACATATCTGCGCACACGATTACCGCCCGATTTCTTGCGGTGGGAAATCCTTTATGGACCTAATCTCAATGTGAGCTAGACAGTGAGGCGTGTTTGTGACTCGCCCGAGAATACCACCACCGCCACTTATAACCATCGGTTTTAAGTGGGTATTCCCAATTACATTGGTCACAGCCCTTTGTGGGGACGTTTCGGAAACGATGCACAGTGGACGCCTTGTTGACGAAACGTGTTCGGGCTGCTGCACCAAATGGCAGGTCGAGCTGCACCTGAGGGGGATAACCCTAGGGTACCTACTAGGGCAATCCCCAGACGTGGGGCCTCCAGTGTGCACAGGAGAGCCACTCCATGCGCAGGCTTCACTTTATGGCTAGAGAAGACTGGTGGTCGTTGCCGCCTACTGCCTGTCCGTCTACGCCGGGTGGGAGCGGCTTAGAGAGTTCTCCTCCCGCTCCCTCTCCGCGGCCTCCTGCGAGATCACCGTCTCGCAGAAGGAGGCAACAGCGTCCTAGACCCTCCCATTGCCAAGCATGGATCTGAACATACTTGGCAAAGAGATGTCTCTTCCACCGCTCATAACGCATAGCGCTCATGTCGCCAGGCTAGTGCCTCTGCGGCTACGAGAGCAAGTTGCTGATCCCGCAACCGCACTACGACCAGCTGCGACTCTATGTGGATGCACCTGGGCCAACACCAGGGCATTTGGTGCATCTGGTGCAGAGCATCTCTCTAAGAAACTATGTATATACGTTTTCCTTTTTTCAAATTTCGACGACGATTTTAATCAAAGTTATTAAGAAAATTTTTTGTATTTTCAAAAAACGAAATAGACGTAGTTTTTACTATGTTAAAAACATTCTAAAATATCATATTAAAACGGTATATATCGTATAAGAAAGTAGTAATTAAAACGTTTTCTCTTTTTATTTGCAGGCGGTGCTCGCCGAGCATCTTCTTCACTACAAAGTATAAAACAAAGTCGCTATCCGCCGTCTGTCTGTCCCTGTGTATTCTTAGATCTTTAAAACTACGCAACGGATTTTGATGCGGTTTTTTTTAATAGATAGAGTGATACTTAAGGAAGGTTTATATGTATTACGTGTCACAAAAAAAACCGCATCAAAATCCGTTGCGTAGTTTTAAAGATCTGAGCATACATAGGGACATACAGACGGCGGAAGCGACTTTGTTTTATACTATGTAGTGATAATAATTAGTCCTGGCAATTCTAATCAGGATAATGGGATATTCTTATCGAATAATTGTAATGTCATCAGTATTTGATAAGTTAAAAAGTTTAAATGAATAAATCTGACCGTTTAAAGTGGGTCAAAATTGCGTACATAGGAGTCGGTTACATACAAGAAAACATACAGGTGAAGCTTAAATTTTAATAAGCGTCTTAAAAAGTTATTTGGCACAATATATGACAAAAGTTGTCCAACTATTGGAATATCTACTAACCGATATTTTTAAAAATACTGTATCAAAAATATGGGCCGTGCAAAATTTTTACGAGAATTCTGAAGAAAGTTTAGTGTACCTCAAGCTTTAGGGCCGTGTTTGATCGAAATGTGTCAAGTCTGAATGTGGCCCAATAAATTATTGCTAATTTCGCGATGCGCTGTACAGATTAGGGACATCGCACACTAGGTTGAAATTGATTTGTGATACCTATTTTAAAATCAAATGACTGTAATGAAAATTGTATGAGACGCGTCCACCCACCAACAAATATTTGAAATAGTATAATAATAATACTTTATCGCACAAAACTTAAGTAGAATACATACTGGGTGTAAAAGACATGAACAGTCAAACGAGAACCATGTATTCTATACATCAAAATAAGACATATTTCAACAAAATTATTGCTGGGAAATGATTTTTATATTTTGGTGTTAAAAAAATTGCAAATTGTACTGCGCAATGTAAAGGGCTCAACTCGCACGCAACTCGCAAAAACGCCATAATTTTGCCAGACGGCGGCCCCGTTCTTTAGTGTCCGTGATGCGCATCGAGTGAGCTACATTGAACGCTAACGTTTTGAAGCCATTTTTTGCTATGAAATACTAAAAAAAATGATAATGTTTCTTTAGACAATAAATAAGAAATAATGTTTAGAATACGTTTACATAAAAAAATGAAAAAAAAATTTTTGACTTTCACCTTCAATAAAATCGTAACTATCAATTTCCCAGGTATAGTCTGTTATGATGGTGAGCAGAATACATGGTTCTCGTTTGACTGTTCATGTCTTTTACACTCTGTATACGATACTTACATTACTATTACAATTTAATTGTGCATTAGAAGAGTGTTGCTTTTGGTTGCACAGAGGTTCCCAAACAGACAGGGCAGGGTATCTTGGGCAACCAATAAAACATTAAATAAAAAACAAACATGTCAGTAGTTTCATAAGGATACCACTAGTTTCAACTTCAGAATCCTTGCAACAATGTCTTTAATATTTTTATGATACAATATGATTTATTAAAGAAATTTGAATTTGAATTTTTTATACCACATTGGTGGCAAACAAGCATACGATCCGCCTGATGGTAAGCGGTCACCACAGCCTATGGACACTTGCAATACCAGGGGTATCACACGTGTGTTGCCGACTTTAGCAGAAACTTTTTCACACCTTTCCTGAAGACGCTCATGTTGTAGTCCTTAGGGAAAACCTCGACATGGGAGTTCATTACACCACCGAAGCGTACGCGGAAGAAAATTTATTCTAAAACGCACAGTACGTGACCAACGCAGTTCCAGTGTGAGGATGACCTGCCCTACGCCTGCCGATGGCGAGCGGTGCGGTTATAGAAAGAAGCTGATAGCATCATGTCAAATAGTTCCTCAGAACACATTCCGTTATACAACCGATAGAAAACGCTTAATAACGAATCGTATTTATCTTCTTTCTCGATGTTAGCATTTAAATGTGGGTGTCACATATTTTAATGCATCTAAGGAATGCTTGCCGAGAAGTGTATGGTAAGACCTTATAATGGTCACTGATGAGGTGGAAATCTGACTATAAAATTCTCAACGTCATACACTCCACAAAACCTTTATTTCAATGAATCCTCGTTTAGTTTAGTTGTACTGTAAACTGTTTAGTTTGCGAAAGGCCTTACAACGCTGATGAATGTTTCACGGCTTGCTGGGTCAGCATCGGTTGAAAACGCTGGCATATGCTATTGACGTCGGGGATACACTGTAATGAATGTCAGTTTTCGACGGTATTCAGGAGGTCATGTTCATTTTCCATTTAATATTGACATGTAATGATATATTTGGTATTACTAGACCTTATTTATAAAAGAAAACTCGATAGTAACAAGAAAAACAGTAAAAAAAACTGTAAACCGACTACGAAAAGAATAAAATCAGTTAAAATCGGGGTTTTACATGGTAAAAATAACGAATCTATTGGCATCTTATTCACTCAAATCGGGTGAATAGTTTAGGCCCTACAGAGGAAATTACAATCATACATACATGGCCTGTTAAAATCACAACGTTTCTGTGCTTCGCCGTAGTTGGGTAAAAAGGAACAGACTCGACGATCCGATCACGAGCGGTAATGCTCCGTTACCACCGCGTAGTTCACAAAGCAACACTACTCAACCAGGCACTAGTCACACCTTTGTCAATCACCGCACCCGTCGAACAAGAGTGCGAAGACCCGGTCTACCAACTTCGCGCTATACTCGGTACAGACCCGTACCGGAGCGCTTTTTCCGACTTCCGCCATGACACGACGTGCCAGAGCCGAGGTCCGGGCCTTTAGAGGCACCCTCGGGTTTGTCGCTCCCTTCAGATTTAAACGCCCTTTTTTGTGACGATGGGTAATCCATTTACGGTGTGTGCGGGACTCACTAAAACCCCCGGTACCCTCCTAAGCTCTTGTAGGGGGCTTTTAGGGATCGGTGCACAAGTGTGCGCCATTACACCAAAACGCCTCCGGGCGGGCCTGGTCCTCAGTGTTTCCTAGTACCTTAACGCATTCCCCCTGAGGCGCGTAGACCGCCTCAGGGGGAATGCGTTAAGGTACTGGCATCTGGCAAGGATGCGGAGCGGACATCATTCTATTTCATTCAAATACCGTTCCAAATACATTGCAATAAGGTCATTAATTGAACAAATTCAACGCTGAAATGGCGTGCTGTAGCGCGTCCGGTGGCCGTTGAATTTGTTCAATTAGTGACCTTATAGCCGTGTAACAGAATGATGTCCGCGCCGCCGTGCCCTTGCCAGACGCCAAATCAGTGTGCTTTACGCCTTAGTATGAGCTTTGACAACATCTCCAAAGCCAACTTAAACAGAACCGAATTAATTGGTTCTTTTATAAAACATTCAGCGGCCATTTTCTCCGTCTATTTCCTTGCTATTAGTGTGATAAATACATCAAGATCGCGAACGATCGCGAAAACCGTCACAACAAAAGAAAAATGGACCTTAAAACAAACGAATTAGAGCGAAAAGGGAACAAAGCTGGCAGGAATTAAAGTCTTTAGACACCGATGGTGACGGAAAATGTGTATTAAACGTTAAGAAATAGAGTGCATTTTTGATCCAACTCTTTTTGTGTGCGGTTGCTAATCGGTCTGATCACCCGCTTTCCATCCGTCTTAGAACGTCGATGAAGATTAGTAGCGAACCGTTAGTGTTGTCAAACTGTTAATTGATAGATTTGTCGATACTTTTAGAGTAATTAATCGACGGGTGATGGATGTTTTAGTTAACGAAGAAAAAAGATATTCGATTTATTTTTACATTTTTCTTGTGGTTCTCCCACGTGGTACAGGCGTGTAATGAGAAGAGACGTTAATCTCGAGACAATGCGACAAAAAGTAATTTGAATGTGGTGTGGGTGAATGTGTGTGAATTAAACACCTAAATGCAGCCTCGAAAAGCAACGCCGAAAAGCTGTGTAATAGAGATGAGGTAAACCGGTATGTAACTTTTGGAAATGATTATGTAGTTTACATCAAAATGATACTTTTGGTTGTGCGATAGTTCTCCAGGACACTATTAAGACGTCAGCAATAATTAAATGTTAATTAAGGGTAGACCTTCATAAATAGATACGGTAATTATAATGTTTCTCTACCATTAAAATTTTCTACAACAGTCAATATAATATAAACTCCTTTTTATAAGGTCGGTTAAAAAGATGCTTAATACCTACTGTTAGAAAGCATTTTTGAAATCTGCTCTAACTCAAACACCGTAACAAGAATATCTATTACTCGATTATATTCCTATTAAGAAGATTAAAGTGTAATCTCAATAAATGTTTTTTGCTTTCTAATCTTCGGATTATAGTAATTTATAGTTCCCAGTTGAACCTTAGATGATAAATGGTTATTAATATTGAATGTTCCGAATACTGTCACTTGCGATACCCTCTAGCATTAAAAATACATTAATTGCCACCACCATCAAGTATTAGGTACGCTGTGACCAAACGATACATCACTAGCGTGTAAATAAAAAAAAATGTACACTAATTCCATCATGTTGGCCCCTACGCTAGCCGCATGCTAATAACTGAGTAACAAAAGAGTACTAAAGAAAATAAAATGAAATTGGAATCCGTTGGTCAATTATCAACAAAAATTGGCCAAAATAGAACGCTAGGTGAAACGACATTTGACCGCCAGGGCTGTTAGGTTCTGAAGAAGAAGAAAATTAGGAACTACCTTATGTTTTTTTGTAATCTTCGACAGGAAAGCTCTTGATCCTTAACTTTCAGTTATAAAACTTTTAATAAAGTCAAAGGTTGATAAGGCGAGCTTATCCCGGCCACCTCAACTGCTGAATGGATTATCCTCGCTTCGACACTTATCAATAGCTCGAATACTTTTATGGTTGGTAGTATATCGATACCTATTACATATTTTATACAGTGCGCGTCCTGACTCGAAGTGACCAGATATTTTTTTATTTTTGTAAATTTGATAAAAGTTTTAAATAAGTAAATATCTACAATAATTTCAGCAATGTCAAATAAAAATTTAAACGAAGTCACTGAATTAAAAAATCAAATGTATAAATTATTTTTAATATGCATTTCTCAAATTGTATTGATATGGACCTGGTCTGAAATAAATGTATTTTATTTTTGTATTTTATTTATTTTATTTTTATTTTATTTATTTATTTTATTTTATAAATTAAATGATCGACGGTATTTGTAAAAATATCTAAGCGAATCTTTTTTTATCATTTTTCGAAGTTGGTTTGCTGACAACCCTATTCCCTGTCCGGACCACATGACGTGAGACGCGGACAGAATTTTACATGTTGCTTTTTGAACTTTTTGCTTTGAATCGAGATTAATTTTTGTGGCCCACCCTGCATGAGCGGCTACTCTATTTGCGCAATGTCAGCTTGTTGGAGGGATCGCCAAGTTTTTAGGTCGTCGTGTGGTTTGGAAAGGTCTCGCGTAGTGATGTGTAGCCAACGTTTGACGGATGTGTTATTTCTGTTTTTATTTTTTTATCAGCGGACCTATATATTTTTTTGACAGATGAAAGTGACGGTCACCGACTGAATTACATATTCATTGCTGTTTTTATACGACAAGGGCCATTGTAGCGTGTCGTGTAAAACAGCAATGGATATGCAATTCACTCGGTGATTATCACTTTCATCTGCCAAAAAAGTTATCGAATAGGCTTACAGCCCGCCTAGCATGACCACCGAAACACGATATGATATAGCCATTTATCGCGTTGAACTGTCAAAAATTATTGGATATAACTGCAATCTTGAAAATTTATCGAAACTGCGAACATGTATCAGCCTTATAAATGTTCGCAGTTTCGATAAAATTCCAAGTTGGCGGTTATTTCCAATAATTTTTGACAGTTCAACGCGATAAATGGCTATATCATATCGTGTTTCGGTGGTCATGCTAGGCAGGCTGAGCTGAGATAATTTAGAGTGTAAAATCTGTCCTGGTTCTTTGATTTGTTCTTTGGTTCACTGAAAGTTCAGTTGTTTTAAGTATGATGCCCCTTTTTGCTTAGGTGACCTGACCACCGAAGGCGTGTAGCTTACCTCTCGGTCTTTTATCGGTTGCATTTCGGGGAGTGTGCGGAGGTTCCTCATAAATTGATCCCCCCAGCCCTCTTCCACCACCGGACGACCAGACGCGGCGAAGGCTTTCACCCTTACGTTGTGGATATACCTCCCATCCGCACGATGCGCTTTGCTTCCTCTTTCATTATGCGTACAGCTAAGGAGTGAAACTCGTTATCCCGGATCAATATAATCTGGATATCTTTAAGGCCAGAGTGAACAAGCATCTTCTAGGCGAGCGTGTACCATCTTAGGCCACATCTTCGCTGCACATCAGGTCAGATTGTGGCCAAACGCTCTGCCTATCAAACATAAAAAAGGCGACAGACTGGTAACCTGTCATTATTTTGGGATAATGCGCGGGCCATACTGCCATATCTGACTTTATGTTTAACCCAATATTAACTAAAGCTGTTCTTGACTTAATTTGGGATTATGAGCGTGATTATTAAGCGGGTTGGGGAAGACCTAGGAGAATGCGTATCGATCAAATCGAAGATGTCTTGAAAAGGGCCAAGTCAAAAGTTCTCGGAACCGCCGAGTATGTATGAAACTGTGATGAGAGAGGATGAAGCATAAGAAATATGTATGGATGGTAGCAAGTGGAAACATGGGACTCTGCCTACACTCTGCCTGCCTATGGGAGAAAGGCGTGACTTTATGTAGGAACTTTGTCTATCGACAAGTTAGACGGCTGAAGCACATCACTATATCCAGATAACGGTCGCAGCTTCTCAGCTAAGAGGAGGTAATTTCGTACCGGAACATCTAAGATACAGTTGGCCGTCAAAATTTCTTCGCCTTCTTTACACTAATCAAAATCAATTTTACTTTTCTTCTTTCCGGAGACCCGAGACGAAAAGTCTTAGGGCGTTTGTGCACTACCAGGAATTTTACTGTCCGGCAGTCCGATTTTTTACGGTCCGATGTGGCATGAAACAAAAACGGATGACTGGCTTGTACAGTCAACAGCACGTCGGGCTATACAAAACTGTCAAATTTCTCCAAACGATTTTCAACCTAAGACTATTCTATAAAGTGCATAATCGATTGGGAAATTTTGACAGTTTGTGGTAACACAACGTGCTGTTGTCTGTACACTTGTCTGTCTTTTTACTGTACGGCAGTCCGGCTTTTTACGGTCTGTGTCGCATGAAAAAAAAATTCGCTCGTAAAATGTCATCTGAAGAAGGTTGGACGAAATAACTCCTATGAAAAACTTTTAAACATTTATAAACTTGTTAAGAAAATGCTACTTCCACTAAAATTTATATTAATATAAATTAAAGGCTTTTTCTGTTTGTAAAATTCTTGAGCCCATAAACTTCGTTGTAGTTTTTGTTTTACGTGCATTTACTATACCTAGTACTTGATATTGCCACTGCTATAATATAATATAACAATAATAATAATAACAAAAACTACAAAATTTAAAATTTTATGTAACCCCTTACATAAAGGGGAATGCCCACTTACTATAGGGCCTTTGGCCTGGTGTGAACAGAGACTATAACATTTATTTTGTAATTTGTATATTAGATAAAAATACTAAGAAAATGTGTGCTAATTTTGTATCAAAATCCTTAAATACAGATATTTTTACAAGTGACTAAAATGGTAAAAAGTGAATATTATTGGGTTATATATTAATAGTTAACAACAACTAATTGATACAAAAATAATTTCAGAATCGCTTGCTTAATTAATGAAATAATTATTAGCAAAGTAATTATTTTGGTAGCATCATGTTCACACCAGGCCAGCAATGGGCAATCTTCTTTATAGCTAAGAACCATCTCGATTACGTCAGCTTTCCATCAAAAAAATTGCATCGCAATTAGTCCGTTCGTTTAGGAGATACGATGCCACAGACAGATACACAGACATACAGACACACAGACAGGTCAAACTTATAACACCCCCCTTTTTGCGACGGAGGTTAAAAAGTCGATCCTTAAATACTTAGTGGCTGCGTTGTGGTTGCATCAACAGGTTCCGAATATACTTATATCTGAGTTACTGACGATATCATAATAATAATATAATGTATTTCTACGCTCACACCAAATATCTAGCCCAAATTAAGTATCTTTAAGAACTTGTTTTATGGTTACTAAAAAACGGACAAATATATTTATTAGTCTAGATATTTTTAAAAATAAACTTAAATAAATATATAAACAATCATGACTCATGAACAAATGCTCGTGTTCATCACACTAACATTTGCCACTACCAGGACTCGAACCCGGACCGCCCGATGTGTAGGCAGCGTTACTGATGACCACTCCACCACGACGGCGTCAAAAAAGTCTTTCATATTTCTAATATTAGTGGAATAAGCTTCTCGTGGCTGACTGTACGTGGTGTTAATCGCGATCGGCACAAATCGGTTACTTAGCAGACATTTTCAATTTTGTATTTGATGCTTTTTGCACCGTCTACTTGAGTAAGCAGCTGTCAGTAGACTGTTAGTTAAGTGGCACTCAACTTAGATTGAGTTTAACCACGTTTAACTTAGGTATTAACAATCGCGATGTAGTTAAAGCACTAGTTTAGCGAAGAATGCGTTTTTTTAACCGACTTCAAAAAAGGAGGAAGTTCTTAAGTTTTTTTATGTCTGTTACTTCATAACTATTTACGGGGTGTTCCGATTTTAAAGATTCCTTCAAGGTTTGGAAGCTGGTGCATGTCATGCAGTTCTATTCAAATTTGATGGACATTTAACGCGTTCTTTTTGAGTTATCCCTAATAATGCTTTTTAATTGACATCAATGATATCGTAATCTTAATACTTGTTTGTCTAAAAGATGTAAATAAATAAATAACAAATTTATTGTGCATTAATAATCACAACAGTATCCACATAAATTACAAAAGTATAACTTTAAGTTTTAACTGCATCTTATAATGTAGGTACAAAAACAATATTCCTTTACCCTCCGTACTAGTTATTAACTGTGTTACGGTAAGGTAATGTATTTTTAAATAAAAAAAAAACCTCATTCAAAACTAAAAACGGAGAGATAAAAATTTTGTTTAATAAAATCTAAGGCCGTAAGGCGTATTACAGAATGACACTCAGAAATTAATCGTGTCTTAAGAATCGTTTGTCACTTTCTATCAAGCACAAAGTGATAGAGACGTACGACGTTCAAGTCGGCGTTCTTTCGAGGTCGGTGCCAACCTCAATATTTGGAATAAACGTTGTCACTTGCATTTGGGACCGAGCTCAAAAACACATTTAGATTTTTTAAACAATTTTTTTATTTCTCCGTTTTTAGTTTTGAAAGCAGGTTTTTTTTTAGTTATATGTTTGTCTACCCCAGCCCCCCTCGAGCTCTGGTCCCCAGCCCCTCTCGAGATTACTAATTTCATCATAACAGCCTTTACAACTCGACCCACTGCTGGGACACAAGGCACAAGGCCTCTCCTTGACACGCTTGCCCAATGCGGATTGGTGGACGGAGTATAAGGTGATCAATACCCCTTTGCTGATCCATTAGTCGCCTTCTACGACATCCATTGGAGGATATGGGGTGATGCTATTCTACTCTGCCGACATCACACGGCACGGCTATTACTAACTTTACCTAAATATTTTTTGCTAACCAAAGCCAAACAATACAATTTACCTTTTATTTTACAAGACTTTGCACCGTAAAGAAAAGAATTTCTTCTTTAATAGTGAATTCGCGGTAAAAATTCCACGGTCTGCCGCTTTATGACGTCATAACGCTATATAATGGCCACGGTTCATACGTTCAGGAAATACCAAGACTTCAGTGAAGTTTTCAGAACATTTTGCTCATTCGTGATGTTATGTGTATTGAGGGATTATTTAATAATAGAATAATGATAATACATCTCCGCGCTCACCAAATATCTTGCTCAAATTAAGTGTCTTAACTCCTGAGAACCACGAATTTTTTTTCAGGAATTTCAATAAAAGCTTCTTTTAAAAGACTCGGTCTCGAGTTCTCTTTGGCAAGACTGAAGTCTATTTTAAGAAGACTGAAAACTCAGAGAGGCTTGAGCTTTTACTTATTATTTTTTGACTTGAGTCTTCAAAAAAAGACTGAGTTTCAATATTAGGACTTAAAAGACTCGGTTCTTTTACAACACTAATCTGGATTGATTTAATAGGCAACTTAATGTTCTCAAAAAGTATTTAAAAAAATATTTGTTGGAAATTCTAGATTTTCTCAATGTAGTATACAACATATTACTATATTACTACTATATTTTACACCTAATGTGTAAAATATAGTAGGTATATTTAAGACGTACAAATATGTTATTATTTATTTGGATTTGCTACGTAAAGGTTAATAATTTAATGCAGACGAAGTCGCGGGCTGAAACTAGTATTATCTATAAGTTGCAGTGATTATTCGGAGTTGACATAAATAGTGCTATCGGAAACATTTATCAGGATTACAGCTGCAAAATGTGGGCCTGATTTATTTCGGCGTTACAATATTAATATAAATTCCATTAATCCGTGAATTTCGTATAACTTGATACAAAAATTGATAAGTTTTATGAGTCAGTTGTTTGTTTTGATTTTATCGGTATCAACTAATTTGCAGTAAAGATAACGAATGAGGCTACTCAAAGATACGGTGAAAAAAAAAATAATAACTTACATACCTAAGTACATGTATAGAGACTTTTAAAGCTATAACTGAATTCGAGCATGCATTGTCAACGACACCACAAAACCGCACCACTGTGGTGTCGTTTACAATTTTTTTTAGGTAACTATACCACCGTAATGTAGTTCTAGTTCTAATACAAAACTTATGTATGCATTTATCGATATTAATTATTTATCATTCGCACCATTCGTAAGATCACGACATGACATAGATGAACTCTTTACTAATGCAGTGCCTCTGGAATGTTTGCGGAAGCCATCACTGACGACTTCTATGCTCTGATGCGCAAACGAAGTGCTTCTCTATGGCGGCGGGTGCGCGTCAGCCCCAACAGCATTCTGCGAACTGTTGCTGATAGGTTCGACGGGCCGTTTTTAAACTACTGGACAAATATCCATGTCAAGCCTTCGAACCTAGCTGCAAAATAAATATTATTATGCAATTCTTTTCATGTGTACTAATATAGGTTTTAAGTTATAAAATATGTTACTAACAAATTATTATGGAGAATTATTTCTGAAATAAATAGTTATTATTATATTATTCTTATTATTTACTGTAATTGGTTTTGGTTTAATTTTTGTATTTTGCTTTGTTATGACGTTACGTTATGATGAATTTTGTTTTGTTGTAAAGGATACAATTATATTTTTTGACGAATCCCTTGTGAAGTCGCCAAAATTTAGCCACATCACTTAATCATCATCATCAACAGCTCATTTAATGTCCCCGCCGAGTGGCTCGAGCCTACCCCACATTAGGGGCGATTAGGCCTTAGTCAACCACGCTGGCCAAGTGCGGGTTGGTCGACTTCACACACAACCTAAGAATTTCTTCATAGGTGTGTGCAGGTTTCCTCACGATGTTTTCCTTCACCGTAAAAGCGTCGATTAAACGTACATATGAATTCAAAATTCGAAAACACATTAGTACGTGGCGTGGATCGAACCAGTGCCTCCCGGGCGGAAGACGACGTCCTTACGCACTACGCCGCCGACGCTTCTATTACTTAATAATAATTTAAAATTGAAACAAAGATTTGCTTTCATACACGCTAGACATCACTAGTCGGCAGTGGTCAGTGGTGGGGTTACCTAAAAAAATTGTAAACGAAACCACAGTGGTGCAGTTTCGTGGTGTCGGTCGTTGACAAGTGAGGAATTTGAGCGATGATCTGCCGTGTTAATGTTCACCTTTAGGGCGTCGGTCGATTCTTTTTCTTGTGGGGTTTCTTGAAATCTCATGTCTATGCAAATAAGCCACAATCGACTGATGCCTTAGAGGTAAACATAGCAAAGGCCATCTCTCAAATTCAGTTGGATCTACGCGGAAGAGTCGTCATTGAAAATTTGAGCGGATCGGTGCCACCGTAAGAAGCCGAGGCTGGCATTTGAACGATGTTATAGTTAGTTTCGTTGGCCTTTTCAAATAAAAAAAGAAATTTGTTAATACCTCAGACACATCTTAACTATTTTATTTCATCTACCCGCACATATTGCAAAATTCTTTACCTTCTGCTGCCTTCAATCGAAAGCCCTCAGGACCATGCTCCAAAAACAATTTTCTCTGCTCCTCCTCGCAACGTGTCCTGTCCACTGCCACTTTACTTTGGGCTATGTCGGTGACCTTGGTTCTCCTGCGGAACTCGTCATTTCTGATATGAGCATGTAGCAAACTCCATTGCCCTTCGAGTAACCTAGAACGTTCTTATGAGACCTATTCTCATTTCTGATATAATGATGCAGAGAAACTCCATTGCCCTTTGACTTTGAGTGACCTTGAACGTTCTTATGAGGCCCATTGTAAGCTCGTTTTTGATATGATTATGCAGAGAAACTCCATTGCTCTTTGAGTGACCTTGAACGTTCTTATAAGGGCCCTTTGTAAGCTTATTGCGCGCAGACTGTAGTTTTTTCAGTCTAGCTCGAGTGGCCGGTTAGATATAAAATACACGAGTAATTCCTGTCATTTCTCTTAGTACTTGATCAGGAGATATATTTTTTCAAACCTATTCGTTTCAAAATTTGATATTTATTATATTTCATTTGATAAAATTTCAAACATTTCCCAACCAAAAGAACAATAATTTTTATACAATTTTGACGACATTATGTCACGCTACGTACGGTCACCATCAAAAGTAGATGCTCACTTAATACCTTGTCATAATAATAATTCATACATAATTGTCGCAACTATTACTGCACAAACGCTGGCGTTGCTACGACATGGTACGAAAGTGATTACTTATCTACTTCTGAAGCTGACTGTACCATAGTTGTAGGAAACTGTAAATCGGTAGTGTGAAAGAGAAAGAGCACACTAACGCGTATATTAGAGAGAGATAGATAGACGAGACCATTTCGTACACGGAGGCGGCCTGAGTCGGCCTCTCAGTCACGTAGAAAAGACAGCAGTACTATTTTTCACACACACATGCGCATTACACATTGGTACTTTTTTTGTCTCGCCTTAGTCACTTCATTGCCAATCTATAAGCGTCAGTATTTATAAATCTATGGTTTGTACGGATACCCGAGTTTCCCCAACTTCTGAGCCCCTTTACCCCAAGTAGCGCCATAAATCACAATAGGGGACGATAAAGATTTGTGTGGGGTCGCATGGTACCCCGTGATGGACGTGACCTTTGTTCCTTTAGTTACGCCAGGTTCAACCTTTTCAGAGGTTTTTAGAGGTATGCTCGTATTGAGTTAAGGATTTTTTTAAGTCCTCGTCTCACTCGATTATATTCTAGCGACGATAACGCCGAAACCAGTAGGTACTTATGTATTTTTATAGTAGACAGACTAATAATAATAATACACCTTTATTTCAGGCAACAACATACAGGCAAATTATATCTACCGTAAAGGCTATCATACATATAAAAATATGATTGAAATTTATACCTGTTGTGGACTGTATTCGAATTTGGTTGTGAAGTGAAGCTAGGTTGTAGGAAGGTTCTTGTTGTTTCTTAGGAGTAAAAGTCTCATCGGTAGTTCACTTAATTTATTTCAAAACACATTGGCTATATACATTTTATACCTATTGCACTTATCACTAGTCTCAACGATCGATTTCAAGATTCAACCTTGAGTTCCAAAAAACGGGAGGGTATATCGGACGGAGGTATTGCAGTTAGTGACTGGTAGACCGATCGCGGCGCGCTGTCCTCTACAGCTCTCCCCCCGGCGTAGACTCGTCGCAGCCATCTTTCACTGGGAGGACGGCGAGCTTGGTAGTTGGACGTCGCAGGATCCCTCCTCGTGTGCGGACGTCGGCGGAGCGCACTCGGCCGTCGGGGCCTGGGTGCACCTCGATGACCTCTCCTCGGGGCCATACGTTTCGTGGCAGGTTGGGGTCGGCGATCACGACTAAGTCGCCTCGTTGAAGTTGCTTCTCTCCGGGTGTGGCGGCAGCTTGACGGGGCACGAGTGTAGGAAGGTACTCGCGCACCCATCTCCGCCAAAATTCGTTGGCAAGCGCTTGACTCGCTCGCCAGACGCGTCGATCGGCTGGGTCGCAGGATCCCGTGTGTGGTAGGCCCATGGAGGTTCCCAACAGAAAATGGTTCGGTGTCAGCGCCTCCGGATCATGAGGATCGACGGAAACGTGGGTGAGGGGCCGAGCGTTGATACTGTGCTCGGCCTCGGTCAGTAGTGTTGCCAGCACTTCTTCGGTCGGTGTCTTTTCGTGCAGGACGCTGGTCAGCGCGACCTTCACTGACCGCACCAGGCGCTCCCAGGCTCCCCCCATATTAGGAGCCCCAGGAGGGATGAACCGCCAACTTGTGCGGTGTCGCTGGCCAAGGTCCTCCAAGGCGGGTGCCCACTCGGCGTAGGCAGCGCGTAGCTCGTTGTCAGCACCCCGGAAGTTGGTTGCGTTGTCGCTCATCATTTCGCGTGGCCAACCGCGGCGCGCTGCCATGCGACGCAGCGCCATCAGGGCGGAGTCGGTGGATAGCGAGCTCACTATCTCGATGTGTACGGCGCGTGTTGTCATACAGGTGAAGAGGGCGCCCCATCGCTTCTCGTGGCGTCGTCCGATCTTCACCATCATCGGCCCGAAGTAGTCTACGCCGCAGTACGTGAAAGGGCGGTAGTAGGCAGCTACTCGGGCTCGAGGTAGGTCCCCGAAGATAGGTGTTCGTGGTCTTGATTTTCTCAATTTGCACAGCCCGCATTCTCTTGCTATTGTGCGGACTGTGGGTCGCAGGCGCAGAATCCAGTAGCGCTGGCGGAGGTTGTTCACTACTGTTTCTCGATTGGCGTGGTGTGCTTGTCGGTGTTCCTTCATCACCAGCAGGCGTGTAAAAGGGTGCCTGCCGTCCAAGATCGTAGGCTCCTTCATGTCGCGAGGTACGTCAGCTACGTGTATGCGTCCGTTCAAGCGCAGCACGCCGTCCCGCAGGGTGGGGTCCAGCCTGTAAAGCGGGCTGGACCGGGTGATTCCCTTCCCGTCCTGTAGGCTTCGGATTTCCGCTTCGAAGCTGTCTCGCTGTGCCCTCTGGATCCACATCTTCTCGGCCCGTTCTAGGTGGTGAACTTGCAGCTTGTTTCCTCGCTTGCGGCAGCCATCGATGAATACCAGCACGAAGGCGGTCGCTCTTATAAGTCGTTCGTATGAAGAGAACCGCGCGACGTCCGGTAGGTAGGGCTCCGGGCTATCTGTTGTGTGCCCTACGAGTTCGCTGTCATCTTCTTCGACTTCCTCTTCTATTGGCCAAGTGTCCTCTGGTCCAAGCAGGAAGGCAGGCCCGTCGAACCACCTGTCGTTGGCGGCTATGGGCTTGCTAGATGTGCGCGTCGCGTCGTCAGCTACGTTGTGCAGGGTAGGCACCCATCGCCAGTGTTCGGGCTCGGTGCGTTCGGCTATCTCCCCCAGACGGTGCGCGACGAAAGGCGTGTAGCGTCGTGCGTTGCGTCGTATCCAGTGTAGCACCGTGCGGCTGTCAGTCCAGTAGACAGTGCGATTTGGTACCCACTCGTGCTCGGTGATGACAGCGTCGGCGAGGCGCGTTCCTATGACCGCCGCCTGTAGCTCTAGGCGGGGTATGCTTTGTGTTTTGATGGGGGCCACCTTGGCCTTGGCTGCGGCCAGGGTGACGTCGATGGTGCCGTCGATGCGTCGCGTCCTCCAGTATGCAGCGGCGGCGTAGGCTTGCTCGCTTGCATCACAGAAGACGTGCAGCTCTCTCTGTTCGGCGGCTCCGTACCAGCGCGGCAGGCGTAATTGCGCGACGCTGCCTCGTAGCGTTCGCAACCAGCATGCGAGGTCGTCAGCTTCGGCGTCAGGCAGGGGCTCGTCCCATCCAAGTTTGTGTCTCCATAGATCCTGCAGTGTGATCTTGGCTCGTATCGTGAAGTGGCTCAGCAGGCCCAGCGGGTCGTATAGCGACATGACCGCACATAGGGCTTCGCGCTTTGTTGGTGTGCGCTGTCGCCCGATGACCTCCTCTGGAACTCTGTGTAGCGTCGTGTTGAAAGCCAGCTGATCTAGCTTAGCGTCCCACAACAGGCCGAGTGTCTTGTCTGGTGCCGGCGCCAGGCAGGTGGGGTTGTTCGATCGGAGCCCCGTTTCGATGTGTTCTCTGACTGCGCGTGCATTGGAGTTCCACCCGCGCAGCTTGAACCCTGCTTGTGCGTGCACGAAGTTCACCTCGTCGATCGTGCGTATCGCTGTCTCGGCGTCGTTGAAGGACTCGACGTGGTCATCCATGTAATGGTTGCGTGTGACTGACTTGTACGCAGCGGGATGGGTGACCGCGAAGTCTTTTGCGTTCCGATCTCGAACGCTGTGTGCCAGGAACGGTGAGCTGGAGGCGCCGAAAATCATCGCCGTCATCTTGTACTTTTGCGGCGGCCGATGTCGGTCTTCTCTCCACAGAAACATTTGGGCTGGCTGGTCTTCTTCTCTGATGCCGACGCGCAGGAACATTTCCTCGATGTCGGCGGTGACTGCTACTGGGCCCTCTCGGAACCGGAACATGATGCCTTGCAGCGATCGCAGCAGGTCCGGCCCCTCGAGCAGTAGGTCGTTCAAGCAGATTCCGTGCGACTTGGCGGCGGCGTCGAATACCAGGCGCAGCTTCCCCGGTTTGTTTGGATTGAAAACCGTGAAGTGCGGTAGGTACCACTGCCTCTTGTTGCCCTCTTCGGTCCCGTCGCATGGTTTCGCGTACCCCTTCGTTAGCAGTGCCTCAACTTCGTGTTTGTATCGCGAAGCGAAGCCTGGCTCTCGTTCGAACTTCTTTTCGATCGATTGCAATCGCCTGAGTGCGGCGTTGTAGCTCGGTGGCGTAGCGGTATCGTCCTGGCGCCACGGTAGTCCCACCTCGAAACGGCCGTTGACTCGTCGGGCGGTAGCTTCGAAGATCTCGACGGCTCGTCGTTCGGAGTCCGCGACCTTCTCGGCGAGTGATACCCCCAGCGCGTCGATCTTGAAGTGTTCTTCGACTAATCTTTCCAGTCGCTCATTTTCTTCGTCGCTGTGGTTCGGTGTGAACATGTGCAATATTGACGCGCAGTCTCTGCCATATAGAGACCGCGGTGCGGTGCCGTGGATTGTCCAACCGAGTTCGGTGAGAGAAGCGGCCGGTTCGTTCTTGCGGCCCATCTTCACTCGCCGTGATACGATGAGGTGCCAATTGTCGGCGCCTATCAGCAGTTGCGGCTTCGCCTTCCCGTAGCAGACTTCCTCTTGGTTTAGGTCCTGGAGGTGCGCGTGTTTCAGCAGCGTGGCCGGTACTGCTTGACTGTGCAGTACCAGTTGCTGTATGGTGCGCATCTTCACCCGGTGACCGTCGGCGCCTCTCTTGCTCTTGATCTCTGCCTCGATGAGCTGGCTGTTGACTTCTCGGCTGCTGGATGTCGCGCCGTGGATGTGAAGCGGTCGCGTCGGCCCCTTGAATCCCAGTCGTCTTGCCAGTTCCTCTTCCATCAGCGACACGGTAGAGCCTTCGTCCAGTAGCGCGTAGGTGTCCGCTTCCCCCTTCGGGCCTCCCACGGTGACTGGAACCACCTTCAGCAGCACCATGCTTCTGTCTTCGGCGGCGGCGACAGCTACTGACACGTTCTCTTCGGCGGCAGTGGCAGCGGCGTGTTCCGGCGTCCTGGACTCTTCTCTTCTTTCTTCGAAGTGTAGCAGGCGGTGGTGGGGGCGGCGGCACTCGTTCAGACCGCACGCTCCCCTGTTGCAGCGTTGACGTCGGTGGCGGCTCTCCAGACACTTGAAGCACACGCCGTTGTCCTTGACAATCTTCCATCTTTCGTCGACGCTGGCTGCTCGAAACTTCTTGCAGTTTGGCAGCAGATGTTCTTCGTTGCAGCTCGTACACACGTATTTTCTTTCTTGCGGCGGTGCTGTGGCGTCCGTCTTCTTCACAGGAAATGCGGTGTCTGCAGTAGTTGTATATATGTTGACCTTCTTCTTCACGGCGCCCGTCGGAGCCGATGTTGCTAGTCGGGACGTCTTCGGTATCGCAGCCGCAACCGGGTGCGACGAGTACGTAAATTGTAGCGCCAGGTCCGCTTCCTCCATCAGGAACTGTGACAGCAAGACGAGTTGTGGGTCGCTGCTGCGCATGCGTTGTTTCGCGTAGTCGCACCACCGGGCGCGCAAGTAGGGGCTCAGCTTCTCCAGTACCTCCCTCGGCAGCATCGGGTAGTGTAGATAGTCACGGCGATCTATGTTTTGTAGCACACATACGATGTTTTGGAGTTTTACTGCGAACGTGTTGATTTCGTTGGCGGAGCTCCCCAGGCGCGGCAGGCGGCGCAAGTCTTCCATCGCCTTGTCTATGATGAACTCTGGTCGACCGAAGCATTGTTCCAGTGTGCGCATTACTTGTGCGGGGGCTGATACGGTACACAGGAGACCGGCGACTGCTTCGCGAGCTTCCCCTCGTAGACAGTTTCGAAGGCGGGCCATGTTCTCGGTGGGCGCGAAATTGTAAGTGGCGGTGGATTCTATCATCGCCGCTTTGAAGGGTAGCCACTCGTTGACGGCGCCGGAGAATGTTGGCAACTCGGTGGCCTGCCGGGGCGCGGGGCGCACCCGGGACATCCTCTCGAACGCTTCTGTGAGTTGCTCGATCCCCTTCTGTCGTCGTGTTGGCGTCGGTGATCGCGGTCGGCGAGCGTCGTTCTCATCGAAGTGCACCCGTTCGTGGTGCCGCTGGGTTGCGTATGTCGGTTGCTCCCCCCGTGCGGTCAACGGGGTCCGCAGCGCCTGCGTAGGGACGGCGTCGTCGGTTGTAGGCGCCTTGTGTCCCGGAGTAATTCTCTCCCCCCGTCGCACGGAGGGAATTTCGACGTTCTGTTGCAGCCAGCTATCGATGCGCTCGTTGATGTCGGCGACGCACGAACCTTCTACGTCGACTTCTTCTTCTCGAATGTTCTCGATGTCGACGGCTAACCTCTTCCTGATGAGACTTGTTTCAATTGCGAGTTCTTTCTTCCTTATTTCTGTTTCAATTGCGAGTTCTTTCTTCCTTATGTCTGCTAGTCGCTCTTCCGCTTCCAATTGTGCGTTCCGTATGCGGGCCACGGCGCTGCTAGTCGATCTTCGTGATGCTCTGGACCTCGAAGGTGACGGGCGACGTGGTGACTCAGCGCGTAGAGCTTCGCTCGGACGAGAGAGACGCGAAAGGTGCGCAGAGGTGTGCAGCGCTTCGGCGCTATAGCCCCCCCCCCTCGGCGCCCATGGCGACAGTCGCGTCTCTGTTGTAGTCTGCAGGTGCGTTGCTTGATGCCTCAAGTCGGTCGCGAAGAGTGGCGTCGATCAAACCACCCGAACGTGCCGCGCTTTGGCTTGCGTTTGCCGACGGAGAACGCGGAGGATCCGTAAATACGGTTTTTGGTACGCGTTCTTGAGAGCGTGTCCTCACCATTTTTTCTTGCATTAAATATGGTGAGCGATGAAACCAGGAAACTGTTGTGTCCTGGCGCGGGTTTCTTCAATCTGGCTAACGAAATACCAGGAAAAACTGTTGTGTCCTGGTGAGAGTTCTTAAAATCCGGCAATCGATGGACCAGGAAACTGTTGTGGACTGTATTCGAATTTGGTTGTGAAGTGAAGCTAGGTTGTAGGAAGGTTCTTGTTGTTTCTTAGGAGTAAAAGTCTCATCGGTAGTTCACTTAATTTATTTCAAAACACATTGGCTATATACATTTTATACCTATTGCACTTATCACTAGTCTCAACGATCGATTTCAAGATTCAACCTTGAGTTCCAAAAAACGGGAGGGTATATCGGACGGAGGTATTGCAGTTAGTGACTGGTAGACCGATCGCGGCGCGCTGTCCTCTACAATACCAAATTAAATAAAAAGTGAAAAAAATCGGGAGTGGTCTCCCCTCGACTTTCTCGTATACCGGAAACGACTCAAAAGTTGATAGAAACCTTATATTTTGATGTCATACATGCATGTTAAATTTTGGTCACCCATCCGAGTACCGACCGCGCACTTGGTTGCTTAACTTTCGTGATCGACGGCTCAAAATTATATTTTGATGTCATACACGTATTGCTTCCCGGCAAGAAAAGTGTCACAACACATATTGGGTACAAAATGACATACTTAATCACAGCTCTTAATAGCGCATATTTCATTTGTTCGGCTGCAAAAATGTCATTATTATGGTGCGTATTGTTAACGCTAGGTGGCACTAAGTTCTCTTTTTCACGGACCCGTTATGATCCGATCACGGCATGAACAGTGTCACATTTTGTGTTAATACAGAGTAGACGTGTACTGTGTCGCCAGAAAAGCGTATTATCGTGTGATGTGACTTTTTATCGGTAAGTTTTACGTTGAAATATTAGAAGTACTACGAAAAAGGTGACACAATCTGTGTTATGACTGTATTGTTGACGAGAAAGCATTATAAATATTGCCACATCATACAAAAAAGATAACCTGTAAAGTGTCTCTTTTTTTTACTGTTTTTGATCTATATTTGCGTTTAAAAAAAAATTAAATACTAAGCGCGCTATTAGTATGGAAACCTAAATCGCGCAAACGAAGTTTCCCGGTGCTCGCTATATATAATAATAATAATTTATTTATTCAAAGTCAACAAGTGGACCAATTACAAATGGCAAAATTCATACAAGATAACACAATAAAATTCCGAATAATAATTTAGATAAATACATAATAATCAATTAAATTCTTCGCAATGTCAATATATACCTAATACACATAAATAATTAATCATAATTTAAAATAATATTTTAACATTAGCCCGTAAATGTATCATGTTACAATGATACATGTACTGGCAGTCAAAACGCTCGGCGAAGGCTCTCAGAATACTGTTCGGGCTAGCCCGCACCCTGCGCACCAGGGATGTGCACCGCTTGCGCATGGTTGTATAAAAACAATCCATTCGCGCTTCAGCAAACATCCCTGAGGCGCTACAGAAGCGAGGTAGCCCCAACAGCACTCTGAATGCATTATTGTATTGGACGCGTAAGGCGCTGTACTGCTTTTGCGTATAACTCACCCACAGACTGCTCGCGTAGAAGGACGTGCAAAATGCCCTGAACAAGGTAATTTTGACGCCTCTTGAACAGCGAGCAAATCTGTGGGCTATCATATTCGCCCGAACAGACAGCGCCCTACGCTCCCTTTCTATGTCAGCATCGTCTTTCAGGTCCGGGGTTAGAATGTGCCCAAGGTATTTAAATTGTTCAACTCTATTCAGAAGGCAGCCATTCAGTCTAAGTTTAGGTATTTGACTAAGGGACCTTCCCCGAGCCTGAAACACCATCCATTCACTCTTCTTTACATTATACGTCAAACCGTAAATATAGAAGTTCCAACAACAGATAGTTGGACTGCGGTCCCCGGGCATATAACACCTTGCCCGGCGGAAGTACATTTCCCTTTGGACTTCCTACAAGGCTACTAAACCTATTTATAGAAACAAAAGAAGTAGGAAAATAAAATAACCTCTTCTCTTACTTCCCCACAGGGAAGAGTGAAAGGGAGAACGAAAGAAGGAAGATAACCTTCCGGACACAGGGAAGGCGGTGGTGTAAGCAGTGGCGTAGCGTGGGTATCGGCCGCCCGGGGCGGAAGATAATTTTGCCGCCCTCTTATTTAGGTATTTCAATTTAGTGTATACTATGCATTACACACTTAGAAGTTCAAAAAGTATAGATGCGTTGCACTCGATCGAAAATGGCAACGAAAAAGTCGGGCAATTGCCGGATTTACATTCAGTGTGGAACTAATGAAAAAAGAATCGGGAACGCCCTCGCATTTCGGCTGGACGACTGTACTTCATTGTAAAGCTTTAAGTAGGTAATCGCTCGAAAAACTACTCGCCTGAGGCAAGTCGATTTTTTTCAGTGCATCTTTGGACAGGTCGATTTTTTCAGTGTATTTTTTCTTGTCTTTAAAACAATTTCAATTTCATTTTGTTATTCAATTTGACTGTCATTGACAAAAAGTGCTATGTATATCCTCTGAGCGCACATCGGTATCGGTGTGCGCTCTCGCCAATGAGCGCTAAGCAACAATCAATACGTAACTCATGGGGTGTATAAATTTATTTCTTTCTAACAACGGGTTTGCCTTATCATTAAGTGATCTATGCATAAAACTTTCTTTGAATAGTCAAAGTCATTATCGCTGATTATTAGTCATAAACCATTAAAGCACAAAATATTCCTCGTGAATACAAAATAAACTACGGGAAATCGCCGCAAGTCAGAATAGACGGTGTTGCCAGCAGTAGCTACAAAATATTATTTAAAGAAAGGGAATTCGTCACAGGATAACTAATGAAAAATTCCATACTCTTTTCAATTGGTCTGAATTTGTAGTTGCAATAAAAATATGAAATGGATTAAATTTTTTTTTAATTATTGTGAAATTTGCCGCCCCCTAAAATGTGCCGCCCGGGGCGGACCGCCCCCCCTGCCCCCCCTACGCTACGCCACTGGGTGTAAGTAATCCTCATGAATATCTCTAGGTTATGTCTTACCGAAAAGCACCGTCAGAAGTAAAAATTAAAATGAAAAAGCTCTTTATTTAAATGGACTTTGCTAAGTACTTTTAAATCATCAAAAGCCCTACCACCATTTAGCGACGAAATAATTATTTTACTTGAATAATTATTGGTATTCTGAGACGGAGAAGAAATGGCGAAAGAAACTCCACAGCTTACAATTTTGTAATGATTTCAAAACATCATTACATGTCAATTGATATATCAATATGCTTAAATTACAATTTTAAATGTTAAAGTAGGAAAATAAAATAACCAATGAACAAGAAAATGTATATTTATAATTATAATTCAGTCCAAAGTAATCTGTATTGGAGGAAATGCAGCTGTCTCACTCACACTCAGCTTCATGGAGAAGGATGGCACGACGTACATATCTATAATGGTAGAAACTGAACACCACGACGAACGAAAAGAAATAGATGGCTGTAACAAAATACAAATTGAAGGAGCTTCAAAATATGTTTTATATTAAAATAAATAAATAAAATAAAAATCTTTTATTTTCAAGCTACAAAGGCTCATAGTGTGTTAGTACAATTGCTTAAGAACTATGTTAGTATTAATAACAAAATATGAAGATAGGCACAATAAATTCAATTAAATTAAAATAATAATAATAGTAATAATAAATATAGTTAGCATTACAATTACTTAAAAACTATGTTAGTATAATATTAAATTAACTTAATTGATCGACGGTATTTGTAAAAATATCTCATCGGGTGTCAGTGGCAGATTTACAAATTTGCCGCCAGTAGGCTAATAAATTCATCAAGACGCCGCCGCCGTCTTGGTGGAGTATAGCTGCCTACACATCAAGCGGTCCGGGTTCGAGTCCTGGTAGCGGCAAATATTTGTGTGATGAACACGAGTATTTGTTGACGAGTCATGGTTGTTTATATATTTATTTAAGTTTATTTATAAAAATATCTAAAAATATTATGTATATTAAAAAAAAAATCTCCGTTATCTAGTATCCATAACACAAGTTCTTAATGATAGGTACTTACTTTGGGCTAGATAATTGGTGTGAGCGTGAAAGTAAAAAAAAAAAAAAATTGCCGCCAGTAGGCTAATACACCTTTGCCGCCCCTACTGACTTCTGAAATTATATAAAGATACCTTAGTTCCATCGAGCATTATGCCTAGTTCACAATCATATTAAATACTTGCAACTTTATTGTGCTCTATCTGCCTTATTAGTTCAGATTTTTTCCCTTTATTAAAAAAATAAAGTTTTCGGGGCTCATTTTCTCAATATTTGAGCCAAATTTGCCTGCCGCCCTAGGTTCCCCAGTCTACTGGTAAATCCGCAACATTCGAGTGTTGAAGATGTAGTATTTTCAACATTTTTAAGCAGTTTGTGACGCATAAAGACTATATGAACAACTGGTTTAGTACACCGTGGTGACGCATAAAGAGACGAAAGAGAGTTTTCCTCCCGAGTTCTTGTTTCAAAAATCGGGAGTGGTCTCCCCTTGACTTACTCGTATACAGGAAACAAACGACTCAAAAATTGATAGAAACCTTACTTTTTGATGTCACACATGCATGTTAAATTTTGGTGGCCCATCCGAGTACCGACCACGCACTTGGTTGCTTAACTTTCGTGATCCAATACTCAAAAGTTGATAGAAACCTTATTTTTTGATGTAGAACATGCATGTTAAATTTGGTTGCAATAAGTTATAATATATATACTGGGTGTAAAAGACATGAACAGTCAAACTAGAACCATGTATTCTATACATCATAAAATATTTTTAGCAAAAAAATAGGACAACCGACTTCAATGCGTACAAATTTAAACTAAAAAGTAAGAAATAAATAATATTTTTATGAAGTAGTTGAAAAGAGCGTCATAGAAAACCAAGGAAAGTATTGATACACATTTATAATTCTTCATTTATAATTCATACTCCGATATATTTGGAGCCGGTGCCAGCTAGCCAAGGAGGATAGTGTTTGCAATTTTCGAACTTCACGGAGCGGCGGATTATTTCTCATCTTCATCATTCATTATTATGTATAGTTAATGAATTAATCAAGTTCATATCTATTAGGTAAGTTTATTTTGCTTAGGCTGGCACCGACTCCAAATATATCGGAGTATGAATTATAAATGAAGAATTATAAATGTGTATCAATACTTTCCTTGGTTTTCTATGACGCTCTTTTCAACTACTTCATAAAAATATTATTTATTTCTTACTTTTTAGTTTAAATTTGTACGCATTGAAGTCGGTTGTCCTATTTTTTTGCTAAAAATATTTTATTTTATTATTTTTAGTGGAAATTAAGTATATTTTATTGAAAACGGATAGGCCTGCTAGGCGCTCATTAAAACTTAATGGAAACTTTAACTAAAACGTTTTTTGTTATTACTGATTTGTTCAAAAAGGGTCGAATTTATATCGATACAATTTATACGGGCCATCTCTGATCTTGACGTACCTAAAAAAGAATCATTAAAATCGAGTCGTAATTCTCATAGTTGACGGAGTAATCAGGTAACAAACACAAAAAAAACAGTCGGATAGAGAACTTCCTCTTTTTTTTAAGTCGGTCAACAAATAATATCACGTCTCAGACCTATAGCTCATTACAAATGCCTGCCATTCATTCAAAATGAATGGTAAGTTAATGAACTATGAACCTAGTTATATAACTTAAGTTCATAAAAGAATTTGTCATAGTTTATGTGTTGACTATTGGACCTACTAACCAAAATTTTACTATTGCATATTAGGTAATGGCAAGTTCAAAAAAAAATTTACATTTTTTTTTTGTGTTCGTGGACGATATTATTATTTCATCCCCAATGAAATTATCATTTTAACAAAAAAGTACTGAACCAATTTCGGTATAATTTATACGGGACCACCTTTGGAGTATGTCCTTTCTAACGAAAAAAGAATCTTCAAAATCGATTCATAATTGACGGAGTAATCGTGGAACATACATACAAAAAAAAAAAAAAAAAAAAAAAAAAAAAAAAAAAAAAAAAAAAACACAGTCGAATAGAGAACCTCCTCCTTTTTTGAAGTCGGTTGAAAATAAGACATATTTCAAAAATAACATTTCTGGGAAATGATTTTTATTTTATGGTGTTAAAAAAAATTGCAAATTGTACCGCGCTATGTAAAGGGCGCAACTCGGAAAACCCTGATAATTTTGCCACACGGCGGCCCCGTTCGTTAGTGTCCGTGCGCATCGAGTGAGGTACATTGAACGCTAACGTTTTGAATGCATTTTTTGTTATGAAATACTAAAAATAATAATAATGTTTCTTTGGACAATAATTAAGAAATAACGTATAGAATACGTTTTCATAAAAAAATTAAAAAAAAAATTATGACTTTGACCTTCAATAAAATCGTAACTAGCAATTTCCCAGGTATAGTCTGAAAGAAAAAAAATGTTATGATGGTGAGCAGAATGGTTCTCGTTTGACTGTTCATGTCTTTTACACCCTGTATATATTTTCACGCTCACACCAATTATCTAGCCCGAAGTAAGTATCATTAAGAACTTGTGTTACGGATACTAGATAACGGACATTTTTTTTTATATGTATAATAATTTTAGATATTTTTATAAATAAACTTAAATAAATATATAAACAACCATGACTCGCAAACAAACATTCGTGTTCGTCACACTAACATTTGCCGCTACCAGGATTCGAACCCGGACCGCTTGATGTGTAGCCAGCTATACTGACCACTCCACCACGACGGCGCCAAGTATAAGTTAAAGCATACTCGAGTTTTCGTGATAACGCATAACAGACAACGCAGACATAATTACAAAAACGGTATTTTTGGACTCAGGGACATCCAAAACGTGTAAATCCGTCAAAATCTCGAGGTCGAATTTTTTGACGATTACAAGACTTCCTCTATACTACGTACGAGAAAGTAAAAACACGTGTTGAGAGACGCCATTGTTTCAATCTACCGTACAATTTACACTACATTGGCTATAATTATCATTCATATTGTAACTTGGTACTATAACATGATAATGTTATAGTACCACCCATAGATATAGGAAACTGTAGATCGGCAATGTGAAATAGAAAGAGCATAATAACGCGTATATTAGAGCGAGATAGATAGACGAGACTTCAGCACACGCAGGGGGCATAAAGTGGACTGTCAGTCACGTAGAAAAGACAGCAACTGTCAGACTGCAGTACTATTTTTAATTAACTCAAGTTAAATTTAGCTCACGGTTCTCAAAATACTTTTATCCTTGGAAGAAGTTCAAACCCTCACCAGCTCCGAGGAACGTGAACAGCCCGCTGACGCAGGCGAGGTTAGCCAGCCGGTGTTGCTCGTCTTTGATTTTAGGAGCTGAAAGAAAATAAGTGACTTCAGTAATTAAGATGAGGATTTCCCAAATAGATTTTAGAACGTCTAGATTCTTATTATAAATATGCAAAATGGCACTGAAACAACAGCCAGACGTTTATTGGGAATCTGCTTCTGAATCGTTACAATGAAAAACAAATTATAATTTGTCCAAGAAATTTACCCAAGAATAATAAAAATATCCCTACCTTAAATAATTTGACAATTATGTTACAATGTTATTATAACAAAGGAAGAGCCACGGAACAGCTGATTTTTTTTGGTCAATTGAATTGCGTATGTTTAGGGTAAGTACTAAGTAAAAAGGAGGAGGAGAGGAGGAGGAGAGGAGGAGGAGGAGGAGGAGAGGAGGTAGATGGCAGCGAAGCCGTGCATTCTTAGTAACGATCACGAAAGTTAAGCAACCAGGGGTGACCGAAAATTTTTCAAATCTATTATATTTTCCACCGTGCATCGGAAGGCACGTTAAGCTGGTGGTCCCAGGTAGTGTCAAAAGATAGCAGTCCTTTCCAAGGAAGGTTGGTGTCAGGCACACGGCCATAATTATATCTAATGCCAAATCCTTAAGCAGTTTTGTATCAAGGCATACTGCACCGACCTGACGTAAGTACTATGAATAATGAGTAGTCTTAGCTTAAAAGGATGTCAATATCTTTCCAGTCGCTGTAAGTACCTAACAGGGTGAATATTTCAAGTGAGCCTTCAGGGCCAAATCCCAACTATATGGAATATCGAAAAATGCTCAAAGGAGTACCGAGCCTGATTTTGATGAAAACAAAAACTATGTGCATGATTGGATTGATTATGATAAAATAATGATCATCGCTTTGATATAGCTTCAATTAAGGTGGAACAAGAAATATTTTATTAAAATTTAACATTTTCCATTAGTTTCCCGTATATCATTACTTCCCAGAAATCGAATCTTATTATCAACTTTTTGTTTTCATCATAATCGGGCTCGCGTTTCCTTTGAGCATTTTTCAATATTCCATAAAGTTTAGGATTTGACCCTGAAGGCCCACTTGAATAATTCAACCTGTATATTATAGTAGGTGTGAGGTAATGATCACGCTAAGGTTGCGATCACACGAGATTATGGTTTAATAAATAAAAAACCCTTCAAAGGAATAAAAAAAATGTTTCTCCGTTTTTATTGTTTGTTTTTTGCTTTATAGTATTGTAAGTATTGAAATTTTCAGGAAACTATCACGAGATCTTTTAGACAAGTAGTAAAATGATAACGATATCGTCGATATCAAATAGTCAGATGTTGATCAAATTTAAATAGGACCACAATGACAGGCTCCAGCTCCTAAAAGTTAAAAGAATCTTCAAATTCGGTACGCGCAAAAAAAAAAGTTATGAGGTATCACACATAAAAAACATACAACCTCTTTTTTTGAAGTCGGTTAAAAATACTTACCATCTTTGAAACGTGTGCAGGCACGACCGATTTTCGCCATAGCCAGGGTCATAATACCCATCCACACCATGAGAGCCACCAGCAGATAGACCTTTATTAAACAGGCTTATTATATTGTAATCGAAGAGATCAATTCAAACTGCCTCAATTCAATTCAAAGTATTTATTAGCCCATCACAATTTAAGTACATCATCATCAGCAGCTCATATAATGTCCCCACCGAGGGGCTCGAGCCTACCCCGACACTAGGGGCGATTAGGCCTTAGTCAGCCACGCAGGCCAGGTGCGGGTTGGTCGACTTCACACACAACCTAAGAATTTATTCATAGGTGTGTGCAGGTTTCCTCACGATGTTTTGGCGGGGTTCGAACCGCTGCCTCCCGGGTGGGAGACAGCGCCCTTACACACTATGCCGCCGACGCCGAAAAATTTAAGTACACTATGGTAGGTAATTCTTAAGTCTAGGTGACATAAAGTCGGGTCCAGTTATGTATCGTGTGTCCGATCCAATCAGCGTATAATTATCCGTATCAGCCACAGATTTAATAATACAAGGAGATGGCCAAGCCGGCGTTTAACTTGCGACAAGTGTATGCCCTGTGGGCATATATTTCCGCCACTTCGCCTTCCGATAAAGTCAAGTGAATACGTAACTCAGCGATTTGACCGATCTCCTTTGCGGCTGTGCCTAATTTTCATCGCTTCGCAGTCCTTAAGACGCGCGCAATGAATAGTGTATATTACGGCATGCTCAACTAGAACCATGTTATGTAGTACGGCCGCTGATCGCGGTCTTCCTAGGAACTCGGCGATTCGACCGATCTCCTTAGATTGATATAGGTATCTGTGGTATCGCGTATCAAGCCCCGTATCAAGTTGTGGACCCCTCGATTTGCTCCGTATTCATAATACTCCTTTGATGATCGGACAAAAACCAACACGATATGGGACGAGCTGTATCATAACGGCGTATCGAGATCGCGTATCATCACCTGTCCACATATGCGATCATAAGCTTCATCGTAGCCTGATAGATGGTGCAAAACCTCGATGTATTTCGCCAACCCTAAATTCACAGAGTGGAAGTTATTTAGATAAAATTACAAAAGAACAGCCCCCTGATTCGCGAACAGAAGCACGCGCTCGTTGAATTTGCCGCGTCCAATAGCCGTTCGAGGCGTGTAGTGTGTACTATATTTTAGACAGAGCTTTAGAATACTCTTGACCAAAATACCTTTCAAACCAAAAGAAAACTAAATCAACATCGAATATTTCGTTTGGGAGTAATGGTGCCACGATATATATACAGATACACACTTTTCAAATGAATACGAGTCCAATTAGTATACACGAAAACGTATACAATGTTCCTCTGGCCTTAAACTTATAACACCCCTTTTATCGGGGGTTAAAAAACTTACGAGCATAGCGCGGCAGTTCTCTGTGAGGGCGACGATTATCAGCAGCAGCCCAGCTCCCGTTACTCCGCTCAGAACAGCACCAGTTGCGATGCTCATAACTGAAAGCCAGAAACTGACTTGTAACATAGCACCATTGACATTATACCAGTAATTCTTCGATCATCTACAACCGTGGATAATGCACGGCAATAGTGTCGGTGGCACACTTCAAACTCCGCTAAAACGCAGCCGTAGCGGACTTCGCATTCAGTGATGCATGATTTGTCAAACGGTAAACATGTCAAAGTGCTCCGTAAAAGATTGTAAAAATCACTCCTAAATTCTAGTTAAAAAACATGGTGTGACATACCACCAGTAAGTTAGTATTTTTAATAAAATTTGAGACTGAACTTATGCTAAAACTAGCTTGAAATACGCTTTGGTTATTGAAAATAATAAAATAATTTCATAAAACAACGGCCCTTAGCCATCCCTTTCACACTCATAGCCAAAGTGAGACAAAATACATAATAAAATCGGAACATAGTCAAGTTTTTAGGAATGGAGTTCCTATATATTCGTATAGCCCTTCATATATATTTTTAAATTAGTGTAGTAAATTAAAATGATCTATTTTCAGCTTTCAATCAATTTCATCATGTCTATCATCTGACGAAGGCCATTATCGAAAAATATGTCGATTTAAGACTTCACTATATTTCCAGGCAAGAAAATTTAGAAAAAAAACGTAAATCTAAAAGACAAGTTTGGAACAAGATAAATTTATTTCAGGGCACGTAATCTACAATAAAATAAATAGTGCAGACCCTAGTATTGGGTTATCTTATTTAAATAATAATAAGTCATTTAAAAATCTTACTTGTTTTTTTATATTAATAAAATCACACACTTCACAACACTAAAATTTTGAAAGGAACCGTAACTTTAAAAGGCAAGTTTGAAACAAGATTAATTTATTTCAGGGCAAGTAATTAAGCCTGAAATAAATACCGCAGACCTCAGTAAAAATACTTTATACACACAGCTACTTATTCAACTTAATATTTTTTCAAGTTTTATTTAAATAAATTATCTTTATCAAGTATTCAAAACTATACTTCGTTCACATGACGACTCGGCTTGATTAAAAGTCATCGACTTTTATCTACTAATAATAATGAATTTAATTAGAATGCATAATATCTAAAGAGTAGAAAATAAATACGAAGAAAACTAAATATATTTTTTAGATAAATAAAAAATAACAGCTCGTTGCTACTCCTCTGCACTTTTTGTTCGTTTCAGCTTCAAAAATTACCTTAGGTAGCTTCAAGTGACTGTTTTTTTACATTACTGTGTAATGACTGAAGACATTTTAAAGGACTGAGGTGTCTGCGGCAATGTATGGACAAAGCCAGTAGAAGCATAATATGGTGAATTTTTCACATGTGCCAAGTTTCAGCTTTGTTATTGTATGACGTGCTGTATCCACGGTTGTAGATGATCGAAGCAGTAATTACATGCAATTAGAGATACATCGATGCGGGGATATTCTTTAAATTACCTGAGCACATAATTACTTTTCAGTGTATTGTAAATTGCATTCGAGCAGAGCCTGGTTTGGAAGCACTTTAGAAAGAAGTACCAAATCTATCGTTTTTTAGGGTCGTGAAGAAAAGAGGGGAAGGCTGATAACCCCCTCCTACACTTTTTTTAAAAGTATAAATTACATAGATTAAAAAAATATATATTTCAAAATACTATTAAATCATCAAGAAACACAGAACTGATTTTACCTCCCAACTTCTGCAAAATTAACAGAAAATGAGTTAACAAAATTTCCTAATTGCATCATAAAAACCCAAAAGACATGTAATAGTCCTTTAGTAAACTTTAAAAAGTCTTTCTGGCGCTTCGCCGGCCGCTGCACAATCTGTATTAGTTTACAGGTGAATGGTCCGGGTAATTTAGGCTACATTTTAACCGATATAAGAAATAGAAGCAGTCCATTTTACTTTGTAAACCCCGATTTTAACCGACTTTATTCCCTTCTTTTTTCCGTGGTCGGATTACAGATTCTTGAACTTTTCTTCTTCATTTACGTTAATGACGATCGCGACACATAGAGATTACACATTGCGCCAATATAAAGTGAAAATGTACTTAAAGTAACCGACAAATTGTACGGTAGATTTCAGTTTAAAATGGAGTCTCTCAACGTGTTTTTGCAACAAGATCTCGGGAGAAACTCATTCTTAAACTCTCTGCTTTTTTATTTTGACTAGGGAAGTACCTGCTAGCATTATTACACGACTTGAATTTTAGGGTATACCGTATAACTCACATTGAGACTTTGGAGTGAGGTGCATCTCGTCATACTGAGTCCCGTGCGTCAAGATGAGCGTCAGCAGGACGGAGCCGACCAGAACCTGGCAGAAGGCGATGAGGAGAACGCCTGGGAACAGGTTGCAAATTCCACAGCAGCTCTCGAAATGACAGCCGGGCTTGTGCACGGCAAAATGGAGGGGTACGGGGGTTGAAACACTGCTGGTTCTATTCCTCTCACTGGACTTGGTCACATCCTCTGTGGTACTCTTCGGCATTTTGCCGGTTGACGAGCTTTTGACTGTTACCGTGCTGTACCAAATCCGTTATGTCGTATTGACAATAGGGGAAAATGAGGTTCGTGTGAAACGAGTTTGTCATTCAGGTTTATTAATAAAATATTAGTTTTGGACCGGAATTAGCAATAAAATAAAGATTTTATAGAAAACTGTTAAATTCTGATAATTTTTCTTTAGTCACAGTATTATAAAGAGTTTTTTTTACTTACTTTATTTGGGTTAAAAAACAGTGCCTGCAATGTATATTCCTTAAATGTTATCTAATAATTAAGTTAATTGTACCAACAACAACATTTTTTTTTACATTAACCATAGATTAAGATTTAAGAGCCAGTCTGCTATAGAAAATGGTCACACTGCGTCTCTGTGCCCCTGTGTGCACAGAGACGCAGTGTGACCATTTTCTATAACAAATTACATAAATATAAGTATAATAGCACACATACAAACATTATCCTCCGATAACATTTTTGTTGCTCTGATAAAGCATAGTCTTTAATACTTTGCTACAAAGCGAAGCTTGACACACGTGCATCTCTCCGTGCGCCGCTGTGGAGTTAGCGTGGCGCCACACTAGCCGGTCGTTCTTTGCTACCCAGAAAATACCATAAAAACGGGTTGATCGTAACATACTCACCGGTGGCCAGTCTTTCTAAATCGGCGCTCAGCCGTAGTCTAGTGCTTGCCGAGATAGGTACTCGTGTACCTTTGAAATAATACGTTAAAAAATCGTAATGGACGATGATGATATCCCACAGATATATCAATCTAAGGAGATCGGTCGAATCGCCGAGTTCATAGGAAGACCGAGTGTTGCGATCAGCGGCCGTACTACATAACATGGTTCTAGTTGAGCATACCGTAATATACACTATTCATTGCGCGCGTCTTATGGACTGCGAAGCGATGATAGTTAAGCACAGCCGCAAAGGAGATCGGTCGAATCGCTGAGTTACGTATTCACTTGACTTTATCGGAAGGCGAAGTGGCGGAAATGTATGCCCACAGGGCATACACTTGTCACAAGTTAAACGCCGGCTCGGCCTATCTCCTTGTATTATTAAATCTGTGGCCTTAGATTATATACCTGATCTGTGGCATATCCCATAAACACGGCCTGCATATCCCATTCTGTCGATCCCGCCATTTTTCGCAACACAACGAGTCCACGCAGGAGCACAGCTACCGACGTAGGCACTGAATGAAGCAAAATCGCCGAGGGGCGTGGTCCCGTTGCTTGCTTACCGGGCGTTCTTTCCGTTTCACACCGGTAGGTGTATGATGGGTAGTACATTTTGTAAGGCATTCTTGCCTTTCGGTTTTATGGTTTTTTCTAGGTAGCAAAGAACGACCGGCTAGTGTGGGGCCACGCTTACTAGCGGCCATAGGTCACATGCGTCTGTAGAGCGTCTGTACCTACTTCCATAGATATAGGATAACAATTTATTGTACATCATAGCCTAACTCAGACATTTTTTTTTATGTTACGAGATGGCAAAAAAGCTTACGGCCCACTTGATGTTAAGTGGTCATCGCCGCCTATAGACACTTGCAATATTAAATGTAAATCACTTAACACCGCAAGTGCGTTTGCCATCCTGGGGACTAAGATGATATGCCCTCCATGCCCATAAATTACACTGGCTACCATTCCTTTCTTCAATCCGAAACACAGCGAACTGCTTCACGGCAAATAAGAAAGGCGGTGGTACCTGACCCTACATATGGGTCTACCACTAGTAAGACATCTGAGGTACCTACCTACTTGTATTTGTATATAGTTGGTATATAGTATTATATTATCTGTGCTTGTATTAATCTGTGTCCGGCGGTGCCCCCGATATATTGTATCGGCTTTCAATACCTATATTGGATTGGATAATGTGGAATCTGAGTGTGGAATGGAAACGCTCTAACTCGACCCGTATTTGTCTTTCAAACACGCACAAACGATATCGCAGTTTGTTTGCTTGTCCACCCGCATACTCCTCGAACTAATGACAACATTACAGAACACAGAACCTTGTAGATAAAAGTAGAAAAATGCACTCTCAGCATCAGAAGTAGATGATCACTTTAGTACCATGTCATAGCAACGCCAGCGTTTGTGCAGTAATAGTTGCGATAATTATGTATGAATTATTATTATGACAAGGTACTAAAGTGATTATCTACTTTTGATGGTGACCGTACCTATATTATATGTAGGTATATTGCAAATTTAATCAAATCAAAATCATGAAGGGTAAAGAATTCTCACAAAAGAAATCTGTTTACATTTTCTTTTCATAGCTCCACTGCGATAATCTCTTTTCATTTCACTTATTATTTTCACAAATCAAACTAATTAACCAATGAATAATCAGAAGAACAATATTGTATTGTATTACAATGTAAAAACGTTTGAACCGGTATGAAATAAAACGCGTAAATATTGCTCTCCGACGTTTGTCGCGTTTGTAATCCATCCCCGTTTAAGTCAAGTGAATGACTTAAACGGGGGAATCCCGCAATAACCAATGTAGGATGAATGGATATTAAAGTTGTGGGGTGCTATGTTCCGAGCACTCCCCTCCGTGCACCCTGGGTAACGTCTGGTGCCTCTACAGACGGTTGCATTTACGCAAAGGGAGAATATTTTGAGAAACAATAAATAATTTTTTTACCATTAATAGCATTTTTTTCTTATTCATTCCGGAAACTTTTAGTGCGCCCCACATATAGGTACTAGGAAATCGGTTCGTGCGTTCTGGAGTTATAGCGTCAGGAAGGAAAACCCGACTTATTTTTATATTGTAGATAAGTAAACCCCGACACAAAAAAAACTAAAAAGAAAAAAATAATCTCTGCCTTTTAACTTCATTAAAAGAACCTTTTGTAGCAATCGGGCTCAGGACTCCTTTGAGCATTTTTCGATATTCCTTATAGTTTAGGATTTGGCCCTGAAGGCCACTTGACAAATTCATCCTGTATATATGAAAGAGGCCTATGTCCAACAGTGTGTGTCTTTTGGCTGATGATAGCCAAAAGACACACACTGTTGGACATAGGCCTTCCCCAAGGTCCTCCAACCAGGTCGGTCCTGCGCTGCCAGCATTCAGCGGCTTCCAGCTACCTTTACGATATCGTCCAGTCCATCCACCTTGTGGGCGGCCTGCCTACGCTGCGTCTTCCCATCTTAAGGGTCATTTTTTTTAGATGGCAACAAATCAAGTGTGAAATTTGCCAATGTCACGTGCAACTCGGAGTAATGTCTTTGTTTTACCGCTGTGGCACGCTATCACACGCCCGCTTAAGCTTATTTAGAAAAATGAGGACAATTTGTGGCTTGCGCAGATCTCAAATGTAAGGAAGAGTTCAGACGTATCAAAACCACAGTAGCGCAGTGACGTAAAGTACCCACCTATAATAGTCAGGCGGTGATGCTGTGAGGATAACGTTTCACTTAAAGAACTATTTGAGACTATAATTTACTATTTCTTTAAAGAAAGAACAATGGTGACATAACGTGATGATTTCTTCTTTCAAACAACTCCTATTTCTTATGACGTTATTATAAAATAAAAATAAAAAACTATTTGTTTAAACTAAAAACCATTTTATTATAAGCAAGTCTTATACGTTTGTGTCTATGTGCAGGAAATGAAAGGATTGTCGTCTTTTGATAATGTATCAAGAATTAATTCTATGTCGAGGTTGTCTTTCTCTTATACTATATAATATCATTGTTCTCATGTCAATACTTACTCAATGGATGGCCGACAAAATATAAATTATGATGTAGACGAAACGTATCTGGTACTTATGTAGACGTACTGTCCTTATGAATCTACTATGTTGCGACAATGACTGTGTACTGTTTTATTATATTCTGCAATTGAATGATCATTTACTATATTCATAACGCGAACAGATGCCACCTAACCAGCGAAGTGCGTGGTGTTATTTGCTGCTAAGTTTGTTAAGCTTCGTGGACCACTGATGGAGATACCTGCTCTGAGGCAGAATAGTGGCTGGCCGTTGCTGTCGTCTTCAACATAGAACTCAATGTTCGCATTCGTGCCCTGGAAGAGAAAAAATAATTAGCTTAGTCTGTGACCGTCACACACATAGGTATTTTTTTCGTAGCATAATTGCAATCTTCTCACGTTCAAATTGGAAATCCGAAACTTACGGATACCTACCAAATTCCAACCAAATTGTCAAGCTTATACTTGGCCCAATTATTAACTACTACTTACTGTCATAACTACCGTCATATTTATATATGAGCTATGGCCAAGAATGTTAGCACGAGTGAAAGGGACAACCCTACACAAAATAATAATAATATATTTCTTTTTTCACACCAATTATGTAGCCCAAATTAAGTATCATTAAGAACTTGTGTTATGGATACTGGATAACGGACAGATAAACTTAATAATCTTAGATCTTTTTATTAATAAACTGAAATAAATATATAAACAACCATGACTCATGAACAAAGGCTCGTGTTCATCACACTAACATTTGCTACTACCAGGACTCGAACCCGGACCGCCCGATGTGTAGTCATCGTTACTGACCACTCCACCACAGTGGCGTCACAAAATATTTTTTTTTCTTACATTTATTCTTTATCGATTTTGTCTCAAATAGAGGCTAAAAATTTGGTATTCGTAAGTTTCAGATTTCCAATTTGTAGTTTATTTATATGATTAAAAATGTTTTTTCTAAAAAAATATATTATGTCGGAGATATCTGGATTTTGTTCGAGCCTTCAGACCTTGTGTAAGGTTCGTTCGTTAAGACAAAACACAACACATAGATAATAACTAGCAATTATTTAGACAATTAAATGAACCCGAGACAGTTCCGTGGTGCCATGTTCACTCGGTGACGAATCAAACAAGACTGATCTACGTAGAGCGCGCAACTAACGACATGAAGTTTTTCCGCTAGGTGGCGCGCTTGCGTTCTGGCGTAACTTCAAACAAGTCATTAGTACAGACTCATGAACTTAAACAACCGTGATCATGACCAGGATGGGAAAAATAAATATTTTGTAAAAGGTAGGTAAGGTAAGGGTTTGTTTATTTTCACCTCTCTAGCACCAAAATACCTCTTTTGCTTCGTAAAATCTCGAAGCAAAAACGCTTTTTGCTGCGACCTCCGAACAAGACTGTAACGTTCAATATAAGTATTTGTAGTGATGTTACTTTTAATTTTTATAATTAATTTAACGATATTTAACATGTATAAAAGTATTGTCTTGTTTTTTTCACCTAAAACAATGTTCTCGCTGGAGAGGTGGTATGTTTCACACGAGAGCAAATATGTTTTATCTCTTGTCATTAAATCACTCACTGCGCTCAGTTGTCTATTGTTGAATCACTCGCTATGCTCGTGATTAAATTCTAGACTACTTCGCTGGTTCGTGATTTAATATCGGCACTCGCAGCAAAAAGTAACTTTGCTCACTTGTTGAACAATTAACTATTTCGTCATTATTATTATCATACTTATTTGATGGGTAACTTACCACTGGGAAGAATTCTTCAATGTACATCCTAAGCGTGTATATAACAACTTCTCCTTCCATCAATGGGCAGTAAGAGTTCTGAAGGAAGTTGCAAGTGACTGCGTTCTCTTGTAGGTTGTATGGAATAGGTAGAAAGCCGAGGAAAGCCCTCGCTTTTGTGGTCATGCTCTTGACGGCTCGAGCTGAGAAAAATAATATATAGGTGTTATTTTTATTCTTGACTGGAAAGCTATAGACTAGCGACAAATTTACGAAAATTTAACCTGTAAAAAGTCTCACGGGTAGGTCATATAAATTGTGTGCGACATGTACTCATTAATATTTAGAGACGGTTGGCATTAAGGCTTGTTTTAGTATCACGCTGATCTTCGGCGCGGATGGGCCAATATAGCTGCCTAAGCGCGTGGACCAAAGCGTATGGGTATGGTAATATTACCATGGTATGGGCAGGAGCCAGCAACGAGACGCAGCGCGATTTCAATAATGTGTGATGATTTTTGAAAACGCGCTGCGTCTCGTCTTTAACAAAAGAGCGTATTATGAAAAAAAATACGCGTGACACTCGTCTACTTACACAGCACATGAGTATGAGAACATTACCATATTTACACTTTAGTGAGTGTATTCAAAAAATGTTGAAAATCGGTGCTACCCCTGTTTACTCTGAGGTGCTACCTAACAAGGTGTTTGGTACATGGGGTATGAAGCCGGCACCTACCCATGCTAACATAGTCATATAAATACTATGGTGATATTAAAAAATCAACATTGTAAAAACATTTTTTTAATTTTCATTTAGTTTTTTTGATCGAACTATTTGTATGAAGAATTCAAATTTTATTTTACAATTTAAAGTTTTTGATATTACCATAGTATTTATGTCTACGTTAGCATACCCCATGTACCAAACACCTTGTATAAGACATATTTTCAATAAAATGACATCACTCTGAAAGTACTGGAGATATTTTCATAAAATTTTGTTCATCTTGTGGATAATTTCAATGTCTAAATTATAAGTGTGAAAAAAAGAACCATCATAAATTTATTTATTTAAAAAATGATGTACATACAAAGACAATTACTAAAGGAGACACAGAAAATTGAACAAAGGTACTGCTTATTTCTAAAAGAGAACTCTCCCTTCATCCCCATATACGGGATAGAGAGTTTGATAGGTATACGTGTGTGTGTCCGTTGAATTTCATTTAATATATTTAAATAAACATAAATACATCTTGTTAAGAAAAATCAATATATTTTTCGTAGATACTGTGCTCACTACACACGCTAACGAGCGTCAACAGCTTATTCTAATGCTTTTTAAACTAGTAATTTTTATTTTATTTTATACTGGCCCTCCTGCGCCGATAATCAACGCAATTCCAAAACCAGCCCAAGAAAATAGTGAGAAGTCAAGGTCTTAAAATAAAGATTTGATTATTTTGATATTGATGAACTCACGTGCACGGAAGATGATGTTGACGATCACATCTTCCTTCTGATGGAGCACGCAAGGAGGATTGATACAGTTCTCGATGTAGGCGTTAAGGGGCGGGTCGACATTCAACGATCCTGTACCTAAGGAAGAAAAAAACAGTATTAAATAAACTATCATTTGAATGTTTGAATGGAAAATGGAATGTTTGTAAAATTTATGACATTTTAATAATGGCGCCGCGATCTTAAGTTCTTTAACTTATAACGATTTAAAAGTTAAGCAGTAAAACTGTTTCAACTCGATTTTCCTCCGCTTCAGACGGCATGTCTGGTCCCGGCTATTGACAAAGGATGGCAGTCGGAAAAACAAGTAACATTAGAAGCCAGATATTGCAATTGTGGTATATACTTTATGTCGCAGGCGGATAGTAAAACACGCCGTTTTACTAAACGGCGCGCGGCGGATTGCAATCTGTGAGAGTGACGAGTGACAAGAATTCCACTCAGCTTGGTTATAAAAAAATAACCTGAACCTACCAATGACAAGCGATCTCTATCCGATATACGGACTCATATTGATGGAATCTAATACGGATTTATTAACAAATAGTGTTGCAGAAATAACAAGGCAGTTTTATTATAATATGGTAAAATTAAAACTTTTATTGAAAGTAAGATTGAAAACGCCCGCTCATAGTCGCGGGTGTAGGAGGAAGGGAAGAACAATGTTGCCATAGGCAAAATATATACAAAAGTATACCAGTTAAATAAGAAATTAAATATAAAATCGTGGTATAACAAATTATTATTTCATTAAATTAAACAGTTTTAAAATATTATAATTAAATTAAAATAAATATTATGTTCTGTACTGAACAAATAGTTTTATTTGGTTAACAATTCTCACAGACTACAATCCGCCGCGTCGTTTAGTAAAACGATGTGTTTTACTATCCGCCTGCGACATATACCCAATTATGATCGGGGTGACATGGTGATAGGTGATTTAAGAACACAATAAGTGAAATTTGAGAACCCAGGTGTGAGATGCAATGCAAATGTCAATAATAGTTAAAAAAAATAACACATAATTAACATATTATCTTATAGTAATAATGTTACACGGAAGCAGCCTCCATTTCAAGAATAATATTATTTCAATAATATATTTCAACGCTCACACCAATTATCTAGCCCAAATTAAGTATCATTAAGAACTTGTGTTATGGACACTAGATAACGGACAATTTTTATATACATAATATTTTTATTTTAGATATTTTGTATAAATAACTATATAAACAACCATGACTCCTCAACAAATATTCGTGTTCGTCACACAAACATTTACCGCTACCAGGACTCGAACCCGGACCGTATTCATTGCCCAAATGTAGGTAGTAAATCGTATCTAAGATACGTGATATGCTTCGTCATCATGTACTTTGTACATCAGGTGTTAAGCAAAGTTCTATGTAACATTTAGTTACACATAAAGGCTCATTTATCAGCATGGGCCATGTAGTGCTTCCTATAGTGCCAGATTGCTATCATATCACCTACACAAATGGGTGGACACCTAACCCAAAAAAATAGCAATCCCTCAGTTATCCGACAAACAAATACCAATACTCCATTCTAAAGAATCACTGCAGTCCGGTACCCAGGTTTTTGTTTTCTATTTATTTGTTTCAGGACTTTCAGGTATCTAAAGGAGATATGTCAGTCCTATCGGACCTTGCATTCACACAACATAAACATTTACGTAACAAATTTACGGCCACAATTTGCGCAGGTCATAAAGGCCAGTTGCTCCTTCTGAGACTGGTTCGGCCAATAAACTTTGTAGCACCCTTATGTGTTGCCTGTTTATGTTCGTCTGGCAAAGAGTGCCCGCCTCTCTGGCACCGGACACACTCCATCAACAAGTGTTGCACATCTTCCGGTACCCATGTGATTGCAGAGGAATAAACCAGAATACCCACTTTACCACCAGGTACGATAGAGTCACAATCTAGGTCATTTTATGGAGCAAAATCTTCCCACTCTGTTGTCAATTTATTTGGCGTCGGTAATTGTACAGACTCAAATCATCATAATTTGCCTACCCTGGGGTCAGCGTAATATGTTTTTCTCTTCCATACATCCCTGTCAGCGGTCATCTCAGCATTAACTAATTTCTTTTCCATATCATCTCTCACACAAACTCCATCACACAATCCCACACACAATCTATCCATATTTTCTTCGGTCTTCCTCTCCCACTATACCCGTCCACTTTCATGTTCATCACCTTCTTTATCACATGATTATCATCCCTTGTCATGCCTTACCACCATGCTAATCGTTTACCTCCCAATTATTCTGCCACTGATGTCTTTCAGACTGCGTCTACTATATTCATTCTTCACCTTGTCCATTCTTGTTACGACTCAAATAAAGGTAATTGATGTTACGTTTTTCTATCGGAGTGTAATCCGTTTACGGACGATACCCTAAACCGCTGGCTTAGTCGACCAGCGGACCGTCGGCTAGACGTGGGCCTGTGCAGGGGTCTCCCAGCACCTGATCACCACGGCACTGGGAATACCTGCTAAACCACTACGGTTTCCTCCATGCCCTTACTGGAGATGACCCGGGGTTTGCCGAAGCATTTTACCGAGCTACCTCCAGGCAGCCCGACCCTAGAACCGACCGGAGTCAGTCAGCCCTAGGGATATTGATGTTACCTAGCACATAGCTATAGTTTTATCATAGTGTTTATTTATACTATGGTTTTATTCCCTCAGTCGGATTACCCCGATTTTACGAGACCCGAGGAGGAGTGATCTTATTTAAGACCGAGAACTGCACCGGTCATAAAATAAAAATAAGAAAGGTAAACACTTACAGCGAGCAACAGTAGTCGATTGTCCTTGCACAGACAGAGCTAATGCTAAAAACAGAGCTATACCGAGCATTTTGTATTATATTTTAATTTCGGTGATTAAAAGAATAATGTGGCACTTGCTGTTGTTTCTATTAGTTTGTGTTTAACGCTTCGAAATCAGAGTAATTATTTATAAGAAATTAATCTTATCGGAGTGATAAGGCACTTTTATATCTCAGGCTCAGGTGTCTATCTCGGGCTCGGGTGTGGCGGACGTAATAGGTCTGTCCTATGACGCTACACATTATAAGAGGTAATTTTTTTATTGTTTTTGGAACCAAATCTTAATATATATGTCGAATCATCAGCAGCAGTGTCTCAAGACGAAAGTCTTTAATACGTATGTGTTGCCAGTGACGACCTACGGAACCGAAACTTGGCCGCTTACAATGGGCCTCATAAGAAGGCTCAAGTAGGTCACTCAAAGGGGCTATGGAGAGGGCTGTGCTCGGAGTTTCTCTGCATGATTATGAGATACGCAGGAGAACCAAAGTCACCGACATAGCCAAAAAAACTGCGAACCTTAAGTGGCAGTGGGCAAGGCACATTGCGAGGAGGACTGACGACTGTTGGGGCGGTAAGGTCCTCGAATGGTGACCGCGTACCGGGAGACTAAGCGTTGGTAGGCCCCCACAAGGTAGACTGACGATCTGGTAGAGGTCTTCGGAAGCCGCTGGATGCGGGCAGTACAGGACAGATAGGGTTGGAGATCTCGGAGCCGTAAGCTGTCGGCTAGGTGGCACCAGTTCAATCACTCTGAATCTAAATGTGAGTAGTTGTGCACGCTTATGTCCCGGTTCAGAATACGTAAGATAACTATTTGTTTAGAGCACGTTCGGTAACAGTAGTGTATTGCAGTCAGGCACGCAGGGTTGAGAGGAGCAAGCGTGGACAAAAAGACGTAAGCTCGGGTACGGAGAGCCGTAAACACGCAAGCGCAAGTTGATCATGCACCGCACCGCGGTTCGTAACTTAGTTGAGAGCAGCACACAAAATAACCCAATATTGATTGGTTAACGAGTACCTAGTTAAAAAGACATGACCTACCACTACTGATATAGAACTCGTGGTTACAAAAAGCAGAGCTGAAAGCAAAATAGTATTTCGTGAATATTGGCTTTATCACGGTACAACAGACAGACATTACACAGGTGTACACACATGTATATGTAGATTATTTTATAGGTATGGGGGATATATTAATCAAGTTTGTACACCTGCAGATAATTATGTTGATAATCTTACTATATCTGAATAACCCATTCCCATGTACTTAGTCATTTATTTATACCTGCTACAAGAATATAATATAAAATCGAGCTTTATGTAATATAGAAATATAATTGTACGCGTCTTCCATACGTGGTCGCCACTCGAGGACCTCTCCACCCCAACGGTCGTCAGTCAGTGCCCTACCCACTGCCACTTAAGGTTCGCAATTCTTAGGGCTTTTTGGTAACTTTGGTTCTCCTGCGGATCTCATCATTTTTGATATGATCACGGCGAGAAATTCCGAGCATAAGCCTCTCCATTGGCCTTTGAGGGATCTGGAGCTTTATGAGGTCCATTGTAAGCGGCCACGTATCGGTTCCAAAGGTTATCACTAGTGTTAAAGAGTATTAAAGACTTTTGTCTTGAGACACTGCGGAAGATGGGCCGACAGTAGCCCCCATCACAGCGTTTATTCCTGTCGGAATATCCAATCTATAAGGAATGAATTCTAGTGGATGGGCAAAGCGCAAAAGAATGACGGTGTTAAAATCTTTTTGTCCTTTCCGTCGCGCCTGCACAACGGGACAACCTTGACTTAGATATAGTCACAGGAAAGCATGTAGAGATGACATTAGTTAGTGTTAGTGGTCTCAACGGTTTTATACATCGCTACGATGATTCTCTACAGTTCGTACATGAGGACAAGTCATACGTAATAAACACTAGTGTATGGGGGACTAATACCTATTCCGCGTGCTTCCGGAACGCTGCCCATCCGAAATGAATGAATAGTGTAATTACTGGGCATGGAGGGCATATCATCTTAGTACCCAGGATGGCGAACGCACTTGCGGTGTTAAGTGATTTACACTTAATATTGCAAGTGTCTATAGGCGGCGGTGACCACTTACCACCAGGTAGGCCGCAAGCTTGTTTGCCATCTCGTAACATAAAAGAAAACATTGGGTTTTACTTGACAACCATCACTCGATTACGCGATTGCAAATACACCGGGCTACATGTAAACCTTACGGTGTAACTAATTGCCCGCTTCCCTCGTAGATTGAACGGCTAAATCCGGCATCCCTATATTAGGCCGTACTCATTTGAAAAGAATAATGCTCCACCCATTTGTATCTTTCCATCGCGCTTATTACTAACATCCCTTTTCTAATAAAGCATAGCTGAAATAGCGCGTGTTAATAACGCAGTGGTTTGTACCACGAGTCATGAATCGTCCATTATACACTCTCATTGAAATTAGTTTGTCCCACAGCTTAGTGGGACCACCAGTCATAGTGTTGAAGATTAGTGGGACGACGAATAACAGTGGGTCAAAATTGGTGGGACCATGAGTCATGATTTTCACTATAGATACATTTATTGAAAGTTATTATTTTATATTTTTCATTTTTATAAAAAGTTATACTGGGTGTAAAAGACATGAACAGTCAAACGAGAACCGTGTATTCTGCTCACCATCATAACATTTTTTTCCTTTAGACTATACCTGGGAAATTGATAGTTACGATTTTATTGAAGGTCAAAGTCATAATTTTTTTTAAAGTAATTAATGCTTGAAAAAAAAAACTGCCTTCAAAACTAAAAACGGTGAAATAAAAAAATTATGTAAAAATTCTGAATGTTTTTTTAGGTCGGTCCCAAATGCAAGTGAGTGAAGTAACGTTTATTCCAAATATTGAGGTTGGCACCGACGTCAAAACAACATTTAGATATTTTTACATAAAATTTTAAGTTCTCCGTTTTTATGAAATAATTATATTTTTGCGTTTACAATCGCTTGAATATTAATATTTTTTTCACTGCATTTTTCTAGTATTAATATTCTCCGTTTTTAGTTTTGAAGGCGGTTTCTGGCGGACTTTGTGCGCGATCGTGGCCCTGAAAAGGGCCGTCTGGAACTAGCTGGTGGGAAAACAAAAACAACTCGACGAAGGCATGTGACTTCGAATGCCAAGGGGACACTTGACAACAAAAGCCACACACCCACCGAGAAAGTTTCCCCACCACGTTACAGGCTTCCGAACGTGGACCCCAAGTGGCAACCACCTAGGCCATAGAGGAGCGAAACATCTCTCACCTTCATAGCACACTCAGAAAACACACAGAATATGAAAAAAACATTGATTTTTCTTAACAAGATGCTTCTTTTTCTTAGACGAATGTTTAAATAATCAAATTATCTTTAAGGTGAATAAAGTTTTACGAAAATAGGTCCAGTAGTTTCCGAGCTATGTCTCTTTTTTAGGGTACCGTAACTCAAAAGCAAAAAACGGAACCATTATAGGATTACTTTGTTGTCCGTCCATCCGTCTGTTTGTCTAGACCATTTGTCTCGGGAACGCGTGAAGGTATCGAGTTGAAATTAAAACCATACGCTTAGGTCTACAGTCCCTTGAAGCTGTGAAAAACTGAATCTTCTTAGTGACCGTAAACAAAGATACAGCTGCTTATGCCGCAAAATACGTCTATTTCTACACTCTCAAGGGAATCAATTCTACTACAAGTACAAGGAAAATTCTTAACGCTTTACATATGTAATTAGGTACATATAAATCATAAAAAATAAATTGTTTTATTTTTTATGGAATAATTTTATTTTTGCGTTTACAAACGCGTAAATATAATACTAGAAAAATGCACTGAAAAAAATCGACTTGCCTCAGGCGGGACTCGAACCCGCACCTTCCACAATCCGGGTGGACGCGTTGACCAATTTCGCCACCGAGGCACTGCTTTTCGCTGTCGAAATTTGTCAGTGCTTGGTGCTTATGTTTTTATGGTAAACATCGTTTCATCAAATCTTTGAAATTTGCACTTCCAAGACCCGAACGAAATATTTTTGCAAATATTTGACGCCCAGCTAAGATGAAACTACCTTACATTATGGAATAATTTTATTTTTGCGTTTACAAACGCGTAAATATAATACTAGAAAAAGTGCATTTTTCTAGCGAATTATGGCGAAATTGGTCAACGCGTCCACCCGGATTGTGGAAGGTGCGGGTTCGAGTCCCGCCTGAGGCAAGTCGATTTTTTCAGTGCATTTTTCTAGTGTTTTATTTTTTGTTTGGCAAGTTTAGTAATGATTGAAAATTGATACCAAATTAAATAGAAAACGAAAAACATGGAAAAAATCTTGTCATAGATAAGTGCTGAGACGGGTTTCAATCATAATAAAAAACAATTTAGTCTTAATTTAAAGTTTATAATAAATACCTACTTATTTGTACGGAACCCGCGGTGGGCGATTCCGAATCGCTCGTCTGGTTTGTTTTTTATTTTGGTGAGACCTATTTTCAAGATTTATTTTTAACACAGTAAAATTTCAAAATTTCAAAAATGTTGAAAACTCATATTTAAAAAAAAATGTTCTTTACTGACCTGTTTTTCAACGACTCCTGGCTTTTAACTTGTCTTTGTTTAGTTCTAGTTCCTTAGCTATTGAGTCTCGCTCGAATAAGCACGAAGCAAAAAGAAATCCTAGAAACTCTTAATGAATCTCGTAACTTCAGCTTATTACGTAGTTCAAACGGAACGACTATTTGCTAGAAAGGTCATTCGAGTTTTAAAAATGTTTTGTTCGAAAAAACACAAAGAATATATACAACATGTAAATTAAATAACCAACACCCTGAATACAGGTGGTTTGGGATCGGCTTCTGAGTTGATTTCAAAAAAATAAAAAAAAAACGATTTTGTTTTTGAAAAAAAGAACAAAAAAAAAATTAAAAGTACCCAGAAAATGTTGTACAATATTTTCTAGGTACTTTTTGTTTTTTTTCAAAAAAAAATCGTTTATTTAAAAAAAAATTTTTTGAAATCAACTCAGAAGCCGATCCCAAACCACCTGTATTCAGGGTGTTGGTTATTTAATTTACATCTTGTATATATTAGCTTAAGTTATTTTGTATTAATTGTTTTATGTAATAATAAGCCTAATTTTGTTTTTGCCTGGACCCTCTATTATGTTCCCTTCTCAGTTTTACTGCAACACAAGGTTGCCTGGAAGAAATTGCTGTGATACTTGTATTGTTACTATTTATCTTTTGTGTGCAATAAAAGCGTTTATTATTATTCCCTTTATTTCTTTTAAAACACATACAAAATTATACTTCTAAATATAAAATTTTTACAATGTATAATATTATAAAATATAAAAATGCAGTTCCCCATCGGTAGCAAGATCAGGGTCCCGGCTACCGGTGGTCAAGGATCCAGAGACAGGATCTTCCTCACTATACGGGCCGTGTCTAGAAGTACTGCCTTCTGCATCTGACTCTTGATCCAACCACCTAACGCGAGCCTCATAAGGTGTTTATCGAGGCTCTTAGCTATCAGACCATGGGCAGATATGACTATGGGAACAACAATTGCTGAATCGATGTCCCACTCTCATCTCAACAATCTCGTGACCTAAATCAAGATATTTGTTTTCTTTTTCTTTTTCAGCTTTCACAAGGTTGTCGCCATTGGGGATAGCCAATGACGTAGGAATTCGCGTAATTTCAATGAAGAAATCTCCAGAAAAAGAAAGATAAATATTAATTTTGATAATGTTTACAAATCGTTGACACATGAAGTACCAAACAGTAACTGATAGTTATGTCACACAATATGGCTGCCTGGCCGCAAAATATATATAAAAATAACTATAGCTACAGACAATAGGCCGGGTCCATAGAATTCCTACGTCATTGGGGATAGCGATATCAACAATTAGGTACTTCGCGGCGTTCTTGTCGATCTATCAATACTATATCAGACTTATGGAATAATTTTATTTTTGCGTTTGCAAACGCGTAAATATTAATACTAGAAAAATGCACTGAAAAAAATACATTTTTCTAGTATTAATATCAGACTTATTGGCTATAATAGTCCTGTCTGTAATGATAGATCGATTTATTATTAAAGAATTTTCAATATATATGAACTCCTTTTTTCTGCTGCTATTTCAACGATTATTCTTATTAAAAAGGTCAAGTAAATTCTCCATTTCAACTGATTCTAAGCAGAAGTGGAGTTCAACTGCTATCACCACCAGCCTCTCTTACTTAAAAGGCGCTTCTTCGTGTCTCTTTTACATGACCCAGGACTTTAGGGAGGGAACTAACACGTGTGCTGTGATATCAGTGAATGATGTCATACCTATCTTGATTGTGCGACTTAATAATGAGTTGCCAAATTTCTTTGTTCGCATTGTAGTGGCAGCCACAGTTCGTCGGTGGCTACGTAAGTCAGCACGCAAGCAGCAAGATTTCGTCTTCCTCAACCCTGAACCCGGTTTCGCTTGGCGGAACGGTTACACCCCGTCTGCTACGAATTCCGGTATATTTATTCATTTATTTAAACTTTATTGTACACCAAAGGATTCAAATGGCGGACTTAATGCCATAATCAATAGGCGGTGCAGAAAGTGAATGCCGTTATGTAAATAAAAACAAAACTACACAAAACCATAATTACTTAATTACATAATTTCATTTAAAAGTTGATAGAAACCTTATATTTTAAAGTCATACATGCGTCTGAAATTTGGTTGCAATAAGTTAAAGCATACTCGAGTTATCGTGCTAACGCACACACACACACAGACATAATTCCAAAAACGGTATTTTTGGACTCATGGAGGTCTTAAACGTGTAAATCCGTCAAAATCTCGAGGTCGAATTTTTTGACGATTACAAGACTTTATTATACGTACACGAGAACGTAAAAATCAGTTGTTTCATACATTTTGGTTCGTAGGTGTCACACTTTTGTATGGCACAACTGACTTTTTGACTTTTTTTGCGATTTCAGAGTTGCTTCTATAGTAACAGATGTTTGTGTTGAGATCTTCAAATGGTTTGAAGGTTGTTGTTGTTTTACAAATAACCCAACGCAAGCAGCCAACGGGCACGTCTAGACAGGGGCAACGAGGGAGACGCGGGACGAGAGGGGCGTGGTGGCGCCACCGAACTGCCATACACTCGTTTGGTCCACTGCATGTCTACTGCACCCTATCTAGACAAAAGCGGCATTTTCCTCTACTTCAAAGGCGTTGGAACCACTGTAAGTTTTACGCAAAAAGTCCTTGTAGGTACTAACTGCGTGCATGTAGTAAATGAAATTTCATATGGTGTTTCAAAACGATATTTCGTCTTATGTTAAAACTTAAATTCTAAGAAGAAAATCCGCGTCATAGTTTTCACTGCATCGAAGGCACAAAAGATGTCTACTAGTAAATAAAATTCACTTCAACGCTGTTCCATTGTGCCTGAATTGTGAGGAGTTAGGTCTGACAAAGTCCGGCCGTCGTATTGAAGGAGATAATCTATCTACGTTTGGAACTGTGAACCTATTATTTTAGTAAAATACTTAATATTATAAATGCGAAAGTAAGTATATAGGTATGTTTGTTGGTGTTTGATCGCCATGTGACGCCGGCAGAGTAGATTAGCATCATCGCATATCCTCCAATGGGTGTCGTAGAAGGCGACTAATGTATCAGCAAAGGGTTATTCATCACCTTACACTCCGTCCACCAATCCGACAAGTCCACTAATGCCTCAACCTCCTCGATGACAAGGAGAGGCCTTGTCCCAGAAGTGGGTCGAATTAAAGGCTGTTATGATGATATGATAAGTATGTTTGCTTGTTACGCTTTCACGCCTAAACCACCGAACCGATTTTGATGAAATTCGGTAAGAAGATAGTTCGAGACCTTGGAAATAACAGAGTACTTTTTGACGCGATAACCGATATACCAATCATCACGTTAACAATAAGAACGTGAATTTTGAAAAAAAAAATGTTTAATATTTGTTTATTTTACTGTATTAAAAAAGACCTCAAAATAGGTCTTACCAAAATAAAAAAATTACAGAACTCTGAAATTACTGGAGCTATTTTTTTATTTTAATAAAATTTCCTTTCCAGTTTTCATAGTTTTGATTTAGAAAGAATCATAATTCACATGCTCAAGTCCTTATTAATTAATCATACTATTAATATTATAGAAGCATCGGTGGCGTAGTGAGTAAGGGCGTTGTCTCCCACCCGTCAGGCACCGGTTCGAGCCCCACCACGTACCAATGTGTTTTCAAATTTTGAATTAATATAATTTACGTTTAAATCGACGCTTTTACGGTGAAGGAAAACATCGTGAGCAAATCTGCACACACCTATGAAGAAGTTCTTAGGTTGTGTGTGAAGTCGACCAACCCGCACTTGGCCAGCGTGGCTGACTAAGGCCTAGTCGCTCCTAATGTGGGGCAGGCTCGAGCACCTCGTTGGGGACATTACATGAGCTGTTGATGATGATGATAATGATACGAGTAGGTATATAATATTGATACAGTCGCCAATTGTTTAATAATACAACATTAATTAACAAATGAAATAAAATTACACTAACGGATAGTTTGCACACGTTAGACATCACAAATAAAACGCTCTCTGAAAGTGAATTTACAAAAGACATGTCATCAAACAAACTTACAATTTTCCTTACATGCAAATTCTCGTACCAGACCAGCTTTATAAAGCTTTGATTCTGCCGATGGAACCTAATTTGCAGCGTACCCTTTGAGAGACTCAGTCACATCACTGCGCATCGATACACAACAGTCAACGGAAAATACGAGCATTGTGCTGGTAAAATGCATGATATTTTGTGAAATGGTCCGCCTGTCACACCGTAGTGTATCGGGTACATAGGGTGTATAGTATGGGTGCGCATTTTCTTACATAACTTTTCAATTCCTATCATTGGAGGTCCGAAAATATTTCTCATACCATTTAAAACCATAGTGATCATTCTTCATAACAAATCATTCTTCATAACTTCATAAAACATAATCATTGAAATTCATAATATCATTAATCATACATTTTTGGGCGAGTCGAGTGTTTTATGCACCTACATGGCTGGGTGATGGGTAGGTTAGGGTAATTTTTTTTATGACCAGGCGGAGTGCACTGTTTTTGTAAGCAACAATGTAGTAACAGTATTAATAAAAAAAATATGAGCTCCGTTGGTAGTAATAAAAATGAATTAATAAAAAAAGTATGAAAAATAAAATTATGAAGAGTGATTATTATGAACACAAATCGGTAGTAAGACAAAGAATAGGATTTAGAATATTATGTGAGTCAATATGGACCCGTATAATAAAGGTACCTATACACGGTGTTACAGAAATACCCTTAAAGAGTAAGGGGGGTTAAATGGTCCCTTATAAAGAGTTCATTAATTATATTAGAAAACATTTATCACTGTTTGATTCACTGAAAAAAAATTTTTTTTTCATTGATGTGCAAACTCTATTTCGGTAAATTCAAAGAGTAAACTACGCAGACTGTTCATGTACATTTTGACCTAATATCCACGGAATGACAAAGAATCATAATAACAAAATGTAAAGAATACGGATAAAATCATATCGTAATATTTCAAGTTAGAAAATATCGTCATATTATCAATTTGGAAAAATCTTGAAAAAGAACATATAACAATTGTAAGATATAATTAAAAAAATATTTGACAACACAACGTTTTTCGAAGTCAGTACTTTATCATAATAACATCCTAGTATTGAGATTACAAATCTTTGTGGACGAAAAACAAAAAACTTAAAGTGGACCATTATTTAAAATAGGTATTATCCCTCTGTTAAATAATCTATGCTAACTCAGGTTCTCTGTAATGAATGACAACTTACTAGGGTTGACACTATTTTGGCTTAATAATTTTTTACTTATATATTTTTTGGTTACTTTGAAACACGCTTAATTCTAAAAAAGAAGAAAAATTTATGTTTATTGACCAACACTGGACAAAGATTTGATTTTTTATGTTATTTACCATAGCTTCTGATGAGACAGCCCTAATTCGTTCCCTATGCCGTTGAGCTCTGGAAACACAATACCACAAAAATGTAGTGATATTTGCCTGTGGTCTTTTGTAAGGTGGAGGTACGGAAAGAATTGAAACTCAGATACATGATCGTAATATTTTACTAGTCCAATGTGAAGCTTATAGAATCATTTCGGAGCCGCTCTATTTTACTTAGAACGCCCGCAGTTCTCTACGGTGTAAAAGGTGTCAGAGAGCATCGGTTCGATGAAGGCGCATTGTTGTCTGACACGCAGAAAACTGACTGTCCGCCTTATTTTTCGTTGCTTCGTTCAAATGATCAAAATGTCGATAAAATTGTTTATACAAATGAAAGTCATAGCTTATAATACTCACTAGCACCGCACTGCATTGCCCAGTGCGGTTATTACTCGTAGAAATCTAATTATAATTCAAGCCAATTCGACCGCGATCGATCACTTAGCCTCAAAATTTCTTTATTAATTTTCGTACTAATTAGGTACTTACTTAAATGAATAAAGAACACTTATTTAAGTAAGCGTTACTAGCAATTTTAATTATGAAGTTAGAATAAGAAGTACAAAACCTTTTGCCTTCTATCTCGTTCTCCTAAGTCCTACCCTACTCCTAATTTAGGGTCGGTCGGTATTTTGGGTTGGCGAAGTATGGCTTGATATCGACATACCTCTTTTTTGTTGACGGGTACGTCAAATGCATTTACGCATCGTCCCTGCGGGGTGGTGCCAACCGTAGGGGATAAGTGGGACTCGAGGTAAAGGCGTTCCCTCCATACCCATTAAACATCCTCCCCGGCCTGACCTTCAGAGCGCTATTACGGGACGGCTTGGGTTCTGCGCACGTGAGTGCAACTACATCGAGGTTGCCAGCGTTGCCCGTCTAGGCACTCCTTGCACCAATTGGTGGCCAGCAGCAGTTCCTCCACCGACGGCTGCTCGACCTGGCGCGTCCTCCTAACGAAGACGCCGGGAGCAGTCATCGGACTGCACCCATGAGACTTGGGCGCGATCGTGGCCCTGAAAAGGGCCATCCGGAACTAGCCGTGGTGGGAAAACAAAAACAACTCGACGATGGCATATGACTTCGAATGCCAAGGGAACACACTTGACATCAAAAGCCACACACCCGCCGAGAAAGTTTCCTCACCACGTTACCAGGGTCCGCCACGAGGAGGCTCCCGGACGTGGACCCCTGATATTGACATACCTACTGCTATAGGATTCAAACTTCGTTGGGAACGGCTGCTGTCTTTCAACACCAGCCAAGACCACCAGGACTGGGTTAACTTGTCTTCCAAAGCACGGAGGAAAATCGAGTCGAAACATTTTCAGTCACCCATCAGAGTACTGACCACCCACTTGGTTGCTTTTCTTTCGTGATTGTTGCGAAGATTGCACTACCGCGGCGCCATCAACCCCGAAAAAAGAAAACCTCGCCTTCTGTACTCTTTTTAATTTGTGCCGTCAGTTCCCACAGAGGTAAAAAGAACTGGCCTAGTTAAATTACTTTGACGAAACAAAAGCTAATTATAAAAAGGTAATTAACTGAAAAAAAATTGCTAGGTGAAATGGAAAATTTCTGGAATTGAGTTGTGTAATTTTGTTTTAAAACAATTCGTAAAACATTAATTAGTTAAAAAAAATCTTCTATAATTGGCTATCGCGATTCGGTGGAACTTTTCCATAGTTTAATTGGACTTTGCTGGGTTAATTTTTATTAACAAATGTATTCTCTATTCTCAGAAGCCAGCGTTGATAGCCCCCCACAAGGTGGACCGATGATCTAGTAATGGTCGCGGGAAGCCGCTGGATGCAGGTAGCGCAGGACCGACCGGATTGGAGATCCTTGGAGGAGGCCTATGTCAGACGTCTCTCGGCTGATAATTGATGACGATTAATTTAATGAACGTAGATATTGAAACACCTTAGAGACTTACCGATTACCTCATATCGACTCAGGGCTCTCTAAGAAATTACTACAGCTAAAGAGATACCAGTTACGCCTGGCTACAGGCCCATCTCTAGACATAGCAACTTTTACAAATTTCTTTTTAATACAGGTGCAACAGACAACCCACTGTTCTGATCCTGTATGGCGTAGGAAGAAACAGCTGCTCCGCGTTCTGCTGGAATGTAGAGGAGTGGCAGAATACCGGTCTTGCTTCCTCAGGTCGCCGAGGAGCGGACAGGAGCGGCTTGGCAACATCAATGCGCTAGGCGACTTCCTGGTGGAGTAAGGAATGCTGGAGTGATCCAGCCCATACCCTCTGACGCAAAATAGGTACCAGTCGTCGAGTGGCGGAAACTGCCTGTACGAACAGAAGAAAATGAACGTAGTAAGTACACGAAATGATGTCATTGCGACCCCGGCATACCACTCGATGCAGCATTCCATTTGTGCGCGGTAGATGACCTCTTTTGTCTCAAACCATCAACTCGAGCTCCAGGAAATTCATTTGAAAGCCGTCTCCCATACTACATAATAAGTTTCTAAGCTATATTCAAGATATATAAACTTCACTCTCAAGAAATGAAAATGACTTCCTGAATTACAATCCCGTAGTTGTCATTCGCGACACGTCTTAACAAAATGGTTCCCTGTCTTCTTACTTAGAGCGTTTTGTTCACTTATTTAATATTCAGGGAATGGTATTTTGTGCACTTACACCGTGAAATCTCGGCCTCGTTCAGGGAGACGCGGTGCCTCAAGCGGCCCGGTGTGCGTAGCAGGCTGCCAGAAACACAAACGATGTATAGACCGTTCAAGAAGAAGCGTATCTAGTTGCGTTTGTTTGAATTGTAGCGCCGTATGTGGCAGGTGACGCAACGTGGCGGGTTTTCTTAAAAGACACGTTTGTCTGTTGTTACTTTTCGAATAAGACTGGCAGAATGCAAGCAAGCTGCAGTGGCCACAGAGGGCGCCGCAGCGGAAGGTGCGTCAGGCACAGCGCCGGGTACCTTAAACGAAGAAAATGCCTGATGCCCCGCGTCTCTCTGAACGAGCGCCTTACCCCATGAAATTTTTTAGAGGATCTCATTGGATGTTTTTCAGGTAATTGTCAAGTAGTTTGTATAACTATTGTTATGTTAATAATCCAAATAATAAACATGTAAAAAACTTGTTACCACTTATCGCCCCAAAGCCCGTTTCTACCAGATCGGAGACGAGACGACGCAACTCGTCTCTGCTCAGATTCAGTGGAAACGGTTGAGCAGAGGATGAGAGAAGTTTCCTTACAAATTACGTCGCACTGAGCAAAACGGAGACGAAATGAGATTTGCCGTGCGAAGATGCGTTGCTGTTGAAAGTAACAGACAAAGAGGTTTTGAATATAAGGTATTAATTTTTAAACAATTATACATAATTGTATTTATCTAAATAACAAACAAAAGAGTCTCTAGAGAATATAGACATACAAGTAATTTTGCATTTTCAGTCTTGACACGCGTGATTTGCTCAACGCTTTCTGCTCCGCTTTGGTGAAAGTAGCATATTTAATTATGTCGCACACCTCCGCTTCACTTTAGTGGAAATAACCTCTCATTACGCCGCTCTTCCCCGCTTTGTTGGAAATACCCTGTCAGTTATACCGCTCGTCTCCGCTCATTTCCGCTTTAGTGGAAATACCCTGTTAGTTACGCCGCTCATCTAGTGGAAATAACCTGTTCGTTACGCTGCTAGTCTCGGTTTAGGTGAAAAACGGCTCTAATAGTGGTTAGTAGGTAGGTGAATAGATGGGGTCCACGTCAGGAAGCCTGGTAACGTGGTGGGAAAACTTTCTCGGCGGGTGTGTGGCTTTTGACTTCAAGTGTGTCCGCTTGGCATTCGAAGTCACATGCCATCATCGAGTTGTTTTTGTTTTCCCACCACGGCTAGTTCTGGACGGCCCTTTTCAGGGCCACGACCCTGCCCGAAGACCCCGGGTGCGGTCCGATGGCTGCTCCCGGTGTCTTCGTCAGGAGGACGCGCCAGGTCGAGCAGCCGTCGGTGAGGAGGCGGTCTATAAGGCCGGCGTCGGCCAGCGACCCATAGGGGCTGGCGTTAGTCGGTAGCCCCTGGGCTGCTGGACACCAATTGGTGCACAAGGGGTGCCTATATAGACGGACAGCATTGGAACGGTCTCAGTCTAGTTGCGCTCATGTGCACAGATCTCGAGCCGTCCCGCAATAGCGCAGTGGAGGTCAGGCCGGGGAGGATGTTTAGTGGGTATGGAGGGAACGCCTTTACCTCTCGTCCCACATATCCCCTGCGGTTGGCACCACGCCTCAGGGACGATGCGTAAATGCATTTGTCCTCCCCGTAAAAAAAGGCAGGTGAATAGATGATAATGATTATTCTAGATGCCGTTACTCAAATAAAAACATCGACGCAAAAACTTGTTTGCCATTTTCTCCAGCTGACGGTTTTAAGTGTCCAACTGGCCCCGGGTAATGCAAGTCAAAAGTTAAAGTAAAAAGACCAACGACAGCCAGGGGCTACTCGGAAAATGGATACGGATCACCAACACGTTTGCTGGAAATGACATAAAAAGTTAAAGCTTGGCAAATAAACTTGGACAGTGAACAGCGGACGTAACGAAAATGGGCATACAAACATAAATTGTATATTTCGTTGGTTATTTTTGGTGGTTTGACTTTTGATAGGAATAGGACGTAATTTGTGACTGTCTTGTGTACGTGGAATGGTTTATCCATGAATCATTCGGTGAAGAGTTTACCCCGAGTTCTTGTTGTAAAAACACGTGTTGAGAGACTCCATTTTAACTAAAATCTACCGTACAATTTTTTGTAACTATAATTGAGTTTCCACTTGACATTGACAAAATGCATAATCTTTAAGATTTGCGAATGCCATTAATTAAGAATAGAATAGAATCATTCGGTGAAAAAAAAAAATCTATTATCGGTTTTTTAAGTACCAGTTATGAGTTATTCGGTAAGTACGCCCTTAAGCCGCCCTTACCACACCATATGATGCTTCGTTGCGCCTGCTCGAATTATCCAAGCTAACTCCAGCCAGCCTAAATCTTTCAGGAAAGCGTACTAGCGCCTTAATTTTTATGAAAACATTCTGGAGTCATCCGGATGGCCCATGTGTAACTGCGTTGTATTCCAAGATCAGGATGTGAGCTGAGCTGCTGTTTCCTCTGCCTCCATGTATCGTCTGCATAGGGGGTGGTTTGTTACACCTAAGGTGAGCATATTTTGTCTGATTAATAGACAACCTTCTAAACTTTCATATATGTTTTCCACTTAATAAAGAAAATCGAATACTTCTAGGTTCCTTAAATCCTTGGTAAAATAGACTTGTCACTTGTTATTAAGTAAACAAGAGCTATATTGCCATGTCACTGTTTAATCGCACCAATATCGGAGGCCGAGTCATTTTTTTGTCCCTTGCGTGTGGTTTTGGCATGAAGCATTTTCTGTTTTGTGTTCTATGTTGAAAGCGTTAAGTGCTTTATTTGGAGGATTGGTATGAAACGGGGATGAAACATTGTTGTTCAAAAACAACCCTTATAGTGATAGCACTAAATGTCACACATACGTTGAAAGGTATATCGACAATAGCATACGTATAGCTACATATTTTTCTTTGCGATTTAACATGCTCGAGTGCAAATACGAATTCTTTACTCGTATAATAACCAATACAAAAGGTAATCTAGAAAATCCAGTACTTATAATAAAACACTACACGTTGTCTATATACTTCACTTAAATTTTTTTGTTCATATTTAGATCATTTCACAAATTCTTCGCAATAATCAATAGCAAGTTTTATTATTGTATGAGTACAATAATAAAACTTGTTTACAATGATAAACGAGGTATTAAAATTAATTAATGTGTATTACATACGGTTTTGAGTGTAAATGTAAGTGAGATTAATGTTTCGAACTGCAGGTTTCCTACCATATTATGTACACCTATGATCATATCTTAGAATAGTAGTATATAGTGGTAGTCGTGTGATATTATTATTTTTATTTAACAATTAGTTTTTATTTAACAATAAGTTAAGTTTCAATTGCCTTTTGGAAAAAATTTAAACACTCATTAAAATCGCGTGAATTTATTAACATCAGCATTGAGAGAGGAAAGAATTATTTTACTTGGTACCCTAGAATTATAGTTTTCGTACACAACCACGAAACCGAATGGTAGATTTTCATCGAAGTTTCTGTTATTTGGATGAATACAACTTTGTTGGAGAGTCGGACTGACCTGCACCTGCTTGTCGACTTTGCTGGAGTTTTCGTCCTGTTGGAATGAATGGAAAAAGTACATTTTACTAAAGATTGGCAACTGGACTTTCTATAGAAATTGCAAGGATTTTGTAGCTTTACAGACTGTTTAGCTACGATATTAAATTTAATAGAAGTACTTATAGTTTTGTCTCTCTCAGGATTCATTATTTATTACTCGTTGTCGGGGCTAACATAGTGGAAAATCAATTACAATTTGACTACAAACTACTTACTCTATTTTTTCGGAAAGTTTCGGAATTGCTTTTTATTTCAAAAAGCCGATCCGTATTGTTTTTTTAACGACCGTTGCTGTGGAGCCTACGTAAGTACTTTATTATATTAATCTATGGTGGAACCCGGACTGCTGAGATCTTAGAGATATATCTATGTTCTGTGATAGATACCATCGTGTCGAATGTTACAGCAGGCGCGCCAAGATGCTTATATTTTACCTATTATCTTCGTGAGGCGCACATTGGGTCACGGTAACTATCTTGTCACTCTCGTGAAATGTATTTTTTTTATTTGACAAGATGGCAAACAAGCTTGCGGGCCACCTGGTGTTAAGTGGGAGCGTCGCCTATAGACACTTGCAATATTAAGGGTAAATCACTTAACGCTGCAAGTGCATTGCAATCCTGGGGACTAAGATCCATGCCCAGTAATTACACTGGCTACCTTTCCCTTCAATCCGAAACACAGCGAACTGCTTCACGGCAGAAATAAGAAAGGCGGTGGTACCTACCCAGACGACCCTACATTATGGGTCTACCACCTAGTAAAGTTGCTCTTAGGTATAAAGATGCACCAAAAGTCACCCACTTGTCACGTTGTAATGTGCACAATACATATCCATTGGCTTGATAAGAGTGCGAAAAAGTCACGGTGAGAAAAGTCACCAGTGTGTGCCTGCTCTTATGTTCGTATTATAGAACGAGTCTCAAGAATCAACGCCGTACTGAGTGTCATACGTCTCTATCTATTGTGCTTGATAGAAAAGGACAAACGATTCTCAAGACATTCAAGATATAAACATGTCTTGAGAATCGTTTGTCACATTCTCTCACGCACAAAGTGATAGAGACGTAGGACGCTCAATTCGGCGTTCATTCTTGAAACTTATTCCTAATATAATATGATAATACGAACATTAGAGTTGGCGTTGTTATTAGCAGAAATTGTAGCGTTTGTCACTTGTCTAGGCACTCTGACGTCAACCCATGCCCAAGTGGATTGTTGCTTGACCCATGTACCCCCCGATCAAAATTATAGATGATGTTGTTATACCTAATCAAAGTTCTCTATGCCGCTATTTTCGACAATCACGAGTAGTGTTGTATCAGCAATATTCTTTACGGCACTTCACTAAATCATAACTTTGCACACATCCAAAGAAATATGAATAAATAAACCTGCCTGCCTGCCAAACCGTGTGATGCCGGCACAGTAGAATAGCATCACCCCATATCCTCCAATGGGTGTCGTAGAAGGCGACTAATGGATCAGCGAAGGGGTATTAATCAACCTATACTCCGTCCACCAATCCGCATTGGGCAAGCGTGGTGGACTACTGCCTTAATCTCCTTAGATGACAAGGAGAGGCCTTGTGTCCCAGCAGTGGGTCGAATTATAAAGGCTTGCGTGTGTTGTTGTGAAACCTGCCTCACAATAAGTCTTACCTGAGCAAATTCTGGACTCAAACTTCCGTTGCTTGTTTCAGAATAATCGACGATTCTATTACCGTCGCTTGCATTAGGAGATTTTTCCGTTACTCTAACTAATAGCTCTTTGTTAAAGATTGTAGCCGATGCCTCATTATCGTTGACATTACTGTTACTTGTTTCAGTATTATCGTTCATTTCATCTGCTTCTACGTCATTTATTTCTGTTGATTGCTCCTCATCTTCACTCGATGTACCTTTAAATTATAAAAGCAGTTTTATAATCAAGTGATGGTTTTCAAATATTTGAGTTACCTTTATCTGATATTAATGAGACATTAGAAGCACTCTTTAGTGTGCTTCTTACTTACTCTTTTGAACCTGACAATTATTTGTAAAGGCTATACAATGTTAATGGATTTGGAATTTAATTTTGTAAAAAAAAGCCTGTCCTGGCGAAGGTTTTTTTGTATAGCTTTTAGGCGAACAATATATCATTCGCCGAGTAAAAACTGCTCTCAACTCATGTGTTTACTATTCTTAACAATATAGTTTCTAACATTTAACAAATTTATGCGTTTTCAAAATCTAACTGTCGTTTTTCTTAAAAGTTTCGTTTAAAGCATTACACAAATAAGGTTCGATTTTTACCGTCAAGTGTTTTCGACTAGGAAATGGTTGCATTTAATTCTTACGCACTTTATATTGTAAGATTATTTAATAGCTTATGGAGCAATAGTGATTGAACAAAAAACATTTGTACAGATCTACGAATCAAAAACACATTGAAGGGAACTAAGGAAGTTCTTTCTAATCACATATCATCTTTGTAAGCGTCATCGTGTCTACTCGTAGAAACGCTTAGGTTAAAAATAGCAAATAGCTACTTTTTTATATGTCAGTTGGTTGGTAAGCAGGCACCGTAGCCCACAGAACAAATAAAAGAGGTTTGAAGTCGTAAGTAGGCGGGGCGTGCACGCTGCTGGTTATGAGTAAACACTCATATTCGATTCTTTTCGAAGGGGAAAAATATTTAAAAATAAATCTAAAACACCATCTAGTGCTAGCTGGAAGCAAATTAAGACTCATAATCTTACTAATGGAGACAATTCTTTTCACCGGTAAGTACAAATATACTGTTAAATTGAAAAAATATTATGTCGCGTGTGGCGACACTGGCTCTGGTATTAACACCGCTTGATACGACTTCTAACCTCTTTTATCTGCTCTGTGACGTAGCCTATAGACGCTTGGAACACTGCTGTGACACTAAGCGCTGCCAACCCTAATCCCCTTCCCTACCCCGTGGAGCTCTGGCGACCTTACTCACCAACAGAAATACGTCACTACAAAAATGTAGTGTTATTTGACTGGTGTCTTTAGCACTTGGCTAAGCACTCAGAAAATCAAATATCAGACGAGCTATATAACTAGCTACTTAATTTTATTTCTTATGTGAACATCTTGAAAAGTTCCTTTGATGCTCCTTTAAGAGTTTTAAGTTCCAAACCTTGTTATAGTCAAAGGCAAGATGCTTAGTTTCCTTCACAGCATATTGCATTAAGCAAGTATTACACTGGCTTAATGATGTGAAAATTTCAGAACCTCTGAGCAAAATTTCAAAAATGGACCGGGCATTGATCAGTCTGTCAGTGAGTCAGGACTTTTCTTTTTATAAATTAAGATTGAATGAGAGCTGACTCTCAATATAAAGTCTAAGTTAGAATAAGCAAATCTTATTTACAGAGATTCATCAATATCGGTTCTATGGTTTTCGTGATAATACATAAAATAAACTATAAAGGCTAATTAACGGAAATTAGCCAAAAGTAAGTAAATGCAGTCCTCGCGCACAAGTGAAAAATGAATTTCTGAACGACGGGACGAACATCTAAGGTTTGTCAAGGAAAGAACAGTTTATATGGGAAAATAAAAATGTGGTTTTTACTATTTTCCTCGCATTTTTTCTATATTTTCTTACGATTTAAACTTTCCCTGGACTTCCAAAACATTTGAAAATCAAAATTAGCCAAACCGGTCCAGCCATTCTCGAGTTTTAGCGACACTAACCAACAATGATCATATATATATATATAAATGTTATGTTGGTTTGTGTACGCTTCAAAAACTGAAAAAGTTCTGCACCGATTGAGTTGAAATTTTAACATGATATAAAATCCGCATCAAGGATTGTTTTTATCTATTTTTTGCATCAGTCACAAATCTGCGACTGCGAGAAAACAGTTTTTTTAACGATCAGCTGTGTATCAGTGACCGCGCCATCTGCCAGAAGCGAGGAAAACACTCGCTGACAACCGCAATAGTAATGAAAAAATAACAACCGTAACTAGGCAACCGCCATCAACGTCAATCAAAAAACTATAGACAATGTGGTGGCCAGTCGGCAACATGTAAAATCCGCATCAAGGATTGTTTTTATCTATTTTTTGCATCAGTCACATATCTGCGACCGCGAGAAAACAGTTTTTTTTAAGTATATCCACAAGTATTGCAAAATTAAACTTATATGAAATGGATTCTTTGTTTTGTTTCTCATTTCTCAACCATTCAATCACAATGTGCCACTGCGAAGCGTGGCTAGTTTTATATAATTATACATGAATCAGCAATGGGGTATTGATCACCTTATACTCCGTCCACCAATCGGCATTGGGCAAGCGTGGTGGACTACTGCCTAAACCTTCGATGACAAGGAGAGGCCTTGTGTCCCAGCAGTGAGTCGAATTATGAAGGCTGTTATAATAAATATACATAGATGAAGATGATAATATTGTCTCTTACCAGAGTCCTCAAAAAGAAATCTTGCTCTCTTACGGCATAAAATTTGGTATTCTAAGTCCTGGACATCTGAAACGATAGCACAGTTTTTTTTTATCTTGACTTTTGTCTTCATTGCACCTGTTAGTAAGTGATAGTAAGGAAACCTTCACCCGAAACCCCCAACCACAGAGAGGCTGACTACCTATTTTTTTTTTTAAATATTAGAGATGGCAAACAAGCTTGCGGCCCACCTGGTGTTTAGTGGTTACCGTCGCCTATGGACTTCTTGCAATATGATGTCCGCCCCAGAAGAGAGGGGATCATAGGGATAAGGACGATGAATAAAAATAATTTGTAGGGAGTCAAGAAGGTGCGCTGAGAAAAGAGCTCGGCAAATAACAGCGCACTCTCCCGCGATTTCGGCCTGTATATCCGTTTTGGTTGCGCTAGGACATGGGTTGGTGGTAATAAGAAAGGCGGTGGTGCCTACCCAGACGACCCTTTTTTTTTTGTTGACGGGGAGGTCAAATGCATTTACGCATCATCCCTGCGGGGTGGTGCCAACCGCAGGGGATATGTGGGACTCGAGGTAAAGGCGTTCCCTCCATACCCACTAAACATCCTCCCCGGCCTGACCTTAAGTGCGCTATTACGGGACGGCTCGGGATCTACGCACGTGAGCGCAACTACACCGAGACCGTCCCAACGCGGCCCGTCTAGGCACTCCTTGCACCAATTGGTGGCCGCAGCAGCCCCTCCTCCACCGACGCCTGCTCGACCTGGCGCGTCCTCCTGGCGAGGACACCGTGAGCAACCATCAGACCGCACCCGGGAGACTTCGGGCGTGGTCGTGGCCCTGAAAAGGGCCGTTCGTAACTAGCCGTGGTGGGAAAACAAAAACAACTCGACGATGGCATGTGACTTCGAATGCCAAGTGGACACACTTGACATCAAAAGCCACACACCCGTCGACAAAGTTTCCCCACCACGTTACCAGGGTCCGCCACTAGGAGGCTTCCGGACGCGGACTCGACCCAGACGACCCTACATGCGTCTATTACCACCTTAACTTTTTTCAAAACACAATAACGCTTTTAATATTATTATTATGCGGAGACGAAATGAGAGAAACTAAGTACCTATACGTATATGCTGTTCCAGTAATGCCTCCACAAAGGGCTTAAGGGGCTGCCTTGAGCCAACTATCGCCACCGTTACCTATATGTTTAATTTTATAACTTAAAAAACCAGATCAATTTTGAAAAACATTGATATAGGAAACTATAGATGGGCAATGTGAAAGAGAAAGAGCATACTAACACCATTTCACGTACACACAGGCGGCCTATGTCGGCCTGTCAGTCACGTAGAAAAGACAGCAATTTTCAGACTGGAGTACTATTTTACACACACACATGCGCATTACTCACATATTGGTGCATTTTTTTGGTCTCGCCCTAGTCGAATCATTGCCAATGTATAAACGTCAGTAATTAGAAATCTATGTTGTAAAATGTAAAACGGCTATGATCACCTAGTACATGTCTAATATTTATTGAACTACCTTACACGTTTACGTTCTTACATCAGTTAAAAGTGGCCACTTATCGCAAAAATCCATTTTAAAACCAAACGGAACAAAGAAAAGTTGTTGTATGTTATTTTATAATCTAGCTAGCATTTAAAATGATCATCTCATTCAGATTTATCATATCATTTGATTTAGGAGTTGTACTAAATGTATTGGCTCATGCCAGCCTCGTAAAGGGGGTACTGGGTATTTCAGTGGGTAGGACCGGCGTCGCTGAGGGCGTTAGGGAGTCCCACGAACGCCGCAACGTTGAGCCCACAGTGCGGTAACGTCCAGAGAATTTTCCGACAAATAAGGTTATTTTTTTTTAATTTAAAATTTAAACTCTTAATTTTATTTAAACAAAACTTCACTAATTTAAAAATTTTAGGCAGAATCTTAAAATTAAAGATTATTAGTTAGCTTATCAGGTTGTTATTAGTATAACATAATTAATATCATTTATTCATTTTGGATGCGTAATCGACCACTAGTTCAGATATTTATCTTTGATGAAGTATTTCTTTAAGATATTTTTAGTTTGAACGGGATTTCTATTTTTCATATTTGGTTTATTACTTATCAATATGACTGTATTTACTTCTTTACGGGTGTTAGATATTAAGCTGTTGAATTTACGAATAAATATAATAGATGCACATAAAATACGCACCATCATAAAGTTCTTGCAGCTGCCTCTTGTAGAGCCGGGTCGCTCCGTCAATCATGACAGACGAAGTCCTGAGAGAGAGACGTTTCTCGATTTCACTGTGGTCGCTGCCGATCCAGGAATCCAGTTTTTGACTAGAAATAAAACATTGTTATTTAGAGGATAGTACAACGAGCACCGTCTGCACACGAATGGAGAAGACGTTTTACTATTTCTGTTTCTGATTAGATCTTTATGATAATTGACTAAAACATAGCTTACAAGAAGACATATACAATAATAAAAAAATAGCCGAATTTCCGATGTAGTTTAGTATGGAACTGGAACTTGTTGTAATGAAAAAAAAAACAAAAAAAAACCGTTTCTAGCGCTTCGCCGGTCGTTGCCGCGGCACGCTCACTACGCTCGCGCGTATAGGTCGCAATTAACCTTTTTTTTTTTCGTTGGAAAATGCCTTACATGCATACCAAGGGGCCAGTGTGGGTCCGCCCTATGGTTATGTGGGACTCTCCCCCTCGAGTGCAATCTAGGCCGCTGTTCGGCCTAGACGGGGGGCATACCCACTAAAAAACAACGTTTGCCACTCGCCATTACACGATGCGCGAGAGAGGTTGCTATTCGCACCCAACTCTCTCACGTGTCTATGGCTGTCCGTTGCCAGACTAGTCTAAGGAGAGGTATCCGCGGCACGGCACCTCCCGTCGACGGGCGAATTTATAAGCGACGAAAACCCCACTCCGTCGCTCTACGCCCGGACACTATGGCGGCTGGAGAAGCTCATGGAGCCTCCTCCTGCGGCCAGGTCTTCGTCTGCGGTTCGGGGGTGCAAGTGGGTCTTGCTCGCGCGCCCTTTCCGCTGCCTCTTTTTGCGTCATCACGTCCTCGCAAAAGGAGGCCATCGCCTCCCACGACGTCTCTGCGGAGCATCTCACGGATGAGGTCGCAATTAACCTAACCTAACGTAAGTGCTGCGACAACCTAACCTATTTTTAAGTACCTAACTTTGAATGTATGTAGAATTTTAAAAACGGAAAACGTTCAGAAATAATTCTCTTTTTGTTAAAACCATTCATAATAGATAAATAATAAAAGATGGCAAAGAAAAGGGGGTAGTAAAACGTTTTGGATAGTTTAACGACTATTTTTGAATAATTTAACTTTTACATTATTAAATGAGTTCAATGAGGAGGTCGTTGTCGCCGCAGCTGTGATTTACATAACGATTATGATAGCTAATCTAATAAGTGCGCGGTCGATAGGTACTCAGATGGGGCAACAGAAAATTTTTCACACGATTTTCCTGCGTACTTCAGAAAGCACGTGGAAAAATACAAAAACAAAATACGGTGAAGACGGTGGTCCCAAATCCTGTGCTGGCTTACGTTGCCACCTACAAACTGTGGTTACCATTCCAAAGCGAACAAAGGACTATCTACTATTGTTAATTAATGGCGTCGCGATGCTTATACGTACGCATTTTGCCAATGTCAAGTGAAAATGTAGGTAGCTAAAGTAACAAAAATTTAATGGTTGATTGGAGTTAAAAATGGAGTACTCAACACGTATTTTTACAACAAAAACTCGGGAGAAACTCAACTAAGGACTAATAATCAGAAACTAAACTAAATAATAATAATGTTGACGACCAATTTGAGGTGAATTCTCAAGAATAAAACTGTCTTAAATAATAAAAAAAATGTCTGAAGCCGATATTAAATAGTCCAATCACATTGAAGCAATGCCATTGAAAGCAATATTGAACGGAACCATGAACCATGTAATTTCGGTTTTATTAAAAATAAAAATCATTATTCATTCTATTTTTAATTTTAAATATCAGATTGAAAATAATGGCAAGTTGTAATTATTAAAAAAAATACTGTACTTTCAAATACCGCCACATTTAAATCAAAAAAGCATCTTACCATACATTCGGTATCCCAATCTTGGCGTCTGGACTATTCTCAAATATATTGAAGCCGGCTTTCCATGCTTTGCCCAAACGGCGACTAGTCATAAGATTCGTATCATAAAACATCGTGACTAAAAATAATTCACTGATATTAATTTGAAAATAATATAGTATTATAAAAGTTCAATCAACTCGCAGGGAATAATTTTCACTGTTGCGAATTCCCTCCAAAAGGAGTGTCAAAGTGTTTTTCTTTTTTTTTTTGTGTTAAATTTTCCCTGTTACGGGACGGCAAAGGGATCTAGCCCATACAGCCAAGTCTTTAGTTTCATCTTCTTTCTTGATTTTTGCATTAAAATGTAGGTGCCACACTTTTTAATGCATCTACGGAGTGCTTGGCGAGAAATGCACGGTACAGACCTCATGATGGTGACTGATGAGAATTGTATAGTGGGATTTCCAACCACTATACAATTCTCAACGCCACATACACAAAACCTTTATTTCAATGATTCCTCATAACTGTTCGTCAACACGGATGCTTATGCAACAAAACGACACCACTTTCACTGCACAAAATCCACTCCGAAGCAATTTTGAATTATCGAAATAAAGATCGACATCCAGACGCCATGATTACCCGCCAAACACTCCTGTAGAGGACAGCGCGCCGCGATCGGTCTACCAGTCACTAACTGCAATACCTCCGTCCGATATACCCTCCCGTTTTTGGAACTCAAGGTTGAATCTTGTAATCAATCGTTAAGACTAGTGATAAGTGCAATAGATATAAAATGTATATAGCCAATGTGTTTTAAAATAAATTAAGTGAACTACCGATGAGACTTTTACTCCTAAGAAAACAACAAGAACCTTCCTACAACCAACATCACTTCAACAAATTCATACAGTCCACAACAGTTTCCTGGTCCATCGATTGCCGGATTTTAAGAACTCTCACCAGGACACAACAGTTTCCTGGTCCATCGTTCGCCGGATTCAAATAAACCACGCTGGTATTTCGTTAGCCAGATTGAAGAAACCCGCGCCAGGACACAACAGTTTCCTGGTTTCATCGCTCACCATATTTAATGCAAGAAAAAATGGTGAGGACACGCTCTCAAGAACGCGTACCAAAAACAGTGTTTACCGATCCTCCGCGTTCTCCGTCGGCAAACGCAAGCCAAAGCGCGGCACGTTCGGGTGGTTTGATCGACGCCACTCTTCGCGACCGACTTGAGGCATCAAGCAACGCACCTGCGGACTACAACAGAGACGCGACTGTCGCCATGGGCGCCGAGGGGGGGGGCTATAGCGCCGAAGCGCTGCACACCTCTGCGCACCTTTCGCGTCTCTCTCGTCCGAGCGAAGCTCTACGCGCTGAGTCACCACGTCGCCCGTCACCTTCGAGGTCCAGAGCATCACGAAGATCGACTAGCAGCGCCGTGGCCCGCATACGGAACGCACAATTGGAAACGGAAGAGCGACTAGCAGAAATAAGGAAGAAAGAACTCGCATTTGAAACAGAAATAAGGAAGAAAGAACTCGCAATTGAAACAAGTCTCATCAGGAAGAGGTTAGCCGTCGACATCGAGAACATTCGAGAAGAAGAAGTCGACGTAGAAGGTTCGTGCGTCGCCGACATCAACGAGCGCATCGATAGCTGGCTGCAACAGAACGTCGAAATTCCCTCCGTGCGACGGGGGGAGAGAATTACTCCGGGACACAAGGCGCCTACAACCGACGACGCCGTCCCTACGCAGGCGCTGCGGACCCCGTTGACCGCACGGGGGGAGCAACCGACATACGCAACCCAGCGGCACCACGAACGGGTGCACTTCGATGAAAACGACGCTCGCCGACCGCGATCACCGACGCCAACACGACGACAGAAGGGGATCGAGCAACTCACAGAAGCGTTCGAGAGGATGTCCCGGGTGCGCCCCGCGCCCCGGCAGGCCACCGAGTTGCCAACATTCTCCGGCGCCGTCAACGAGTGGCTACCCTTCAAAGCAGCGATGATAGAATCCACCGCCACTTACAATTTCGCGCCCACCGAGAACATGGCCCGCCTTCGAAACTGTCTACGAGGGGAAGCTCGCGAAGCAGTCGCCGGTCTCCTGTGTACCGTATCAAGCCCCGCACAAGTGATGCGCACACTGGAACAATGCTTCGGTCGACCAGAGTTCATCATAGACAAGGCGATGGAAGACTTGCGCCGCCTGCCGCGCCTGGGGAGCTCCGCCAACGAAATCAACACGTTCGCAGTAAAACTCCAAAACATCGTATGTGTGCTACAAAACATAGATCGCCGTGACTATCTACACTACCCGATGCTGCCGAGGGAGGTACTGGAGAAGCTGAGCCCCTACTTGCGCGCCCGGTGGTGCGACTACGCGAAACAACGCATGCGCAGCAGCGACCCACAACTCGTCTTGCTGTCACAGTTCCTGATGGAGGAAGCGGACCTGGCGCTACAGTTTACGTACTCGTCGCACCCGGTTGCGGCTGCGATACCAAAGACGTCCCGACTAGCAACATCGGCTCCGACGGGCGCCGTGAAGAAGAAGGTCAACATATATACAACTACTGCAGACACCGCATTTCCTGTGAAGAAGACGGACGCCACAGCACCGCCGCAAGAAAGAAAATACGTGTGTACGAGCTGCAACGAAGAACATCTGCTGCCAAACTGCAAGAAGTTTCGAGCAGCCAGCGTCGACGAAAGATGGAAGATTGTCAAGGACAACGGCGTGTGCTTCAAGTGTCTGGAGAGCCGCCACCGACGTCAACGCTGCAACAGGGGAGCGTGCGGTCTGAACGAGTGCCGCCGCCCCCACCACCGCCTGCTACACTTCGAAGAAAGAAGAGAAGAGTCCAGGACGCCGGAACACGCCGCTGCCACTGCCGCCGAAGAGAACGTGTCAGTAGCTGTCGCCGCCGCCGAAGACAGAAGCATGGTGCTGCTGAAGGTGGTTCCAGTCACCGTGGGAGGCCCGAAGGGGGAAGCGGACACCTACGCGCTACTGGACGAAGGCTCTACCGTGTCGCTGATGGAAGAGGAACTGGCAAGACGACTGGGATTCAAGGGGCCGACGCGACCGCTTCACATCCACGGCGCGACATCCAGCAGCCGAGAAGTCAACAGCCAGCTCATCGAGGCAGAGATCAAGAGCAAGAGAGGCGCCGACAGTCACCGGGTGAAGATGCGCACCATACAGCAACTGGTACTGCACAGTCAAGCAGTACCGGCCACGCTGCTGAAACACGCGCACCTCCAGGACCTAAACGAAGAGGAAGTCTGCTACGGGAAGGCGAAGCCACAACTGCTGATAGGCGCCGACAATTGGCACCTCATCGTATCACGGCGAGTGAAGATGGGCCGCAAGAACGAACCGGCCGCTTCTCTCACCGAACTCGGTTGGACAATCCACGGCACCGCACCGCGGTCTCTATATGGCAGAGACTGCGCGTCGATATTGCACATGTTCACACCGAACCACAGCGACGAAGAGAATGAGCGACTGGAAAGATTAGTCGAAGAACACTTCAAGATCGACGCGCTGGGGGTATCACTCGCCGAGAAGGTCGCGGACTCCGAACGAAGAGCCGTCGAGATTTTCGAAGCTACCGCCCGACGAGTCAACGGCCGTTTCGAGGTGGGACTACCGTGGCGCCAGGACGATACCGCTACGCCACCGAGCTACAACGCCGCACTCAGGCGATTGCAATCGATCGAAAAGAAGTTCGAACGAGAGCCAGGCTTCGCTTCGCAATACAAACACGAAGTTGAGGCACTGCTAACGAAGGGGTACGCGAAACCATGCGACGGGACCGAAGAGGGCAACAAGAGGCAGTGGTACCTACCGCACTTCACGGTTTTCAATCCAAACAAACCGGGGAAGCTGCGCCTGGTATTCGACGCCGCCGCCAAGTCGCACGGAATCTGCTTGAACGACCTACTGCTCGAGGGGCCGGACCTGCTGCGATCGCTGCAAGGCATCATGTTCCGGTTCCGAGAGGGCCCAGTAGCAGTCACCGCCGACATCGAGGAAATGTTCCTGCGCGTCGGCATCAGAGAAGAAGACCAGCCAGCCCAAATGTTTCTGTGGAGAGAAGACCGACATCGGCCGCCGCAAAAGTACAAGATGACGGCGATGATTTTCGGCGCCTCCAGCTCACCGTTCCTGGCACACAGCGTTCGAGATCGGAACGCAAAAGACTTCGCGGTCACCCATCCCGCTGCGTACAAGTCAGTCACACGCAACCACTACATGGATGACCACGTCGAGTCCTTCAACGACGCCGAGACAGCGATACGAACGATCGACGAGGTGAACTTCGTGCACGCACAAGCAGGGTTCAAGCTGCGCGGGTGGAACTCCAATGCACACGCAGTCAGAGAACACATCGAAACGGGGCTCCGATCGAACAACCCCACCTGCTTGGCGCCGGCACCAGACAAGACACTCGGCCTGTTGTGGGACGCTAAGCTAGATCAGCTGGCTTTCAACACGACGCTACACAGAGTTCCAGAGGAGGTCATCGGGCGACAGCGCACACCAACAAAGCGCGAGGCCCTATGTGCGGTCATGTCGCTATACGACCCGCTGGGCCTGCTGAGCCACTTCACGATACGAGCCAAGATCACACTGCAGGATCTATGGAGACACAAACTTGGATGGGACGAGCCCCTGCCTGACGCCGAAGCTGACGACCTCGCATGCTGGTTGCGAACGCTACGAGGCAGCGTCGCGCAATTACGCCTGCCACGCTGGTACGGAGCCGCCGAACAGAGAGAGCTGCACGTCTTCTGCGATGCAAGCGAGCAAGCCTACGCCGCCGCTGCATACTGGAGGACGCGACGCATCGACGGCACCATCGACGTCACCCTGGCCGCAGCCAAGGCCAAGGTGGCCCCCATCAAAACACAAAGCATACCCCGCCTAGAGCTACAGGCGGCGGTCATAGGAACGCGCCTCGCCGACGCTGTCGTCACCGAGCACGAGTGGGTACCAAATCGCACTGTCTACTGGACTGACAGCCGCACGGTGCTACACTGGATACGACGCAACGCACGACGCTACACGCCTTTCGTCGCGCACCGTCTGGGGGAGATAGCCGAACGCACCGAGCCCGAACACTGGCGATGGGTGCCTACCCTGCACAACGTAGCTGACGACGCGACGCGCACATCTAGCAAGCCCATAGCCGCCAACGACAGGTGGTTCGACGGGCCTGCCTTCCTGCTTGGACCAGAGGACACTTGGCCAATAGAAGAGGAAGTCGAAGAAGATGACAGCGAACTCGTAGGGCACACAACAGATAGCCCGGAGCCCTACCTACCGGACGTCGCGCGGTTCTCTTCATACGAACGACTTATAAGAGCGACCGCCTTCGTGCTGGTATTCATCGATGGCTGCCGCAAGCGAGGAAACAAGCTGCAAGTTCACCACCTAGAACGAGCCGAGAAGATGTGGATCCAGAGGGCACAGCGAGACAGCTTCGAAGCGGAAATCCGAAGCCTACAGGACGGGAAGGGAATCACCCGGTCCAGCCCGCTTTACAGGCTGGACCCCACCCTGCGGGACGGCGTGCTGCGCTTGAACGGACGCATACACGTAGCTGACGTACCTCGCGACATGAAGGAGCCTACGATCTTGGACGGCAGGCACCCTTTTACGCGCCTGCTGGTGATGAAGGAACACCGACAAGCACACCACGCCAATCGAGAAACAGTAGTGAACAACCTCCGCCAGCGCTACTGGATTCTACGCCTGCGACCCACAGTCCGCACAATAGCAAGAGAATGCGGGCTGTGCAAATTGAGAAAATCAAGACCACGAACACCTATCTTCGGGGACCTACCTCGAGCCCGAGTAGCTGCCTACTACCGCCCTTTCACGTACTGCGGCGTAGACTACTTCGGGCCGATGATGGTGAAGATCGGACGGCGCCACGAGAAGCGATGGGGCGCCCTCTTCACCTGTATGACAACACGCGCCGTACACATCGAGATAGTGAGCTCGCTGTCCACCGACTCCGCCCTGATGGCGCTGCGTCGCATGGCAGCGCGCCGCGGTTGGCCACGCGAAATGATGAGCGACAACGCAACCAACTTCCGGGGTGCTGACAACGAGCTACGCGCTGCCTACGCCGAGTGGGCACCCGCCTTGGAGGACCTTGGCCAGCGACACCGCACAAGTTGGCGGTTCATCCCTCCTGGGGCTCCTAATATGGGGGGAGCCTGGGAGCGCCTGGTGCGGTCAGTGAAGGTCGCGCTGACCAGCGTCCTGCACGAAAAGACACCGACCGAAGAAGTGCTGGCAACACTACTGACCGAGGCCGAGCACAGTATCAACGCTCGGCCCCTCACCCACGTTTCCGTCGATCCTCATGATCCGGAGGCGCTGACACCGAACCATTTCCTGTTGGGAACCTCCATGGGCCTACCACACACGGGACCCTGCGACCCAGCCGATCGACGCGTCTGGCGAGCGAGTCAAGCGCTTGCCAACGAATTTTGGCGGAGATGGGTGCGCGAGTACCTTCCTACACTCGTGCCCCGTCAAGCTGCCGCCACACCTGGAGAGAAGCAACTCCAACGAGGCGACTTAGTCGTGATCGCCGACCCCAACCTGCCACGAAACGTATGGCCCCGAGGAGAGGTCATCGAGGTGCACCCAGGCCCCGACGGCCGAGTGCGCTCCGCCGACGTCCGCACACGAGGAGGGATCCTGCGACGTCCAACTACCAAGCTCGCCGTCCTCCCAGTGAAAGATGGCTGCGACGAGTCTACGCCGGGGGGAGAGCTGTAGAGGACAGCGCGCCGCGATCGGTCTACCAGTCACTAACTGCAATACCTCCGTCCGATATACCCTCCCGTTTTTGGAACTCAAGGTTGAATCTTGTAATCAATCGTTAAGACTAGTGATAAGTGCAATAGATATAAAATGTATATAGCCAATGTGTTTTAAAATAAATTAAGTGAACTACCGATGAGACTTTTACTCCTAAGAAAACAACAAGAACCTTCCTACAACCAACATCACTTCAACAAATTCATACAGTCCACAACAACTCCCAAAGTGTTTTTCTTAAAACTTGTCGAGAAGCAAAGAGATAAAAAAACTTACTGCCATCATTTTAAATAATCTTAAAAATAAAAACTATTTAAAGTTAATAATAGATTAGTAAAATTATAAAGTAAATTTCAACTTTGATAAGTTTTTTTTTAATTATTATTTTTTGGTCTGGGTACAAAAAACTGGTCTAGATACAAATATGGTAAAATTTTATTAAAGTGTACTAATTGATCTGTTGATTTACACTAAGACGAAAAGAAAAATGTTGATCCTGTAAAACTTTAAGGGAAATTAAAAATTAGTGTCTTTTATTACATAAATAAAAATTTAATAGGGTAAAATGTGGGTGTCACACAAATAATGGCGTTCGCGACACATAAAGATTACACATTTTGACAATGTCGAGTGAAAATGTTCATAAAGTAACAAACAAATTGTAAGGTCTACCTTACAATTTGTTTGTTACTTCATTATTGAGTTAAAAATGGAGTCCCTCAACACTTGTTTTTACAACCAGAACTCGGGAGAAACTCCACCGGTTTTCCTTACTGTGTTAGTGTGTGTGTGTGTGTGTGCTGTCATTGTGAAACTAAAAATTTATTTTTGTACTGATAAAACCTTTTTACACCAAAAAGTAACTTCGCTAATAATTTATACGTTATGCTTTTAGCAAACAAAAGACATAAACAAACGAAAAGCGATAATTTTAGCAGGTTCGACACTACAAAACGTCATGTTGTCATTTTGTAGTCAACGTGTAAAAAGCGGTTATACCTTCGATCATTGATCGAAGGGTTATACAATCTGATTAAAGCCTGTCTTATATCCACTACAGTGAAATGCATAATTAATATAAGTCTGTCCTTTTCTAAATTTGTGTGTGTGAGTGCGTCACTTACTCTATAGTTTTAGTCTTAGAGTGCGTTGCACCGAGTACTACGTTATTGTCACTGTTAAAGTTAATTTTAACTGAAACTTTAACAATAACCATCTAAGTCCACTATCTTTTGTTGCACCGTCATGTAAAATGTTATAGTTAAAGTTAAAAGGGTTACAAGTGAAAAGACGTTTACCTTCCCAAAAATTCACAGGGGTAAATTTTTGATAATGACAATACTTCAAATTGCGTTGTCAACGTTGTCAAACACAAACCACCTTATGTGTATGTTAACCCATGACAGTTAACACACACAAACTGTAACTTTAACGCTAACCGTCCGAAGTTGAGCGGTTACGGTTATCGTTATTTATTACATCATTTTAACCATTGTTAAAATGATGCAACCTGTATTTCGCTTAACCGGAGATTTGACGGCACCTTTGGCATTTGTTATCGTTATAGTTACTTGGTGCAACTGAGCCTTAGTTTAATAGTAATACCACAAATAACATGCTGCTTCCATTCGTAAACTGTTTTATCTTTAGTAAAAGCCGTTCACCTTTTGTCATTGTTATCTTGTTGGCCCGATAGAACATATTTTGAGCCATAGATAGATAGTTTGTTGCCCTCATAATGTTATGAACTATGTTAAAGTTCTTAATAGATACCTACTGTTATTAGGTAGTTCAATCTTTTTTCCTTATTTTTTTGGTGCTCTAATTTTCCCTACGAAGGAAAGTATGGGCATTGATGCCTTTGCCTTTTCTAAGCCTTTTTGCATTTTGGCGCGTTTTTTATGGTAGGTATTAAATTTCAATACAAATTCGTTTTGGATTTTTATGTTGTGAAAAAAAGTATTATTTTGCTCCTAAAAATGCATTATGCGATCAGTTACGACAATAAATGCTAGTCTATCTTAGCAAAAAGATCAAGTATTATTACTTTGTGAATTATACGTAGTTTAGAGGAAATCTTGTAATCATCATCATCAACAGCTCATATAATGTCCCACCGAGGGGCTCGATTAGTCGACTTCACACACAACCTAAGAATTTCTTCATAGGTGTGTGCAGGTTTCCTCACGATGTTTTCCTTCACCGTAAAAGCGTCGATTAAACGTACATATGAATTCAAAATTTGAAAACACATTGGTACGTGGCGGGGATTGAACCAGCGCCTCCCGGGTGGGAGACGACGCTCTTACGCACTAAGCAACTTGACGGATTTACCTACACGTTTTGCACCTCCCTGAGTTCAAAAATACCGTTTTTGCAATTATGTCTGTCTAACGCACAGACGTGCGTTAGCACGATAAATCCCGAGTATACTTTAATTTATTGTAACCAAATTTAACATGCATGTTTGACATCAAAATATGAGGTTGAAAAAAAAATCGACTTGCCTCAAGCGGGCCTGGAAGTCGATTTTTTTCAGTGCATTTTTCTAGTATTAACTACTTTTATTAAAAACAAACTTCTTTGACGTAGATCACTGAAATGATTAAATTTTAACTGAAACTATTTTTAAATAGCGGAAACTACACAGACTATAGAATACTGAGCGTTACTTCCGTTAGAAAAATCTGAGTTACCCCCTAGTCGCGCCTAAAGAAGTTTTACTTCAAAAATACGTTTTGTTTCGTTTCTTATTTTTTTTAGATATTTAGTAGAAAACCAACAGCGAATTCACAATTACACAAACAACAATTTATAAAGTGCGGCCAATAATAATTATATTGAATTCCATACAATGAGGTTACGTTATTAAGATGCTTACCTATATCTATAAATTATTTTTTGAACTGAGAAGTAGCACCATGAATATGCCAACTGCATCAGTCCAGTCCGGTCCCTTTGATGACGTCAGCTACTTTAAAATCAAATTAAAAACACACACGTTCAGCAAACAAGGCTAGTTGGATCGAAGCATGTCTGTCCTAAAGTTTTCACTTCGCGGCAACATCCCATAACGTTGTTAGGCAGAGATTCGTAAAATTTATGCAAATTAATACTGATGTGAACCGGTATAACCCTGTTTGCACATTCCCGGCGGACTAAGCTAACCTATTATGGGTACTCAAGAAAGAGTTATAGAAATGGTTTCGGTGTCTGTTGTCATAATGGCTGAACATATTGTCTCCTTTTTTAGAGTAACGGAAAGAAAAGAAATAAATGGGGAGTGTTTGGCGGGAAACCATGGCGTCTGGATGTCGATCGAAAGAAGACATAAATACAGACAGGGCTGCATGGACTTGATATCCTTTGCCCGTCCCTTTAGGGACAAAAGAACCAAAAAAAAAGAAATAAATGACTGTCAAGTGCGATTTCATAGCCGACATGGAGAAGGTCGAGGGTACCTCTTTAAAACTTTACTGACTTTTTTGGCTTTACTGACTGAACTCTTACGCCGGCACGTTGGGTCACACATTGGTGCCAACGTGCCGGCGTAAGAGTTCAGTCAGTAAAGCCAAAATGTATTGGATACATAAAAATAATTTTAACGTTTAGAATAAGAACATTTGTATGAGTACGTTATAAACTAAGTAAAGTTTATTTAAAAAAAATAATTAAATTATTAAAACTAATTGTCTTATTTTCTATGGGTAATAATAAAATATGTATACAAAAAATACTTTTAACTGCTTTTGCGGAGCAAAGTCGTCAACTGATGCCGACAAACTGAGGCTACCATTCCAACGAGAACTAAGTTTGGTAACTCATTTTCCATGGCGTACAATCAACAAATGGAATTCACTGCCAGCACACGTATTCCCTCCTTTTTATTACCCTCAACTCGATTCATTCAAAATAGGCGTGAAGCACCTTGCAGACCGGCAAGGCTTACATTCATTTGGGACAGAGTAATTTGCTACATCTTATTATTAATTTGGACTGAAAATTCCCCTCATCGTTCACTTCGATCGGATTTCGAGCTCAAATAATGTGTATTGTTCACAAAAGAAAATTTCTCCCGACTGTCAATTTTCTTTCCTTTCATTAATAATCGGGTACCGACGAGTGTAATTGTGCCTTAACGCTACTATGTATTTCCACATAGCGTCCCGTTCGTTCCCGCTGAGGAAATTCGGTCGCCACTTCAGACCTCCCCGGTGTCGCGTGGAGGCCGCACGTCCGGTATCGTACCACGTAGCGAATTCGCGAACGCGTTCGAAATTTGAAAGTGCAGTGTTTGTGTTTGGAGGGAATTTGACGTAAGTGCTTTGACGTTTTATTTTTTAACATAAGTTTTTTATGCGAACGCTACAGAATAAAAAGAGTGACGGTTAATGTACGTAATAATGTTTATATATTGTTACATTTCTCATTTTTTCCCGATGTATTTATTTCTAAATTGGTGCTTTCATGTCCGTATTGTATGATATTTTGTAAATGAGTCAAAATATTGTTACTGTATCCTTGAAAGATATAACCATATAAATTAAAGGATTTTTTTTAGGTTTTAAAAATATATGCTATTTTTTCTCTTCATCAAATAATTCTGGAATAATTTTATTTTTGCGTTTACAAACGCGTAAATATAATACTAGAAAAATGCACTGAAAAAAAATCGACTTGCCTCAGGCGGGACACGAACCCGCACCTTGTGGATTGTGGAAGGTGCGGGTCCCGCCTGAGGCAAGTCGATTTTTTTCAGTGCATTTTTCTAGTCAAATAATTCTGTTAGTCAAATTTAAGATTTTATTTAGATTATCTCCAAATATATTTTGAAACTTAACATGCCTATTTTGAAACTCTAAATTAGATTCTATATAGGTAGGTACATACCTCCTTGACAAAAGTATTTTTGTTACATCCACAATATTGGAGTAATAAAATTTATTGCTTACCTACGTCAAAGGCTTGAGTATAGTTTAATACCGTCTCCCTGTTACATCTGAGCAAAAACCTTTTTGGTCGCGACTCGCGGGTCGACAACTGTTCTGGTTTACGAAGAAATAAATACTGGACTTGGCTGTATGGACTTGATCCTAATGCCTTTTCTATGTAAGGAGAATTAACTTAAAAAAACAAGGAGTGTTTGCACGGTAATGTTAACATTACCGTGGTGTTTGGCGCGGTCCAGTAATAAAGTAAACATTTATTTCGAGCTTAAAACAAAAGAAAAATAATTATTAAAACGAAGAAAAAACGATTAAGATTAAAACAAAAAAAGGCCATGGCGCTTAGAGAAACGATTTTGTGTAGTAGTAGAGCAGATGTTGTGTAGTAGTAGAGCAGATGTTGTGTAGTAGCAGAGGTCTTTTTTTGATGCAAAAGCATCCGTGTTGACAATCAGTAATGAGGAATCATTAAAATGAAGGTTTTGTGGCGTGAACCTAGGATGTTGAGAATTTTATAGTGCGATGTACATCTCATCAGTCGCGATCTGTACAGTTGCCATACTTACACTTCTCGCCAAGCACTCCCTAGATGCGTAAAGTATGTGACACTCATATTTTAATCCAAAATAGAAATGTAAAGAAATTTACTAAGACCTGACTGTATGACAACATTAAAAACAGAAAAAGTTTTGCATCGCTTTAATTCAATGGTGACATAGAATATAACTTTATTGTACATTAACCAGTTTACATAATAGGTCTGCACAAGGCCCAGAATCTTCCTCAGTGGGCTTTTACTACATCCATGCGATGAGAAGAAGTAGTGCGTCACTGAGCGCGGTCTACCGTTTGTACAAAAAAATATACAAAAATCTTTATTTCAAAACCAGGGATTGTAACAAAATATATTTGTAGGCCTTCTTTTAGATATAATAATAGCTGTGCCAGGAGACCTCGCTCTTCCATATCTATTCCATTATTATTTTCTAGTTAAGTTGAGGTTTTAGTTAGTTTAAGTTTCGGTTTTTATCTGTACCACGACGAGTGCTCTGAGGAGTCTTCCCTTATCGTTCACATCTCCCTTTCTTTTATGGACTACGTGAGCTGGCTTACTGTGGCTACCATTTCATCGCGAACTAAGACAGGCAACTCGTTTCTTTGTCGCACAATGAAGAACCTCCTTCCTACAATCCTGGGTCATTCAAAAGAGGCGTGAACCTTGCAGGTCGGTAAGGCAAGGGTGGCTAGCGTGACGGCTTATCTTCGTGCTAGATTTCTTTGCATTCGGACATCACTTCTGTTTACCATCTGGTGGAATGGAGTCTTTTGCCTTTCCGCTCTAACGGCCGTTAGTCCTCCTCGCAATGTGCCCTGCCTACTGCCACTTAAGGTTCGCAGTTCTTTGGGCTATGTCAGTAACCTTGGTTCTCCTGCGGAACTCATCATTTCTAATATGATCACGCAGAGAAACTCCGAGCATAGGCCTCTCCATTACCCTTTTGGTGACCTTGAGCCTTCTTATGAGGCCCATTGTAAGTGGCTACGCTTCGAACCGAACTGGCAACACACACGAATTAAAGACTTTCGTCTTGAGACACTGGAAGAGTCCGTTCTGACTCAAATAATTGTTGAAACCTACTTCTCTAAGTATTAATTCTATGGCCTCTCCCTTATTTCCCTTCTTCAATTAAACGCCTATATGAGGAAAGTTCTGTGTCATTTATTTGGTCAAGGAAAACCATTTACCGCCGCCATTTTCCAATTTCCATTCTCAGTATTTGTCTAACACGATTGATTTCTATTTTTAGGGCTGTTATTGTACACTGAAAAAAAAACTTGATAGCATAAATTAAAAAAATATTTATGGGTATCAAGTAACTTGTTTATATACGAGCGTACAAAGTTTTGTGATCGCGGAAATCAAGTCATCTTGATTGAAAAACTGAACAAGAAACAATGTAGATTCAAATAAGTAATTGTCGGCATAATCAAGCCTGGTCATTATTATTATCAAATGCACCTTGTAAATTTTACTAAGACTTTAAAATCTTAATGAAGTTTTGTGATGACTATAATAAAGTCACTTATTTATTTATATAATGTAAAGTAAGGTCTAAATGAGTAGCTTGATTCACCTTATTATGTTATAATGATAATGTGAAACAAATAATTATTATCGACATAATTAAGTTATGTCATTAATATTATCAACTGGATTTTGTGCATGTTACTTAGACTAGGTAATCTTAATAAAGTTTTCTGATGGCTGTAATATAGTCACTTATTTTTCTTTATCAATTAGAGTTTAGTCTAAACAAGTAGCTTGATTGATCTTATTAGGTTATAATGATCTATATATCTATACTATATAGGCTAATAAATACAATAATTCGCTCATGTTTATTTTAACTGTATAGAGGACTGTAAATAAAAGACATTTATTTGATATTTATACGTCTGTCTGTATTATTATAATTTTCAAATACATAGTAAATACTAAAAAAAAGCTTTTCTGTTTCAAGAGTAAGTATGGCTATAACATACACAACATATTATAAATATACAAACAATCTACAGCATAAAACTCTTCATATTTTGAAACTTTATTACAAACTAAAATAATAAAAAATAACAATACAAATTCAAAACTTTCTTACATTCTACATTACTGTTTCAGAAACGTTTTTTCGTCGAAGAATTTTCGTTTTCTAAAGTTTTTCCTTTATACCTCAATAACCCAGAAGTCTCGAAATTATTTTTCAATAATTCAGAAAGGACCTGTAACAAATCATTTTCCAATTTTATTATGTTATTATAGCAGGCAGAGTATTTAATCGTGCTGTATAATATACAAATGACTTTACGGTACAAAAGATACATCCCTTATATTATGACACACAGACTGACAGGGGAGCAGGTATCTACTCTAAGGGGGAGTACTAGCAATAGTGTCACTTGGCATTTACTAGTTTTATTAAAGTTCAATGCCTTTTGAGAATTGAACCTTAATATAACTTATAAAATCGAGTAAGTTAAGTGGGTAATTACTCTATCTATTCTCTAAATCGATATTGTCTTAAGAGATGAAACCATTGAGCTGTGTCAAGTTAAAGATACCAGATATAGTGTAGAGTGAACCCATGTTTAGGTAATCTACGTAACATATTAGTATCGGGAGTCGAAACCAATCGGTTAATTATTGCACCAAATCCTCACACTGCACAGCATAATAGACTTGTGAGCATGTGTGGAAAATAGGAAATTAGGAACCAGGAACAAAATATAGGTAGGTACTTACTTGCGAAAAGTGGCCCCAACTCCGGGAGCCCCAGGCTTTGAGTAAATCCATCACTTCATCCATCTTACGGTGATACTGAATACTTCAATTCAATCGCAAACACCTAACTTTTATATTATTTGTAATATTTTAGGCACAAACACGAATTTACAAGAAGATGCACACGCCAACGGCTCGGAGATCAAAATGAACTGAAACACGTTTGATTGAAAGTGCAAGATATAAAGAAGGAAGATAGTTATTTGAACTGTCAACGTACATCTTTCAAACAAAAAAGCGCGCGTTCATTGTTATAAAGTTGAGTGATCGAATGAATTATGAAACTTTATTCTTTCAATAATAAAATTATTTGAAACCAATAGGCTATATTGTTTAAAATAATAATATTCTTTTTAAAATAAACTAGTGATTTGTAGTATTAATATAGCAACTTGACAAATATAAATAAGTTGATGATAAAATTTTACCATGTCTCGACATCAATAAAGTAAACTTAATAAATTCAACACATTGGACTTGATACACGTTCAAACATTTCAGCTTTATTGCGACAAAACACCGTGATAATTTGTTTGTGATATTTTCTTGAATGAACCAATCAAATTTTTTCCAATCAAGCAAGATTGTAACTTGTTTAACCATTATTTTTTTCAGTGTAAGGTCAAGGGGATCTAGAATTTTCTTGACATCAAAAGCTGGTTATTTTGATTCAATCACAAAATAATGTTATGTTAATCATTCGAGTTCATTCGAGGTAGGGTACAGGGGACTGGGGCCCACGTCCGGAAGCCTCCTCGTGGCGGACCCTAGTAACGTGGTGGGGAAACTTTCTCGGCGGGTGTGTGACTTTTGATGTCAAGTGTGTCGTAGTGGCATTCGAAGTCACATGCCATCGTCGAGTTGTTTTTGTTTTCCCACCACGGCTAGTTCCGGAATAGCGCCCTGAAGGTCTGGCCGGAGAGGATGTTTAGTGGGTATGGCGGGAACGCACCACCCCGCAGGGATGATGCGTAAATGCCTCTTCGTAAAAAAAGGGTACAGGGGACTAGCCGCTCGAATTTATAGCGTCCGGCTTGTGCCTCCACCTTACATAAGACCACAGTCTAATAACACAAAATTTTTGTGGTGTTGTGTTTCTATTGGTGAGTAAAGTTGCCAGAGCTACACGAGGTATAGGCTATGCGTGTCTTTAGGCTACAGTGACTGGACCACCAGGCAGTCCGTAAACTTGTCCCTTTTTCCCAAATACGGCGACCGGTCGTTAAAATGAAATGCTGAATCCTACAACAGTATGTATTGCAGGTGTAGCTTGTTATTGCAGGTTTTAAGGTGATATCAGTCAGTTCACTCCAGTGAATCCTTCATTTTATTTCATTCCATGTTCACACGGTCGAACATGACCGGATCCGAGTGAACGTTCTCTCAGTATTCAGACTGAGGTTCAGACATACAAATGTACTCTGTGGTTCAGACTGTATGTGACAGTGACAGTGAGATTTATCGTTCATTCGAATGGCAGTGAAATTCGGAGTGAAAGATGCCGAATGCCAATATCCAGCACTGTTGGATTAGTTCATTGAATTCATTCGGCACTTGTGTTTCATTTTGGGTTCAGACACTTCATTTCGAGTGAAAGGTACCGAATGAAAGCGGAAAATGAACGAAAAATTAACCGTCTGATATGCCACCTTTAATGGCGACGGTATCCGCTTACCATCAGGTGAGCCATCAGGTTGTTTGTCATCAAGTTACATAAAATATATGTCTATAGAAAGACACTGCACCGACCCCAATAAATTGGGAGCAGGGAAGGACAAAGAACAAGTAAGAATACTTTACAAAATAGTCTAAAATAAACATTGCAATATTAAAATCGTTTCCTTGTCTAAGGAAGTTGGCGAAAGGTTTCCGAAGTATAATGGCACAATGCCACATTTGCGGTTGATTGAGCAGAGTAACAAGCGTTCTGGCTTCAGAATCAAAGTCAAATTCAAGCAAGTTATATTCGCAGCGTCTAAAATGCCACATGCCTCTGTCAGTTCTGGAGGCAATTTGTTAGATGCAAAGTTAAGAATTTCTCAAATAGAATATTTTAGAACGTTTGTACTTCTATAACTATGCATAGTATGAAACCAAGTCGCTCTTTCTGTATCTATGGTACCTACGTTTAGAACTTTTAAACTAACAACGGATTTTAATGCGGTTTTCAGAAGAAGGAAGGACGATTTGTACTTCACAATTCGTTAACGTTAAAGGAAGTAACTAAGTACTATCCGTGCAGAGCCGGAGCGCGTCGCTAGAATACTGTGTTTGTGTATGATATATTTAACAATTCATACACGTTAAAGTTGAAGGAAGGAAGGAAGCGTCAGTGGGGTAGTGCGTAAGAACGTTGTCTCCCACCCGGGAGACACTGGTTCGATCCCCGCCACGTACCAATGTGTTTTCGAATTTTGAATTCATAATAATTATGTACGTTTAATCGACGCGCACACACCTATGAAGAAATTCTTAGGTTGTGTGTGAAGTCGACCAACCCGCACTTGGCCAGCGTGGTTGACTAAGGCCTAATCGCCCCTAATGTGGGGTAGGCTCGAGCACCTCGATGGGGACATTATATGAGCTGATGATGATGATGAAAGTTGAAGATATAGTGTAGTGAGTGCAAAAGACACAGTTAGAAATAATTTACTTGAAAAAAAAAACAATAAATTATTAAAAGCTAACAATAAATTATTATAACAATAAATTATTAAAAGTCTGAAGTACTTGTGATATGTAGATAATATTTCTAAATATTAGAATGTGTTTAATACAAAGAAGAAAACTATGTCTGTACGTTTTCTTTTTCAAAATACGTCTACATTAACAGTAATTTTTGAAAATTTTGGGTATATGAAAAAAGCCTGTTATATGTTAAAACATTGTAAAATATAAAGGTCGGATAAGAAATAGGGGTACTAAAATGTTTTTCCGTTTATAGGATCCTTTTGAAAATAACTGAATTCATTTTACATAATGTTGAAGGGAAAGGTAGTCAGTGTAATTACTGGGCATGGAGGGCATAACATCTTAGTCCCCAGGCTGGCAAACGCACTTGCGGTGTTAACTGATTTACACTTAATATTGCAAGTGTCTATAGGCGGCGGTGTCCACTTAACATCAGGTGGGCCGCAAGCTTGTTTGGCATCTCGTAACATTAAAAAATAAAATAAAAAAAAGTAAAAATGTTATAGATTTTTATAAGCATGAAGAATTCTTCACATCTTCGAACAGCACTTCGGGCTTCGGAACTAATTGCTAAGCCTGAAGTTAAATCAATTAGGAAAATCGTAATTACGCGATTTCGGAATATTATTGAGTCGAAATTTTGAATGTTAGTGGCATGGAAATTTGGAATTTAATAGTATCTGTGAATAAAGGATTTATGACTATATTGAAATTGTAAAAAAATCAGAGTCAAGACTTTCGCAATTAAGTTTTTCTTTTAAAAGTGTTCCATAGAACGCAGTCGCATCGACAAATCGTGTTATTTCTGATAGAACTTTGTGTTTCGTGTGTGCAAGAGACAAAACTCATCATGGAACTCCAATATCGTCAATCGCCTTTAAGAATAAGTGGGTTGGGGTATTTTTGTGTGTTCAGTTCACTGGACTGAGTAACAAGCGCTCCACGGTTTTCTTTGATAAGTTTATGACTTCGATGGTTCTAATAAATAGGCTCGGCATTACTTTCCCTTTGACGTCCGACTATGGTCGGTCCGGATACTAATCTTTGACCTTGTGATTAAATAATGGGTGCTTAAACTAATGTTATAATGCTGAAGAGTTTGTTTGTTTGAACGCGCTAATCTCAGGAACTACTAATCCAAATCGAAAATTCTTTATTTGTTGAATAGTCCATTTATCAAGGAAGGCTTTAGGCTAAAAAAAATCCAACGCGAGCGAAGTCATGGGCGTCCACTAGTCTTTATTATTAATATAATAATATGTTGTCCCATGACGAAAGTTTTAAATTTGCGTATCTTGCCAGTGATGATTTATGGAACCGAAATCTGGTCGCTTGAAATGCCTGTTCGGAGTTTGTCTGCGTAATCATATCAGTAATGATGAGATCCGCAGGAGAACTAAGGTCACCGACATAGCCCAAAGAATTACGAACCTTAACTGACAGTGGGCAGGACACATTGCGAGGACTGACGGCCGTTTGGGCGGAAAGGCCCTCCAATAATGACCACGTGGCGGGGGGACGCAGCATTGTTAGGCCCCCCACAAGGTGGATTGACGACCATCTTGTAGATCGATCGCGGGAAGCTGCTGGGTGCGGACCGATCAGCTAGGAGATCCTTGGGGGAGCCTTTGTCCAACAGTGGGCATCTCTCGGTTGAAATTGTGATGATGATTAATAATATGTTTATTCTTTCGCAAAATACAGTACACTGGTATAACATCATCTTTTAATTGCATATATTAAAGATGAGAGAGGCAGAAGACCTGAAAATAACCAGAAAGGAAATAAATAAAAAAACCTTCTTCAAAACTAAAAACGGAGTAACAGAAATATTGTTTATAAAAATCTAAATGTTTTTTTGAAGTCGGTCCCAAATACAAGTGACAACGTTTATTCAAAACATTCAAGTTGGCCCTACTCTCAAAAAACATTCTTTAATGCCACAAGTGTGGCATAAAACAAGAATGTTACTAAGAGGAGCTTACGTTCCGTTGGTAGTCAATGTGAATGTAGACTTGGGTGTATTAGATTGTCAGAGATCGATGCCTCTTGAATATTATGTTACTAATGCTAATAACATATTGCAAGTCTCACTCTAAAGCCGGGTCCAGATATGTATCATTTGCCCAATCCGATCAGCGTATCCGTATCGCCGACGCGTATCATGATCGCATAATGTGGACGGGTGAGTGATACGCGATCTTGATACGCCGTTATGATACGGCCCGCCATGTCATGTCGGTTTCATACGGTTGTACGATACGGAGCAAATGGAGGCGTCCACAACTTGATACGGGGCTTGATACGTGATACGCTGATACGGATACGCTGATCGGATTGGGCAAATGATCATATCTGGACCCGACTTAACTATTTAGCCCAAATTAAGTATCATTCAGAACTTACGAAACGAACGGATAAACAAACTTAATAATTTAGATATCAAAATAAATAAAGTCAAATCAACATATAACAAAACAACGCTACGTAACCAATTAATTTAATTCAAATCCATTGATTACACTATTTTCCCGCTCTATGGTGTATCAATTACAATAAAAAACAAAAATGCTTTTCGAATAAATTTTCATTTCCGAAAAACCTATACAAAACACAACGCCTATTCACCGAGTACCTACTTACCATAAAAGTCAAAGGGCCACCCCACTGAATCACGTCAATTTTTCTGAACAAAAGTTTTTCCGACGCCTCAAATAAAATAAATGTTCATAGCCAAATTAAATACAGTATTTCGACATTAAATTATATAATGGAACATCAAAGGTCTCCCTCGGGAGGTTAAGGAACAAACAGATAAAAAATGCCTCTGAGTTGCTATGACTGTTTCCCAACAAATGTAAAGGTGGCGCTGGATTGCCATAGGATATGAGGTAGCCAGTAACTCATTTTGTCAACAATATTTTTAATGGATTTTTGTTATAACGCTGCTACTAACTTATAGCAGGCAACATGTCGCTGTTTTGACCACAGTGCCAGATATAGCTTTCATCATCATCATCAACAGCTCATTATAATGTCCCCACTGAAGGGCTTGAGCCTACCCCACATTAAGGGCGATTAGGCCGTAGTCAACCACGCTGACCAAGTGCGGGCTGGTCGACTTCACACACAACCTAAGAATTTTTTCATAGGTGTGTGCAGGTGTCCTCACGATGTTTTCCTTCACCGTAAAAGCGTCAATTAAACGTAAATGAATTCAAAATTCAAAAACACATTGGTACAACAAAAGAGGAGACGGGAGACAACGCTCTTACGCACTACGCCAAGTGTACAAATTGTACCTAAATGAATAAACAAGTAATTTTGACTTTGACTTTGACTACTATATTGATACTATTTATCTCTACAACTCTCTTCTTGTCTACTCTTTTTTTTTTTTAAATAGCGTCGGTGGCGTAGTTCGTAAGAGCGTCGCCTCCACCCGGGAGGCACTGGTTCCATCCCCGCCACGTACCAATGTGTTTTACAATTTTGAATGCATATGTACGTTTAATCGACGCTTTTACGGTGAAGGAAAACATCGTGAGGAAACCTGCACACACCTATGAACAAATTCTTAGGTTGTGTGTGAAGTCGACCAACCCGCACTTGGCCAGCGTGGTTGACTAAGGCCTAATAGCCCCTAATGTGGGGTAGGCTCGAGCCCCTCGGTGGGGACATTATAGGAGCTGTTGATGATCTCTACAAAAGCCAGGGTAGTGAAGGTGAGTGACGATGCATCATAAAAAGAGATCTCCTTAACCCCACACCTTGCGGTAACAAGTCCCAGGTAATGCCTGGCTCCCCTCAGGGTTACCAGAATGACCCGGCACCCGCGCGGTGAATCTATGCTAAATGTTTTCATAACTCTTGTTTGAGATACAGGTTGTACTTAATTCATGGTTATGTTAAAACTATTGCCAAATTAGTCACTTTATTGAGTGTTCCGATCATTCCGATTTACACAAATGTGTTTGCTCACGGTGTCATTTTGTCTTGCTGTGTTGTGATTTGTTTAAGCCATAATTTTTTGGATCTTAATTAACTTTTCTATTAAGATTTGTAAGTTCTGTGTAAGTAACACAGGAGACAGGCTAGGCGTATTTTAAACCGACTTTAAATTAGGGAGGACGTTCTTAATTGGACTGTATGTTTTTTGAGGTGTGTTAACTAAATTTTGTACTGATTTTGATGATTCTTTTTATATTCGAAAGCTAGTGCTTGTCATTTAATACAATTAAAATTTTAACGAGATCTGACGATTAGTGTTTGAGTTATAGTTAATAATGCGTATTTATTTATTTTCATTTACTTACGCCTACGTTGATTCTCATTTCATTACTTGTTTGTTTGTCTAGAAGATCTTGAGATAGTTTCCTGATAATATCTATACTTATAACACTAAAAAACTTAAAATGAGTTGAATAAAAAAAAATACATTCAAAACTAAAAACAGAGAAATAAAAATATTATTAAGTATTTAAAAAAATCTAAATGTTTTTTGAGATCGGTGCCATTCGGAATAAACATTGTCACTTTTGTTTGGAACCGACTTCAAAAAACATTTATATTAAAAAAAAAATTATCGTTGTTAGTTTTGAAGGCGGTTTTTTTAGTCTACCAGCCTCCGTGCGTTCTTCGCAAATACTTTTTATTTCGTTAGAAACGAATGCTGTTTTTCATATGTATTTAAAAAAAGACTGCATTGTTTTCTGTTTTATTTTTTCATATTATTTGATTTATAATCAGACCTTCTGCGAAAGACATTTGCTTTATGCCATATTATGGTATTTACCCCGGGCGATGACAGGCCGTTTTGTTTGTTTGTGTGTCATCTATGGACTCCATTGTTGGGTGTTCCCTGAACAGGTATCCTACCTGCTCAGTCAACTTTTTAATGCATATTAGCTATTGTTTCATTGGTTTAAGCAGTGACAAGACTGGACAGCTTAGTTTTTTCGACAAGTCGAAGTCATTCATCGAAAATAATTGAAAATTAAAGTCAACACATTACGGCAGTGGAAGGTTTTACTTTCTAGTACGCGAAGTATAGAGAAAGTTTCGTAATCGTCAAACGAGATTTTGATGGATTTACACGTTTTGGGCGTTTGCACGTTTGGACTCAGGGATGAGTCCAAAAATACCGTTTCTGGAATTATGTCTGTGTGTCTAGCGTTAGCACGATAACTTTAGCACAGTGTACGATAATAATTGAAAATTAAAGTCAACACATTACGGTACCTAGTGGAAGTTTTTTACTTTCTAGTATGCGTAATATAGAGAAAGTTTCGTAATCGTCAAACGAGATTTTGATGGATTTACACGTTTTGGGCGTTTGCACGTTTGGACTCAGGGATGAGTCCAAAAATACCGTTTCTGGAATTATGTTTGTGTGTCTATGCGTTAGCACGATAACTTTAGCACAGTGTAAATATAGACTGTGACTTTAGTATGCTTTAACTCATTGCAAACAAATTTAATATGCATGTAGGACATCAAAATATCAATTCTGTCAACTTTTGAGTCGTTTCCGGGAGACCAGTCCCGATTTTTTTTGGAAAATAATAACAATATTTCCATGCATGTTTGAGGATATGTACTTTGTATACAATACAACATTTGTTTCCGAGTGCCGTGCCGACTTGGTCACTACCATTTTAGGAAATGGGTTACTCGTACAGTGGTAGAGGCTTTTATGGTCCAGTAGCCACCTCAAACTACATAGGGATGGAAACCTCTACATCTTATTCCGGGTACCAAACCGCTAGACTACGGAGATGGCTTAAGGTCCCAACACACTAATCAACTCTGAAAGGAAGCTGAACCGTTTCGCATCTTTTTCCTATGAAAAACGGCTACGAAGAAGAAGAAAAGAACAGCGATACAGTTACGGTCTCTTTCCGAGTTGATAAGTGTGTTACGACCTTTATAAGGCCAACTTAGCTTTGGCGCTATAATTAGAGTAGGTAGCGTAATTATAGCGCACAAGCTAATTAATAAGCGTAGGCCTTTACACTGTCTCCCTTTTGTTCTTCATTCTATACCTGGAACAACTAGTTAATAAAGCGACTCAGCAATAAATTTTACTTTTAAAATGAAGTATCCCACTCAAATAGTAATTCTATTACTCTCAATCGTATTCACGGATCAAATTCTCTTCTTAGATTTCAAGCATTCTGAATGGCTGTTAGTTAATTGACCCCGCTCCTTAGCCAATCAGAACAGTTGTAATTCGACGGTGGAAGCAATTTAATAACGCTAGACTATCTGGTGTTAATTTGTGAATTCCAATGCTATTTGTAGAATAATTTTGAAACAGACGGCTGTGATACCAAACTTTTATATAACAAGCAGACAACAGTGTTTCAATTTTTAATAGTAATGTATCGTCTTATTCAGAACTAGCGACCCGCCCCGGCTTCGCACGGGTGCAATGCTTATGTAAATATGCATGTATTATACATATATACCTCCCTTAAGAATCACTCTATCTATTAAAAAAAACCGCATCAAAATCCGTTGCGTAGTTTTAAAGATCTAAGCATACATAGGGACAGACAGACCGCGGATAGCAACTTTGTTTTATACTATGTAGTGATGAGTCGTAAATTCAACGCATTATTGAATGAACGAGACGGTGTGCCTGATATTTACAACTAATCATCATTAACATAACAGCCTTAATAATAATTCGACCCACTGCTGGGACACAAGGTCTTAAGGGTCATCGAAGGAGGTTTAGGCAGTAGTTCACCACGCTTGCCCAATGCGGATTAGTGGACGGAATATAAGGTGATCAATACCCCTCTGCTGATTCATTAGTCGCCTACGACACCCATTGGAGGATACGGAGTGATGCTATTGGTTCACCCTTGATTAGTATAACAACGTTTAGTCGAAAATCACTCCTTCGAACAACGTTTAAGAAAATAATCACTTTGTATAATATCGATTAACATAATTTTCATTCATCGAATGTTTATTTGCGATAACAACATTTGCGCTATTGATCAAAAAGTATAATGTTCAATTGATTTATTGTTCAGGTGGTATAACATGTATTTTATCGAATATTCAATTGAACAATAGGTTAGCAAGCGAGCTAGGTTGACATGAACACAGCGACTTTAAGGCGTTTTCACTGAATTATTACTGAACTGAATATTCGATACGATCTTTTGACTAAATCATTATTAGTCTAGTTAAACATTAGGTTAAATAAATTTAGTGCATTTGAAAATTCGGTGAAATGACAATATGTCAAAGAAATAAATATACTAAATAAAATTCTACCAATTAAATATTCAGTCAAATTAATAATTATGCGGAATGAATTTATTGTAACTGAAATTAGGCGGAGTGATTTTCGACTAGAAACGTTGTTATACCAATCAAGGGTGGACCGTCGACGATGCTATTCTACACTGCCGGCATCACATGGCTATTTAAATTTAACTCATCCCTCTGTAAATGGAAATCGTCTCTGTATAAAATTGTAAAGTAACTATACACCTACTATTTTAATGTTAATGTTTGCATATGTATTTTTTATAAAAATAATTGCATTGATTGTATGATGTTTAAGTTTTACCTATAAATTTCTTGCTGTGTGCACATGTCTGTGGAGTTGCAGTCTATCATTGTATTTTTTACATTCTTCAACGCTTCTAACATGTTGTGATTGTAATTCTGATCCCCCAGACTAACGCACCAAGGGATCCCTCGGTGTCAGTATACACACAAAAGTATTGCCAAGCAACTCGGGAGAATCTCATTGCCTACTCTTAAAAATCAGAAAGTATAACTTCATTTGGACTACAAGTAATGAGGGAAGGAAGTCACATTGAGATGACATTGGGGTCATCGGTCGAATGTCTTCGACGCGATATATTAGTGTATTTGAGATACGAACGTGAGTCAGGAAAGTGTCGGGGTGAGCGTTATATCTTGAGGGCAGGGATCATTGTCCGTGCTTACTAAACAAAGTAGGGCCGGGTGTGAGCTTGTTGCTTCAAATTTGATTCTTTTCACAAAGCATTAAGGTGCAAATGAACATCGATATTTATATCATGTATTTTTGAACATAAATACTATCACTCTTATAGTACCAAGGGTTAAGCAGGGCTTTCATTATAACCTTTATAATTCGACCCATTGCTGAGGCACAAGGCTCTTCATCGAAGGAGGTGTAGGCATAAGTCCACCACGTTTGCCCAATGCGGATTGGTGGACGTAGTGTGATCGATACCCTATTGCTGATCCATTAGTCGCCTTCTACGACACCCATTGGAGGATATGGGGTGATGCTATTCTATTCTGCCGGCGTCACATAGCTAAAGTAAGGCTTTAGTTACACATCAAACCAGATCTGGCATTGTGGGTCAAGCAAGGTCATGCAGTACCTCAAAATAGTAACAGGTGTTGAACAGTCCAATTTGTTACAGTTTATTAACAATATCTTGCTTCAAGGGATGATGCTGTTTTTAGCATGGTGCCACCAAAAAGAAACTAAATGTAGGTAATTAACAATAAATTGGATAGATGTCGCTAGTATCCATTGTAATTAGTTAATATATGAGCCAAGATCATAGTGCATACGCTCGCACATATGACTCTTTTATTCCGGGGCCCATTGCATTATATTTGACAAAATAACAGGTTGCCGTTTATCCCTTACAAAAAGAGGTATCGAATCCATTAAGTAAAAAATGTGTGCGTGTACTAGTGTACACACGTAAGAAGTGAAACTTCTTTATGGCCTTACATAGACATGAATACAAAAAAGATGGCGCGTAACGGAAAAATGTGACGCGTAACCGAAAAATGTGACGGTAAATTTTTTTTCAACGCCGATAAAGAAGTTTCACTTCAAAAAGCAGCTCACGAGGTGTCGTGGTCACTGTAAAACTTCCGACTAGCTGGATAACCGATTACATTTTTCAGCAAACCGTTTATATAAACAGTTTATCGCAATAAACCGTATCCGAGGATTGAGCGTATTATCACGACACCAAAGCAAAGCCAGCCGCGTATATCAAACGAATCGATGTTTGTTTTCACAAGAATAATTTTCACCCAATCCATTGAGCAAATATTTACGCGATTTCACCAAGAAACGGGGGTACTTATAAAGAGAGACCGGGTTGAATGAGGACATTTTATGACGTAGTATTAAGGGAACTTTAAGATCCGAAAACTTCGTAGGACTTCTTCGTCCTTGTAGTCGACGTGTGTGTGTGTGTGTGTGTGTGTGTGTGTGTGTGTGTGTGTGTGTGTGTGTGTGTGTGTGTCGTCTGTTTGCTCCTTTGCTGTAAGTCAGTAGACATGAAGAAAATTAAAATATACAAACAATATTATCTTAGAAATAACAGAAATTGGACAACCCTACATTTTTCGTTGTGTATTCTCTACAAAATATAAAAAGCTTACTAAAACTATATACGAAATACTTATAAACTACTTAATTACGAATAAAAAACTTAACATAGGTCATTTGCAACAGAAAGTGTACCAATAAGACTGGCTGCATTACCTCGCTGGATCGCAACACTCATTCTTCGTGCGAAATACAAACCAGCATTATTGTCACTTACTTTCTCACGTAGTCAGTCTGTTATATCCTGAAAAAGTATAATTTGCTTCATTCCCACAAAGCTCTGGGATGCCAGCGCAATAATAATTACTTGCATAGAGTCAGAATGTAAAGCGTAGGTAGGACTCAATGTTATGGACGGCTTATAGCGAGGGACGGTTGAAAATGGATAAGCTTTTATTCTCATTATGATTCATGACGCGGCATCTAAGTATACAATTTCGTATTATGAACCCCGGATTACATAGTTTTAAAAATACTGTGGAAATTCTGGAACGCAGCTCATTATATTCGGAGCACGATTCTTGGACTATCTTTGGGGGTTCATGGAAAATAATGCCACGGATCCCTGTCGTATGCTTCTTTTGTGGAAGCGAACGTAATCCAGAGGTCTTGAATACGAAATATCAATTCGATGACGCATTTAGTATTTATGTCGTGGCCTGATCGTATAATTGGCCAGATCATGAAATGCTTGGGCATGTCGTCTACCTACCGATCACACAGATACGTAGATTAGACTCTCCCACAAATAGTCCACTCCGTTTGGTCATAAAAAAAATAACTTTGAACCTGTTGATCACTCGTGACCACTACCATTTTTAGATAATGGGCTACTCGACCAGTGGTCGAGATTTTTATGGTACAGTAGCATTTCATGATATGCCGCACATTTCATGATCTGGCCAATTATACGATCGGGCCACGACATCTATATAGCTGTATTTGTAAACGTTTCGTGTTTTTAAACTTTATAAGTAAATATTAATAATAAAAGCTAGATATGAACCCCCTACCCCTGAGGAGTGTGGTGGTAAATGGCTAGAAAGCTGCAAGACCAGCACATCCTTTTAGAGTAAGCATTTTTTGATGATAGAGCAAAGTTAGTTATAAGATCAGTCAGTACGCGCATCCAACTCTTTGCGTACATCTATGTAGCTTAGAATAAGTTTTATATAATTAAATTATTTGAATAAGTAACTTTGATTCTTTTTAAAAAGACTTCAACCGCTCCTTGAAACTTGACTAGCTTGTAAAGTATCTCGTGACGAACAATACATACCTAGTATCCCAAAAGAGATGACCAGAGCTTTGGAGCACCCGAGCTAGGGCAGTACCTCCACTGTACAAAAGACGACAGTCAAATAACACATTTGTGTTTGTGTTGATGAGTAAAGTCGCCAGAGCTTCATGGGGTAGGAAAGGAGACATGGTATAAACACTGTATAAATTCTGGCAGTCAGCCAATGGGCACGTTTAGACAGAGCAATCTTGAGGAGGACGCGGGACGAGACAGGCGCGGTGGCACCACCAAACTGCCATACACCCATTCGGTAGACGGTCCACATATGTCTACTGCACACTGACTCGAAAAGCGGCATTTTCCTCAACTTCAAAGGCGTCAAACCACTGTATCTTTACGCTTAGATTTTCCCTGTTTATGTGTATTTTGCGGGAAAGAGTGCAGCGTATGTGCTCAAATTACACGATCCAATTCCATCGAGTTCCGCCCTAGGCACAAATTAACGTTCATTTACTTTGTGGGTATGCCAGCCATCCGCGTAAAGCGCTGCGCTAATTCGCTTATAGCGCTAACAGCTGATTTTCCGACTTCTAGTCAGAAATCGCTTAGGGTTTAAAAATTCTATTAGGTGTGAATTTTAATAAAAATAAGAACATTTTTTTGGTATTAGGTCGGCAGTCAAGCATACGGCCTGCCTGCCGGTAAGCAGTCTTAGGTTGGTATGAATGAGTCTCAAGAATCAACCCCGTACTGAGCGTTGTACGTCTCTATCACTTTGTGCTTCATAGAAAGTAACAAACGATTCTCAAGACATCATTGATTGCTGAATGTAATTCTGTCATACCGACCTAAGATGTAGTCTTATATCTCAGTAGTATAACCTAATAGGGTTTATTTATTACTCTGTGTCAGTAGCCTTATACGTTGGCAATACCGACTATCGTGACACTGGTGCACTCCAAATTCTAGTCTCACCTTGCCTACCCCTATGGAACCTTTTTAGTAAGTGTTAAATTAAAATAACCTTGACTAACTCTCAATGACTTACTCTATTCTGCTCTATAACGGGGCTCTGATCACTATCTTTTTAACTATTCATTAGGATCAATCCACAGATTTAATAATACAAGGAGATGCCAAGCCGGCGTTTAACTTGTGACACGTCTATGCCCTGTGGGCATACATTTCCGCCACTTCGCCTTCCGATAAAGTCAAGTGAATACGTAACTCAGCGATTCGACCGATCTCCTTTGCGGCTGTGCTTAACTTTCATCGCTTCGCAGTCCTTAAGACGCGCGCAATGAATAGTGTATATTACGGCATGCTCAAGTAGAACCATGTTATGTAGTATGGCCGCTGATCGCGACACTCGGTCGCGATCAGCGGCCATACTAATTTCCACATACACATATACACATATTCCTAAGAACTCGGCGATTCGACCGATCTCCTTAGATTAATATATCTGTGGATCAATCCAATGAGTCCAAAATCGAAAAAAAATATGTGGTTAATAATGTTATCATAATTATAATCTATGTATACCAGGACTACCATTAATGTTTAAAATGTACCTAGTGGAAGAAAATTATATGATTAAAGGTTCTGCATATTAAAGGGATTTCCGTACTCACGTCTTACTGAACATTTATAAGCCGAGAACGTGAGTACATTTTCATGGTATTTGTTAAATCGAGAGGATTAAATGCTAGCAATTAGCCTTCATAACTTATTCAAAATGGCTGGAAGATAATTCTAAATATACCGATCCATTAAATTTCCACGAGCACTACACATTAACTGAAAATATTTTAACGGATGTTATTGAAACTAATTATTCGATGAAATAGCTAAAAAATTTTAGTTTAATTATAAATGAGTGTTCGGTCAGATTTACCTAAATGGAGCTCACTGTGGCCTGACTGTGGCATTTTGTCTTGCTGTAAGGTGGTGTGCTTGAGTTTTAATATTTTTTTCTTGCTATTAAAACTCAAGCACACCACCTCACAGCAAGACAAAATCGGGAGTGGTCTCCCCTTGACTTTCTCGTATACCGAAAACGACTCAAAGGTTAATAGAAACCTTATATTTTGATGTCATACAAGCATGTTTAATTTTGGTCACCTATCTGAGTAACGACCGCGCACTTGGTTGCTTAACTTTCGTGATTGACGGCTCAAAAGTTGATAGAAACCTTATATTTTGATGTTATACACGCATGTTAAATTTGGTTGCAATAAGTTTAAGCATGCTCGAGTTATCGTGCTAACGCACAGACACACATCATCATCATCATCATCATCATATCAGCCGAAAGACCCCCACTGTTGGACATAGGCCTCCCCCAAGGATCTCCAAACCGGTCGGTCCTGCGCTGCCCGCATCCAGCGGCTTCCCGCGACCTTAACTAGATCGTCAGTCCACCTTGTAGGGGGCCTACCAACGCTGCGTTTCCCGGTACGTGGTCGCCACTCGAGGACCTTTCCGCCCCAACGGCCGTCAGGCCTCCTCGCAATGTGCCCTGCCCACTGCCACTTGGGGTTCGCAATTCTTTGGCCTATGTCGGTGACCTTGGTCACAGACACACACACAAACATAATTACAAAAAAAATATTTTAGGACTCGGGGAGGTCCAAAACGTATAAATCCGTCAAAATCTCGAGGTCGGATTCTCTAGAAAGTAAAAATCGTGGGTTCTGGGACATTTTTTTCTAGTTGAAAAACTGTTTACGCGTAAAAATTATTCCATAAAATCAAATATATTTTATTCAACGTACACTTTAAAAGTACTTTTTTACGTCATAAGTATTAAGTATTTAAATTAAATAATATTTATTTCCCTTTCCTACCCCCACGGGGAGGAGCGAAAGACAGACAGAAGAAGACAAGCGAGGGAAGGAGTGGGGGAACCCACATGGATACCTTAAGGGCCAGCCCCTAGGGTTATGTCAGACTTTTACTGACTAAACACCCCCTTTTTGCCTATGCTATAAGGCTATCGGAAGCAGCCGCCCCTTCAGGAGAGAGGGAGGTACTGCTACAGGTTTTTGCATTATATTTTTACGGCCCATTATTATTTTACTGGGTGGTAGACCCATATGTAGGGTCGTCTGGATGGGCACCACCGCCTTTCTTTTATCTGCCGTGAAGCAGTTCGCTGTCTTTCGGATTGAAGGAAAAGGTATCCAGTGTAATTACTGGGCATTTGAGCATGGACAGAGGCGGAGCGAGGCGTTGGGGACGTGGGCGACCGCCTACGGTCTCACGGTCCGAAGGGCCTCGCGTTCCACCCGAGAGACGCCCACTGTTGGGCCCGTCAAATTTAGGTTTTACTCCGCCACTGGGCATGGAAGGCATATCTTAGTCCCCAGGATGGCAACGCACTTACAGGGTGTGATTTACCCTTGATATTGCAAGTGTCTACAGGAGATGGTAACCACTTATCACCAGGTGGGCCGCAAGCTTTTTTGCCATCTCGTAATATAAAAAAACGGCCTGTCTGACACCAACTCTCCTTGGGAACAACTGCTATCTTACGACAGCACCCGGGACTACCAGCTTAACGTGCTGACGAAGCACGGAGGGAAATAGAGTTAAAAAATCGGGAGTGGTCTCCCCTTGACTTTCTCGCAGACCGGAAACGACTCAAAAGTTGATTGAAACCTTTTATTTTGATGTCATACATGCATGTTAAATTTGGTTGTAATATGGTAAAGCATACTCGAGTTATCGTGCTCACGTACAGACACACAGACATAATTCCAAAACCGGTATGTTTGGACTCGGGGAGGTCCAAAACGTGCTATTCCGTCAAAATCTCGAGGTCGAATTTTTTGACGATTACAAGACTTCCTCTGTACTACGTACGAGAAAGTAAAAACACAAAACTGGAGCTTCAAAATGCAGCCACCACTTTTACTTAAGCACAAGCAAGTAATGTCAAAGGAGATGTCCGGAACTTGCCTCGAAGTTTGAAAACTTTTTACAGGTATTTCCTTTGATGACAATCCAAAACTCTCAAGTCGTATTACACATCAGTTAGATTTGTTTATTTTGTTTGTGGACTTTCATATTTTAGTTTTACTTCAATTAACAAACTCAAAGCAGCAGAACCTTACACTTGGTTATACATTAAGCCACATTTGGCAGTATGGGCCACGAAATATGCCTTTTCATATAAAAACGATGGCAATTACTAGAACTGTCAAATTAATTACGAATCGCTGTTACCATAATTAGTAATTTCCCTCCAAAAGACTGTTCATGCGTTAAGCTGAATACGATCAATGGATTTGTAATATTTTACCGAGCCGTTTAAATAGACCAGGTATTAACATAATCTACATATTAAACGGTTTAATATACTGACGACATGGTTTATTGGAAATCAATGCAAAATTTGATTTATGACATTCGAAGTTTCATGAGCCTAATGAGTAATGGTAAGCTTAATAATAAGTAGATATATTTTGAATAAAACCACTCTGAGTGTCTGAAGGAGTTAACTCGCGATATTTTTTTTCACATTTAGTTATATTGTCTGTCTGACGTTTTGTAACCTCAGACCAAATAAAAAGCTTTGATCTGAGTTTGTAACCTATTAAAAGTTTCCCTTCTCACTTGGATTTTTTTTACTACAATAGGCTTTGCGTTTGGCTGCAATCACGCCTGATGGAAAGTGATAAAGAGGCCTATAGTACACGCTCGCCTAGATCAAGAATACCAAAAAACAGTATTCTCTTTGTAATGAGCAATGGAATAAAAACTGCGCAGACACCAATACATTGACAAGTTGATCAATACTTGCTAAAGTGCATGCTCCTTCATTCCACGTGTTTCACCCCTCAAAGCAATTTCGGTAGCTCACGAACATTCTCCAGTTATTGGCGCAAATTAACACCGAAAACAATTAGCTGGGCGCCACAATTTCACTCAATTTGCTTGTTCGCCAATTGTTCGTGATAGGGAGTGATATTCGTGTACTGAATTAAAATGTAGTATTATGATATTAGTAAGGATAAAGTCACAGACGTAGCTATGATATAATTATAAAATCAGGACAAATTAGGATATATTAACATAGTATGAGTAATCAATTAAAACATTTACTACTTACAAAATGCTACTATACAGTTAATGAATACATGGACGATAAATTAAATTGATCAAACTTAATAAATACCTCATCATCAACAGCTCATATAATGTCCCCACTGAGGGGCTCAAGCCTACCCCACATTAGGGGCGATTAGGCCTTAGTCAACCACGCTGGCCAAGTGCGGGTTGGTCGACTTCACACACAACCTAAGAATTTCTTCATAGGTGTGTGCAGGTTTCCTCACGATGTTTTCCTTCATCGTAAAAGCGTCGATTAAACGTACATATGAATTCAAAATTTGAAAACACATTGGTACGTGGCGGGGATCGAACCAGTGTCTGTACTTTACAATAAACATTTAATACTACTATTGCATGTTACATACAGCCATCCTACTTTATATACAAGCATTAGGTTTTTATAAAAATAGAAATTATATAAATATAATACTAGAAAAATGCACTGAAAAAAATCGACTTGCCTCAGGCGGGACAAGCAAAGGGTAAGTCGATTTTTTTCAGTGCATTTTTCTAGTATTATATTTACGCGTTTGTAAAACGCAAAAATAAAATTATTCCATTATATAAATATGTTAAAAGTAGTGTTTTATAGTTTACAGCAAAAGTTTAATATAATTATAGATTTAAGTAATTAACGTTGGCAGTGCCCCTACGGGGTATCACGGGAACTACAGCCTATATAAAGGACCCATATTGTTATGTGATACGCAATAAATATATTTGATTTGATTTGAAACGATTAAAAATCTTTAAGAAACCATAGATAGAGCTATATTTGACACGTGAATAATAAACTGGTCTTACAATATTTGTTAATGGCACATTTATGAAACAAGCCGGTCTTTTGTGGCGTTTGTGCAAACTTTAAGTTGATTACATGGACCAATAGCAGCGCAGTGAAAATTTTGCGGTAGTCGTCTCTTAAAAAAAATTAATAATAGTTTAAGCAAACTAAAAAACACACTTTTATATAAAACTAGCGGACCCGACAGACTTCGTCCTGTCATAAAGATTTGTAATGTGGCAGTTTTTTTTCCTACGTATTTTACCGTTCTGAACGTTCCTACATTGCTTAGACAACAGTGAGTGCTTGTAATTTAATATGAACTTTATACAATAGCAATAAAGCTCAAATTGACTACGTTTTAGTTAGAAAACATTTGTATGGGAAAAAGAAAAGGGCTGTTTTTATGGTTTTTCCGGCAATTATTCGAATTTTTCTCGCCGTAAAAACCATCCTTGAACTTCAACGAACATTTTAAAAAAAGAATTGGCCAAATTGGTCTAGGCGTTGTTGAGTTATGCGCTTACCAACACGATTGCGATTCATTTTTATATTATAGAGATAAAAAACTAAAAAGTGTGTTAAAAATAGCCTATAGTCAATTAATAAAGCTATTACAACCGCGCTCTGTTGTTTCTACTATGCCTAAAACAATCGACTGGTTCATCGTTTATTTTATAGGGATTACAAAGCTGTACAATTTTGAAGCTGGTTCAATATTGGTTACTCCCCCTATATATACAGAGTGTAAAAGACATGAACAGTCAAACGAGAACCATGTATTCTGCTCACCATCATAACATTTTTCTTCCTTTAGACTATACCTGGGAAATTGATAGTTACGATTTTATTGAAGGTTAAAGTCATAATTTTTTTTAAAATTTTTTATTAAAACGTATTCTTTACGTTATTTCTTAATTATTGTTTAAAGAAATATTATAATTTTTTTTAGTATTTCATAACAAAAAATGGCTTCAAAACGTTAGCGTTCAATGTAGCTCACTCGATGCGGTTTTACGAGTTGCGTGCGAGTTGAGCCCTTTTGCATTGCGCGGTACAATTTGAAATTTTTTTTAACACCAAAAAATAAAAATCATTTCCCAGCAATATTTTTTTTGAAATATGTCTTATTTTGATGTATAGAATACATGGTTCTCGTTTGACTGTTCATGTCTTTTACACCCAGTATAAAATAACATGATTGTCTTTTGCAAGGTAGGTGTACCTACATCCCCGAAACATCTGCCCTAAAATTTTTCAAAATCGTCTAACCAGCCGTCCAACACTCGTGAATATTTATCTATTAACGTTATATATACACTTTATACTGATTATGGAATATTAAAAAAAATCTTTACTTATTCGAGCGTTATAAAGCGTGTTTTACTCAATTCAACTTTTAGTTCTGCCGTCAGCAAACAGCGTTCAGACTACGGTAAATGAATTGCAGCTGTAACCGGTAAAACGGATAATCGGCAAAATACAGCCTCAAGTTTGCATTGCAGGCAAAATTCTGCTGTATTTTAAGCGGGTGAAATGTAAATTTATATTGAAGAATAAGGTTTTATTTTCACGTCTGTTAAATTCACAATAACGATTGAATTAAATATGACGTTTATTATGTTGGCTCATTACAATTTATTTTGGGTAATAGAACGCCTTATATTTTGGGCATCGACTTTTTATGTTTGTTATTGGAAAAGCTTTCGTGTCACTTCAGTGCTGCAACCCACCGTGGCTGAAAAATCTACGGACTTGGTTCAATGTGATCTGAGCACGAGATCCCTATTTCGCACAGTTGTGTCCAAAGTTCGAATAGCCTTTTAATGATGGCCGAACTCAGTTAGGAGATGGCATCCCAAGAAGAAGAGCACAATAATATCTTGTCGCACTAACAATGCTTATTTTATTTGTCCTTATAAATAAATAAGTTAAAACTGTGCAAGGTAATTTGCGCTGTATTCCTACGCTTATAATGTCGCTTTTTATGTATATCCTTTTCAAACCGAACAGTCTATTAAGTATTCCGAACTCTCAGTTACAGATAACATGACTACTAAAATAGAAATGGGGTGAACTGAACTTTTATCACAGTTCGTCGAACTTCAACTTTTAAAGGTATCGGGCTCGTGACGTATGAGTCGTATCGGGCAGACGACACATACATATACAGAGGTACAAACATAATGTCACGCTCAAAATCCATTAAGTATATACAGTTACACAGGTTGAATTTTTCAAGTGGGCCAAATTCGAAACTCAATTCGAAAGTCGTGAGCCCAATTTTGATGAAAACAAAAACTGCATCTTGGAATTTTTTTTTGAATTTTTGATATTCCCAGAGAGGTTTAGGATTTGGCGCTGAAAGCCCACTTGAAAAATTCATCCTCTATATATTAAGTCGTTGCACATAAAGCCATTTAGCCATGCGATGCCAACAGAGTAGAATAGCATCGCCCCGTATCCTCCAACGAGTGTCGTAGAAAGCGAATAATGGATCAGCAAAGGGGTTTGATCACCTTATACTCCGTTCACCAATCCGCATTGGGCAAGCGTGGTGGACTGCTTAAACCTCCTTCGATGACAAGGAGAAGCCTTGTGCTCCAGTAGTGGGTTGAATTATAAAGGCTGTTCTGATGAGAGTCACATTCGACAGTATGGGCTATGCAGTGAAATACCCTGGCACCCTGGCATTCCCTGCTCTCGCTCACACCAATTATCAAGTCCAAATTAACTATCGTTAAAAACTTGTGTAATGGTTACAAGGTAACGGACAAATGGTCGTGTTCATCTTCACATTTATCTCTACCAGGATTAGAGATTGAACCTATTGATGAGTAGGTTGAATTACTGACAACTCCACCATGACAACAATTATTTTTTTATATAACTATCTCGATGACAAACAAGCAGACGGTCGACCTGGTGGTAAGTGGCTACCGTATCATTTAAACACTTGCAATACCAAGAAAAAATCACTTGGTATTGCAGGTGCGTTGTCATCCTGAGTCCTAAGATGATATGCCCTCCATGCCCAGTAATTACACTGGCTACCTTTCCCTTCAATCTGAAACACAGCTGTTTCATGGCTGAAATAGAATAGGCGGTGGTACCTACCCAGACGAACCGATACATGCCTACCACTTCGTAAGTTAAGTTTTTATCAGACTCTCATTATTTTCTATTTGTTTCAAGTTACTATTGTTTTTGTACTAACACAACATAAGTAAATGTATGATTATCAGTACTTGTTTTACTTATATAACTTGAGCTAAAATTGGTAAAATAAATGTAAGCAAACCGCTGTCATTTTTATATGAATGATCAGCAAAAAAGGTTGCGAGTGAAAGATACTCAAAAAAAGATTATTATTTATCGAGATTGGCTCAAGTTTGTATACTTTGATAACAATGTTTTGTTAAACGAAAATCAGTATTCACCAATCGGTCTGGCCGTCTACAAAGTCCTAAACAAGTCCTCAGACGGCATTCGATTTACTGTCAAACTCACGTGCCCCCAAATTAATAACCGCAGCACTAAAGTCCAACCAACAAAATTCGCTCGGATTTAATTTATTAATCAAAATTCTGCCCAAGTCAAAGTTGTACGCACGCCCAGGCTTACATGCAAATTGGGGAATCAACCCATAGGCAAAGGGACGTTTAATTAAGTTAGATTCAAGTTTTTTAGCACATGTCGGCGTGACTCAGCAGTTTTAATTCGTATCAGCTGAGTTTGAGTTTATCTCGTTTGCAGTGCGCTATTTACACAGTAATGTGAGTTTGTGTTTATTAAATGCTATTTTACTACACAGCTGGTCCAGTATATGACTCAGCTGACGAAAAGTGATCACTGCAGCCTAGAGATCTACAAGTACCTATTTCTGGCGTCTATTGTGACTTATTTTTTACGATTTCCATATTTTGACAGCTGTCAGCACTGTTATCCGGACTGAGATGATTTTGATTGTAATATCTGTCATGGCTGTTGGCTTTTGTTTGGTTGTTATACTGAAAGATTGTTACTTTTTGGGTTTGGTGCCCCTTTCATGTAGGCTACTGGCTGGCTATTTGTCACTATTCGGAGGCACTGCACGGCTCATTCCGCAATCCATTGCGTATCTCCAATTATCCGAAATTTAACTGATGTGTAATACGACTTGAGAGTTTTGGATTGCCGGCCGATAAGTCTTTGCTCAACCCCTGTTGGAACTATGAGTGTGATCGTATGTCTGTATATTGGCAATGATGAAATCCGCAGGAGAACCAAGGTCACCTACATAGAATTGTGAACCTTAAGTGGTAGTGGGCAGGGCACATTGCAATTTGGGGCGGTAAGGTCCTCAACTGGCGGCCGCGTACCGGAAGACGCAGCGTTGGTAGGCCCCCCACAAGGTGGACCGACGATCTGGTAAAGGTCGCGGGAAGCCGCTGGATGTAGGCAGGGTCGGAGATCCTATGTTCAACAGTGGACGTCTTTCGGCTGATTTGACGATGTGCAATTTCATCATGCACTAATTTTTTTTTAAACCCTGACATACTAAGGCATCTAAATATGTTTGAAAGCAAGCTATTTTAAATTATTATGTCCCCAACAAATCACCTTAAAGTGATTTCGAAAATGTTACATAGCCCATAGTCGTTATGCTCCAATGTTGCTTGAAGTGGTTAAAGTCAAGTTGTTGTAACTAATGTAATTAGTTGCAAAGTAGTTAGTGATTGATTGTGGTAGCCATCAAAGTTAAACCACAAAGTTGGTAATAGGGAAATTAAGATAGATGGTTGCATTGAGTTTTCCTATAAGACATAAAATTAATGTTTCATATTTGCTAAAAACACCTATTAAATAAGATGAGGTGCTACTGAACTATGAACTATCCTACTAATATTAAAACGTCACAGTTTGTATGGATATCTGAATGTGAGCTTGTTAGTCTTTCACGAAAAAATTACGGAACGGATTTTAATAAAACTTTACAGTAATATAGATCATAATTTAATCGAAATTAACACGAGGGAACAATATACATATGTATAAAAGTTTGTCAACCTTATTTTGCCCACCGACCACTTTTTCCAGAGCATAATAACGTTAACCAATAACTCAATCTGTCACTATTTTGGGGGGTATTGCATGGCGTATACTGCCAGATGTGGCTTTATGTGTATCCTAAATCTCTGCTCAATCTTTTGTTATTAAGCGTGATAGTATGTAAGTATGGCAGTTAGATTGCTTACTTTGCTGTTTACATTAACGCTAGCAGTTTACAAAATACTATGGCTCGACCCGTGACTTCATCCGCTTAGAGTATTTTTTTAAAATCATATATAGCTTATGTCACTCAAGAATAGTGTAGCCTTCTAGTGATGATAGTATTTTTGAAATCGGTCCAGTAGTTTAATATTTACGGGGGCTCCCATACAACAAACGTGATCTTTTGCTTGATTTTGCTCGATATTGATAACGGCAACAGGTATACGCTGGAAATATTCACAGAATATTTAGTTATATGTTACGTTTGTTGTATGGGAGCCCCCTTAAACATTGAACTACTTAAAAAATAAATAATTAAATTAAAATAAAACAAATATTAAAGGGGGGCTCCCATACAACAGGTATGGTTTTATTGGCGTTTTTTATAGACAATGGTACGGAACCTTTCGTTCGCGAGTCCAACTCGCACTTGGCCGGTTTTATCTATATAATATTAGTTTATAGTATAGATTTACGTTATATAAAGCTGTAAGACGCAGACGTCCAACTGGATTGTCATTGCATTACTTTATTTCACCACATTTCGTCTTTTAGAAAATTTTAAACGTCTAGCAGTTCTGAGTGCTCAGACAAGTGCCTAATTGATTCCATCGAACATTTATCGAAAATAATATAGTGTGTGCAACTGATGTATTACTGAGAAAGCACCATGGTGACCGTCGTGTCAAATGTAGAGTTAGCGTTGTTATTCGCAGAAAGGGTTTGTAGTGTTTTCCACTTGTCCAGGCACTCGGATTCTTAATCTATAACTTGTGTAGGCTATTATTTCTAAGCAGCATCCAATGGCTCAATGTTCAATGACAATTAGGTTCGAAGCAACAACGTCTATCACTAAATGTAACAAAGAGAACCGCTCTCCTAGTACATCCAGACCGTTTAATTGCCAACTAATTACTGTACTGAACTCCGAAACTGTGTGGTTGACGAAATTGTAGATTAATTCTGAAACATTTGGCTGGGATTCGCCACAAGCATGCATTTTGGAATAGAATAAAAATTTTATTTTCCATCACACACAGTACATAGCACAGAAATACATATGTTAGGGTTACTTTACCTTATATAAGACTGTGTTCAATTTACACAAATTTTTTGTGGTATGGTGTTTCTGGGGTTTGCAGCGCGCGAGTTTCACGTCAATGTTGCGAGCATCTATCTCTGATAAGTGCTTACCACTAGGCAGCCCTTATGCTGATCTGCCATCCAAATCAACATAAAATAAACTTTTAGGCCCCTAGCTCTGTTTTGTTAATCACAAAAGGAGTTTTCGATGAAAGCTCGGAGGCGGCTTGACTTTCAACGAATTGCAGAAAACCTTGACAAATTATACATGTACCTTCGTCATGCATGAATCACTATTTTGGTGAATACTGCGTGAAAATCCGTTCAGTAGTTTTTGAATTTATCGCAAGCAAACAGACAGACGCAGAGAGGGATATGCAGTGAAGATACATGTATGTAGCTGTCGAATAAGACATAGATGATATTTATAAGCAAATAGTTTAGAGTGACAACTAAAGTTAGTTAACTAAAGCCTCTAGAAGGTATTCTATGTCTGTGCTCGTCTGAACGTAATTGGCGGTTCATTCCAGAGTCGGATGCCTTGCGCACTTTAAGACTCATTGGTCTGAACATCAATGCCAACTTTATTAACTTCGAAACTCGAGTATTTACAGTAAATACCTACTTAATAGTGAACTGTCAAGTTCCTGATTAATTTGTGCCGAGTTAGCGTCTCGATTTCAATCGATTGTATTGGAATTGAAACTTCTCTTTGGGAAAGTTTGCATCGAAACTCGCTAGTGCCTCGCGATACGATTGGGAATTCATTGGTTGAATTTGATTTGCCTGCCGGAGACTAATTCTGTAATAAAATTTATCCTTTATTTGCTTTGAGTTTGAGATTAGAATGGTTTGTTTATTTTACGTCAAACTGGTTCTTTGTTTCGGCCACCGGTATCTTGAGTTGCTGATTCGGTGAATAGGAATTCGTGCTCGGTTTGGTTTTCGGTAGGACTCGTTTTAAGTCCTCCTGGCTACTATCGAACTACTATCGAAGTCTGTCGTCATCAGTGCCATCCACAGATTTAATAATACAAGGAGATAGGCCAAGCCGGCGTTTAACTTGTGACAAAGTGTATGCCCAGTGCGCATACATTTCCGACACTTCGCCTTCCGATAAAGTCAAGTGAATACGTAACTCAGCGATTTGACTGATCTCCTTTGCGGCTGTGCTTAACTTTCATCGCTTCGCAGTCCTTAAGACGCGCACAATGAATAGTGTATATTACGGCATGCTCAACTATAACCATGTTATGTACTTAGTACGGCCGCTGATCGCGACACTCGGTCTTCCTATGAACTCGGCGATTCGACCGATCTCCTTTGCGGCTGTGCTTATCTTTCATTGCTTCGCAGTCCTTAAGAGGCGCGCAATGAATAGGTATATTACGGCATGCTCAACTAGAACTGCGAATGCGAACACAGCCGCAATGTAATAATATTTGTAATATAGTAACGCATAATTTTAAGCGATTATATTTTATGAATACAAACTGGTTCTTTCTTTCGGCCACCGGTATCTTGAGTTGCTGATTCGGTGAATAGGAATTCGTGCTCGGTTTGGTTTTCGGTAGGACTCGTTTTAAGTCCTCCTGGCTACCACTATCGAAGTCTGTCGTCATGCAATCAGTGCCATCCACAGATTTAATAATACAAGGAGATAGGCCAAGCCGGCGTTTAACTTGTGACAAAGTGTATGCCCAGTGCGCATACATTTCCGCCACTTCGCCTTCCGATAAAGTCAAGTGAATACGTAACTCAGCAATTTGACCGATCTCCTTTGCGGCTGTGCTTAACTTTCATTGCTTCGCAGTCCTTAAGACGCGCGCAATGAATAGATATATTACGGCATGCTCAACTAGAACTGCGAATGCGAACACAGCCGCAATGTAATAATAATTGTAATATAGTAACGCATAATTTTAAGCGATTATGTTTTATGAATAAATCTAAATATAAATCTAAGTTTTTCGGTGCTTACGTGTGAAGAGTTATTCCAATATTTGATAAATAACTGATTTCTTGCAATAATTGCATGTTACAGTTGAACAGGACGGCATTTTAAAATAAAAACGGATATTTCTTTCTGACATACTTACGTACTCACTCGACTTTATCGGAAGGCGAACTGGCGGCAATGTATGCCTACTGGGCATATACTTGTCACAAGTTAAACGCCGGCTTAGCCTATCTCCTTGTATTATTAAATCTGTGTGTCATCTTGCGCGGGCTATCCACACTGCGTCTTTCTTTTTTGGCCTAATCAGCGATACTGCGAGTAATATTTGTTAGTTTTTCTGCGCCTAGGTACCTACCTACTGCTGGACATCTACCATCTCTCCCAAGGATCGGTCCTGCGTTGAATATGTATCAGTGGGGAACCCATCACTTTATCGCAATTAACTTCATCGATTTTCATTCCCCATAAAACTATTCGCAGATCTTTTTATACAATACTTAACAACTCCTAGAATCAGGTTACATCGCAATTTCATTTCCTCGAATAGTTGTTATCTACAAGCTCATTCCATCGTAAATTCTTTTCCTATTTTATTTATTTTATCGAAATAATGTTAAATCGATGTTTTGTTACCCATAATTTTGTTTCCACGTAAGTTTCAGTTTGCAGAATAGTTGAAACATCAATTTTTACTACACTAAAGTTAGTGTACATCGAAAATACTTTTTTTTATGTAATTACTCGTAATCATTTTTGTTTCCCTGTAAAGAAAACCTATGGATTAAGTTAGGTTAGATTTAGAACAACAGGCAGTCAGCAGCGGTGCAACCGAAGCTAACGGAGATTGCTTGTTGTATTCTGGCATGCTACATGCATGCTTGCATTGCATGCTGTATGCATGTTTGCATTGCATGATGTATGCATGCTTGCATTGCATGCTGTATGCATGCCTGCAAGATGCTTGCCGGGGGGTGCAGGGGGGCTGGCCCCCCTGCTCGGGGGGGTCGGGGGGCCAGAGGCCCCCCGCTATAAAGAAAAACCATTAATACGAAAATAAACCTAGGTTAGGTTAGGTTAGACTTGTGACCAAGCATTATATTGCTTGCTGCATGTTTGCTTGCATGTTGCATGCTTGTTTGCATGCTGCATGCTTGCTTGCATGCTGCATGCTTGCTTGCATGCTGTATGCTTGCTTGCATGGTGTGTACCTACTTGCAATTTAAGAATTAATTTTTAAATTAAGAACTAACCTCAACAGTTTTTATCGTCAAACGTCAACAGACAAATGTATCGTTCGATGAAACGTTACTGCGATGGAAAGTTGTTAAACGAAACATTACAATGTGTAACGTTAAATATTGAAACATGTTTTTATAAATAGTGTTATCGATAACTTAATAGTTTATATGAAATGTTAGTTCGATAGACCGTTATTCTGGTAAGCAACACAACTTTGAAACATTTTTTTTATGAAAAATTATTCGATAATATGAAACGGTGATCATTAGCTAGTCGATCAATCAAGAAAAATAGATATTGAAAATCGTGGAATAGTTTTCGGTGAAATGAAATTCGATGACAAAAAAATCTGTATTTTGATAGGTACCCGTATCAGTGATTTCCCGCGATCTTATCTTGATCGTCGGTCCATCTTGTGGGACGCTACTACTTTTTTTTTCCCCTTGACCCCCCCCCCCCCCCCCCCCCAGCGAAAAGAGTCAGAAAACGAGAGAAGGAGGGGGTGACAACGTGCTGTTGTCTGTACTACTTGTTGTCTTACTTTTGTGGTACGATTAAAGGGTTTTCGCAGCTATTCAGTATTGCGTTTCGCTTTTGTATACAGAGTTACTTTTGTTTCAACATAATGCAGGGCTATTTTGGACCTCGTCTAAAGGTGTTAAGTAACCCTTTGTCCGACTCATCAGAATTGAGTAACGTGGGATGATTTTTGCTAAGCAACTTTAGGGTGGTCTGTGCGTAAGTAGTATGGGTGAGGAACTTACGTAACATTAGCGCTAGTGAAATAAATTGCGTGCGGATACTATGTTAAGGGGGAAATCCATTTTAAAATTGCTCTTGTGTTGTTAATCAGCGGCCCGATAAAACATACAAAAAACATTGATGTGAAAAGGACCCTTTTCAGGGTTGAATTCTGGAAAATACCCGAAACACGTGTTTCCTAAATCTGTATTAACTAATTAAAAAAATATTAAATCTCATATAAGAAGCGTCGGTGGCGTAGTGCGTAAGAGCGTCGTCTCCCACCCGGGAGGCACTGGTTCGATCCCCGCCACGTACCAATGTGTTTTCAAATTTTGAATTCATATCTACGTTAAATCGACGCTTCTACGGTGAAGGAAAACATCGTGAGGAATCCTGCACACACCTATGAAGAAATTCTTAGGTTGTGTGTGAAGTCAACCAACCCGCACTTGGCCAGCGTGTTTGACTAAGGCCTAATCGCCCCTAATGTGGGGTAGGCTCGAGCCCCTCGGTGGGGACATTATATGAGCTGTTGATGATGAAATCTCATATTCTTTTTGACAATGTCTGTGGTTGAGGGTTCACCGGGTTCACCCACCATCATGTGAGATGAAGTTTAATAGATTCCATAGATATAGGAAATTGTAGATCGGCAATGTAAAAGAGAAATAGTATACTAACGCGTATATTAGAGCGAAATAGATAGACGAGACCATTTCACGTACACGCAGGCGGCCTAAGGAGGCCTGTCAGTCACGTAGAAAAGACAGAAACTGTCAGACTGCAGTACTATTTTTCATGCACACATGCGCATTACGCACACATCGGTGTATTTTTTTGGTCTCACCCTAGTCGATACATTGCCAATCTATAAACGTCAGCAATAATAATCTATGATAGATTCCCTGTCAAGCATAAAAAAACGTAAAAACCTCAAAACCATGACAAACGAGCATCAAAAAGGTACAGAATATATCATCATCATGATTTATTTGTATAGTACCTCGGTAGTAATTGTGGGTATGTATCTTATATATATTTATGTAATTATATTGTATGTGTGTATTATAATTTATTTATTTATTTTAATGAACGTAATGTCGCTACATGAACTGTCTCTGTGTAGCCCAATGGTTGACTATTAGAGAACAACTTTAGTTGTTAAGTCCGCCAAATGTACATTTATTTTGGATATTAAAGTTGAAATAAATAAATATCTAAAAGAATATACAAGTATCAATCGGCAACAGTGGGACTCCATTAATAGACCTACTATAAAAAGAAAACAAAATTCAATAGTACGTATAATATTTACAAATCTACCAAATGTCTATCTACATCCTAGATAAATACGAAAATAACGTACCTGAAACCAATCCAGTTATTCACATTACGCAATCCCTGATTAATTCAAAATCGACTCGGTGAATTCTATTCGATTGAATTGCATGTTTCCATTCGAAACTTCACATCTGGATTGAATACTGCCGTATTACTGCGCCAGTGAAGGTATTATTATTGGTTTTCGTGTGAGATACTGAATGGAACCGATTTTGATTTGCACAGGATGCAATGATAAAGACTTCACACAATTTGATATCAATCTGATTAATTAAAATGAAGATAACGCGCAACGATTGTTTCATTTTGTATGTTAAAATGGTTGTAAATACGGCCACTGCAATTTTGTTATTTTGTATATTTTCAATATGAAGTACCAGGCTACCATAACTATGTAGGAGTTTGCATAGGATTAAAATAGAACATAAATTATCTAAATGATCCATGTGTGTGATTCCTATACCAATATTCACAAATATTACTATGAGGTCTCTCTACTCTTGGATAAGTAAACGCATTGCCCTGAATTGAGCTCTGTTATTGGTTCGTGTCTGTTAGTGCAGTTCGCAGTTCATATTGTTGAATCTTTTGACGTTGTTTTTACTTTAAATTTTTGACATGTGGATGTTGTTTTTGACATCTCGACCTATGCGTTGCGTAATATATGTATGCTGTGCGTTCATTTTAAAGTACGCATAGTGCCGATCCCCACTTAAGCATTGTCTATGAATAGGTTTTTACAAGCCTGTACCTCCACACGCACTGTGAGACTTCAAAAGGCTTGCACTAAGAAATGCCTTATTTCGCATAGCATTTTTTTACTTAGACAAGTATTGTTATGTGAATGCAGGTGATAGTAGGTGAGTAGGTATAGCCTCCTAAGTCGCCTGGTTATAACTACCATCATCACCTTCGGTGCAACTAGTCCTCGCAGCTCATTCTGTAATTTTACAGGAATGGACTTTTAAGATGTTTTTTGAATTCGTTTCCTGTTACAATATCCTTAAGGCTAGGTATGAATTCTCAGTAAAATAATAGCTTTTATTATCTTGCTACAGCTGTGACTCATAAGTTTATTTTGAATAATTTATAAAAGTTAAATAAAAATCAAAATGAAACAAAAGTAGACTAAATTGTGACTTTCTGGCACCAGGAATTAAAAATGTGTTAGTCAGATGAATCTGTTGCTCCAATTTGAGATAATTTAAGGATGTCTTTGTTTCCCCAAATGGAGGCATGGCTTAAGAACAATTTGGCACACAGTGACTGTAATCAGTCATTCGCTATAGTAATAAAGTTAACAGCATTGCTGTGTTTCAACAGGTTAGTAATAAGAAAGCTGGTCTAAATGGTGGTGAAGCTAGCTTCTATCTCCAAACTAATCATCAGTTACCGATGGTAAAAAAAAACACATTGTTAACAATACAGTAATACTTCAAATCTTCCCGAACCCAAAGTAGGCAGGTGGCATTTGCAAAGCAAAGGTTAATAACAGTCATTTTCCATGGTCATCATTTTATAACTTTAAATAACAATCGAGCTATTTCTGCTTGCTTCAGGTTATGCGAAATTGAACTCTCTACGCAATATGTTTTGACTGTGTTTGAGATTCAGCTAAGCTGTCCTTTATAATATCGTAGGGCGGCCCGGCACGTTTCTGGAGGATTAAATCTCACTATATGCTACGATATGGTTTGCAATCTGTGATTGTGAACTCAACAACAAATTACTCGTATTTATAACCTTATTGTTAATTATGTAATAGGAATACATTAAAATAAAGCTTTTTTAAGTTATTTAGCTAGCAAATAAGAACACGGCCCTGCCAAAACTAATGTGACATGCGCGTGCCACCCCCTTTACTACCCGTGGAGCACTGTTTTTTTTGTCGAGGAGGTCAAATGCATTTACGCATCGTCCCTGCGGGGTGGTGCCAACCGCAGGGGATATGTGGGACTCGAAGTAAAGGCGTTCCCTCCATATCCACTAAACATCTTCCCCGGCCTGACCTCCAGTGCGCTATTACGGCACGGCTCGGGATCTGCGCAACTACACCAACGCTGCCCGTCTAGGCACTCCTTGCACCAATTGGTGGCCAGCAGCCACTCCTCCACCGAAAGCTTCTCGACCTGGCGCGTCCTCCTGACGAGGATGCGGTCACTTCAGGTGCGGTCGTGGCCCTGAAAAGGGCCGTCCAGATCTAGCAGTAATGGGAAAACAAATACATTTCGACGATGGCATGTGACTTTTAATGCCAAGGAGACACACTTGACATCAAAAGCCACACACCTGCCGAGAAAGTTTCCCCACCACGTTACCAGGGTCCGCCACGAGGAAGCTTCCGGACGTGGAGCACTAGCAACCCTACTCACCAATAGAAACACGACACCACAAAAATGTACTATTATTAGTGGTCTTCTGCTTGGTGGAGGTACTATCTACTTTATTGCACATCTACAGTAATATAAAAGATTACGTACAAAATTGTTAACAGTACAGTAAGATAATTGTTAATAGTACGAAATATAAATAACAGTACAATGGCTTATTGCTAACAGCGATTTATTCCAGGCAAACTTAGTATGGACTTAATTTGATACATTTACATAAATGGAAAATAGCAATGCAGCAATTCAAAATCTTACAATACACTCTGAAACATTGCGTACACATAAGTGTATATACCCATACCTACATAACCTTTATATAATTAGAACACTTTACATCTATCAATATAAAATTTCTAATAAATGAATGTAATAATAGTAATCTATGTGGTACACTTAGATTTGTTTATTTAAATGTAACACCTACATTAGAGTCTTCCTTAAAGATCGGCCTCAATAAATTATATAAAAAAATAATTTAACATACATAATACAACATTTATTATTTTTTAAAACTTTTTGCATTATTGTATACGTAGTATAATATTATAAAATATAGGAAGTCTTGTAATCGTCAAAAAGTTTGACCTTGAGATTTTGACGGATTTACGGGAACCCATCACTTTATCGTAATTAACTTCAACGATTTTCATTCGCTATAAAGCTATTCGCATATCTTTTTATACAAATAGTTGTTATCTACAAGCTCATTCCATCGTAAATTCTTTTCCTATTTTATTTATTTTATCGGAATAATGTTAAATCGATGTTTTGTTACCCATAATTTTGTTTCCACGTAAGTTTCTGAGGCCCCCCGCTATAAAGAGAAACCATTAATACTAAAATAAACCTAGGTTAGGTTAGACTTGTGACCAAGCATAGAGGAGCGAGCGAAGCGAGCGGAGCATTATATTGCTTGCTGCATATTTCAAATTCAAATTCAAATTTTTATTGCATCACATGTGGTTTACAAGATGTTATAAATAAATTAGGATCAACACATGCACCCTGTCAGGGCACAGCAATAGATAAAGCTAAAAAAATATTTCAATTTTACAATTTTGACAATTAATATCTATGTCAAGATAAAATCATTTTTTTTTTGCAATAATAATAATAGGTCAGCATAAATTAATAATAATAATAACATAATATATCCATTAAAATTTTACAATAAGTCAATTTGATTTTTTTTTTATGCAATGTAACAGTCATTTAGTCTACCTACTTATTTATTACTAAAAATATACCAACTCATTTATTACAACACATTAGAATAAAATTCGCTTAATTTATAAAAACATTTGTCAATTAAATAATTATTGAGTGTCTTTACAAAGTTATTGTATTCGTCGATTTCCCTTATTTGTTTTGGGATTGTGTTATACAATTTAATTGCCATAGAGTAAGGTCCTGATCCAACTATTGCTAAGGTAGTCTTCGGTAGTATAAGTTTATTTCTCGGTCTCAATGTTACAGATAGATTGCTATTATTGTTACTGTTAGTTTTCAAAAATAAATCCATGTTTTTCCTTACTAGTTTACAAATTTCCAATATATAAAGAGATGTCAATGTTAATATTTTATATTCAATAAAGTATGGTCTACAGCTTTCCATTGAGTTTATATTGGCGATTATTCTCAAGCATTTTTTTTGTAGTGTGAACAATTTAGGAGAATCGGTACTATTTCCCCACAATGGTATACCATAGCGCAACCACGACTGTGCGTACGCATGATACGCCATTATAGCTGTACTTGAGTTGGTGGACCGTTTCAGCTCATTCAGTGCGTAGCTGAATCTAGCTAGTTTGTTCGCTATATATTCGGTGTGACTTTTCCAGTTCAAGTTACTATCTATTTTAACACCCAACATAGAGTGACTGTTTACACATTCGATTTTTATATCGTGTACAGAATAACTCATATCTAGTGGTTTTTTTTGATACGGTCTGAAAATCATAATTTTTGTTTTTTTTAAGTTAATAGTTAAATTGTGATCATTTAGCCAGGAATCTAATTTACATAATATGTCATTTAATTTAGAGTTTAAATTTATTTCATTTGGAGTAGGGAATATAATCGACATATCATCAGCAAACAGGATGCTACTTTCTTCTATTATTTTTGGCAAATCATTAATATAAATTAGGAATAGGAAGCACCCTAAGACACTGCCTTGAGGTATTGATTTTGACACTATAGTTTTTTCTGATCTAATGTTACAAATTTTTTTGCTATTGGGACATTTATATTGGACTTCGACATATTGTACACGATTTTTAAAGTACGAAACCAGCCATTCATATGCTTGACCCCTAATGCCTACATTGTAAAGTTTACGTAGGAGGATATTTGGTAGGACTCGGTCATATGCTTTACTTAAGTCCAGTAACAAACCGACTGCATAACGCCTTTTATTAAGGATATTTGTGATAAGTTGGACATATTTAAAAATGGCTAAGGTAGTGGAGCGGTTTTTCCTAAAACCATTCTGGCTTTCACTAAAGATATTAAATTTTTCGCAGAACGAGTGTAGTCGGTTATTCATGACAGACTCAAAGATTTTTGAGAACGTGGGTAATAAAGCTATAGGTCTGTAATTACAACTATTAGTATGGTCTCCGCTTTTATAAAGGGGTTTGATAATAGATATTTTTAATTTATCTGGGACGATTCCTTCATTGAATGACTGGTTAATAAGAATTGTAAGAGGTTGCGTTAATTCTGTCGCACACTGTTTTATAAGCTTGGGGGGAATTTCATCAAAACCACTGCTAGTTTTATTTTTCAGGTTTTTTATAATACTCATTACTTCCTTAGCGTGGACCGGTCGTAAGTACATTGAATTATGCACTGGAGGTGTGACAATGCGGCCTGGGGGCAGTGGAGTTGAATCAGTTGAACCTACTGACACGAAATAATCGTTAAAAGTATTGGCCACCTAATGGGGGTCTTCAACTATAGCGTCACCAGAGCGTAGTTTCATATTGCCTTTAATTCGAGTAGTGGTTTTGTTTGTTCTTTGTTTAACAATGGCCCACATCGCTTTTGTTACATTACTTGAATTTTTAATCTTTTTAATGTTACTTATTTTTTTTGAACGATATATGGTTTTCTTTAATATTTTTGAATATTGTCTGTAGTGTTCATCTAATATGGAGTTGTTACATTGAGTCGTTAGGATTTTTATGAGCCTTTTGTGTTTGCATGACTTTTTTATTCCCTTTGTTAGCCATGTTTTAGTTGCGCTGGATTTTAACTTTAAGCTCACGTTCGGTATAGAAGATTTCAGACTATTTCCGACAATTTGTAGAAAAGAGTTATAATTTTCATTAACATGTTTATTTTTAAATATAGTGTGCCAGTCTATTTGGCTTAACTCATTACGAAAGTTGTGTATTTCATTTTTTTTATATAGTCTTTTTTGAATATACCAGACTGATTTTGGTTCGCATGGTGTTTCTATAATACCCTTATGATCAGAGAGACCATACTCATATACACTTACGTCAAATTTATTACAGTTTAAATTAGTGAACAATAAATCTAGGCATGTTGCGCTAGTGTTTGTTATTCTTGTAGGTTCCGCAACATATTGACTGAAGTTAAATGTTTTCATTAATTCTAAAAGTGACAAAGAAAGCTTAGACTGTTCCAAAACGTTAACATTGAAATCACCCCCTATAACAATGTTATATCGAAAGTATTTTTTTGACAATATGTTTAATAGGTTTTCAAGTGAAGTAAAAAATATGTCTGGATTTCTGTTATTCATTGGCCAATATATAGTTACAATAATTATGTTAAGTCTAGGAATTTCTATGGAACAAAGTTCAAAAATAAATTCAACGGATAAATTATTTATATCACTACGCTCCTTAAAGTTTATGTTCTTATGCGTCAATATGCACACTCCGCCCCCACTATGGTTTTCTCTACAAAACATGGCCGCACACTGATACCCCTCAAGTTGTAGCAAGTCTATCTTATGCTTTGTAATCCAAGTTTCTGTTAAGCAAATTATTTTTAAATTTTTGTCGTTCTCTGTAATATCTTCAATTAGATGTTGTTTGTTGTTGTAGCTTCGTACGTTTTGGAAAAGCACTTTAGTCTCGAAACGTATGGTTTTTTGCGCCTTCAGTTTGTTGCATTTGTGAGTCTAAACATTTAGTAGACAGAGGAGCAGTAGGGGTAAGAGCAGTCAGTGGAGTTATTTGTGAGTTGGTTTTGCTTGTGTTTCCATAATTTGCTGGCTGGTAATGATTTTTATTTTTTTCGTTACTTGGCATTTGTGTTTTTCCGTTTACTAGAAGAGTTCCGTTTCTTAGTACAGCATGTTGACCTTGTCGGCGTGCTTCAATAAGAGCTTTGCGTGTCTCTCTTTTCAATTGGAGTGCATTTTTATCCAGGAATACGCTTATGGCAAGACCTGTGTTTCTGAAGTAATGTTTTCTATTTATCACCGATTTTGTTATGCATTTGCTTAGCAGTTCTATTACTATGGGCCTCGTATGTCCACGCCTACCCAGTCTACTAATTTCTTCGATATATCCAGTAAGATTTACATGTATTATGTCTTGAAATATCCACGTGACCCGTTCCTGAAGGTCTATTTCTGTTTCCCCATAATTTTCTTGAAGTCCATACAAAACGATTTTTTTTGAGTTTTCGTGATAATGTTCTTCATACTGGTGATATCGTGGTACCTGTGAAGAGCTTTGGATGTTGCTTTCTATTTCTTGTATTTGTTTTTGTAGCTTTTGGTTGTCCGATAATAGATTCTCAATCTTTTTATTTATATAGTCGATTTCGTTCTGTAAATTACTTTGTGTTTGAGAGATATGGGTAATTTTCTCACTTGTATCTTGCTTGATTTTGTTAATCGCCATGTCTATTTCAGAGGTAATGATACTTTTCAATTCGTGTATTAGCGTGTGGTTTTTGGTATCTAATTTTTCAGCAATAAATTGCTTAAGTTGATTAAGCATTGTATCCTGGTTAAAGCGTAGATCACATGTCGTGCTGTCTTCTACATTAGTATCTCCCAAAATGCTATTGTCATCTTCAAAAATTGATAATGTTTGTTTATGTTTTTGGCATTTATTTCTGATCGTAACATTACATTCTGCTTGATCGTCTTCCTGTTGCAATGTAGTTTCCGTATGATATTCCGTGTTTAGAGATCTAATTGGTGTGTTTCTATTGTCCATTTTTGGCATTTTACTATGGCATAATTGGCATTTCCAATTTTTTCTATGGTCTTTTACGAGTGTATTATAGAATCTTTGTACCGTTACGTTTGCACATTCCAGATCGTATTTATTATTACATGTTAGGCAAATAAGGAATTCTCTTGTTGATATTATTTGTAAACATCCCGCACATTTATTAGAGGCTGCCATCTCGATTTGTTATTATGATAAGTATGTTCAATAGGTATGCGAATGAAAAAATAGAAGATAATGAATAAAAGTTAATATTATTTATGTTGATCAGTGAGCTTTGAACCAGGGTCTCTTGTCTAAGATGCGAGCGTTCTACCATTCGGCTACAGCGCAGTTGTATTGATCGACGAAATTAATAGTTTGTTAAGAGAATAACTATGACACCAGTCTGCGATAGATGTCGCTTTTCACAATATGCTTTTGAAGCGTGCTACAAAGCAATGCCAAGTATAGCATGCTACGATTTGAGTCTGCTATTTGTGGATCACTCGCGTATGCTACTTTTCTTGCTAGTTAATTAGTTGGCAGTTTTGAAAAATGTAAAAAAAGATATCGGCACCATTTATTTCCCCATAATTCACTTTGAGTAATGTTTTTAATGAGAGAGTTAATCGATTTATTATTTTGTTTATCACTGTATACACAAAGGAGAATGTCCACTTTCTATAGAGACTTTGGCCACTCATGAACAGACTTTTCCAGTAATAAAAACTAATAAGATAATCAGTTTATATCATAAAAAGAAAGAATTTAAGCATATAATAGTATCAAAATGTATATTTCAGTATAATTTGTTAATTGAGTAATATAGGTTATGAATGAAATAAAACAATATTTTAATAAGATTTCCGTGAAACTCCACAAAGTACACTATCCAACAAGCACTTCCTAGATGCATTAAAATGTGTGACACCCATAATAATTCTTTTAATACAATATTGAAAGAAGAAAATTAACGATGACATGGCTGTATGTGCTAGATCCCTTTGCTTTCCACCAAACAAAGCGAATTACGTTTTTTGACATTTAGTCAGACACGGCTTAGTGTTGTGTTTTGTCAATAAATAAAAATCGTAATCCATTCTTTTGGAAATTGATTATGTTTTTATATTTTAATTTGATATTGCAAATAATGTTGAAAGTGTAAATTAATTAATACCATGTTCTAAATTATCGTAAATCTTCAAAAGTAAATTCATAATACTTCGAAAACTATTAAAAAATACTGTGAATTTGCTGAATCAATGGATTGTCTTGATTTTACAATTATGTTTACAGCACTAGTAGGAAATTAAAAGGCGTAGAAAGTGTAATCCAAATATAATTCTTTTTAAAAAACATAGTGTAGAAGTTCACATTTACACTAACTTACGTTACGATACATTCTCGAAAAATAAAATAAAATTATTGGTAAAATTACTTTTTGTGTATAACTGTGTTCACAAATGGCCAGAAATGGACATTGTCCTTTATTGCTTTTTCGTCCAACAATTTTACACTGTCTTAGATAAATTTATTCAATGATCATATAACAGTTTTGTTTGTATTTCAATATTCGTTCACATTATTTCGGAGATAACACTTGTGCTAGATGTTTAACGGTTATCTTACACACATTTTATACTTTCACTGATTTTAAATCACTTTAACTAATTTTAATTATAAATCAAATACAGAGCTTATGTTGTTATGGCGACGGTGGCGCCGCGACCTATTTGCTTGCATGCTGCATTAATTAAGAATTAATTTTTAAAGTAAGAACTAACCTCAATAGTTTTTATCGTCAAACGTCAACAGGCAAATGTATCGTTCGATGAAACGTTACTGCGATGGAAAGTTGTTAAACGAAACATTATAATGGGTAACGTTAAATATTAAAACATGTTTTTATAAATAGTGTTATCGATAATTTATATGAAATGTTAGTTCGATAGACCGTTATTCTGGTAAGCAACACAACTTTGAAACATTTTTTTTATGCAAGTTTATTCGATAATATGAAACGGTGACCATTAGCTAGTCGATCAATCATGAAAAATAGATATTGAAAATCGTGGAATAGTTTTCGGTGAAATGAAATTTGATGACAAAAAAATCTGTATTTTGATAGCTACCCCGGATTTATACGTTTTGGACCTCCCGGAGTCCAAAAAACCCGTTTTTGGAATTATGTCTGTGTGTGTGTCTGTGCGTTAGTACGATAACTCGAGTATGCTTTAACTTATTGCAACCAAATTTAACATACATGTATGACATCAAAATATAAGGTTTGTATCAACTTTTGAGTCGTCAATCACGAAAGTTAAGCGACCAAGTGCGCGGTCGGTACTCGGATGGGTGACCAAAATTTAACATGCATGTATGACATCAAAATATAAGGTTTTTATCAACTTTTGAGCCGTTTCCGGTATACGAAAAAGTCAAGGCGAGACCACTCCCGATTTTTCGTTTTACAATTTTTCATAGGAATGCGTTGTTCTATTTTTTTATTTAAATTCCATTTTTTTTACAAAATTTAAAAAAATGTAATAATTTGTTGCAACCGGTCGTAAGTATTTTTGCGAATAAATGATTTGATCTTATTCGAAAAGCAGCTTATAATCGGAGCCGAGGTCGACAAACAAAACAAAACTTCCGTCGGTAATTTTTGATAAAATTGGCTTAAAGAAAGTCTCCAAGTCCCTGAGGTTCTATCATTTGTTCGTGTAATTAGGAGCTGACAGTCTCGCTGCCCTCTAATTATGACCTAATTAAAAGGTGGCTTTAAGTTCATTTTAGAATAATGTCGTTAAAACATTACCGCCTGTCTTTTCTTGTAATCTTCATATTTGCATGTTATTGCTTAAGACCTTTAAAACATAATTATCTTCCTTTGACTTAGTCTATTTTTCATTATTTTTTTTTTACTTTCTCGTATATATGTAGGAAGGCTTGTAATCGTCAAAAAATTCGACCTCGAGATTTTGACGGATTTACACGTTTTGAACCTCCCTGAGTCCAAAAAGAGCGTTTTTGGAATTATGTCTGTGTGGGTGTCTGTGCGTTAGCACGATAACGAAAAAAAATTCTATTGAATGCGGTAAAAATTTCAATCATACCTTTGTTTCAATGATTCCTCATACTTAATCGTCAACATAGTTACTTGGTTATTAAAAGAAAAAAATCCTTTCATAATACAGAAAAAAGTCACCCATCCGAGTAGTAACCACGCACTTCGTTGCTTAGCTTCTGCGATTGTTATCTAGAACGCACGCCTAAAGCGCTTCGCCTTGCTTCTTACATATACTATGAGACCGGACATTTCACAATTGATTGAAAGGAGTTCGAAAATTCAATTATTTCCATTTGTAACACATAAAGTTTGAAATGCGAACTTTATCTTGTAGTAGATTAGTTGTTACTCGACGTTGTGGTTTCAATTAGAAATTCTGTTCAAATTAATATTGTATTGGATTCTTAGTTGCTAGTGTTGTACGCAACAGTTTAAAATATATGACACTATCGATAACAGGGATGTTGGCACCAATCACAAATAATTATAAGGTGTTAAATTCATAAAAGGTGATGGCATTTATGCCCAAAAATCTCCATCGTTTCAAATTATCTATAGACTTTGATTTTTAAGTGTATCAAAATCGTTTAATATTCAGAGAAATTGACTAGACGAAATTATAAAGTCACAAATTCGTAATCTCATACAAGATCAATGGAAGAATTATGTTTTGACAGCCAATAAAAAGTATCATCACTGATTTGACAGGCAACAAAATTTTAAGGAAGAGTCGAGCTTGTTACCAAAAGCATTGCATTACCTTTGCTTATAAGGTAGTGTACTCTCCAGTATAGGTATAGCTGTATTATATAATATAAATAAATAATAATAATAAATTAGTGCTATGAAATACAAAACATTAAAATATAAAAACTTGTTAACAAATGTCAAATCAAATGATTTTATGCAGTTAAGTTTATGCAACAAGATGACAATGGCGCTGAACTATTGTGGGACATTTTTATATAGCGCTATTAAGGTCTTCCTTGTTTGTATCACTACCGAGGTATAACACAAATTAAAATCTCTCTCGTAATCCTGCGCTTAGTTGTTTCATTCCAAAATACACCTCGTTTTCCCTAGTTATAGGGAAGGTTATACAGGTAGCTCCGACCGTCGATAGTGAAAATATCGATAGTTTTACAACACTACTATTCGAAACGACGTGAAAACAGATGTATAAATAAGAGGGTAGGTACACGAATTGGCGTGTTGGAACTTTGAATTGGACTCTGTGACCCAGTGAGGGTCTGTGTTAATGTAATAGATTGATATTTAATCTTAAATTTTCAGACGTGAAGGGATCGACACGACATTGTGCGACAGATTTAGAGAACCACAAATAGACCACGAATCTGAGATATCCATTATTCGTAAATATTTATAGTAAGTAATTAAATCATTTATAATGAGAATTAAGTTACTTTTCTATTTTAAAAATAAAATTGTTTATAAAATTTTAAGGCATTATGATGAAGATGTGACAATTTTTAAATTAAGTACCTAATTAAAATCAGTACCTACACACATGCAAACCGCTGTATGAATTTTTACGTTCGTCTTAATTGTTCCTTGGCGTGTTAAATCGATTAATCAAAAAGTTGTTCATTTAAAAGGACTATGCTAAGTACTTTTAGATCGCCTTAAATCCTACCACCGTTTCGAGACGAAAATAATGCGTAGAAATAATGTTTATGTTCAACTATCGACGAATTTGAAGAGGCGATGATCAAGATATACGGGATGTCGAACGAAGGATGATTCTGGGTTCTTCCCGTGGGATGTAGAAATTTGTGCTCGGTTAGCTTGGTAGTAGAGAATTTGGGCGGAAAATAACTTTTTAACAGCAGTAACATTGCTGACTGATATTATGCAAACAAGCAAAAGTCTTTGTCGTATAACAAACTTACGTAATATCGTTGTACTTAAATATGATTTTTCTCCGTATAGATGGTATGGATTTCACGTAGTTCTGAAAGTAACTGAACAGAGAAGTATTAGGGGTTTAAGTATGAAATTGCCGTTTTGTATGGAGAATTTAACGAAAATTTATTTTTACATACAAATATATTTACGATTTTTTAAGGAACCACAAGTCTAAATTTTGTGTAATTTTGTGGATATATTTAGACAACATTAAGCTATAGGATACATAGAGAAAAAAAATGAGAATTGATATCTGTAAAAAAAATATTCATATTTTTATAACGGAGACGGGCACCTCTTAGGACGGGCTGTTTTTGAAGATGTATTTCTAGTGAAAAAAATAAAAATAAGAATAAAATTTTAAACATAAATATAGGTCATTGTAATGAAGTTTAAAATAAAAAAAGAATAATGGACATAGCTATTGTATTAAAGGAATTATACACTAATGAATAATGAGGAAAAAATGCGCAATTTCATTTTTTAACCCCTATTACCTTAAAAATGTAGTTCAGCGAGCACCGTCTGCATACAAACTGAGAAAACATGTTATACTACCCTTCTTTCTTATACATTCTTTATAATATTATTATTTATAATATACCTAGTAAAAATCTAACTGTACGATTTGCATTTTTCAAATTCTCAATTTCTTCAAAATTATTATACTTAGATTCAAAAACTCTAACTCAAAAACTTCTTTATTTAAATGGAAACTTTACCACCGTTTCGGGACCAAATAATTATTATGCTTAGACGGAACGAAGCGGCGAAAGAAACTCCACAGCTTTCGATTTCGTAATGATTTCAAAACATTAATTATTACAGGTCAAATAGAGATAACAATATAGTATGAAAAGTAATGTCTAACATGCGTAAATTTCGGGCAGCTTTTACTCCCATGCATTTGGATCATCATCTGCGGCAATTGGAATCCAGTAGTCCATCTTAATAGTATAAAACAAAGTCGCTATCCGCCGTCTGTCTGTCCCTATGTATGCTTAGATCTTTAAAACTACGCAACGGATTTTGATGCGGTTTTTTTTTATAGATAGAGTGATTCTTAAGAAAGGTTTATAATATATGTATAATACATGCATATTTACATAAGCATTGCACCGAAGCCGGGGCGGGTCGTCTTTTAATAAAACTTTATTCATTTTGAACATAATTTGATTACCTAAATATTCATTTGAGAAAAGTAGCATCTTGATAACAACAATCAACAGCTTATTAGTTTTTTTTGCGTATTTTCTGAGTGTTTTACACACAATTGGCCACTCCATTTAGTATAGCCAAGGTCGGCGCATTTAGTGTCTTTGTACACTTATCAATTTGAAACCGTACCTATCGGTACGGTTTCAATGCACTTGTTTTTTTACTATGCAGAATGTGATACGCTACGCTCCGTAGCCGGTTCGTAGTCGCCGTTCTGTAGCGTACACAGTAAAAAAATCGGGAGTGGTCTCCCCTTGACTTTCTCGTATACCGGAAACGACTCAAAAGTTGATAGTAACCTTATATTTTGATGTCATACATGCATATTAAATTTTGGTCACCCATCCGAGTAAAGACCGCGCAGTTGGTTGCTTAACTTTCGTGATCGACGACTCAAAAGTTGATAGAAACCTTATATTTTGATGTTATACATGCATGTTAAAGTTGATTGCAATGAGTTAAAGCATACTCGAGTTATCGTGCTAACGCACAGACGCACAGACAAACACACAAACACACAGACGTAATTCCAAAAACGGGTTTTTTGGACTCAGGGAGGTGCAGCACGTGTAAATCCGTCAAAATCTCGAGGTAGATTTTTTAGACGATTACAAGACTTCCTCTATACTACGTATACGAGAAAGTAAAAAGAGGCGTTCCCTTTCCGAGCTGACAAGTGTGCCACGACCTTTAGAATGACGCGCGTCAACGCCCGCTCAGCCCAACGGTAATACTTCATTTTATATCCCAATATATTCCGTTTATGTTAAGTGTCAATCTAACTTTAGATGTAATCTGCTATAGTGGGAGACCGTTTATCTCTCAGTCGTTAAGGTGTCGTTAAATAGAAAGCAACAAGCGATGGAATTTGACCCTAATAAAACACTTGATGAGCGTCCAGGAAAGTTTTCTCGTCAAGAACCTACCGATCGTACAAATTCAAAGTTGACCTTAAATCAAATACCCTTAAAGGTACTCGGTTTCATACAAATGTAAGAAGGTAATGGTAATATACAGTTTTGTACTAACAATTTGTTTCTTGTTCAAAGGAGTAACAGTTATTTTGTAGTATGTATTTTTATTTATTTATTTACACTTTATTGTACACCAACAAATTCAATACAATATACAAAAGAAAAATTAAAATATGATCATGGTACAATGAGCGGCCTTATCGCAAAGTGCGATCTCTTCCAGGCAACCTTAGGATGGACAGGATTTGTAGGAACAACAACTCAGAGGGAAGTTGGCAACTAATCGTAGATAAAATATTGTTAATTTATTGAATAACCTAACTTAACTTTGTCAAATTTTAATATTCTGTGTCGGAAAATCTTCATTTGGGCCTCTAAACATAGGAAAATTTGTCATGTTTCACATCTCGAAACAAAAAGCGAGGTTTACGGTCTTTTCACCTGGGATGAAGTTAAACATCGTCCAGATTTTCATTCTGAAGGGAAACTTTTTCCCTAATATACCTGTATACTCCTTACACGGAGATGCGTGGGCAAAGGGTGCTGGAGCACCTTACTCGCATTTTGCCACGACCACACATAAGAGGACGGGAACCCAATGGACGGTTGGACGCAACCACCCACCCCGTACAAATATATCATCATAACAGCCTTTATAATTCGACCCACTGCTGGGACACAAGGCCTCTCCTTGTCACCGAAGGAGCTTTAGGCAGTAATCCACCACGTTTGCCCAATGCGGATTGGTGCACGGAGTATAAGGCGACCAGTACCCAGTTGCTGATCCATTAGTCGCCTTCTACGACACCCATTGGAGGATATGGGGTGGTGCTATTCTACTCTGCCGGCATCACACGGCTGAGAAATACGCGATAGCGCAAAAAAACATTTGTGATACAAAAAAGTACTCGCAAATTTTCAAATAATTATTCATTTGTTTTGGACCCCAGGCTACGGTTCTAGGGTTAGGTTAAAGTAAGTGCTAGCCGTGCATAGCCGGGGCGGGCAGTAATAAATAAATGCTACTGGTGGCTTTGATACCATCGAAATTGTCATTAGTTGAGATGAAAGCTAAAGGCTTCCTTATTCAGGCAATAAGGAAGCCACCCACATCTGGAAGTTTGGCAAGGCGAGGTTGGCTAACGCGGCGGTTTATTCCGCGCACTATAGTCTATTTTTATTTAAGAAGCGAGCACAAAAAAAGTTTGACTACGTTGCTATTATTTGTCCACGTAATCAACATTAAGTTCGTTTTACACAAACGCCACAAAAGACAGGCTTGTATGATAAATATGCCATGAAAAATTTTTGTTAGAGATGTTTATTATTCACGTGTCTGCAGAAAGTTCATCAGAAGGAAGTGACGATGATACTGTTTAGGATTACGAGAATTATATAATAATTATTTGATTGATAAGTTCTGGTGCATAAAAAAATAATACTATATCCAATACTGTTTTGAACAAAGGCGTTGGCTCCGCGCCTAACATGAACCATATCACTCTATCGATATCGGAAATATGCAAGAGACATACTCAGTACTCGTTTGTTAAAAAAACAGACTATAGCTATATTCACATTTGGACAACACTTCTTTTTACCTTGTGGGATGAAATAATTTGATTTAACTTTTTATAAAAAAAATCGGGAGTGGCCTCTCCCCTTGACTTTCTCGTATACCGGAAACGACTCAAAGGTTAATAGAAACCTTATATGTTGATGTCATACATTCGTGTTAAATTTTGGTCACCCATCCAAGTACCGACTTGGTTGCTTAACTTTCGTGATCGACGGCTCAAAATTTGATAGAAACCTTATATTTTGATGTCATACACGTATGTTAAATTTGGTTGCATTTAGTTAAAGCATGCTCGAGTTATCGTACTAACGCATAGACACACACACAGACACACAGACATAATTAAAAAAAATATTATTGGACTCAGGGAGGTCCAAAACGTGTAAATCCGTCGAAATCTCGAGGTCGAATTTTTTGACGACTACAAGACTTCCTCAATACTATGTTACGAGAAAGTAAAAATTAAAGCGATCATGTAAGTTAAAATATTACAATCAAAATTCCAACTTTAATACCAAGTATTAGAGATTGAATTTCATTAATTATTCCCACAAGATCAAGTCAGTAATACCCCTACTTTCCGCATTAAAATTTGAGCACACGAAAGCCTCAAGTCTGCACTTATTATTGGTTAATGAGTTGTAATAGACTACGTCCTTTGAACAACGCATAACTTGAGTTATTGTGTTTCAACTTAAAGATTTAGGTACGCTCCGGTGGGTCTTACAGTTTTGGTTTAAGTGGTTAAGATGTGGCGATTTGAACGGAAATATTTTCAACCGACTTCAAAAAGGAGGAGGTTGTCAATTCGGCTGTACGTTTTTTTATGTTCGTCTCTTTACTTGGTGTACCTATTTTGAAGATTTTTTCGACTTTTCGAAGCTCGTGTTTGTTATTTGGTCCCCACGAAGATAGATTAAGAATATAAGCTTCTTGTTTGGTCCCATTTAAATTGCATCGACATCTGACGAGTACTTTTTGAGTTATCCCTAATAATGCTTATTTAATTGACATCGATGATATCGTAATCTTACCACTTGTGTGTCTAAAAGATCTCGAGATAGTTTCCTGAAATTTTATATATTTAGAACACTATAAAACAAAAAAAAGTTGAGGTCGGTGCCCAAAACATTGTCACTTGTATTTGAGACCGACCTCAAAAAAACATTTGGATTTTTTAAACAGTTTTATTTTTGAAGGCGGTCTTTTATTTTAATATAGGTACACTACCTACCTTTACCCACACCTAACCTACTGGGGTAGGAAGAAGAGTTCATCTTTGCTAGAAGTAGCTAGGCCTCTACATTACCACGTCACTAAGTATCATTTTAGCCTGCCCTCTTCCAATGTGTTTACGTTCAGCGGGAGACCACATATTGCTTTCAATCAAATTGCTCTTTAAGAAGGGTATCTTTTGTGATCAATAAAATAGTAGAACAGCAATTCAATGTGAATCGACCAATGACTGACATTGCTAGAGGTTAAATAAAAAGCGTACCGATATTTTCTCTTTTCCTTGCGGAACAAGTTTGTTTTTTAAAAGAATTTGATAGAAATAATTTAGAACTAACTACCCGTACTACCCCTACTTTTTGCGATATAAAAGCACTGGACAGTTTGTTGGTCCACCTAATCTGAGTACGTTCTACATAATGTTTCCCAAGTGTTGGTTAAATTTCAACATTATTTATGATTAACTTCACGCGTTATGAACGCAAGTTCTTGTGGCTTAGACCAAAGTTGTAACAACGAAACTTCGTAATGTTCTGATTAATAATTCAAGAGGCCGTCGAAACCACATCTCGCAAGTTGCGATCTCGTATCCGATTTGCTGTACACCTATTATTAATAAAGTTTGTTTTACACGCTTTCCAGTATGGATGACATGAGGAATTTCAGTCTTAAGTACCTACTTACTCGAGTGGCATGGGATTCAGTATCTTAGCTGCAAAGGTATAGGGTACTTACTTATTAAAATGTTTGTGTTGTATCTGGGAAAATGTCAAGAATAGTTAGTAGGTTTCTTAAGATGGCAGATAGAAGGAGAGAACTGGCAATAGAAGAGGATATTAATACTTAATGCAAGGTCCCTTTCATTAAGTATTAATCTGTCGTAGAAGTAGCAGGCATTTGTTCTCTCTTTCGCCTGAACTAAAGTGAAGATGCAGTCTACAATGTTACATGCTTATGGTACAGACAGACATGCTACTAAAATGCTTATTAGCATGCTTGACGACCATGCCCTTTTTCGTTCGATTATTGAACAAAATAAGCATGCTAAACTCTAGCAATGTACATGCACAAACACTACTTATTAGCAACTGCTCAATATTAGCATGAAATGGTACGGAAGGATGCCTCTGTGCTGGTATTGAGCTTGTGTATCTGTAACTTTACCAGAAGTAGACTATTCACTCCCGTCTTGCAGGCACCCAAGCTTTAGGGAGCATATCAGCACGCAACGAGTTTCACTCCTTAGCTCTACCTAGGTTCAAGTACCTGCTAAAAAGGTCAGAAGCTGCAAAAAACTTTTCCCTGCATTTCATAGGAAAAAATTACACATTTTAGTTTTATACTATGAGATGCAAATAACCTTGCGGTCCAGCGGTTATAAGTGGTTACCGTCGCCTATAGACACTTGCAATATTACAGGTAAATCACTTAACACTGCAAGAGCGTTGCCATCCTGGGGACTCAGATGTTAAGCCTTCCATGCCCAGTAATGTGAAACTCAGCGAGCTGCTTCGCTGCAGAAAAGGAAAGGCGGTGGTACCTAACCAGACGACCCTACATATGGGTCTACCACCTAGTAAATTTGTGATAAGATATTGTTTCTTATACAGATTAAAAACATATATGGAACCTGGGTTGGTTTCATAGATGTTTTTAATCTGTATTAATTAAAAACAGGCTGGATTTTAGCCGTGTGATGCCGGCAGAGTAGAATAGCATCACCCCATATCCACCTATGGGTGTCGTAGAAGGCGACTAATGGATCAGCAACGGGGTATTGATCACCTTATACTCCGTCCATCAATCCTCATTTGGCAAGCATGGTGGACTACACTGCCTAAACCTCCTTCGGTGACAAGGAGAGGCCGTGTGTCCCAGCAGTGGGTCGAATTATAAAGGCTGTTATGAAGATAATACCAACACAAATCTGTGAATAGGGATCAAAATTTCACAAAAAATTATACATGCGTATATAACCTCTCAAGATCATTTTCGTGTAGCTGCTTCAGTAAAGGTACTTCCACTTACTGCCCCGCTGAAAGTTCGCACGGAGGATTGCAGGACGATGACGAAGCAAGGGTCTGCAGGCTACGCTGACGGTGACCGCTCACCATTCGAGCCATAAACTTGATTGTCAGTCTTTTAGCAAAAAAAAACGTTTTCGTTTCGGAAACGTATACGCTATTAAGCCGAGTTTCTGTAGAATAATAGAAGTATAATTGTTACATATCCCGTTAAAACTCGATTACGATCCGTACGAGGGTTGTGAGTCGCGAAATTATACGAACATTAGAAACGGAACTCCGAACATAACTTTGCAACGATTACAATTAAGCCGTCGTAATTTTATTATTGAATTGTTAATTAAAATCTTGTTCTCGCTAATATCGGGCGAAGACGGCATTATTTTAATATTAAGATTGTGCGATAACGTATTTAAGCTTATGTCATTCGATGGCGCCGCGGTCGTGCGTCTACGTAGCGATCACAATAGCTTAGCTACCACGCAGGCGGTTGGTTCTCGGATGGGTGACCAAAAAACGTTTTCAACTCGTTTTCCCTCTGTGTCTCGGAGTCCAATGCTGACCAAACTGATATCGAGCAGATCCATCCCAAAGGTATCTACACAAACAGTTATAGTTCAACCGCATTGATGAGATAAAAAATATTTTAAAACAACAAAATGGCCGCGCTTTTGAATATCAAACTTAGAATATCAACGTACCATTTGGGTTCTCATAAATAAAACGAGTATTTTACATACATTCATACGGTTGAACCTTTGTTATTTAAATGCGTCATTACATAGTTCAGTAGCAACCTACAGGACCCTGTTTTGACTAACAAATCTCGTATTGTCTCACTTGGACCATGAAGGACGCATTACACATGGGCGGGAAGTGGACGGAAGTGTTATTAGTCATTTTAATACTTCTGTTACGCTCAAAGACCGATAACGCTGATTGAGTGAAAAAATAGTTTCTAACGCGTCGTGGTCACAGTACAGCATCTACATAAAAGTACACTCCGCCTGGTCATAAAAAATTAACCCTAACCTGCCCATCCCTCAGCAATGTAGGTGCAAACACTGCCCTCCCAAAAACAGTGCACTCTGCCTGGTCATGTAAAAAAACCGCCTTCAAAACTACAAAACGAAGAAATAAAAATTCTGTTTTTAAAAATCTAGTTGTTTTTTTGAGGTCGGTCCACATACAAGTGACAACATTTAATCCAAATATTGAGGTTGGCACCGACCTCAAAAAAACATTTAGATTTTTATAAACAGAATTTTTATTTCTTCTTTTTTAGTTTTGAAGGCGGTTTTTTTTAATTAAAAATAATTTTATTTTATGCTTTTTAAGTATGTAAATTTTCAGGAAACGATCTCGAGATCTTTTAGACACACAAGTGATAAGATTACGATATCATCGATGTCAATTAAATAGGCATTATTAGGGATAACTTAAAAACTCTTCGTCAAATGTCGATTAAATTTAAATGGGACCAAATGACAAGCACCTGCTTCCAAAGGTCGAAAGAATCTTGTACACTCAGTAAAGAGTCGAATTAATAAACTCCTCCTTTTTTGAAGTCGGTTGAAAAATAACCCTAACTTACCCATCACTCAGCCACAGGGGTCCAAAGGATAATTATAAATAACAGATGCGGATGTTTTACTATGTCCACAACGCGTTGCGAGCGTTGTCGGTCTTTGAGCGTAACATTTACACTTTTGTTTTATGACTAAATACCAGCTACCAACCAAAAAAAAAAAAAAAAAAAAAAATCCTATATTATTAAAAGACCTCGATTTGTGTAGAACTGTTATTTGCGCGAGCAGTACACATCTATACTAATAATAAAGCTGAAGAGTTTGTTTGTTTGTTTGTTTGTTTGTTTGTTTGTTTGTTTGTTTGGTTGAACCCTAAGATCTCAGCAACTACTGACTCAAATTGAAAAATACTTTTTTCGTTGGATAGTCCATTTATCTAGGAAGGCTATAGGCTATATAACATCACGATACGTCCAATAGGAGCTGAGCATCAATGAAGAATGTTGCAAAAACGGGAGAAAAATATTTCTTTTCAAAGCTTTCACTGCGTGCGCTGCGTAAACGGTTAAAGTTACGTAAAAATCATGTATGACGGAATTGTTCTCCATTAAATTTTATAAAAAAAAGTCCGCGACAGCATATGTCTATCTTTTATGGTTGGCTCACTATAACCTTTCTTTTTGGTAATCAAATTTGTTTTATAATAATGCATTATCTGCGATTGTGTTTTTGTATGCATGATATTATTCCTTATCAAAATAAATACATTATTTATCACAAGTATTTAATTTTGCACAAAATTGTTCCTGACTTCATTTGATTTCAATGAATATCTTAAGAAATATCATAGTTTGAAATAAACGGAAAATAATAAATTTTGATTTTCAGAGATTTCTTTGCGTGCGCTGCGTAAACGGTTAAAGTTACACAAAAATTATGTATGACGGAATTATTCTCCTTTAAAATTTCTAAAAAAACGTACCAGACAGCATTTATCTATCTCTTAAGGTTGACTCGCTATAACCTATTTTTGTTAATAAAATTTGTTCTAAAATAATGCATTATATGCGAAGGTATTTTTGTAAACATAATATTATTCCTTATCAAAATTAATACGTTATTCATCACAAGTATTTAATTTTGTACAAAATTGTTCTTCACATCATTAGATTTCAATGAATATCTTCAGAGATATCATAGTTTTAACATAACGCCGCAGCAAAATAATGATCAAGTACTACGCCAACTACGCACGCATCTATACAGAGTTGTTTTTTTGTTTGGTTGAACGCGCTTATCTTAGAAACTACTGATCCCGTCAGATTCAGACGCCTTAGAGACTCTAATAAGTCAGGTCAGGTCAGGAATCCTCTTTGGAGTGATTCGACCTTAAAGCTTGAGGACCCAACGAGGTCCTCTCCTTTACTAAAAGCCCTGGTGACTCAAAGAAGGTCATCAGAGATATCCTGTAAAAATAGTAAAAAAAAACGACTAAAAGGAGTAGTCGGTAGTTTTATCAAAACTGTCCGAAAATTTTTGAATTTTAAATTAAATATTTTGTTAATATTTCAAGTTTCTACCTATTATCGTTATTGAGACCGAGAAATAAATCACGTTTGTTGTTGAGCCCCCTTAAATATTAATTTTATTTTAATTTAATTATTTATTTTTAAAGTGAATAATATAACTAAATATTCTGTGAATATTTTAAGCGTCTATCTGTTGCCGTTATCAAAATCGACCAAAAAAAGTCACGTTTATTTTATGGGAACAGCTTCAATATTTATTTTCTTCTATTTATTAGTATTTGTTGTTATAGCGGCACCAGAACTACGTCATCTGAGAAAATTTCAACTGTCTAACTATAATGGTTAATGATATACAGCCTGGTGACAGATGGACAGACGGACGGCGGAGTCTTAGTAATAGGATCCCGTTTTACCCATGGTACAGAACCATAAAAAGGGGAACTACTGATTCAAATTGAAAAATTCTTTGATTGTCTATTTATCGAGGAAGACTATAGGCCAGGACTTCCCAAAGTTATTTTCATAGTGAAGCCCTTAGGAATTTTCCAATTTTTACGAGCCCTCCCCCCGTTATAGTAACAGGAAAGTTATAGCTATAGCCCCCCTTATAGCAGCTAGACAGCCATTCTATGTGGATCGCCTCACTACGCCCGCCCCCGGGATAGAACCGCGAACCCTGGGATGCCAGGGCATCGCGACGCGCAGTATGGGAAACCCTGATATAGGCCTATATACCTCCATAGCATCACTCAACGACTAATAGGAATTGAGCATCAATGAAAAATGTTGCAAAAATGGGAAATCCACGCGGACGAAGTCGCGGGCACAGCTAGTTATAAATAAAACAACTTTTACGGATTTAACTCGCGTGTAATTAGATTTTACATGTTATTATTATCGCCCGTTTCGTAACACTTTTCAGCGTTCGTGGTCACGGGATGACTAAAGATGTAGGTTGTCATATTTTATGAAATAGTTAAATCTACCGTCACTTTAATTAATTTGGAGTGTTCCGTTTCACGCAAACGGAGCTCACGGTGTCATTAGTTCTTGCAAACCACCAATCAGCAAGACCTAGTACCCAGTAGATTTAACTATTTCATAAAATATGACAACCTACATCTTTAGTCATCCCGTGACCACGAACGCTGAAAAGTGTTACGAAACGTCGGGCAGTAATAATAACATGTAAAATCTAATTACACGCGAGTTAAATCCGTAAAAGTTGTTTTATTTATATTGTGTAGAACTCCCGTAAATTCTATTCTAGAAAAAAGGGCTCTCATGTAATTGTACCAGAATAAGCGTGCGACCTACTGGAAGTAATACGTAGAGCCACCCAATACAAGCATTACCACAAGATTCTTTTTGTAGGTATTTTGCCTTGGTATCTAACGCCCGTATTACAGAATGACACTCAGAAGTCAAACATTTCTTGAGAATCGTTTGTCACTTTCTATCACGCACAAAGTGATAGAGACGTAGGACGCTCAAGTCGGCGTTCATTCTTGAAACTTATTCTATAATACGAATATAAGACCTTTGAACCAATTGTGCTGCAGTCTTTGTAGTTTTCTTTCTTGAAGTTTGCTTTAAAATGTGGGCGTCGCACATTTTAATACATTCCGGGAGAGTTGGGCGAGAATTGTAAGGCAACATATCTTATGATGGCGACTGATGATGTGGTAATCTCAATGTTTATTTTAATGATTCTTTTTGTTGAATTACACCACTTCACTGCACAAACTCTATTCCGAAACAGTTTATGAATTATCGAAAGAAAAATATTTCTTACGCTTTGATAGCAGCGCGCCAAACACTCAACATTGTTACTGGGTGGTTCTAGCCACTGAATAATTTGTAAAAAATAGGCTTAAGAAATAAACTATTTATTATTATTATGTTATTAAAATAATATATTTATCAAGACAATAGCAAAAAGCAGTTAAAAGCGTGTTTATTAGATATGCCCTCTAATATAAATGCAAACATTGAAAAACCCTACTAAATATTCCTTCTAATGGAGCCATGGATTAATTAAGTTATTTTTTTGTTTCAGCGCCGACAACCGGGCATTTGAGCTTCGAGTGACTTTCAACGAAAACTCTTTTGTAGTGCAGTTTTTGGAAAAGCGCGCGAATTCCTTTTTTAATTTCCAAACTCAGTGCTTCTTTTTTCAAATGCACGCGACCTCTTGAATTAATAGCTCTGCCTCTACCGTATAATTGGCCGTGGCTTGTGTTTAGTGTTGTACTAATTTCCGGTGTAGATTGAAAATGCTTCGGTACTGGTTTTGTTTCGCTAGTGCGGTGTGCTTAGCCGGGTACTGTGGCGCGAATTATTGTAGAGATTCGAACCTGTGTTGTCCCGGACGAGACAGTTCCTGTGTGGTCCAGAAGGCGCATCAGAATGCTATCATCGAGGATTTGACGGATAAGCCGTGTTACTGCGACCACGCTTGCTTGAAACTGGGAGACTGCTGTCCTGATTTCCGGGAGACCTGTGGAGGTAAGAGGTTTTTTCTTTCACAAAATGTGTTTAAAAATGCGTAATTTTTCTTTTGATAATATGTATAAAAAATGCTACCTATCTTGTATGTTTGCGTACAGGTTTATTCGCGCATGTTGGTTTATGTTTTTATGGGTTCTACCTCAAAAGGGAAAACGGAAAAATTTAACAATAATAAAAAATAAAAAGCGTCGGTGGCGTAGTGCGTAAGAGCGTCGTCTCCTACTCGGGAGGCACCGGTTCGATCCCCGCCACGTACCAATGTGTTTTCAAATTTTGAATTCATATGTACGTTTAATCGACGCTTTTACGGTGAAGGAAAACATCGTGAGGAAACCTGCACACACCTATAAAGAAATTCTTAGGTTGTGTGTGAAGTCGACCAACCCGCACTTGGCCAGCGTGGTTGACTAAGGCCTAATCGCCCCTAATGTGGGGAAGACTCGAGCCCCTCGGTGGGGACATTATAATTACATTATAATTACATTATAACTAAATTTATTCATCATCAACAGCTCATATTATGAGCTGTTGATGATGAATAAATTTAGTAGGTAATATCTCTTCTCCTAAAACCGTAGTAAAAAGTTCTACTAATATTATAAATTTACACACATTAGGTAATTTACAATTTTTAGTTTGGATAAAAATTAATTCTAGAAAAATGCATTTAAAAAAAATCGACTTACCTGTGGCGGGAATTTTTTATCAGTGCATTTTTCTAGTATTAAAAATATTTACGCGTTTGTAAACGCAAAAATAAAGTTATTCCATAAAAATTAATTCTTACGAAAGTCATGCATGACTAATTGTGGTATTCAAAGCGAATTATCTATATCTACACAATCAATCAATGGTTCACTCGCGTTCATGGTTTAAAAATACCATATTAAATATCTAGGTGTGTAAACACTCGCAGCTGTAAAAAAACTTTAGAACTTCTTACAAAATTTCAATTTGATAGATTAGCACCAAATAATAACTAATAAATCGTAATTAATCCTCTTCGTTACTGCGCATTTCACCAAAAAATTTCAATGCTTTTTCATCTTGGCGCCTTAATCGAAAATCCTCCTTCGTGAATGACAAAATGGCGTCCACAGATAAGAAAAATGTTTATGAACACTTTTAATTCCACAGTTCAATTACCGTAATTCCTTCTTATCTCGCGCCCTTGGCTCTCAATAAAATTCTTGGCCGACTTATAGACAATTTGGTCTTGAAATGGAATCTAAGAAAGTTCCTAAGTCCTTATCAGATGTTTCTTAAGCCATCCATTTACAATTGAACTTTTTTGTGGCGAGGTTTTTTTTATAATACATAGGTAGAGAATGGTATATGAGCGAACCCATGTTAAAACCCCAAGTACTTTCTTCTTCTATTCGTACGGGCAGTTTCTGCAACTAGACGGCTATTGCGCCTATTTTGTGTTTGAGTGTGTGAGCTGAATCAATTCACCTATTCCAGCTCCACCAGGAAATCGCCCAGCGCCTTGGTGTCACCAAGCAACTCCTGACCGCTCCTCGGCGTACCGAAAAAGCGGACCAGGTATTCTGCCCCTCGTACGGAACGTGAGCAGTATCTTCCTCCGCCATACAAGTTCTGCTCTGATCCGTTTCCCAGTTGATATGTGTGATATGACCCTAATGCCCAAAAGTAACTAAAGCTTCAGTGAACCAACACACGAACCTCTCGTGTTTTTTTACTTTCTCATCAACATCGAATTAAACAAAACTCAGCTGCGAGTAAGTAATAAAAACAGCGTGTGGCACATTTTGAAAATTTGGTTGTGTTAATTGTCTTGAATAAAACTTGTTTTCCTTTATTAATAATCGTGTTATATTTGCCTTTACACATTTACTTGTACTACAATTATTATTACGAGACAATACAATTTTAGAATCAGCAGTTTTTCTCCAGAGTAGACCACAGACACAAAAGCACAAACGAACAACCAAAGATTAGGATATAAGTGTTGCCAATATAAATAATGTAAATGTACATTATTACAACAGGTTGCTCCATTACCAAAAGCCAGTGTCAACCTAACCACAGCTCCAAACCTAGCAGCATTATTATATGGGCCTTCCCTTTCTCATTTTAATCACGCAATTAAATTTTGCATTAGCTACCCACAAAGTGAAAAAATAATAATTTGACGTCATTGTGGATTACTGGATCAGGCTGTCACGGCCACGACACCGTGTTTAAATTAACTTTAGAGCTAATGAAAAAAGGCCGAAAACATCTGTTTCCAGAAAATATGCAGATTTAATACCTTACTAGTGTTGTGGTGCCACTTCGAAAAGTGTCGAAAGTTTTTGGAAACGAAAAAAAATGATAAAATTGTCCTTATTCTGGTACATTTACTAAATTTTCAAAATCAAAATTTTGAAAATTTTGTAAATGAAATAATTTTATTTTTGCGTTTACAAACGCGTAAATATAATACTAGAAAAATGCACTGAAAAAAATCGACTTGCCTCAGGCGGGACTCGAACCCGCACCTTCCACAATCCGGGTGGACGCGTTGACCAATTTCGCCACCGAGGCACTGCTTTTCGCTGTCGAAATTTGTCAGTGCTTGGTGCTTATGTTTTTATGGTAAACATCGTTTCATCAATCGATTTTTTTCAATGCATTTTTCTAATTTTGTAAATGTTGGTTTTCAAAGGTTTTCAAAAACAAATTAAATTCAGATTTGTCTATGCACGAGTTGAAAATGCGTCTAGTGTTGAAAGCATTCCAAGTTTGTGTAGTTTACTGACGCTTTTGAAGACAATAGTAAGATTGTAACCTCTCATAAGGAAATCTTTAATGGATGGACCGACTAAAAGTTAGTAACTTAATTAGCTAAGTCTCGAGCAAATAAGGTAGTCTCATGGTTTTTTAATATCCTTAGTTAAGTATTAAGCTATCTTATATATGTTCTACCGTCTACCACGCCTCTTGAGAAATGTGATAGTGTGCTTTTTTATGTAATATAATCATAATTTTTATTCAAGAGTTTTAATACATAATATCGCTTAAAATATCAAACATTATAATCAATGTCAAGCTATAAAGAAATATTATGTTTTTTTGCATTCATGTAATTTAACTAAAATGTGAACTTTATAGTAAACAAATGAAATCGTTTCTTCACATTAGTGTTAAGAGATTTGCAACATAATAACGGCTGATTATCTCCACTTAAAGTTTAAATTATTTCTTTAACAAGTTGTAAGTTGACATCAGAAATTGAACTCAGTCCGCATGTTTAACGACTGGTATTTGAATGAAAACCTCGTTACTTACACCAAAATAGAACCAAAGTCGAAGACATTCATGTTTGGCTCCTAATTAGGCCTGTGAAGAAAAACTTGAAGGTACTTTACACTGCTTTCAAAGAAGAATATTCAAACACGAATCAAAGGCAAAAACATTATGAAGACCCCATAAGGATGTTTTTATAGAAGATAAAATTAAGCCAAACACAAAAATCGTTCATTTAGTTTTATCAGTGATTAATCTATGGAATTGTAGTGTGTGCCATGTGATGTTGGCAAAGTTGAATAGAGCATCACCCGATATCCTCCAACAGGTGTCCTAGATTGCGACTAATGGATCAGCAAAGGGGTATTGATCACCTTATACTCCGTCTACTAATACGCATTGGGCAAGCGTGGTGGACGACCTAAACCTCCTATGATGACAATGAGAGGCCTCGTGTCCCAGCAGTAGGTCGAAAGATTGTTATGATACTTTTGATGTATTAAGGTTACATTTAAAAGGGTTTTCTGTCAAAAGAGCTTTAAAATTCACTCTCATCATTTGTGATATCTTCTAATGTAGTCGCTTAGTTTGATGACATTCTGCAAAAAGCAACCTACTAACAAGCATAATAAGCATAGCCATAGCTTGTAAACCAGGGGTGTCAAACAGGTTTTTCTAAAGGGCCATTTATAGTATTTAAGGTGTGTAAGCGGGCCAGACTCAAAATTAAAAACAAAAAAATACAGACTGGTTAAAATCTTTATTTAGTTCAACTTGATAGTACCTAGTAATTAAAAAATTTCATATGAAATTATTGAAGAAGGTGAATCATCTTGAGCTTGAAGCTCCCGACATCTGACAACTTTTGCAGAAATGCAAATATAATATAATGCCGATATTAACCTGAACCTATGTGCTACTATTAAGTTCGTAAAGTTAATGTTATTATTATTTTTATGAAAGTTCCATTATTACTGTTTGTTTTAGCCTAAAGTTACAATAGTCATTTAAATATTGCAACTAACCTTAATCTAAATATATTATATAACTCAAAGGTGACTGACTGACTGACATAGTGATCTATCAACGCACAGCCCAAACCACTGGACGGATCGGGATGACAAAAATTTTTGGATATCCAAACAATCTGAAATCCATCACTCCAAACTTCCTCGTGTGTTACCGATCCCACTTCCATTTCATGACGTAAATTGAAAGTAATTGGGAGTGACGTGAATGGAGCGGTCGTGTGTTTGCTCAATTTATGGAAGAAATCCACATCACGCCGACTGATGGAAATGAGGTGATCGTGAGTTCCCTACAGAAGATAAAAAAAAACAATGCTAAGTCAGTGTTGTAAGTCATGTTGCTAAATCAGGTCCGATTAGTATCTATTTAGTCTTTGGTTGACACACGGTGTAACTTATTAAAGTTTTGATAAGAAACCAAACGCACGTCGTAGGATATTCAAAAACAAAACTGCTTAGCGATCTCGCGTTCGCGCCATTCGCCAGGACACGGTCCAGAGTGAGTGGTTCCTTTTTCTTCCGAATGGTGGCGTGTGTGTCGCGCTATTGCTTGACCATCAGCGCGGTGCTTTCTGTAACCACCAAGCTGAGTATCGGTAGGAATGAGCGCACCCAAATCTCCCATCAATTTTCATCCAAAAAATACCTAACAACCTTTCTTATTATTTCATCGACATCTACAAATGTAGTTTATCGATACCTTCACAACACTAGTTGGAGTCGGAAATGAGAACAGTAATCCTCGACTAATGCCCTTCTGAGCCTTAAATATTCGTTTGCATACTCACGCCTTTTTTAATAATATTTTTCTCTTTGTACAGATGGTAACGTATACTATTTATGTAGATGACACAAATGTCTCGTGTCTCGGCATTGAAAGAAAATGTTTATACTGCACGTTATGAGATTGTAATAAAACTTCTTTTGGAACGGCACTGTGAATATACGTGGACTGAGATGATTTTGAGTCCTGTGAGTTGGTTTTTGTTTGTTTGTGTACACATGCTTCGGACAAATAAATTATCTTTATCTTTATCTTTGTTTATTGAAGGATTGTTGTTTTTGGGTTTGGCGCCCCTTTTATGTAGGCGACACTTGTCACCATTTAGACGCACTACATGGCCCATACTGCCCGATGTGTTTTTATGTGTAATGAAATGTTGCCTAAAGCCGGGTCCAGATATCTATAATTTGTTTGATCCGATCAGCATATCCGTATCGCCGACGCGTATCATGATCGCATATGTGGACGGGTGATGATACGCGTATCATTGATACGCGATCTCGATACGCCGTTATGATACGGCCCGTCCCATGTCATGTCGGTTTCATACGGAGCAAATCGAGGCGTCCACAACTTGATACGGGGCTTGATACGTGATACGCAGATTGGATCCGGCAAATGATCATATCTGGACCTGCCTTAAGCTCTGCTCCGCCCCTGTTGGGACAAGGAGCATAATTGAATGTATGGATGTATTGTAAACAAGATTCGCGTTCTTATAAATCGAGTACTACCTACATAATCATAGTACCTAGAAGTATTATTGATTTCCACCCATAATATTTCGAGTTGGGATTAAGGTTGATTTATCGGTAGGCTTATCTTACTAACACAGTCAATCGCGAAAATTTCATTCATTTTCAATTATCAAATTGAATTGAATTAATTGGTATTTCGACTCGACCTATTAGAACGTATTAAACTATTAAATTTATATTATGTTGAGCATTTGCTATTTCTATCTGATCTTATTGGTATACTAGCTTTTGGCCGCGACTTCGTCTACGCGAAATAGTTATTTTGGGCAACACTTTTTGAACATTGTTGGTTTGTTGGATCTCCATACGACGTTTCATCCCTTCATGGGTCGAGGTTGCATAAACGTTAAAACAAATATATATTTATTTCCTATCAAGTGCCTAAGTTCAAAGTTTCGTGGTTTTATCTTCTATAATGAAAAAATCCCATACAAACTTTCATCCCTTATTTCAACCCCTTCGTGCCCTTTTTACAAAAAAAAGGTAGCTTACGTTCTATGTTAAGATCTAGTACATCTTTGTACCTAATTTCATCAAAATCGGAGATGTGAAAGAATGACTTTTTAACCGACTTCCTAAAACGAGGAGGTTCTGTATTCGTCTGTATGTACACCGATATCTCCGTCACATCCGGTCCGTTCTGGACCGATTTTCAAAATTCTTTTTTTAAGACTTCCATACGACCTTTCATCCCCTATTTCACCCCCACACGAGTCAAAATAGCCAAGGCTGGTCAAAAACCTGCTCGTGATTTAATTATCTCTATGATGTGACAGGTACATAAACTACCATTTGGTAAAACCATCTCTTTTTCATGTAAATTTAATCTAAAAATATCTTTGCATTGTATTTACATTAATACTCATCCAAGCATGACTTGTGCGCCTCCGGTTTTGCTTTTAATATAATATTTTTAATATCATCGCGATCTCTCGACGGAATGCAGGATAAAATAAATTCTTCTTTGATAATTACTTTCCGCTGCTTTAATAAATTTCCATGCGATACGGAAATTTTAAATTTGGTGTTCCAACGGTTTTTCAATCAATCATTCAAAGTAAATAGAAATGCTGGAAATGGGTTAGTTGAAGCAATTCAATTTAATTCAATAAAGCAACTAGTGGGCATAATGAACTAATTTTCAGATATTATGCATTCTTATATTTTATGAAACATTGACAAATTATTTACTTAATTCATCTTTTGAAAATGAAATTGCCCGAATTTTTTTATAGGCAGCCAACATTTTTTTTTTGGAATTCTATTGCAGATTGTCACTGATGACATTTTCTGCGTCACCGTGTTTTTAAGAAGGCGAAGACCTTGGGGGAACCTCAAGCCTGTAGGTCGAACGTTCCTAGGGGATTACTGGGCGCCCGAGCAGCTCCCCCGTGGGGAGTCTGTCGACCGCCTAGCGTCCCTATGGCGCCCGTGTCGGAAGGGGAGCCAACAATATTACGGCAATCAATCACATTTTTTATTTATTTATTTAAGACAATCAACAAGACACACATCACAAATAGTATATAAAAGTTACATCAAAATTTACATTCTTAATGCTGTCCTAATTAAAGATTACCACGGCATGCAATATGCAATTGAAAATAGTTCACTTCAAACAAAGAATATACAGTATTCAAGTACAATTTCAGTACAATTGGTGTAAGCGTGGAAATATATTATTATACCGTGGCTACAACCCAGAACTAAAGTTAGATACTGCAAATAACCTCCTCTACCCCCTCCTCAACGGGTGGTGGACATTTTTAGTAACACCGTAAACTACACTTACGTTCGTTAGAATCGACCCATCTGTGGTTTCAATTCAAAATGGTTCTCTAATGTTTCGCACACAATTGATTAGCAAATTACTATTTCACAAGCAACATTTGTCAATGTTTCTATACTAATACTAAACAATTTACACAAACCAAAAATAATATTTCACTAATAATTTGTTTGACTAAATTTCAATTACAAACTTTTTGTTTACTAAAATTTCAATTAGCTATTTTTCAAATTAATGCGTTGTTCAGCATGCAAGCAAATGCAAGCAAGCATGCAGCATGCAAACAAGCATGCAGCGTGCAAGCAAGCATGCAGCGTGCAAGCAAGCATGGAGCGTGCAAGCAAGCATGCAGCAAGCAATACAATGCTTCGCTCGCTTCGCTCGCTTCGCTATGCGTGGTCACAAGTCTAACCTAACCTAACCAATATTTATTTTCGTACTTATGGTTTTTCTTTATACCCTGCACCCCCCTGCACCCCCGGCACGCATTTAGCAGGCAGGCATACAGCATGCAATGCAAGTATTCATACAGCATGCAATGCAAACATGCATACACCATGCAATGCAAGCATGCATACATCATGCAATGCAAGCAAGCATACAGCATGCAATGCAAGTATTATAGTACTCGATATTATGACATTATAGTTTTAGAAGTAAAAATAATTACCTATGTAAAACTACATTTTCGATTTTTTTAACATTATGGTTACTGAATTTTATAACAAACGAGTTATGGATAATAATTTTCGGACAAACAATTTTAGGAGATATAAGAGAGTACCAACCTTACCCGCTCATCGCTTCGCTCTTCGCTAACCTAAGACAATTTCTTTGTGTTTTTATAATTCTTATATTTTTAGTATGAAAATTTAAGAAATGATACGGTGCCATACCATAAATTGCCTAATGTCTTTAGACTAAGTAACCATATTATTAAAGAAAAATTGGTCAATAGATATTTGTCGTTTAACGTATTTGTGTTAGGCAAAATTGACTAATGTTCTTTTGCAAAATGACAATATATGAAACAATTAATGAGATGTAAAGTTTGTGAAACATAAATAAATGGAACGTTGATTTGCTAAATGATAACTTTGAATTTCGTTGCTTGTCATCTGTAAATTTGTTTAATAACTGTTGATCAACCAAAGGGGAACCATTCAAAATATATTCAAAATATATCGGGATATAAAGCTAGATAAAACAGAAAGGTAAGATTAGATCTACAAAAGCCTGTAAATATAATTTTAATGTTAATTTCATTTATCGTGTGATGCCGGCAGAGTAGAATAGCATCACCCCTTATCCTCCAATGAGGGTCGTAGAAGGCGACTAAAGGATCAGCAAAGGGGTATTGATCACCTGATAATCCGTCCACCAATCCACATTGGGCAAGCGCGGTGGCTTGCCTAAACCTCTTTCGATGACAAGGTGATGCCTTGTGCCCAGCAGTGGGTCGAATTATAAAGGCTGATGATGATGATGATGTATATTTCATAAGCTTTATTTTCACCTACGGCACAATACCATCCTGCCCATCCAAAGATTGACTGGAAATTATTGCTCATAGATTACCGATAAAACGGTCCATTCATTTAATTACTCTTTTTGGTATTTCTTTTATTATTATATGATACTAGCTTTTGCTCGACTTCGTCCCCGTGGGGTTAAAATTCGAAAAATCGTAACATACGTCATTCTTAATTTTTAGCCCATAAGCCATATACCAATTGTTATGTATTTACTATAAAAAATTAAGGATTTCCCATACAATCTTTCATCCCCTATTTGATCCCCTTAGGGGTTGAATTTCGAGAAATCTGAAAATACGTCATTCTTAATTTTTAACAAAAAAGCCATATACCAATTTGTATGGATTACACTATAAAAATGACGGACTTCCCATACAAACTTTCATCCCCTATTTCATCCCCTTAGGGGTTGAATTTCGAGAAATCCTAAAATACGTCATTCTTAATTTTTAATCGAAAGGCTATATACCTACCAATTTTTATGGATTTTACTTTAAAAATGACGGATTTCCATACAAAGTGTCATCCCCTATTTTACCCCCTTAGGGGCTGAATTTAGAAAAATCCGGCCATATGCCTTGCCTACTTCATAAAAGAAATCTCTGTGCAGAATTTTCAGTTATCTAGGTCCAAGGGTATGGGCTGGGCGTTGATCAGTATCAGACAGGGAGTCAGGACTTTGCCTTTTATTTAAAGATATAAATTACTGATGTGCACAATTAAGATTACTTCTGCCTATTAAAACATGGAGCAGGACGAGGTCGTAAATAAATTGGGGACCTATCTTCCGATAATACGATTAATCAAATTTTATTAAACTCCTCAGCAATGTCACGACTTTCGGAATTTTCCTTATTTTGCATATAATTGTTTTCATTAAAATCTAACGAGTGCGGTACGATCTAATTCTTACAATTGTTGTTTTCAGTTTCCTTTTATTGTTTTTGAAAAAACAAAAGCGATTTTTACTTTCTCGTATACGTTAGTATAGAGGAAGTCTTGTGATAGTCAATAAATTCGACCTCGAGATTTTAACGGATTTACACGTTTGGACCTCCCTGAGTCCAAAAATACCGTTTTTAGAATTATGTCTGTTTAAGTGTGTCTGTGCGTTAGCACAATAACTCGAGTATGCTTTAACTTATTGCAACCAAATTTAACATGCGTGTATGGCATCAAAATATAAGATTTCTATCGACTTTTGAGTCGTTCCTGTGTAGAAAGTCAAGGGGAGGCCACTCCCGATTTTATTTTATTATACTTATATCACGTTAATTCTATTTGGATTTCTGTTTATTTTTATAACGAGTTCATGTAGTAATTAACGTTATTTTGTCATTGGTTTAATAATAATGCTTAGCATAGTCAATTTAACTCTCACTTGTATCTAAATCATGGGATGCGTTTGGCACCAGAATGACATTACCACCTATGGACCTCAGTGGACCTCATTGTTATGACCAGCGATGTGCGATTACTTTAATAGCCCAAACACTTTACAATTTTATTTTTTCAATTATTTTTAGTTTAATTTCTAGATTGTATCACTTTTTTTGTTTATGTAAGCACGTCGCCTGTTTTGTAACAATAAATATATTTCTATTCTATTCTATTCTATTCTATGAGTATTTCTTTATTAAATTGTAGTTTTTTGATGTTGGTTCACATTTACCATAGTTTAATATTAGCATCAATACAAAATGTGTAACTGTACTGATACAAGGGTTTTGAAATATGCAAATTTGTTATGAAGAGAATCTGTTTGAGAATGTTTTAAGAATCTGGTATTCTACGAATAAACCCTCCAACGACGGGTTTCAATATTCTGTCCACAGATAGGGACCACTCTACCAGAGTTTTGTTGTGTAATAACCGATATTATTTTTAGTATTATAACAGTTCTTGCTAGGTAACAAAACTTCAGTAAGCTTACTTTTCTTTTTGGATAGTAGTTCAGTTCACTCTATTCCAGGGTACGCACTATTCCACAGACATAGAGTTCAAAGTCTATTGAAGAAATTTGACAGTACGTGCCGTCGTCTGTACCTAAAATAGAGTAATTGTTTAATACCAAGACTTTGTATTCGTGCGTAATGAGGCTATTAGAAATACCTGAACTAAATACTGGAAACCTTAATAAATACCTTCGTAACATTAAATGGGTGTAGCTCTTCCAAACACCTGTAAATTGAAAACTTTCGGTTAATTAATTAAACAAGTGTTATTTATTGAACACTTAACCGATATTGCAAGTTTGATAATTAAATCAATTACTTACCTGCCTGTAAAGGTGTGTCCATAATGTGCCTGCTGCGCGCTAAACGTACTTTTGTTACGCAGGCGTCAATTCTTCACGTCAGGTTATTATTGTCGTAAAATTATTAAGGATCTCACCGCTCTAATCACCTCCGTCGTATGAGGACTGACGGCCGTTAGGGCAGTAAGGTTCTCGAGTGGCGTCCGTGTAACGGAGCGTTGGTAAGCCGCACAAGGTGGATTGACGATCTGGTACAGGTCTCGGGATGCTGCTGGATGCGGGCAGCGTAGGATCGATGGGATTGGAGATCCTTGGTCGAAGCTTATGTCCAAAATTGGGCATTTTTTGTCTGATATGATGATGATGATGTGTACCTTAGTCCCTAGGAAAACACCTATAATATTTATTAAAACACTGCATAGTGTTCTCTCTGAATGTTACTCATAAAACTCTCCAAAAATCTGGCGACTTTTGGCAGTAACAAGTTATTCGGTTCGAATCCTGGTAGGGTCAAGTTATTTTGTGGTGAACACGAACAATTTTGTTCTCGAGAGATCTTGCGTATGCGGCGCGTTCCTGCCGCTTGCTCTGTTCAAACACGCCTTTAGACGAAATTTCGCTTATTTTCAACAGAATATGGCCAGTCGTTATTAATGTTTATTACTGTGGCCTAAATAAGTTTACCAGTAAACAAAGGACGCTGGATTTATGGTTTTAGATAACTAAGGTGGTTAGTTTGAGTTGTGTTACAGCTTATATTAATTATGATTGAAATTTAAGGGATTAACCGCATCAATATGGAGCGCTTTTACCTGATGGTCGTAGAAATCCGAAGGTGACTTGCCTCACCCGCAAATCTCAACCAGTAAGAGGCTGGTCATCTTATTACTTTTTTTCTTTCTCGTAAAGTAGTATAGAGGAAGTCTTGTAATCTTCAAAAAATTCGACCTCGAGATTTTGACGGATTTACACGTTTTGGACCGCCCTGAGTCCAAAAATATTTCTTTTGGAATTATGTCTGTGTGTGTGTGTCTGTGCGTTAGCACGATAACTCGAGCATGCTTTAACTTATTGCAAGCAAATTTGACATACGTGTATGACATCAAAATATAAGGTTTCTATCAAATTTTGAGCCGTTGATCACGAAAGTTAAGCAACCAAGTGGGCGGTCGGTACTCGGATGGGTGACCAAAATTTAACATGCATGTATGACATCAAAATATAAGATTTCTATTAATCTTTGAGTCGTTTCCGGTATACGAGAAAGTGAAGGGGAGACCACTCCCGATTTTTTTCTATTTATTTGTTTCCGGTATTTTATCCAAAACAGACATGTCAGTCCTAACGGACCTTACTATGCATTCACACAACATAAACATTTACGTAACAAATTTAAATCGTAGGCGCCCGCAATCTGCGCAGAAGGTGATAAAGGCCAGTTGCTCCTTATGAGACTGGTTCGGATAATAAACTTTGGAGACCCCCTATATCTTGCATATTTTTGTTCAGTCTTGAAAACAGCGATCTATAGCTGGCACTGGACACATTCCATAAATAAGTGCTGGACATCTTCAACTACACTACATACATCACATTCATGAGGTATCCAAACTTGTTAGATAGATAGTGTCCGGATCGAAATCTATTCAATACTACGATATTAATGTTAAAATTGTAAAACCATGGCATACGAAGGGGCTGTCATTCAAGAGTTTGGTATCAGATTCCTTTCTCCTTGGATCGTTGGTCAAAGTATTCTTTCCAATATTTAAAACAGATATTTTTAAACATACCTAAACCCTCGGAATAAAAAGGCAGTACTGATTTTTTTTCACTCCTGCTAATCGAATACGGGACCGTATAAAGTTGAGTGAATGAGTGAGATTCATCATCATAACATCCTTTATAACTCGACCCACTGCTGGGCCACAAGGCCTCTCCTTATCATCGAAGGAGGTTTAGGCAGTAGTCCACCATCCTTGCCCAATGCGGATTGGTGGACGGAATATAAGGCGATCAATACCCCTTTTTCTGGTCCATTCGTCGTCTTCTACGACACCCATTGCAGGATATGGGGTGATGCTATTTTACTCTGCCGGCATCACATGGCACGGAGTGAGATTACCAGAGCTTAATACTTAGGTATATAATTTTTTTTGTCAGTGGTCCAAATAACAAGGCAACCAGAATACGTCGCCAGCAACTCCTAATTAGAAAAACTATCTAAATTTGCTCTCCTCCTCTTTACGACTTCGAAGACAAGATTGATGACACCAAACTAACTTTTGGGTGTTCTATCCGCGCCACAAGATAAAAAGATTGCAGAATCTTAACTAATATTAAAAATGCTTACGGTGCTGCCGACAAAACAGTGGCTACAATTTCACCGCGAACTAAGAAATTTCGCTACTCATTTGTATGTTGCACAGTTAATAAATGGAATTCATTGCCAGCACACATACGTATGTATCCCTCTGTCTTGCAATCCTGGATCGTTCAAAAGAGGGTTGAAGAAGCACCTCGTACGTCGGCAAGGCCAGGGTGGCCTTTTCGATTCCATTTCTGTTTACCTAGTATTGGTGGAATGGGGTAATTTGATTGACCTTTTTATTAAAAACAACGATTTTGTATGGAGATGCGTTCAGCTGCGGAAACTGAACGGATGCGATACAAAGTCCTTGTTGTCTATGAACAAAAGCTGAACAGAGCTGAATAGTGTGGCTATTCCCTTATTTTATACAACAAATATCTGCTTTGATTGCTTACCTTGAATGAATGAATGAAGTACACAGAATAATTTTGGTTACTGTAACTGACGCTGACTGTGTAAGGGCTTGTCTTCTGGATTCCCTCTATTTTGTGCCTCCGGGTGTTCACTCCCGGACACAGGTGGGGGCTTAATAGACAATCTCGTCACACAGCGCCTTGTTCTGCCTTAGGCCTGTCGCCTAAATCAACACTCGTGCTCAAAACAGAATTACGTCAACAATAATACAGTTTCTGTATATAGTATGTTAGTGGGACTCGTACGAGTTTAATAATAGATAATAATAGCAAATAGTCTTTTATTGCACACTAGCTTTTGCTCGCGACTTCGTCCCCGTGGGATTAAAATTCGAAAAATCCTTTAATACGTCATTCTTAATTCATATACCAATTGTTATGTATTTTACTATAAAAATTACGGATTTCCCATACAAGCTTTCATCCCTTATTTCATTCCCTTAGGGGTTGAATTTCGAGAAAGCCTTAAATACTCCTTCCTTAATTTTAAACGGAAAAGCCATATACAAATTTGTATGAATTTCACTATAAAAATAACAGAATTCCCATACAAACTTTCATCCCCTATTTCATCCCTTAGGGGTTGAATTTCGAGAAATTCTAAAATACCCCTTTCTTATTTTTTAATCGAAAGGCTATATACTAATTTTTATGGAATTTACTTTAAAAATGACGGATTTCCATACGAACGGTCATCCCCTATTTTACCCCTTTAAGGGTTGAATTTCGAATAATCCGGCCTTATCCCTTGCCTACGTCATAAAAGGAACCTCTGTCTCTCAAAATTTCAGCTATCTAGGTCCAAGGGTATGGGCTGGGCGTTGATCAGTCAGACAGTGAGTCAGGACTTTGCCTTTTATACTGGGTGTAAAAGACATGAACAGTCAAACGAGAACCATGTATTCTATACATCAAAATAAGACATATTTCAAAAAAAAATTTTGCTGGGAAATGATTTTTATTTTTTGGTTTTAAAAAACATTGCAAATTGTACCGCGCAATGTAAACGGCTCAACTCTCACGCAACTCGCAAAACCGCGATAATTTTGCCAGATGGCGGCCCCGTTCGTTAGTGTCCGTGCGCATCAAGTGAGCTACATTGAACGCTAACGTTTTGGAGACATTTTTTGTTATGAAATACTAAAAAAAATGATAATGTTTCTTTGGACAATAATTAAGAAATAATGTTTAGATACGTTTTCATAAAAAAAAAAATATGACTTTGACCTTCAATAAAATCGTAACTATCAATTTCCCAGGTATAGTCTAAAGGAAAAAAAATGTTATGATGGTGAGCAGAATACATGGTTCTCGTTTGACTGTTCATGTCTTTTACACCCTGTATAATAGACAAGATAGGAAAAATATTCTTACAGTAGAAATAAAACAGACTGTTTTACACCATTTTAATATGTGTCAAAGGTGTGTAATGATATTCTCGTCTATTCAAAGAATTTACCAGGATACGACCGTTAATACATAAAATTCTCCAAACTCTTTTCTTCCTTTATTTAAATCGTGTGTACCAATCTTCATATATTGCAATTTCAAGTACGAATTTTCCATTTGCAGCAAAGTTTGAGAACGACCAAACACACGCACAATGTGACTCGTAGCATTCGGCACTGTGAACACGCAGACGCCAAGACCCACTGCCGGCCTATTTGCGAACTTTCAATCCATTACTGTTTTACAGGACACGCTATCATGGCATTTGTCGTGTAAAAAATGCAATTTACTCGGTGATTATCACTTTCATCTGTAAAAAAGTTAACGAATAGGCATATCAAACGCCCGCCCCCGCCCCCGCACCCGCTAGTGCAGTCTGATTGACCGTGTAGGCAGCTGTCTATGTTTGTGTTAAAGCGTGAACGCTCAGAACCAGTATATTGTGCATGTTTATTCACAGAAACAGTTATGGCTCACCCGCTTTCCTGAGATAAAAATACCATACCCTGTTTTTCCTTCCTAATCCACTAAATAGTATTTTAGACTTTCATTCATAGAAATATGATTAGTTCTATCAATTTGGACGCCAAAATCTCATTACCAAGATAAACTTTGCTTGTTTAAGAAAGCAATTAAATATATTCTATTCAGAACCGATTCTCCTTGAGATACGTCTTTAGATTAATGAGGTCGGGAAATCATTTATTTGGTACTTTTAATGGCATCAAAATACGTTGCTTCCATGAAGCTAAGTTTCTCTGCGCGATCATATTAGAAATTATGAGATCCACAGGAGAACCAAGGTTACTGACATAGCTCAACGTAAGTGGGCAGGGCACATTACGAGGAGGAATGGCGGCTGGTGGGGTGGAAAAGTGAGTGGCAATTGCGTTAGTAAGCCCTCCACAAGGTGGACCAATGATCTTACAAGGTCACGGGAAGCCGCTGGATGCGGGCAGCGCAGGACCGATCGATCCTTGGGGGAGGCCTCTGTTTCCAACAGCGGGCGTCTCTCTCGGCTGACGTGACGGTGACGAAATTTTTAGTCTAATCCACTAAACTGGTACATTCACAGTCAGCAGGTCTACGGAATAGAAACTAGATATCAAAATTATGAATCATGCCACCAACCTCCTTTTGTTATAAATTCTATCGAGCAAAGACAATCCTGAATTCTTGACCCATGGTACAACTCACAGAAATAATAATAAAAAGGATTATTATTATTGTCGTGGTGAAGTGGTCAGTAACGCTGCCTACACATCAAGCGAGTCCTGGTAGGAGCAAATGTTTGTGTGATGAATACAAATATTTGTTCACGAGTCATGGTTGTTTATGTATTTATTTAAGTTTATTTATAAAAATATCTATAATATTATGTATATTAAATTTGTCCGTTATCTAGTATTCATAATACAAGTTCTTAATGATACTTAATTTGGGCTAGATAATTGTGGTGAGCGTGGAAGTATAAATTATTATTAATTAGCTGTTTTTGTAAAGTTAATACAAATTACTTTGAATAAGATAAGATTCTACCAAGCAAAATAAAGATGAAGGTACGAAGCCATGTGATGCCGGCAGTGCAGAATAGCATCACCACATAAAATCCAATACCTGTCGTAGAAGGCGAATAATGATCAGCAAAAGAATTATTAGGCAACGTGGTGGACTACTGCCTAAACCTCCTTCGATGACAAGGAGAGACTTTGTGTCCCAGCAGTGGGTCGAATTATAAAGGCTGTTATGATGATGTTATGAAGAAGAAGGTAAATCAAATAGGAAGTAATCGGGAAGCTTATTTTCTGTACGCTATTTATTTTATGTAGCGGTCAATACACGAGTTTTCGAATACATAAATCTAAATTTTCAATATAAATGCGAAAGAAACGGCGCATTAAATAAAAGGTCCGCTAAGGCGCTCTTTAATTAAAACTCAATTTGGTTTTATATCAAAAGAAGTAAGCCTAGACGTAAAGGGTCTTGGAGACTCAAGAGTCTGGGTTATTTCCAACGCCGTTCAGGGCACAAGAGCTTTTGAAGTGAGTTGTCAACAACTTTCTAGGGTCAATTCACAATTCGCGGAAAAATGTAAAAGAATTCTCTAATTTTGGTTGGTGGTATTACATCTCTTCTTTTAAAGCCTGTTGATGTTGACCGCAGATGGATTTCACAGCAAGACCGAGGTTCTTCATCTTCTTCGTTGTCTTATGTTAAGCGTCTGAGGGTGAGAAGCTGAATTACCCCAGCCAGCCCAACTCTTCCAAGAAGTCTCCTAACGCCTTGATGTTTCTGAAGGAATTCTGGAATCTACCCGGATAGTTCCGTATTTTATACGAAAAAACTTACACTACGGGAAGTTTTTTCGTATAAAATACGGAACTATTGTAATTTGCGTTATGAGCTCGATTTGTATAGGAAACGTGAATAGCGCCCCTAGCGGAAAGAAACCTAAATCGTGTTTCTTATACAAATTGAGCTCTTAACGCAACGCAACAGTTGCGTATTTTATACTAAAAAACTTACATTACGGGTACAGGTAGCGAGCCCGATGTGTTACCACGGTATTACATTCCATTAGAACGTTAGGCTGTTTTCTCTGCATAATCTGCATAGCAGAATGACGATATATAATTGGGTTAGTCATAACCACACAAATTCCGCTCTAAACCACTTCGCTGCTGGACACTGTGCTAGCACTTTAGAAGTGTTCGATAATTTTTCCGCCCGCTCTGAATTTACCCTTAGGCATGACATAAGCTTAATTTATATATTTTTCTCAAATATTCTCGAATATTGGATCGTTCATTGAATAACGTTCTTCAAGATAAATATGAGAAAGCTGAAATTTTCAGTTTCAAGGTTACTGCAGCTATATCACTTTATATAGAATTTTTTAAAGGAATCAAAACCAAAAAAATAGTGCAGTGCTCACCAAAATGGACATTGGCTCACCAAATACAACTTTTAGTGAGATTTTACACTTTTTTGGTGAGCATTTTATCCTTCTTGTACGTTAGGTTAGGTTTGTATGGTGTTCGCTCTGGTGACGCCACACGTAAAGTGCGCCGATCCCAGAGCGCCCCTATAAGGGCTTAGGAGAGTACCGATGGGTTTAACCGGAGTAGGACTGGCGCTGTTCCGCGCCGGTGAATCCCGCATACGCCGTGCGCCCAGTCAGCGTGCGGTATGGTCCGTAAATGGATTTCCCATCGTCACAAAAAAAAGGTTGGTATGGTGTTCATCTAAATATATATTCAAAGGTGACTGACTGACTGACATAGTGATCTATCAACGCACAGCCCAAACCACTGGACGGATCGAGCTGAAATTTGGCATGTAGGTAGATGTTATGACGTAGGCATCCGCTAAGAAAAGATTTTTGGAAATTCCACCTCTAAGGGGGTAAAATGTCCACGCGGACGAAGTCGCGGGCGGAAGCTAGTTTAAATACAAGACTTTTTGAAATACATAAGATACAAAACAATACAATTGTAATTTATTTAACAAAAACAAAGCAAATCTACGTTACATAAAGGTTACTAAAACTATATACAAAATACTTATAAACTACTACATGATACAACCATTCGAGCGTCCCTTTTTCAATTCTTGCCACTATATCTTCTTTTAAAGAACATCTCTCTCTTACCACGCTATTCTGTAACGTCGTGTCCTATGGTCCAACTCTGTCAGTATGGTCCACTAATTTAAACACTTTTCGTCACTATTTTATTGAGATATCAAACAGGTTCAAAATGGTATATAAAAGCACTCTGAAAATAATATAAAACACACTGTAAAAACTGAACAATAAAATACTTAAAACTGATACACAAGAATATAAAAAGGAAGGCTTATAGAATAGAATAGAATAGAATATTATTTATTTGTAAAACATAGGTGGTCACAAAAGATGTTACAGTTTTAATATATCTGCTATGTTTTGCTTTAAAAGCATACAAATATTTATGATTATAAATTAAATTACCCGATCACAAACTAAATTACGTAATTACAACTACTTACAAATCGATATGTCATTAAATTTTGCATAAAACATTGGTTATCTAGAATAATTAGTCAAATTAATTTTAAATACAATAGGATGTCAATAAGTACGATAGAACCCTTAGGTACGATAATAATATTAATGTGTTCTAGGACACGGTCAGCAATGGAATGAGTCAAATAGCGCGAAAATGAACCAAATGTCATGATGAATGATGATTTTGAATTTGATTGATTATTTAACTTTTTAAAATATTGCCAGTAATAATGATGACGATGGTACTATAACATTGCCTTGTTATAGTACCACGTTACAATTCTCTAACCTATCACTCATTTTTACACCAGCCATACTCCTCAAGGCTCCCATTTCCGCATTTATTCTGCTTTAATGCCTTTTCTCCCGTACCCAACTTTCATTTCCATACATCAGTGTTAGGACCAGCAGATCATCATGCCAGTCGTGCCTTCTCAGACACCTTCTGACCGCTCATAAGAGCGTGCAAAGCCCCATTCACCATGTTCCCAGCTGTCACTCGATTCTCAACATCACTGTCACACTTTCCATCTCTCGTAAATACAGACCACAATAAATTATAGCCTATAGGTTCATCGTCATCATCAACGCTCATAATAATATAATGTCCCCACCGAGGGGCTCAAGCCTACCCCACATTAGGGGCGATTAGGCCTTAGTCAACCACGCTGGCCAAGTGCGGGTTGGTCGACTTCACACACAACCTAAGAATTTCTTCATAGGTGTGTGCAGGTTTCCTCACGATGTTTTCCTTCACCGTAAAAGCGTCGATTAAACGTACATATGAATTCTAAATTTGAAAACACATTGGTACGTGGCGGGGATCGAACCAGTGCCTCCCGGGTGGGAGACGACGCTCTTACGCACTACGCAAACCGACGATTCTTTTGCCTATAGGTTGTTTTGATGTATAAGCTATGTTATTGTAAAGTTTCATTATAATACATTCAGTAGTTTTTGTGTGAAAGAGTGACAAACACACATCTGTACATACATACAGATATTCAGGCATCCATCCACACAAACTTTCGCGTTTATAATAATAAAAGGATATTCCAAAGGCCACTTTTTTATTCAGAATCTCTCCTCGCTAATACAACTTGAAAGAGCCGGGAACAATTTCCCGCGCAATTTCTCCCCACTTCCCCCCATTGTGCGGTACTGGAAAAAATTGTAGCTGTTATTCACTCGGGCGGGAGTGGAAAACGTTTTTTTTGTTTAACGAAGCGGTTTTTGTATTCTAAAGTTTGTCAAAACTACAGAAATAATAATCTGTGGTCAGAACTGTTTGATTTAGATTGCAGAATATATTTTTTTATTAGGAAAACAAATTATTTTGAAAAAATAATTAATAACACTATAGCCTGAATAGTTTCACTACTAGGTAAAACATACACTATTGACGAGATACCTAATGTGCGTAAAACCCAAAATCAAACCAATGTAAGTGATGAGGAAATGCGTAAGGAACAGACTGACGGACCTGGGTCGCTGGTTGCTTCCTTCTTCAATGGCTTTCAGCAGTCCGGGCGTCCTCGCTCTCCTCAGCACTTTAGTTGATTTTCCGTATTGTGATATTACGCGGCGCGAACCGTGTAGGATTTGTGAGGTGATTTTCCGAAAGAAAGGTGAGTTTCGTTGGGAGACGACGCGTGCCATCGAATCCGCTTATGAACCGTGACAGTTAGACCGGTAATGACGAGTCATCAATCAGTCTGTAGGAATGAATGGAACGGGATCGGAATAGGAAGGAGTTGTAGGAAAACTAACCTCGTACAACAAATAAAAATTCAAAGTCCCCGCTCCTATTAGGCGTGTTGTTTACTCATCAGTAAGCAATTAACTAATGTAAGTAATTAATTTGTGAAATAAAAACACTGCCAGAATAAAACAGAGTAGGTGGACATGTGAAAATGAAATAAAATTGGTATTTACTAATTTACAATAAAAACTTAATTAGACTGATTTGACTGTTTGTTCCTTTGAAATGTAACGTAAACGCAAGAAGCTTATATTTTACTTATAGAAAGAGAAGTCGTGTTTAGAAAGAGATGACAACAATTTCTATTCTATTCTATTCTTATTTAATGGCATCGCGTCGCATTAAGCGTACGCATTTTACCAATGTCAAGTGGAAATATATCTAAAGTAACAAAAATTGTACGGTTGATTGAGGTTATTAAAAATGGAGTCTCTCAACACGTGTTTTTACGACAAGAACTCGGGAGAAACTCCATGACAACAATTTCTAGAAAGAGAAAGGCCTCTCAAGAAATGTCAAGTGTTGTCAAAATTTTTGCCCTCATTTTGTTAATTTGTCTTATGACTCCAGTCTTAATCTATTTTCGTGCGTAAACGCGCCCAAAATATTGACGATACGGCAATGTGACAGAGAAAGTGCATACCAACACGTATATTAGAACGAGATAGATAGACGAGATCATTGCACTTACACGCAGGCGGCCTATGTGGGCCTGTCAGTCACGTAGAAAAGACAGCAAATGCCAGACTGCAGTACTAGTTTTCACGCACACATGCGCAATACGTACACATTGGTGGCTTTTTTGTCTGATCTGCAAATTCATAGGTAACTAGCAAAACATTGCCACGTGAAATAATAAATCAATTTGAATAGATTTGAATACATTTTTGTCATTTAGACAGTGATTGATTTAAAAAAATCCATTAAATACCAATTCATCTGATATTGGCTGTGCGCAAAATACTTATACGACAAGTATCTACGAATTTCACTTCTAATAACCCCTAATAAGGCACAATTTGCTGCTGCCATCGAACTTTCTTCATTCCGAACAGCACATTCGCTTCTTTAATATTGCATTCATTTCAAAGTAGCGGAGCAACTTACTGAAATTGCGTTGTATTGGATTTCAACTTCTAGTAATAAATAGTGAAGCGTTCGAAAAAGTTTTGAATATTGAGAGATTTTAAGTTCGATTGCGAAACGCTTTGAAATACTGAATACAGTGATTCGGTGTTCCGGTTTTCGATTTTAAGTATTAGAATAGAATAGAAAAACTTTATTTCAGACTTCGTAGAAAAAACATAAATTATTAGTATCGATCGGTTAGTAAAAATGGGAGGTCCAAAACATGTAAATCCGTCAAAATCTCGAGGTCGAATTTTTTTACGATTACAAGACATCCCCTATACTACGTATACGAGAAAGTAAAAATGGTTGAGCTAAGCTTTATATTACTTTTGATTAGACTGCCACTAGCCTAGTTGGTGAGGGCGAGAAAAAAACTCAAGCTAAAATTTTCTTTATCCATTTAGGTACAATTAGTACATCTATGAATGTCGAATTAGTTGCTATGGGAAGGTTAAAAAAGGTGGAATGAAAAAGATGGAAGCAACCTTCAACTGGAAACGTCAACCACTGGTGCTGGTGGTTTTATCATTAACTGTTGGTACACACTAATAATAAGTGTTGATGGCGTAGCACAGTATTTTATTTCACCTCAAAATGACCACCCCCTTGATTATACCTGATTCAGATAAAGCTCTTTATTAATAACACGAGACTAAAACTCCCACGAATCTAAATAGAATAGTTTTGAAGAAATCCTGTATTACATTTTTGTCCCGTATTTGGGTAAAAAATAAAAATATAATAATTGTGTCTAAACTATTAAAGAAGTTTAATTTTTTATATTGCCTATTAAAAGGTCTTATTGTTAACCATATTATGAGTCCTCTATGGCTGCGCTAAAGCTCATAGAAACCGAAATAATTGCCATTTTGTGATAATCGTTTTAATTTTTTTGTGCTCACATTATGCAATATTAAAGCGTCTAATTTGCTTTAAAATCTAGTTGATGATGTTGACTACCAACACAAAAAATTACAAGCTTTAGTTCCGTGGAATCTCGAATATATTAGGATTTTAATTTTTCGGGACAATTTGTCCCACAATTTTTTGAAGACTTGTAATTTTGCTAACTTAATTCTCAATAATAACATGAAATAATTTATTTTGAAGCCATTAATTCGGAATTACCAATAAACGCCAAAAAATTTGGTGCCAATTGTAGGTATCAACGTATTTATGTGCCAGATTTTTACAAAAAGTACCAAATTTTTTGGCGTTTATTAGTAATTCCGAATTAATGGCTACCAAATAAATTATTTTATGTTATTATTGAGAATTGAAATAGCAAAATTACAAGTATTCAAAAAATTGCGGGACAAATTGTCCCGCAAATTTAAAATCTTAATATATTCGAGATTCCACGGAACTAAAGCTTGTAATTTTTTGTGTTGGTAGTCAACATCATCAACTAGATTTTAAAGCAAATTAGACGCTTTAATATTGCATAATGTGAGCACAAAAAAATTAAAACGATTATCACAACTTGGCAATTATTTCGGTTTCTATGAGCTTTAGCGCAGCCATAGAGGACTCATAATATGGTTAACAATAAGACCTTTTAATAGGCAATATAAAAAATAAAACTTCTTTAATAGTTTAGACACAATTATTATTTTTTTATTTTTTACCCAAATACGGGACAAAAATGTAATACAGGATTTCTTCAAAACTATTCTATTTAGATTCGTGGGAGTTTTAGTCTCGTGTTATTAATAAAGAGCTTTATCTGAATCAGGTATAATCAAGGGGGTGGTCATTTTGAGGTGAAATAAAACACTGTGCGTAGGTAAGCGTCCATGGCGCAGTGCGGAAGAGCTCGTCTACCACCCGGGAGGCACTGGTTCGAACCCCGCCACGTACCAATGTGTTTTCAAATTTTTAATTCATAAGTACGTTTAATCGACGCTTTTACGGTGAAGGAAAACATCGTGAGGAAACCTGCACCCACCTATGAAGAAATTCTTAGGTTGTGTGTGAAGTCGACCAACCCGCACTTGCCCAGCGTAGTTGAGTAAGGCTAATCGCCCCTAATGTGGGGTAGGCTCGAGCCCCTCGGTGGGGACATTATATGAGCTGTTGATGATGATGATGACACAATAATACTGGTTTCTTTTTTATTGGTGACCGTCTTATAGTGGTAGCTAGTCAGGAAACTTAGAACAAACTACCACCAGTTGAACCGAGCACAACTTTGTAGGTACGCTCTTGAAGATCGGATCCTCCGCAACTGATTCCTGTGGAAAACCACGGTGTGATTAATAGTTGCTCAGTCTGCGACGCTACAAAGAGAATATAAAATGACAAGTGGCTAAAAACATAAATACAAAGTAAGATGTTATCTCGTACCTACAATCTTATGGTACAACTCTTGCATTATTTAAGAGTAAAATTATCGACAGGAAACATTACGAGCAACAAACTTTGAGAGGATAAAACTTTATGACAATGAACAACTTTTGAATTACGAGACAAGAAGAGCTACATGTATTTTTAGATCGATACTTAGCTACTTGAGACAGATTCGAGAAGGAACTTTGACATTCGATACTTGAACGACACAACACCGCTACATTGGATCTGTAAATCAAACTATTTAAAGCTTAGACAAAGAATCCTGATTTAAAGCTTTGTCTTCGCGTACTTAAATCTTAGGTTCTCAATTTCAATACAGTTTAGTAAATAGATGTGTTGGGTAACAAGGATGGACTAAGTTAGGATAGAATAAGATAGAGGAAATTTAAAAGTGGCCCCAGTGGCAAAAATATAGATGACGATTGAGAGATAACAGACACGTTACACATGTTAGAAAGACAATGACGTGCATGAAGCTGGTCTGCCAAGATGGATGTATGGAGTAATAAAATTGGACCATGTGACTAAGTACAATAGTTTATTAGAGTAAGTTTGCAAGTAGCACCAGTGGCAGAAAGATTGAGATTATAGATGGTATGGACATTATTATGTATTTATAAATTAAACATATTGTTCAAAATAACTTTTTATTTACACATTCTCATGACAATCCATAAATCAAAACCGTTGCCTGGTGATGGTCCACGTCATATATGACACTCCTCGGCACCGATTCCTGGCTGACTTAGTCTGGGCGCCGGCAGCAGCTGGTCTACGTGACGCGTCCAATTAAATCCGTCGTCCGTTCTAAAGCCGTAATGCAGCCTTCCTAAACGCTCGGATACCACTGCGAATGTCATTTTTTTTTTTGCGTACCGTAGCATCTTGCCTGCTCTCTATCACCTAGCGAGAAGTGCCTCGTCCGCAACGAAAGGACGTCTGATTGTGGTTCAGTGGCTGGCGGTTTCTTGAACATAGCATGAAGTTTCGTTAGTGTGTATGGTGTTTGGTTTGTCGGGCCCGGAGAGCGTCTCAAACGAGATTTAATTATTATATTTTTTTCCAGCAAGTCTCCTAATCGAAACCGTTGCCTAGCGATGGTCCACGTCTTATATGACAGACATGTAATGGGAAGTGTTGAGGAGCATGTTACAAAGAAAGTGATGAGAAATAATTGAGCAGGGAAGGAGATGGATAGAGATACCATGTATCAGAAAAGTGCTAATGTTGAAATGAGGGCTGCTCGAGAAATATGGAGGAAGAAAACATATTACGCTCCTCAAATAAAATTGAATATAAAGAAAAATACTCAGAATACAAAGAATCCTCTCCCCATCACTATAGGACTAGATTACAATAGTTCAAATTCACCATCTCTGCTCTGAACTTAATGTTCGGCATAAGTTCGTTTGTCGGTATCTGAGATACTGCCAAGTTAGTATTAGTAACACTATTTGGTGTCTTAGCAATCAAACAATTATCATTATCTTTAGGAATCCAAATTTTCACTAATCCACTTAATTCTGAACACGTAATTGAATTTCGGATTGTGCTAACCAAATATTATGTAACTATTGTTAATTAATCTCATGATAACAGGCGTAATGGCCGATAATTTCCCCGGGAACAGATTCTGGGACTTGTAACAAGCAATTAGAGACAATTGTTCAGAGACACGACATAAATTATTCAGCAACCTACAACCGTGTTCATTAAGAAGGGTATCCTATCAGTAAACTGAATGCTAAGCCAAATACGCTTAGGAATTGAGTTAGATAATCAAAAGATTGTCTGGCTGATTACGTGGGCATGGACTCTCTTTCTCCGCTAATGGGATTGGAACCACTGGGTTATAAACGACTATAAGCAAAGATAAGTGTTTTCGACCTTGCTCCCGTGAACGGTGCATCCTGCAGCTGCATAGGACACTCGGAAAAAGAAAAACTACTGAATTTTCTTAACATGATGTTACTTTTTTTCATAACGAATATTTAAATAACTAAATTATCTGCGAGATTGTATGAAAATAGTTCTAGTATTTTCAGAGTTGTGCCATTTTACGCTCTTTGGTTAACGCGTGATGATGCATGTTACCGCTTATCGTCCCTTTAACCATTCAATCATAAAACAATGAGACATCGCCGCTTAAAATTTCCAATTAAGTTAAGCGAAGCCTATAGTGTTTGCAGAACGATAATAAATAGAATAGAAGACTTCTGAAGAAACTTATTTATATTCGCTACCGAGTTTCTGAGGGTGTCTCCAAACCTCGTTGAAATTCACTTGATTGGATATCATGTCAAGGCAATTTGATTCGATTTTACTATACTATGGGCCTGTTTCATAGGTTCCAAGTAAGTTCCCATTAGCATTTACTTGACAGATAGTCCACACAGATCCGTCAATTTATCTGCCAGATATGTCTCAATCAGAACCTGTGTAATCGGCCCTTAGTCTCCAGTAAATGAGAATTGAGTTCCAGTAAAGAGATTAAAGTCGAAGAAGAATTCAAGACGTAAAAAAACTTTTCGGTCCTTCAAAAGTTTGGAATCTTGTAAAGTGTCGGTTTTTGTTATCTCTATGCGGTCTTCGGTTTGTGGAGTTATTACACGCCAGTTACAATATTGAGAAGCGATTGGAACTAGAATCTGATTCCGTGGTCTAGTAAATAGCTTACGGCATAAGATCGAAAACGTCTGGTTCGAAAAACAGAAGAGTATAATTTTGTGTTTGGTTGGTTGGTGGTACAGCTTGGTTTGACACCTGTAGCCCAATTCACGTATTAAAACCGTTGGGATATCGCAGCGATTTAGTCGTTTAAACACTTTTTCGTATTCACGTACGTCAAATGAACCGATTTTGAAGTAGCTCGATCGCAATGTCGTTGAACCATCGTCGAACCGTATTCAGCTAATAAATCGTTTTAAAATCGCACCGAAATGTCAACTGAGAGGTATTCAGCTAAAATATTTTTGTATCACGTTCTATGTTAAATATTATCGATATTGATTGATTTAATTTGATTAACTTATCGTAAATCACTGTATTTGAAGTATAAAGTATATTTGAACCTTTTAGTAGAAAATCAAATCATTTTACGGGCATCTTTTTTGTTTCCTTGACAAGTCGTTCAGATGTGCTTTAGTTCCGATCTTATTGAGTTGTCGTCCTATCGAGATGTAGCTGAGTAACATGTGAATAGATAGGACTACGATCGAACGATTTCTAAACTACAACGATTTTTAGATCGAATGTATTTACGTGAATTGGGCCACTGGCCGCTACCACCATCTTTTCAAAGTCTGTTGCCTTAACAACAGTGTTTATAGCATTATTGTGTTTCGACAGTTAGTGATAGGAAAACTAGTCCATTGTCGGTTCCTGGTGAATCTCGCTTCCACTCAGCCTTTAATCAAGGTTAGGTAAGAAAAAGGCCTAAATAACACTCCTGAATAAATGTTCCTGTTCATCTCACCAATATCTGTTTTAGCACAATTCGAACCCGTCCTCTTTTATAAGGTTAGTGACCACTCCACTAATATTGTCGTAATGGTACTAGACATGATTTACGTATGTTGATGCACCGGCCCATTTCCTTTAATATTTGGCTTTTAATGCTTTTAATATTTGGGTTTGGATATATCATGAGATAGTCATCTAGATAGATTACTCTTATTCCGGTCTCCCTGAAAAATAAACAGCTACCCAGTTAGTAATCTTGGCGAATAATAAAGACATATATTCTATATTGGCCTTAGTTAAGAATATGGTAACTATATGTCAAATATTAATTCTATAGTACTTTCCCATAAAAAACATTATGTAAATGAATCCGAACTCCATCAAGAACGCAATAAGCTTTCCATAAAATTCTCTATCATGTTACAAATGAGTGGTTTCCTAGCCAATTTCTCGGCCAATCTCGTGCAGTAAAGATAGGGAATAAGGGACGTAAATAGGCTTTAAGATTATAAACCGCTTTGAGTATTTCTTTTTTCTGGGGACTGAAATGTCTCTTATGTATTTATGCTTGCTTAAGAAACACACTGCGGTAGATGGGCCGAGAATATGCCGCGGAGCTTCCCGAACGCTGGCCAGCCGAGTTCGATTCACCGATTGACCTCTTTCTGGAAGTTGGACTTACCCAGTTGGAATGTTTGTCCCAGGTAAACATAATCGTCGACAAATTCCAGTGTAGAGCTTCCAACCTTTACAGGAGTGGATGCGACATGGCTTCCTGAGACATGGAAGCCATGTCCCACTCCTGTAAAACATGTCTAATCTAAAATATATAGTAATACCCAAGTCAAATAGGTTTTAGATTACGCAGAGGTTACCTTCTTTCCACTTTATACGATTCTTACATATTTCTGTCGCTACATTTACTCTCGTCATAGCCCTCATACACGCTCGGGGATTACGAGTTATTTTCACATGGCCCTTCTTCAAAATGCTTTCGTTTTGGTTGAGAAATGATTATATTATATTATGTTTTCTTTTAAACAAAACTTCACTTTTTTACCAAATTAATATTACAATTCAATTACTGATTGAAGATATAACCAATTTACTGTCGTAACGGCCCGTATGAACGTGTGTCGCCGACACACCAAAGCTAGATACAAGTTTAATATCCCGTATCGATTCATTCATTTGAATACACATTATGGCTTCACATTATCATCGTACTCAGTGTTCAACAGAGCCGCTTGCCGCTCGTTTATAATGAAAATATCGTGCTTGGTGACTCGTTAAATAGTTATTTCGTAGTACATTATCGTGTTTTATCTTATTTATACGCTGCATTATAACTCGTTATTCGGTAAATATTATTTTAAAGTCATTGGGGATATATATTGGAGTCATAACTGCTGGAAAAACTATTTTAACATCCAATTTCTACAAAATGCGAGTTGGTGTACCTCAAGGGTCAATCATGGGACCCGTTCTCTATACGATCACAGCTTTTCTGCCGAAACTGTTTAATATACCTATCGCTACAGTTACAGACGATTCATTCTTCTTAGAAATAACTAAACTATTTCCAATTCATAGAGAATAAACGTTAGTGCCTCCTGAGGAAACACCTCCAATTTGCAATAGATTCAATCAATTATAGCACCTACCCTTTATTAAGGTTAAGGTTAAGATCGCGCGAGCATCTATCCTACGCATCTTGGCCCCCGTACCTTTTAGATGTGTAAGATGCCATAGGATGGCCATGGACGACTATCAGGTAGTAAAATGATTGTTTGCATTTTTGTACTAAAAATAAATTACCAAATGTTGCTGTACTTCACTGAAACATTTGCCACGGCCAAGATCTGAAGACGAAGACTCAAATACCAATACAGTCTCTTCTTCTTCTTCTTTCTACTACCCTGCTTCCAATTTATTTGAGGTTGGTGCAGCATCTCTTGCTATCAACAATACTGCTATTGATTTTAGTATTAGATTTTACGGCCGTGTGCCTGCCACTAACCCTCCTTGGTAATAGCTGTTAGAGTTTTACAAGTCGCCTTTTCTGGCCTCTGAATGCTATATTTTCAACGGCAGCCAGGATCATCAGCTTAACGTGCCGTCCACATGAAGGAAAATAGAGCTGAAACATTTTCGGTCACTCAGCTTTTCTGATCATTACGAAAACCGCACGACCGCGGTATAATCAACCTCCCATAAAACATAAACATATGTTTCTAAATATTAACTCCGTATTTTTCTAGAGGTTCACTTGAAGAATAATTCTAAGAGCTCTAAACTTAGTCTTGGATTATGTCACGTCTTCTATAAAGGCTCGTATGAGACACAACACATTGCTGTAAGCGCGCATTTCAACTAAGAAACATCATAATAAATGGGGACATTGCACGGAATGGGCTAAAACACTTCCCGAGGCGGGATAAAGTGGCTGTTTCATAAGCCACATAATATAATATTTTAGCGGAACGGATTTATTTTTGGCATGTAATAAAGAAATCGCTGTAACGACGTTAAAATGTCCCGTTTGAGGTGTTTTATGGAAACTCCATTTTATGTTGCGGCCTTTATTTCGTTTAAATAGAATATGAACGTTGGCGTTTTCGATTCCTTTTATTTACTTTTGGAGCTGTTGATATTTGTTCCTTATTTGTTAAGTTTTTAGGTAACTGAGCATGCACTTGTTAGTTGCGTGGGTGACCACTGACCAGCATGTTGCAATTCGTTTTTCCTTCATGTTTCGAAAATGTTGTTGACAAGGTGATGGAATATACGCGGCTACTGGTAGAATATGCATATATAGGTATACACTATCACGCTTTTTGAGATTAAGCGTGATAGTGTATACTTATATTATATATGTATATTTTAGGTTTGAACAGAGTTTTTGGTTACATTCGGTAACACATAAAACCACATTTTTCTACACAACAAAACTAATGTGCTTTAGACCACACGAGTAGTAAAACTTCTACAATAATAACAATAATAATATAAATGACAAGATAAACAAAATAAAATAGTATACCTAGTAGATATATCCATTCCCAATACACACAACCTCACCCATTATTCTATCATCTACAGGCGTAATACCCAACTTGTTACATAGCAGTTTATCATCTCTCTAAATTCACCCTTTAACATAGGTACTTACTTCGAATCGTCCGCAAATTTGTATCTCTGTAAAATGTCTATCCATCGTCGTTAGGCCGAAAGCTCGCGACTACCTACGTTAAATTACCCAGCAATGGGTGGGCAAAATGTCATTAATAAATATAAATAATAAAAATATACGAAACGTAACTCTCTCTCTTTCTATCTTCACTAAATTAAATCTCCCTCCCAACTTCCGTAACGGTCTCGTCAGCTTACTCCCCAAGTTAAGCGTGCGCAATAAAGTTTTACTTCAAAAGGGTCTAACAAATGAGTTCATTCTATCTGATGTGAACAGTAGTGGAGTTCATTTACAAAGATAGCTGATGAGAGATGACCAGCCACTCTCGCATAGCCGACCTGGCAGTAAATTTGAAGCGGTGCCCAAAATAGTACCTAATAGGAATATCACCTTTTCGCAAGCCTTTTCTTGTGAAAAGGCAGTATTCCTCAGTCTTCTATAAAGGAAACTTCCATTCCATCACACACTTGCAATCACTCGCACGCATACAGACACATGCTCACTCAGTGCTATACATAATAGTAATATATTTCCACGCTCATACCAATTATCTAGCCCAAAGTAAGTCTAAGGTAGGCTTTTGTAGGATTATCTATAAGTACCATAAAAATGGCACTAAAGGAGTATTGTCAAAAAAGGCACCTCATGGAATGATTGTCCACTCCCCGATTGACACATTCAAAGAAATTTTTAGGATCCTTACACATAGGCTACCTTAAAAGAATGGGAAGAATCAGCAGAACCCAAATCCGCTGCCTCATAGGTGCTCTCACTGGCCACTTTGCCACTAGAAGACACCTGTGCACAGTAGGCAAAACCCCATCTGTAGAATGTGTGATGAGGAGCAAGAAAGCATGGAGCACATACTATGTGACTGCGATGCACTAGCCAACAGGCGACTAAGGGTCCTAGGTTTAGCTAAGCCAGAGGACTTTATATACCTTATTCCCGCCAACATCGTGAAACTCATACAAAATGTTTTCGATGTTGGCGGGATGGGTGATAAGGAAAGGGGAAGCACAAAAGATGCCATAGGGTCGAAGTGCTCTGAGATACGGCCTCAGCCCTTATTTAAGAATAAGAATAAGTCTAAGGTATCATTTAGAACTTGTGTCGTGGATTCTAGATAACGGACATTTTTAATAAACATATTAATTTTAAATAATTTTACAAATAAACTTTAATAAATATATAAAACAAGCATGACTCGCAAACAAATATACGTGTTCGTCACACAAATATTTGCCGCTACCAGTTGTATCTTTCCATTGCTTTTATTTATATGTCTGTACTTTGCCTGATATTTCATTTAGCTTGGTGATATTTTATTAAACTATGAGGTGGAATAATTTTATTTTGCGTTTACAAACGCGTAAATATTAATACTAGAAAAATGCACTGAAAAAAAACGATCGATTTTTTTCAATGCATTTTTCTAGGAACTATGAGACGGCAAACAAGCTTGCGGCCGGTGGGCCGCAAGCTTGTTTGCCTGTTTGTTGTGTTAAATGGTTACCGTCGCCTATAGACACTTGCAATATTAAGAGTAAATAATACGGATAAGAGTAAATAATACGGATAAGAGTAAATAATACGGATAATATAAAACAGAAAAGAGCGGTGATTTCTTGATACAACTGTATCTTTATTATTACTAGGAATATCACCCCAACACTGTTTGCGGCTTACAGATGTATTGCGGGAATCAGTCTTGCATTAGTTCACTGAGGTCGCTGGGCGGACTAAGCACATAAGTGTGCGGTATCATTTTGTCCGGGAAACTGTAGAGAAACTGGACTTACACTTAAGTTGTGTACTTACTGACCAAATGATAGCACATTTGTTCACAAAGCCTTGATGCAGAGTGATACATGAGAACTTCAGAAATAGGGCCTCTGGATATATAAATGTGTACTGACTAGTGTATTTTTATTTTTTTGTCTTTGAATTCCCTGCTACCAAAATATATTTTTTACACACAAACTTCTACAAATTTAGTTTTCTATTATGTTATATCCAAACCACATCGTGTTTTTTTAATGATAAGGTAAATACACGTTAGTCCTAATAGTTACACCGATTTTTAACCGTCGACGCAAAAAGAGGGGTGTTATAAGTTTGACCTGTCTGTGTGTCTGTCTGTGGCATCGTAGCTCCTAAACGAATAGACCAATTTCGATGCAGTTTTTTTTCTTGGAAAGCTGACGTGATCGAGATCGTTCTTAGCTATAAATTTATGTCGGGGACTACATAAAATTTTCAATTTTGTAGTTTATATTGTACCTGGTTATGTAAATGCTCATTATACTTTTATACAAGCGACAAATAGAATTGAATTAAAATACGACAAATCGTGGAGCATACATAAGGTTTTAATGAGTTGGTACAAAGGTGTATTACACCTAAAAAATCTAAAAGTTATTAGGACGTTCTTAATTTGCTCTAAATCGAGTAAAAAATTTGTTGCTAGAAAATCCACTACCTCTCTTTGATGTTCCTTTTAGTTTTAAACAGTGTATTGGACACTAGTTCATTTTGTTATTCAATTTTTAATAAAGTTGTTGTCGAGTGTTCAAAGAAAGCTAATTTAATTTTGGTCCTACTCAGCTAGCGCGCAATGAATCGTGTCTTCTTATATACACCTTTGTTCGTACACCTAATTTTGTTAAGATTGAATGTTAATTGAATTTAATTAATTGAATTTATTAAAATATTATATGAAACAAACTAGTTTGCGGTTACGGTACGGTTTGATGGAACAGTTTTACCGCCTGTAGCACCCCTCCGCCGCGAAAGTCGCCATAGCAGGGAAACCGCACAATAATTTTGCCATGACTTTTTCACTGTAAGACAAGCGACAAAGAAGCGAAACTGCCTGTTCTAATGTAGAGATTTTGTTAAGATTCAATCTCTTTCGACCGATTTTCCGCTTGTTCCCAACGTGTCACACTGTAACCTGTAACACTGTGACTCGTTGGAACAACTTTGTAAAATAATTCCCAACCAGTCACACTGTAACACGTTGGGACAATTCATATAAGAGGTTATTTATTATGTAAAAGATTATTTAACCCAATTATGTATTATGATTATGATTTAATAGTATGCTAAACATCTCCTGCATAGTCACGGTAGCCTGGTACTTCAGGTTGGAAAAATACAGACTGAAAAGTTCACAATCCCACATTGATGGGGAAAGTCGATGGGGATTAGTGGCCTGGAAACGGTATATTATTATCTGTTTATCTTAAATGAAAATCATTTGTTAAGTGAGTATTCGTATTTCGTAAATTTCGAAAAGGTCTCCCAACGTGTCACAGTGTGACTCGTTGGGAACAAGCGGATTTTCCGTGGTTCTTGCTCAGATTTTTCTCTAGTAAGGTCCTTTTTAAACAAACTGTCTCTCTATAATGCCTCATTTACACTTGCAACGACATTGCATTCATTGTGTTGCGTCATTGAGCGTATTCTCCCGGAGCTTTTTTCACTAATCTCATAATCCCCCTTCCTTTTAAAGACTACGCGTGCTAGTCTACTTTGTCACCGACAAATTGTGGCTACCTTTCCAATCAAACTAAGAAATTGGCAACTCATTTCTTTCTAGCACTATCAAGAAATAGAATTCACTGCCAGCACACGTGTTACCTCCTTCCTTCAATCCTGGGTCATTCTAAAGAGGCGTGAAGAAGCACCTGGCAGGTTGGCGGGCGAGGGTAGCTAGCTCTCTTCGCATTTCACTTCTGCCACTCTGCTTACCATCAGGTGAAATAGTAATTTGCTACATTGAACTACATTGAATACATACATACATACGATCACGCTCGTAATCCCATGAGGGGTTGAGCAGAGCCTCTTGTTGAGACATTTTGTTTCACATGAAACCACATCTGGCAGTATGGGCCGTGCAGTGCCTCCAAATAGTGAGAGGTTACCAGTCTGTTGCCTACATAAAAGGGGTAACAAACAAGTAACAATCCTTTTGAATGCAAAAACCAACAACAACGACAGATGTTACACCCAAAATCATTTCAGCAGTCCGTTTTACAATATCTACACTGAAAACTAACAATATGATCAGGTAATTTATAGAAGTATCCCCGCATCGATGCATGCTGGTATAATGTAAATGGTACTTCCATAATTTGTTGAATTAATAAATAGTTTTACGTGTCAAGTTCACAAACCTGGCTTTTAATTGACCAATCTTCCACGTCAGTATAAAAAAAACACGATCTCGTGCTGAGTAGGTAAAGGTAGAGGGGAGGCAAATGTTTGATAATAATAATTGGTGCCAGATGTTAAAACTGACTCTAAAGTACGTACCAAAGTTTTTAGGGGTTCTAATATCGTCTAGGTACCTACCATCATCTTAAGTAATAGTCGCTATAACAATAGTGTAAACAGCATTGTTGTATTCCGACAGTTAAGGATAAGATAGCTTCGCCCTTATCTATTATATTCTATACTTCTATCTATTCTATTAATGGCGTCGCGTCGCATTAAGCGTACGCATTTTGCCAATGTCAAGTGTAAATTTAACTTAAATAACAAAAAATGTACGGTTGATTGTAGTTAAAAATGGAGTCTCTCAACACGACAACAAGAACTCTGAAGAAAATCCTATTCTATACTTACTTAATGCCATTCGCGACACTTATGGCGCATTTTCATTGGTCGTTAACTCAATCGGTATATAGCATACGGGAAGTCCTCGCAGGCGAGATAACAACCAATGAAAGTTACAAGTCGATACGTGTTCGCTACACCATTTGCGGGGATTCCCCGCATGCTTTATACCGACCGTGATATCGACCAATGAAATTCATCGGTCGATATACTGCTTGCAATTAGGGATATGGTATCGAAACGAAAGTATCGACACTCAAAATTGCTTCACCTAACTTTAATTGTTGATCCATGTCAAGAACGACTGTTTTAGTGTCACTCTTGTTAATAATTGGCGACTAATATGGTTCTCTTACACCCCGCATGCGCGCCCTATCGCCTAATGAAAACGGTTCCCCGAATGCGGGGCCTGTGGCACGCGTTTCAGAAATCTCTGTCACCCCGCATGCGGCCCCTATCGACTAATATAAGAACTACATGTCTTTGAAAAAGCTGCTAAACATTTTATCGAATTAAAGTTATTTATTGGTGTACTTTTATATAATAAATGACTAAATACAAGTGTATATGTGAATAATAAGCCGTGGAAATATTAGTGGCGCAGTGACAAGCCTATATCGACCAAAATTACAAATACATAACTCGATCGACGTTAAGTCGATAGCTGTCAAACCGTAGAAAGTCGAAAATAAGTTTTAAGGCTGCAAGTCATTTACTGGGGGAGTATTATTTTCATAATAACTATCACTAATATTATCTATTACTTACTATCTATTTCTCCAAGTTCCTTTGAATAAGTAATAATTTAAGTAAATTTTATTTCAAAGCTACCTACCTACATCCTACATTGGAAAGATTGTTTAAGTTGATTATATTTAAAATGATAAATGTCTTGATTTTACTAATTGTTGTAACAAGTAATTAATACGGTGCTTCAAGGAACATAAAAGATATATTAGGAATAGATAATATTTGTCTTGTCTTGTAAAGATAATTTTTCAATTTACTACACTTTAATGAATGTGAGACGTGTAGAAACTAATGTACAAATAAATGGAGTTGAATTGAAACCTGTGGAAACAACAACTTTCTTAGGAGTAATGTTAGACTCCAAACTACAATGGGGTCCACATATTGTAAAACTTTCGGGTAAACTAAGTTCTGCGGCATACGCAGTTAAAACTATTAGGCGACTTACCGATGTAGATACCGCTAGAATTGTTTATTTTAGTTATTTTCACAGCATAATGTCAAATGGAATTCTTCTCTGGGGGAGTGCTGCAGATATTAATACCATCTTTGTGCTGCAAAAACGGGCTGTTAGAGCAATTTATCAACTGGGTCCGCGTGACTCCCTCAGAGAAAAGTTCAAGGAGATAAATATTCTGACTGTGTCATCACAATATATACTGGAAAACTTACTATATGTAAAGAAAAATATTATGAATTTTTCCGAGAAATGTCATACGCACAATGTAAATACTAGGAAGAAACACGATTTGGTTGTATATAAAACTCGTCTCCACAGAATAAGCAATTCCTTTATGGGCCAATGTATACGTTTTTACAATAAGCTTCCGAAGAATATTAGAGACTTGCCTATTAATAAATTTAAAAAAACTGTAAAATCTAAATTATATAAAAAAGCTTATTACAAGTTAAATGATTATTTAAATGATCCAAATGCGTGGGAGTAAAATCTGCCCAAATTTACGCATTTAAAATTGTAATTTATTCATTCATTTTGATATATCTATGGACATGTAATGATGTTTTGAAATCATTACGAAATTGTAAGCTGCGGAGTTTCTTTCGCCATTTCTTCTCCGTCTCAGCATACTAATAATTATTTAAGAAAAATAATTATTTCGTCGAAATGGTGGTAGGGCTTTTGACGATTTAAAAGTACTTAGCAAAGTCCATTTAAATAAAGAACTTTTCATTATATCGACTATAATGAAATTGCGCCATTAAAGATTACGCATTTTGCCAATGTCAAGTGAAAATGTAATTAAAGTAACAAAATTTTTCAAAGGTTGATTTGAGTTAAAAATGTAGTCTCTCAACACATGTTTTTACAACAAGAACTCGGAAGAAACTCCTTCGCCCTTTCATCTTACCATCAGATGAGATGAACGATGAATGCCAATAGCTACTCCGTCAAGTATAAAAAATCTACTCCTTAATAAATTAAATTAACATTACTGCTTGACATCACAATTTCCTCATTTCATTTTATTTCTGGCACCTTCCACAATTACCATTTCGCTTGTCTTGTATTTACTTTCAAAATGAACCGTATTCAATTCTTTCTACTCTCAATTTTGCTTCCCATTGTGTTCTCGCAACTCAGGTATGCCGTGAAAAGTATATTTTAGCAAAATCTGTTTCAGAAATTTTATTTTCATTAGATGTTGAAGTAAGATGTTTGTAACGTTTTTATACGATTTTTTTATTCTACAAAGAAGAGCAATAAGGAGGTTCGTTGAATGATATTCAAATTTTTGAACATTGTAAGGCTTAAAGGCATAAAGGCTTGTATCATCATAACAGCCTTTATAATTCGACCCACTGCTGGGACACAAGGTCTCTCCTCATCGAAGGAGGTTTAGGTAGTAGTCTACCTCGCTTGCCCAATGCGGAATGGTGGACGGAGTATAAGGTGATCAATAACCCTTTGCTGGTCCATTAGTCGCCTTCTACGACACCCATTAGAGGATATTATGCCGGTAACGTTGTACTATAGATATAGATTAAGAAAAAAATAAAGAATCATGTCATAATGAAATACTAAGACAGAAAGCAATGGGGAAGACAACTGTCAACTAGTTTCTCCTAGGTGGCGCTGAGTGTTTGTTCCAAAGGATGTGTCAAACTCAGTACATTTCATAGGGATTTCTTAGTATTTCTAGATAAACAGAAATATGGGACGATGTGTAGCTTTCCAGTGCGTAGAAACCGGTACACACAAGTTTTCTACAGATTTGTTTCTCAGGAAAAAGTGGGAAAAGGCTTTGAGAAGGGTAAATTTTAAAGCTACTAAGTACTCCAGAACATACAACAAGCATTTCAAAGAATCTGATTTTGAAACTACTTCCAGACAAACAGGTGTGTTCCAGTAAACACATTTATACCTATATTAATATTTTTAGAATGAAATAGAAAAAAAATTGTTCAGCACACAAGTGACATATAATTATTTCAAAAGACATTTAATGTATGTACATACATACAATAATTTTAAAAAACTTTAATTTTTAAGTGAACTGTGTTTAAATCACTGATGTTGATGTTCACAACAGACTTTGACAGGTAACAAACACACAGCGCCCTCTGTAAAAAAGTTTTGCGTTTTCTTCCCCATTGCAGAGCAAAATAACTCCGTCGTAGTGGAGTGGCCAGTATTGCTGCTTACATATCAAGCGGTCCGGGTACGAATCCTGGTAGCGGCAAATGTGCGATGAACACAATAATGAATGATGATGATGAATTTATATATTTAAGTTTGTTTGTAAAATATCTAAAATAATTAGGTTTATTAAAAATTGTTCGTTAACTAGCATCCATAACACAAGTTCTTAATGATACTTAATTTGGGCTGGATAAATGATTGGAAAGCGTGGAAAAAACCCTAAACCTTATCCATTTTTATACCTTTAAATACACTTTGGTATTTTATCAGTGATGATTGTCACTTTCATACATTACTAGCTTCCGCCCGCGACTTCGTCCGCGTGGACATTTTACCCCCTTAGGGGTGGAATTTTCAAAAATCCTTTCTTAGCGGATGCCTACGTCATAACATCTACATGCATGCCAAATTTCAGCCCGATCCGTCCAGTGGTTTGGGCTGTGCGTTGATAGATCACTATGTCAGTCAGTCAGTCACCTTTGAGTTATATATATTTAGATTAGCTGACCCGGCAAACGTTGTTCTGCGCTATATAGATTTTTTCTTTTTAGAGGTAAGAAATATACTTTGTAAACCTACAAAATAAACACATTTTTATTCTAAAAACCATTCAAATCGTCTCGGACGAGGGCGACCACTACCACAGTGATACTAGATTTTTATATATATTAAATATTATATTAGTATAGAATCGATTGTCTAGGTATTCAGTTCAACTTGTAGCTCCAACAACTTCCCTGATCTAAACACCAGCATCCTCCAATGGACTTCAACAGCCCGTTTTCAGAGGTCACTCAATAACGTGCATCTAATTTGTAACAAGCGAAAACCGAAGGCTTTTTTAGAACCGAAATTGCGTTTTAATCATTGAAGCTTCTGTCCGGGTCTTTCTAATTATGAATGGATACCTTTACACTGTGCCGGTGCTGCGCCGTGCCATGGACGCACCAATGTCAGATATTCGTACTGCACTCTTTTAACAAAAAACAAATCTATAAAACATTGATATTTGTGACACGAATTTCATAATAATAATATATTTCCACGCTCACACCAATTATCTAGCCCAAAGTAAGTATCATTAAGAACTTGTGTTATGGATACTAGAAAACGTACATTTTTAATATACATAATATTTTTAGATATTTTTACAAACAAACTTAAATAAATATATAAACAACCATGACTCGTCAACAAATACTCGTGTTCATCACACAAATATTTGCCGCTACCAGGACTCGAAACCGGACCGCTTGATGTGTAGGCAGCTATACTGACCACTCCACCAAGACGGCGTCAAATTTAAAACATTAATGTCTGTGCAACTTGTAGGTCTTGTCTTGAGACAAAACTGGGATGTCAGTTTGTTTGATTGTGGTTCACTGGAATTTTAGTTGACATTTTAGGTCTCTCGCTTACATAAGATATAGGCGAGAGGGGCTGGTAACACCTGGTAACCGCCGTCACTATTATGCAGTACTATTGACCAATATTTATTTATTTATTTACAACGGCGCAAGTACAGATATCAGAGAAAGAAAAGTAATAAAGAAAATCTTAGCTAAATCTAAGTGCGTGCCTGTACCCAATTACAATTGTGCACAGCATTATATCCCAATTACAATAAATAATTATATTCCTACATGTTCCTTATTAGGTAGTTGAACGTTATACATTTAAAGGTATTTTTTTTACTATTTTACATAGATGATTGTGTTGAGACATTGGACTGTAAGGTTGTCGCCAGTGATCTCTTAAAAGAAACAACACTACTATTAAAAGTATCATAATCTGTGCAGATATTATTATAATATGAACACATTCTGTTTAAAGGATTGTTCGAAGATACATTGTTTGAGCAAACTGGCAAGCAGAATAATTATTAATATCCCAGATGTGGCTTTATGTATTGTATTATTTTATTTCATACAAGCTTATACTCTTCTTATTTACAGATTTTTGTCAGTATATTTTCGTTTTCCCCGCTTTCATTTTGTGGCTTGTTGGTGCGTTGAGTGATTTGAAGTATCCGCCATGACCCCCTCCACCTTTTCTCTTAATTGGAAGCCCTTATTGGGGGCTTTAAGTTCCACTGCTGGAGGGGCAGTAAATACGAATCGTTTCGATACTTTAATAAGATCTATGGTGGCAATGTTGTTTTAAGACTTATCAGTAATGAAGCACTCGTTGATGCTAATCTCCAGAGCCTTGACCATCGAAGGCCTCTCGGTCTTTTATCGGTTACATTTCGAAGAGTGTGCGGAAGTTTTACATAATTTGATCTCCCCTGTCCCTATTTCCACCACCGGACGACCAGGCGCAGCGTGGGCTTTCACCCTTATGTTGTTGACATTCCTCCCATTCGCACTAAGCTATTTGCTTCCGCTTTCAATAAGCGAACAACTAAGGAGTGGAAGTCTTTGCCGAGGTCTGTTTTCCCGGATCAGTATAATCTGGACATCTTTAAGGCCAGCGTGAACAAGCATTTTCTAGGCGAGCGTGTACCACCTTAGGCCTCATCTTCGCTTTCCATCAGGCGTGATTGTGGTCAAACGCCCAGCCTATTCAATATAAGAAAGGTGATGCGAGTCATTCGCTAGCAAATAACTTTTAAATGCTTCTTTCGTGAGTTGTCACGAAAATGGTATCTTATGCTTTGCTACTGCGGTGCTACGTCATTGACACTTCCTCTTACGGACTCATTCTTCACTTAGTCCATTCTTGTTACTCTAGACATCCATCTAAGTGTATGCATCATCACAATCATCTTTTTTCATTCATCCACTTTAGCGCCCAACTTTCTGATTCTTTCCTGACAATAGTGCAATAATTGCTTGTAAACGATCCGATGTGCTTACAGACTACGTTTACCACTAGGCAGGTCGTTTCTATGCTTGTCTGCCAACTAACGTACATAAAAAACTCTTTACTATAGATACCTCACGCCTTCTTATTTTGTAAACCGACTTCAAAGAAAGGAAGAGGTTCTCAATTCGACTGTATGTTTTTTATTGTGTTACCTCACTACTCTTTACGGGGTGAACCGATTTTGAAGATTCTTTTAATGTTTGGAAGCTGGTGCTTGCCAATGTGGTCTCATTTTTGATCGTCTTGTCTAAAAGATCTCGAGATAGTTTCCTGAAAATTTCAATACTTTAATATTAAGATATTTTTATTTCTCCGTTTATAGTTTTGAAGGCGGTTTTTTTTTTATTTTTGACTATAAAAATGCGTGCAAATAGTTAGGTTCAGATAAGGCACCAGTGAAAACAGTACCTGAAATACACGGATCGGCTCCGGCATGGTCTAAAGCAATCCTTAACGTTAATTGACCCTCGCACCCCCGGTGTCCAGCTCTCTATGGGTCCGGGGTAATTCTAGCTTCCGAGAATTATTTAGCAGTTTATTTTGGCGTGACGCCCGGGGGTTGCAAAAAAGCGCGCCTTCTATTTTTAATCTCATGGCACAGGACTTTTGAAATTGTAAATCTTTTTGGAGGAAATAAAATCATGAAGCTTCAATTGGGATACTCTGAAGAACTTATCGCACGATGAGAACATATCGTACATCATAACAGCCTTTATAAATCGGTTCAGTGCTGGGGCATAAGGCTTCTCCTTGTTATCGAAGGAGGTGGTAGTAGTCCACCACGCTTGCCTAATGCGGATTGATGAACGGAGTAGGAGGTGGTGATGAATAATGATTCTACTCTGCCGGCATCACATGGCTTAATCATCGTATGATAAATCGGCTAGTAGGAAATAAAAGCAATAAATATAGGTACCTAATAGAATATTGTAAAGCTATCTTTCAATAAATCTCGCATACAACTGCCAAATCACCTTTTGAATGTAGGCGAGGTCCTATCTAAACCTTTTTGATAATCATATTCGGGTACTCAATCATGTATTTTAAGGACACCCCGAGTTGACCGGACTAAATCGGCTGTCTCGAGTAGAAAAGGCCTTTTTAAAAGAGTATTTACATTGCTAATTTAGTTTCCCATTTCAATGCAATACGATTTCTAAAAGATTTAAATATTTAATTATTTTCGCAAGCAGACCTTAATTGACCCACGAGATTCTTTGCGAATTTCTTTTTTGTATTTCTAGAGGCTTAACGTCGTTTTCATTAATGTTAATCGAGGCTTGAATCGCTCTTTAATTAGATTGTGGTGAGATCGGAGTGAAATGGAAATTTAATCTTGCAGATAGGATGGTCCACGAAAAAATATTAATGAGGGTCGCTAAGAATAATAATTATGATTTTTTATTATTCTTATTTTACGCTTGCCGCAGTTTTATGAGTATTTTTATTTTATTTTCTCAATCATGCATGGATATTGTCATTATTTCGAAAAAAGAACACGCGAAGTATCGAATTTACGGACAAAGAAAACCAAAATCCATTGCTGATTTCGGAACATTACAACGCTCCAATGTTGTATGAAACGGCGTGCTGGAGTTATGAAATACTCTTTGATTGGATCTCTTTTATTAATCTTGGCGTACGAAAGTACAAAAGTCCTTTGCTTAGTACAAATGGCGTTCACGGCTGTATAGCCATAAATGCGTTTGTCTTCTGGCACAGGCGATAAATAAAAAATTGGCGGCAAAGCTGAAAATTCGTCTTAATATATTTACAAATTTAATAATTAAGAGGAGTTCCGACGGTTCAAACAGTGAAATGGAGATTGATTGTACTCCACCATTTGTAATTTAAAACCGACCGGATTCAAAAGCAAAAAATCGAAGATTTTTACTGCCAAAAACATAAAGCAATTTTTAATTAAAGCCCCAGATGATATTTCAGCGACAAAGGTAAAGTATATTTTATTTCCCTGCATTCTTTTGAGAAAAGCACTATACAACATGTAAATTAAATAACCAACACCCTGAATATAGGTGGTTGGGGAACGGCTTCTGGGTTGATTTCAATAATTAAAAAAAAAACTTTTTTTTTTGAAAAAAAAAAAAAAAACAAAAAAAAGTACCCAGAAAATTTTGAACAATATTTTCTGTTGAAATCAACTCAGAAGCCGATCCCCAACCACCTGTATTCAGGGTGTTGGTTATTTAATTTACATTTGTATATGCTTCGGCTGAAATGGCAATTGCCTGTCTCGTATTAGTGAAGTCCTCGCTTGCGGCTCGGCCTTCAAACTCATACTCGGCCTACAATTGCCTATTTCGCAGCCTTTGCAATAATGTACTATTTATTTTATTTTATCGTGAACTTCTTCACGGAAAACTACTGTGGCTCTCCTTGCTTTATTAATATATTTGCTCCCTGAATACACATGCCATCTACATATTATACCTATTGCCAAGTAACCGCTGTTATTTTTACGCAACAAATCTTCAGTAAACTTACCTACTTTTACCTGCGGATAGGATATTGAAACCGACTATATTCACAAAGCCACTTCACAGCAAGCTATCGAGGTGTTTTTACTGTACCTATTGGCTTGTCTTCCGAAGGGGCATTATGGTAATCTTGAACAATGTTACCGAAAATACCGAAGACCAAATGAGTATTCCAATTCGATTGTGATCCTCCGAAACCGATAAATTTTCCCGTCGTGAACGATATTCAATTTTACATTGTTTTTATGGAAATTACTGTAAACATGATACGTGTGACAGTGTGTATTTCGTCGGTTGACACCACAGATATATCAATCTAAGGAGATCGGTCGAATCGCCGAGTTCATAGGAAGACCGAGTGTCGCGATCAGCGGCCGTACTACATAACATGGTTCTAGTTGAGCATGCCGTAATATACACTATTCATTGCGCGCGTCCAAATGACTGCGAAGCGATGAAAGTTAAGCGCAGCCGTAAAGGAGATCGGTCGAATCGCTGAGTTACGTATTCACTTGACTTTATCGGAAGGCGAAGTGGCTGAAATGTGGCATACATTTGTCACAAGTTAAACGCCGGCTTGGCATATCTCCTTGTTTTATTAAATCTGTGGTTGACACCACGAGCTGATGACACCGCGGTGTGAATTGCAGAAGGACTCATTTTGAATTGACCAATAGGTGTCAAACGGATGTACTAGAACTTTGCTCGATGTACTAGAAACACTGACCTCTATTATACTATACTTATACTAGAAATAACTATATTGGACTACTAAGTCAAAAAGAGTGCATGAGAAATTATTTTGTGCGATTGGCGCCGCGGCGCCGCAGTGGAAGGAAAAGCAAAAGTTTGAAGATTTAAAAATACTCACATACATACATATAACGACATGTATAATTACCGAGTTTCCTATATCTATGCATGTAACTCTTTAATGCACTTAATAAAATAAAAATAATAAATATACAGTGATATAGTTTGTAAGGGCAAACTACCCAAATAGTAGCTATCTTTCAGTAATCCAACAAACAAATTCCAACAACTAGGACAGATATTCCACTCTTAAAGCATCACTGCAGACCGGATATACAATAAAATACTTAGGTTTAAAGAAGTTTAATCTCATAAAAACTTAAAATAGTTCACTTACAATGAGATAATGGGAAATTTACATTAAATTAAAAATACAAAATTTTATGATTTGCCTCTGTATAGGTACACTAAGTTAGGTTACAATATATACAATTTATAGTTTCCGGACGTGTTCTTTAACTTTTTCTTTATATATTCGTATGTTCTCACATTCTTTAATGTCATTTGGCAAACTATTGTACAACTGTGCTCCCTCGAACAATATCGTACCATACTTACAGTAGATATAAATATCATACTTACAGTAGATATAAATAAAGTTATTTTTGGTTTAGATTTTATGTAGTAGTAGGTATTATTGTAATCCGCTTTCAATACTCCTTATATTGATACTTGTATGCTTTGATATAGTTGTATGCTTTGTCACCACTATGAGCGAAGCCTTATACAAATGAATTTAGCATTAATTAATTACTACTTGGAAATGCTCTCGGGAGCTATGGCATCGGTTACACAAATATTAAATTAATTATCTAATGTATCACAGATGGTAGCAAGCAACAGGACGGGAGTCGGGTAGCTGTAAATTTAATCAGCTAATCTCCCCTTAGAGTCATCAAGTACAGCTTAGACACAATATTCCAATGTACTTAATTCTATTAGGTATATTTAAGACTAGCTGTGGCCGCGACTTCGTCCGCGTAGAATTTACCAAAAGAAAAAAAGGAGCCTAAGTTACTCCTTATTACACCAGCTACCTGCCAAAAAAAGTCCCGTCAAAATCGGTCCAGCCGTTTCAGAGATTAGCCGGAACAAACAGACAGATAGACAGGCAAAAATTGTAAAAAATGTTATTTTGGTGTATGTACCTTATATATATATTCATAACGGTTATTTTAATATTACAAACATACACTCCAATTTTATTTCTATGTATGTATAAAGTATAGATGTATAGAATAGATGTGTAGATTCAAATTCCAACGACTTTAAAGTTTGTGTTGTTCTGGCTTCAGAGTTTTTTTACAAGTCGCTATTAGTAGAGGTAGGGCCACAGAAATAACAATAAAGAGGATGATAGAAGTGCCTTAGTCGCGTGACCTTGGTGCCGCACTTGTGTCTCGTAGTACACAAGCGCGCGACTTCTTGCTCAGTGCTGCTCGAACCGTGTTGGTGTGACATAATTGAATTGCCTTAAAATGGTGTTTTGCAGCGTTGGTTATTGCGGAAACTCATCCAAAGTGTGATGTGATGATGATGATGATGAAAAAGTAGAGGGGATAAAGCGGCGACACTGGTTCCGATAGTAAATGCGAACCAAAGCATTTCTATCTTAGATGATAATGCTCCTCCTTTTTTGAAGTCGGTTAAGAAAACTGGACATCATTTAACGTGCGAAGCGTGGAGGGAAAGCGAGTTGATACATTTTTGGTCACCAATCCGAGTGCCAACCGCGCACTTGTAGCTTGACTTCTGCGATCGATAAGAATAAGCATGAACGCGGCGCCATCGATTGCAAAATTATTGTTATTGGTCACCGCTTCAGTTAACAGGGTGCAGGGAACCAGTCGTTAACAGCGACAATGCCAGTGGCTTTAAACCAACAATCGAGATGAATTCAAAAACAGACAATAACAGTTGGACGACCGACCGCAAGTCGGGTGACCAAACTGAAAACACATTCCGGTCAACATTTAAAAATTTGTAAAAAACTAAATGTTTTTTGAGGTCGGTCCCAAATACAAGTACAACATTTAATCCACATATTGAGGTTGGCATCTCAAAAAAAACATTTAGATTTTTATAAACAAATTTTTCATTTCTCCCTTTTTAGTTTTGAAGGCGGTTTTTTTTAATTAATTAATTTTTTGCGTTTAGTGTTTTAAGTATAGAAATTTTTAAACAAGGAATAGAACTATTACGATATCATCGACGTCAACTAAATATGCATTATTAGGGATAACTCAAAAACTACTCGTCAGATGTTAATCAAATTTAAATGGAACCAGACAACAAGCACCAGCCTCCAAAGCTTGAAAGAATCTTCAAAATCGGTGTACCCAGTAAAGAGTTATGAGGTAACATACGTAAAAAAAATACAGTCGAATAGAGAAACTCCTTCTTTTATGAAGTCGGTTAAAAAGATAGAGAAGTAGATGGTTATCACATAAGTATTATAGTTTTATAATATATTATGCTGAGTTTAGTGGCCATGTCAGTCCTTTTTATCACATTAATAAAGACTAGAATTTTTAATTAATACGCAACAGTCCATTATTTTTTGCCTAAGAGAATTTCCACCTGACATAACACCATATAGTTATTTATTTTATCTTTATAAGCCCGCCTGGAGCAGCAGCCTGGACCACCAGCATAACGTGTTAAAATTTTTCGTTTACCCATCCGAGTACTTTTTTATGTTACGAGATGGCAAACAAGCTTGCGGCCCACCTGATGTTAAGTGGTCACCGCCACCTATAGACACTTGCAATATTAAGTGTAAATCACTTAACACCGCAAGTGCGTTTGCCACCCTGGGGACTAAGATGATATGCCGTCCATGCCCAGTAATTAGACTGGCTACCTTTCCCTTCAATCCAATATACAGGGAACTGCTTCACGGCAGAAATAAGAAAGGCGGTGGTACCTACACAGACGACCCTACATATGTCTGCTACCTAGTCACCTAGGCCCTCTTCATTGGCAGTCTTTTATGAGCTGGAGAAAATGTAGTTTGACTCTGGGCTGTTCGCTCCTATTTTGACGATTGACTCTACTTTCATTATTCTCTTCTCAACTCCTGCGACCCTGTACCCTGCCCTTAAATAGAAGATTTTGAATAAATCATATCCCTGAAATTGGAAACCCTACAATTGCGCTGTAGAATGCTATTACAGATCTTAATTAGAATCGTTCATTAAATACCGTCAGTCATAATTTTGTCAATTTGCTCTTTCAATAGTTATTTCGTGTTTGCAATTAATAATTTTACCGAATATGTTATTTTTTACAGTCATAGTAAGTACTGATGACGATGCCGAAGTTTTTATAATTATGAAAGCTTTTGCTCGCGAGGAGATCATTTTCCTGCAATGGATTTATCCTACAGGAACATATCAATTTTTAAAACATAGTTACACGAGACACGAGAGTTGCCAATGATTTATATACAGGTTGGAATTTCGTAATGCCACCTGAAGGGAAGGTACTTTTAATACTGTAGATAGAAAATTTTACTCAAAGGAAACATTTCTTTATTTTTGAAAAGAAAGAAAACTGCTTTCAAAAGTTTTCGAAAGTTCGCTTGCCACACCCGGGAGTCGAACCAACTAAAATCTGTAAAAATTACATACTGTACTTTTATTGCATCGATCGTCAGGGTCAATTATTAAGACGAAATCTCTGTATAAAACTTGATAAATTAAATGAAAGGAAGGCCATGAAACCCTTAATTACTTTATTTATTTACATAAAATGGTAAACTAACTAATTAGTTGCTCGAAATGGGCTCCATTCTCTTGAATACACAAATTTATTCTTCTAACAAATTCATTTATTTTAATGTACTTATAAATGACTTCAATGATAATTATTAACTACTTACATGGATAGCAGATGGATCTTTGAGTAAAAGTGCTTTAACTTGACCCATTGAATTTATAAGTCCTTTTTCATGGCTTTCCTTTCATTTCAATTATCAAGTTTGTTGGAGAGATTTCGTCTTTATAAATGACCCTAACGATCGATGCAATAAAAGTACATAGTGTAATTTTTACAGATTTTAGTTGGTTCGATTCCCGGGTGTGGCAAGCGAATTTTAGAAAAATTTTGAATGCAGTTTTCTTTCTTTTCAGAAATAAAGGAATGTTTCCTTTGAGTAAATTTTTTTGTCTACAGTATTAAGAATACTTTCCCTTCAGGTCGCGTTACAAAATTCCACTCGGTATATTTTTTCAATCAATCCAATGATGTAGTTTTAATTTTCATCAAAATCGGGCTCGCGACTCCTTTGAGCATTTTTCGATATTCCTTATAGTTTAGGATTTGGCTCTGAAGGCGCACTTGAAAAATTCATGACGTACATTTTTTTTCTTTTTAGTTTTGTAAGTATAGGAGTTTTCAAGAAAATTTCTCGAGCTCTTTTTTTGACAAACAAGTAATACAATAACGATGTCAATGAAATACGCATTATTAGGGATAACTCAAAAACTACTCGTCAGATGACGCACAAATTTAAATGGGACCACGTGACAAGCACCAGCTTCCAAACGTTATAAGAATCTTCAAAATCATTTAAAAAGTTATTAAAGAAGTCGAATTTAGAACCTCCTCCTTTTTTGATGTCGGTTAAAAAATCTCAAACCACATGTATTCAACCTGAAATATCGGTTGAAATATCGCGAGCGTTATTAACATTTAACGCGTTAATTAATACTATGTGTCATCTCTGCAATATACGCAGTCAAATGTTTTGCTGGCATCGCAGATTTACTAATTATACTCGATCGTTTGTCACTAGGAATGACAAGGCTGCGAATTGCTTGATTGTGAAATTCTAAATTACAAACAGCTTTGATTTGTTGAGGCTCATCAACGAATCGCAAAAATTATGATAAATTAAAATAATTGTTTCTGCGGAAAGTGTTATCTTCTACTCCTCAGGCGTCATCCTAATGGTTTAGTCGCAGAATACCAGATTCTCAAAATGACAGTTTTTGTAAATACCAGATTCGCATTTTACCAGCAGTAAAGTTAAAAACAAAATCGTTGAATTGGTTTTCCTTGGATCTTTAAAATAAAAGTTATTATAATTGTCTATAGTTTGAAACATCTCCTACGTAGTTATGGTTACCTGGTACTTCGGGTTGAAAATATACATGGTATCAACTGATTAACTGGATCAACGAACTAAATGCAAATTGTATTTTCGGTTAATTATTATTAGTAGTATGGCGGGTGAAAAAATCTTGGACCGGCTGCTGCAAGAAGATAAGATTTTATGTAGTAGGGAACAAATTATTCATGATCTAATCAATCGCAACAAAAGAGGATATTACAAGCGAGTTAGTTACATAGCAGATAATTTTTCAAAATGGGATATTTGTTACACGTAAATTTGGTTGTTCCTCACAAAAGGAGATAGTATGCTTTTATCCTTGCAAAAGACTATATTTTAATTTTGTATGACCTTACTATCAGTAAACCAGAGTGCGTGTAAAAAAACAAAGTGGGATTCTGAATATTTTGTAATATGCTACATACATTCCAACATTATTTTCCTGTGCTCTAAAGGATATCTCTGTCAACAATAATATTAATTTAAATATCTTTTAATGAATGCACAAATCATTTAAATTTTATTGTATTTTCCACGTGTTAGGCTGAAAATGAGCTTTGCTTTTTGTACTTACCTTGGTTGGTGGTAGGACTTGATTTAAGTCCGTTAGCTTAAGCTAGCCAAGATTTAAATAAATCGATTATCTTAAAAATAGATCTAAAAATATTAAGATGGTGGTCCATCTTATTAAGTTGTCGCCATAATAATAGTTTTTTTTGTCCGACAGCCAAGACAGTTGTGACACTCTAAAACATCTCAGCATCATGCTTTTCATTCTAACAGTAATGGCTCGTTTACACAGTGCGAGCTTGTCTACTCGTACGCCTGTAGCTCGGCTCGGCTTAGCTACACGACACATGCACTGCCCAGACTTGCGAGATATAAATCGTGTTTTTACTTTCTCGTATACGTTAGAGAGGAAGTGTTGTAATCGTCAAAAAATTCGACGTCGAGATTTTGACGGATTTACACGTTTTGGACCTCCCTGAGTCCAAAAATACCCTTTTTTGGAATTATGTCTGTCTGCGCGTTAGCACGAAAACTCGAGTATGCTTTAACTTATTGCAACCAAATTTAACATGCATGTATGCAACGAATTAGGAATCAAATTATCATTCCTAATTCGTTGCATGTATGACACCGAAATATAAGGTTTCTATCAACCTTTGAGTCGTCGATCACGAAAGTTAAGCAACTAAGTGCGCGGTCGGTAATCGGATGGGTGATAATTATAAGATTTCTAACAACTCTTGAGTCGTTTCCGGTATACGAGAAAGTCAAGGGGAACTACTCCCATTTTTTTTTGTTTTCTTAGTTACCTCACTGGTGTTACCTAAATGTATTTCTATATGCGTTCAGTTACTTGCCTCGTGCCTCTTGACTCGTACGGTAGCTCGCACTGTGTAAACTAGCCATAACTTTTTCACGGTAATAATAACAAGAACTTCAAATTGAGAGCCTCTTTGAAGTCAATATTAATAAAAAAAACGTTTAATAACTGTGTCACAGAGGCCTTAATAAATTTGAACACCTTTTTATTTATATTTTGTCGTAGGTATATAAGTACCTAGGTACCTACTATATTTATTGAACACTCGCAGAGTCCCGACCTCGTTACGTGATTAATTTTGCAATTAATTCATTTCCAGAATGATTGTACGTCGTTAAACATTTGGGAAAATGTTGCGCCGAAAGTATTAAGTAATTACGTATTACTTTAGGTATCTGCCTACATAAAGCTAACTCAAGTTTTCCCAGGCACGCTGAATCTATTAGTTCTCGTTTAGGAAGTCAATGGCGCCACGGTCGTGCATTTTTAGTTACGATCACGAAAGTTAAGCAACTAAGTGCGTGGTCAGTACTCGGATGGGTGACCAAAATTTTTTTCGACTCTACGTCCGTGCTTCGGAAGTAACGTTAAGCTGGTGGTCCCGGGTGCTGTTGACAGATAGCAGTCGTCCTCAAGGTATGTTGGTATCAGGCACACTGCCGTAAAAATCAAATGCCAAATCCTTAGCAGTATTATCGTTATTTTCGTCAAAAATCCAATGATGCAGTTTTTGTTTTCATCAAAATCGGCCCACGCGACGCCTTTCGATATTACTTATAGTTTAGAATTCAGCCCTGAAGGCCCACTTGAAAAATTCACCCTGTATACTAAATAGTTGCTTTCTTCCTTTTCATAACGTAAAGCCAATTAAAATTCCTTTTTAAGTCCTTTCGAAATCTTATAAAGAGATCTAAAAATATTGCGGTCTGCCAAAATGAAAGTGGATGAGATTTTTATCGTGTTCCGAAATTCATTTTGTCGAAAATGGTTTTCTTTGTAAAAAAAAGCGGCCTTTACATTCTTTTAGGTGGGGAGTGTCATGGCCTCAATAGAGCCGAGATTATAATAAAACCTCACTAAGGTGTTAGAACTGAAACGGTGGTATGAATATTAAAACGGGCTAACATTACGCCCGCTCTAGACTTAAGTAATTTTATGGTGTTAGAATAAAAACTAATTTTATTCATTCAAATATTTATCTATTATTAATGCTCAGTCTTTACATATAAAACTTCTAAATTAAAAAGACTAATATCGGATATATTTAAACCCTAATCATCACCAACTCCACCTTTTACCCGACTACGCGAAGCCAAAAGGGAGGGCTATGATTTTAGCAGTATGTTTGTACCTGGGTGCATTATGTACGTATGTTCCTCCGTAACGCCTAAACTAATGAATTATCATTCCTAATTGGTTGCCTAAACTCTTCATCTTATTTTGATGAATAAAAGGTGTCAATCGAATCATTATTATGGTCCTGCCCGCCGAGCATGACCACTGAAACACGATATGATATAGCCATTTATCGCTTTGAACTGTCAAAAATCGTTGGATATAACCGCGATCTTGAAATTTTATCGAAACTGCGAACATCTATAATAAGCCTTATACATGTTCGTGTTTCGATAAAATTTCAAGTTGGCGATGAAAGCAAAGCCGCGGGTGATTAGCTAGTGCTAAATAAATTTGTCGACCGTTTTTTTTCAGCGAAAATTTCGAATGTTTCCTTCGTAAGTGCCAAAAAGCAAGCCCCTATAAATCCCTCGGTTGCAAATAATAACAGAGGCTCTTTCAAACAGCCCTGTAAGCTCCCACGAAGCCTTTTAGTTGTACGCGTACGAGAAATTCCGTGCATTTTTATGTTGTCAAAACAAAGGAACGGTGTACAATTTTTTGTTACTCTAATAGAGCACTTGGGGGCAGGAGACTACATTGTTTTGTTGCTGTTTATTAATATTCCACTATTCAGAACATACATAAAAAAATTAAAAATTGTAACCCGACTAGGGATTTCTTTTTCTTCGTCGTACGGGCTAAAGCGTAGTGATTATATACTCTTTGGTACGGGCTGTCTCCGCAACTCGACGACTGTGCGCCTGTTTTGCGTCGGAGGGTGAGAGGCCGGTCACTCCAGCTAGCCCAACTCTTCCAGGAAGTCTCCTAGCGCCTTGACGTCTCTGAAGATATCCTGGAGTCTACCCGGATGGCCCAGGTAGTGAGCCCGGTGTGCTGCCACTGCGTTGCATTCCATCAGGACGTGAGCGGCTGTTTCTTCTGCCTCCATGCATCCTCTGCATAGAGGGCTGTCAGTTATACCTAGGGTGAAAAGGTGTTTGTTAAAATTGCCATGACCGGTTAAAGCGCCTACTAGAAGACGTAGACGCGATCTGATTAGCTGTAGGAGGGCTTTAGATAGCCTTGTGTTTACTGTAGGCAGTGCTGCCCTGGCTTGTCGACAGTCCCGACTAGGGATAAAAGACAGAGCTTTCTAGGGACGCCTGAAAGAAGCGAAGTTTTATAGTATAAAGCGTAGGAACTAACCGTTAAAAATTATATCGTGTCATGGTACTAAATTTGACTCTGTCGCGGAACGTATTGGTAAAATCTGTACCCTTAGTATGAGTTTTGACAGTTTTCGAGCTCGATCAAAGGTATCGTCTCTTTTCATACATTGCCCACTGTTTCTGATAGTTTACGCTAGAGGCGCTAGTGGGCAATGTATGAAAAGAGACGATACGTTTGATCAAGCTCGAAAACTAAGAAACTCATACTAGGGGTACTGAAGCAGCCCGAACGTCCGTATAAAAGCTTCACTTCAAAATAAAGGAATTAAAGCGGTTTAAATATGGGTTTACAGGATAAAATCAACTCCTCTTATTGTTAAAGTCGGTTAAAATGAAGCCTATGTTACCAAGACCATAGATTTATTATTACTGACACTTATAGATTGGCAATGAATCGACTAGGGTGAGACCAAAAAAATACACCGATGTGTGCGTAATGCGCATGTGTGCATGAAAAATAGTGCAGTCTGATAGTTGCTGTCTTTTCTGCGTGACTGACAGGCCTCCTTAGGCCTCCTGCGTGTACGTGAAATGGTCTCGTCTATCTATCTCGCTCTAATATACGCGTTAGTATGCTCTTTCTCTTTTACATTGCCGATCTACAGTTTCCTATATCTATTACCAAGACCATAAAAAACGCATCGATTGACACATTATTCTATTTTATTCTTAATTAATGGCGTCGCGTCACATTAAGCGTACGCGTTTTGCCAATGTCAAGTGAAAATGTAACTAAAGTAACAAAAATTGTACGGTTGATTGAGGTTAAAAATGGAGTCTGTCAACGTGTTTTTACGACAAGAACTCGGGAGAAACTCCTGGACACAAATTCATCAAAATTAAATGAATAGATAAGGGACTACGGAGGAATACACATACATGGCTGCTAAAATCATAACTCTTTCTTTTGTTTTCGCTGTAGTAGGGTAAAAGGTAAATATATTTGTCCATATAGTCGTATCCTTTGTTGATATATTTTTATTCATCTTCCTTAAAGTTTCCGGCGGCCTGCTGTAATGCTTAATGGCCGGTTTTAATATTCAATTTACAGTTACAGTACGCTCTTTCAGGGTTTGGTTGCTAAGTAGCCGCTGTAAATATTATGAACGCGAGAGTTTGTATGGATGGATGTATGGATTGTTGTTTGTTACCCAATCATGCAAATTCTACTGAATGGATTTTAGCGAATGTAATTACAATAGTATAGGTCATACATCAGAATAATTTATACTAATTCTGCGCAGAAGAAGTCTCGCGCACGGAGGTCTCTATGTGTCGCGAGCGGCTCTCGGCGCCCCCTAGCACCCGGCGCCCAGGTGCACCCCACCCTCTGCACTATAGGTAAAGGCGGTGCGGAAGCTAGTTTAACAATCAGTAAGCTTAAATACTTTTACTAGCGGTTTTAGCGGCCCTACATGCGGAACAACTAGTCTATCCGTAAACCGTAATAACTAACTTCTGCAATACTATTTGGGTTAACCTTGAGCGGTCTCAAAGATGTCCAAATCAAGTAACATTGTCAGCATTCCTCGGGGAAACATGGCCGAGATTTAGTATTGATCAATCTAGACTATCTATCAAACCTTGAGTTTCAAACCGATTTTGATAAATATCCAATGTAGGCACCCATTTATTTTACACTTACGTACACCAGTAGAGAGGGAAAATAAATAAAATTTAATTATAAAAACTCCTTCAAATCTTAAAACGGAGAAGTAAAAGTTTTGTGTTTAAAATAACCTAAAAGAGAATATGACAAAAATTTTTCAAAATTGAGGTCAATATTTGGAGCTCAATATTTGGAATAAACATTGTCACTTATCCTTAGTCCTTTAGCCTGCAAAAGTTCTAGTCGGACTGCTTAGCTGACACAAATGTCCCTTTAATACAGCAAGCAACCACTTTTCCTTTAAATTTTCGCTCTGTTCAAAGATGCTTTCTAGATAAGTCTTCTTTCAAGAAAATTTTCAAGAGCTCCGTGCTTAAGCGCCAAGAGGCAGAAAAATATCTCAATGATATTCGGATGGGGCGAGGTTTGAAAAGCGGTTAGGTAATACATTTACTTTCTAAGTTTGAAATATTTCGGCTTCACTTTTTAAAATTATACACCGTTACTGTTTTATCACCCTGGATAAATTAAGTGACGCTTCCTCAGTGAACGCCAGCGCTTCCTACAACCACAGTATACCAAGAACAGTAATACGTTTTCATAGAAACTGGCCGCTATCCATTAGAATGTGTGCGTGCGTACTCGGCGCCGTGTACGCACGCACTGTTACGCACACATTGACATAAAAATATGGGGGTATAAGGTGGTCTCGCCGTCTCGGTGTGATCGCGCGTTTTTATGTCTTAGCACATTCGCTCGCCGCTCGTTCCCGTCCGGCACATTTACGGTAGCTCTACGTCAACGCAAGAGTATGCTAATAACTCGCCGACAACCCGCAGATAAACTGCTGTTCTTGGTATACTGTGCTACAACACACAAACAACGCGACGCAATGGGAGAGGCTCAAGATGGTTGTTCGGTTATTAATGGGAAAATCCGGCGTTGTTTCGCGCCAGGCGAATTCCACAGACGGTACGACTAGTCAGCGTGCGGTATGGTCCGTCAATGGATTTTCCATCATCATCAAAATAAGGTTCAGACATATCTCAATCGGCCCAGTTCAAGGATTGGCCAACGATTGGCCATTTTTACACGTGCGTTCTTTAGCGGCTGTAACACTTCTCATAGGCGTCTTAAAAAGAGACTTAAGAAATTTCGACCTGATGTAACACCATCTGTCGTCTATGTCACTCCGTATGGTGGAGCGTATCTACCAATAATGACATAGGCGAACAGTTGTAAAACTTTTCGTCATCTTTCAAGCAATATATGGGAAGTAAAAACACGAAAGAAGGAAACTAGCGTCCAAGTAATGCATAAACAGCCGTCTAGTCCTTTGGGGAAACCTAGAGAGCTCATTTCACAAATTAAGCGTACGTGGCAGGAATTATATTAAGCCAAAAACTGACTTGTAACATATAGGTATAATGACGCATTACAACCCGACGATTAGGTAGGCAGTGCAGCGAGCCGAACTTAATTTTGGTGTATCGATATCCGAACAGATTAGCTTCGAATGATACGTTAGAAGAAAACGGTACCAGTCAGTCTCCACCTTTATAGTTTTAACATAGCAACATTCTATCCACTCGCTCTTGGACAGTTACTAAAGCCCCTAAACTATATAACAACGGCCCATTCCAGGCATAGCAGGCTCACAAGAATGCCGAGTATTCAGCAACATTGGCTGCATTTATAATTACTCAAAGGAAAATCGGGAAGAGTATGGAAATCGGGTTTCTTAAACAAAATGTAAAATTGACCATAAACAATTTTAGAATAAGTATGTGAAGTTTACCACAGAGGTTTTACTGTTAGAGAGATAGAATTTTCACTCTATACCAAAAGTCCCCAGATTCAAAATAAAAAGGAGGTTATCATTTCCACCCAAGGAGCTTATATAGGTAATATAAGCTCCATGTTTCCACCCATTTGTATGTATGTAATATTGTCAGAATTGCACAGCCTATGCATGTTCGTCTATACCAGCTTCTGAACACGGGTACCTTATTTTAAACATTGTATGTTTGTATCTCTATATTTTTGTCCACGCATATCTCAAAAAATTTAAGTCAGTTTTCAACATTCTTTTTTAGATTAGGTAAAGTCCACGTTAAGAATATGTGCCAGTTACATCAAAATCGGTTCAGTAGTATTTGAGATAGGTAGTTAAGTGTGTATCGCGGCTACTAAGAAATGGTCGGTCAGTCTTAGTTTGAAAATAGTAGTCTATGTAATTGTCACTTAATAGGGGTTATTAAAACACGAGCGCAAGTTTAAAAAAAGAGTCTTGGCCAATTTTTTAATAGTGTCCGTGAGTGTCGCCCTGTCGTGACGCGTTATGCAGCAAACCAATAAGAAGAGCGCTCGATTAACGCGACTTAACGCGACCTCGATAGAATAATTATACACTAAAACAATATAATAAGCGGGATCGCCAATTCTCCTTTTAATTAATTTTCAATCCTAATGAATCTTTGTTTGTTTGTTCCTTTTTCTCTAAAATTATTGCAATGCGTTTTTGATTTTTCTGGCAACAAATTATTTGTTATATCAGTTAATTAAATTCACTCATACCGAACTTCTCGACTACAGTACGCACCTAAAGTCTTACGACACCTTAAGGGTGATTTTTCTCTACCAGCTGTTACACTTAATGCGTTATTGATTAAACATTTTCGGTATAACCGAAAATCTTCATCATTATGATCGCATGCCATGTTTTGCGCACATACAGCCAACGCAGAGATAGATAATTATGTTTCGTGACGGCAACAAATTGGGCAGTTAAGGCCTATCGTACACAGGGGGACAATAGTTTCTGGTTAGTACTGAAATTAGAATCACCGAATATTAGGCAAAAGTATTCAGCCGTGTGTGGCGCCAAAACTTGTATCGACGTGGTGGTTTTGGGCTCGTTTGTACATTACATTACATTACATACCTATCACTGCTTTAACGATTATAAGAGAAATAATTACCTAATATAAAAATAAATCAATTATTACTTTTTCGTTATAACAATAAAATTAACACTCTACAATAAAATCACTTACCTCCACACCTCAAAGTTTGTCGCACTACTGGTCGAAAATGTCAAAATTGCGCTAACCCGTACCCAGATATAGTGCTAGTGGTATATTTTCAAGTGGCTTTTAATGTTCTCAAGCGATAACAGTAGGTTTAAGTTACGTAAAATTTAAATTTAGTACGATAGCTAACAAATTAAGTTATGTCCTCAATTGAGCACGCCAGGTCTGAAAGGGTGTAACAATAATTGTACGGTCGATTTCGGTTAAAAATGGAGTCACACAACAAGAACTCGGGAGAAAAAACTCACGAACAGATTAGGTTCGAATAATACATTACAAGCAAACGGTACAAGTATGAAAACTGTCCATGTGATGCTGGCAGAGTAGTGGATCAGCAAAGCGGTATTGATCACCTTATACTTCGTCCACCAATCCGCATTGGGCAAGCGTGGTGGACTACTGCCTAAACCTCCTCCGATGACAAGGAGAGGCATTGTCCCAGTGGGTCAAATTATAAAGGCTGTTATGATGATGATGTATTAAAGCTGAATTATATTTACACATTCGGTAATCGGCCGAAAATCTTAAAAGTGGTCGATTAGGCCGAATACCGATCAATAACCGAATATTCAATATTCGTCGCAAGTCAAATAAAAACATTATACCTCGGCCCGTATACAAAGTAACAAAATACGATGACGAAGTACGATAAGAACAAAATGTATGAGATTTACTTAAGCCGTCGTTAAATCCATCCAATGACCAATCGCAGCTCTAAGTAAGTTGGTAGCGAAAGCTCAGACGCTGATGATAACCAATTACTATGACCTATGATGTCGAATTTCGATATCTTATCGTTAAGAATCGATATCTTATCGTTAAGAAAATCAGGGGCTTAGACGAGTGGCAATCGCCACTCGTCTAAGCCCCTGATTAGATGGGCGTCTGATATTGCCCAATGTGCGAACGCCCTAACGCTCACTGCTTGGCGAGTCTCCAGTGAAATTAATCAGTGTTTCAATTAGCAGTGTACAACGGGGGCTATATTCATTAATCTGCCTTCGGAACTATGCTCATTTAATCTGAACAATAGGAAAATAGCTGGAAATAGCAAGAGGAAACAACGGGAATGTTTCTTTGGGCTAAGAAATTGAGGTACTATCTTCTTTCAGGGGCAACCTGAGCGTGGTGATTAGGACTCTATCACATATGATATGTGTACAAGGATTTTCTTCACGCCTCCTTTGAATGACCCAGTGTGACAAAAGGTATAACTTGGTGTTCATCATCAACAGCTCATGTAATGTCCCCACCGAGGAGCTCGAGCCTACCCCACATTAGGGGCGATTAGGCCTTAGTCAACCACGCTGGCCAAGTGCGGGTTGGTCGACTTCACACACAACCTCAGAATTTCTTCATAGGTGTGTGCAGGTTTCCTCGCGATGTTTACCTTCACCGTAAAAGCGTCGATCAAACGTACATATGAATTCATAATTTGAAAACACATTGGTACGTGGCGGGGTTCGAACCAGTGCGGGGTGGAAGACGACGCTCTTACGCACTACGCCACCGACGCTCAACTTGGTGCTATTATTATTAATTGCACACAAGGCATTCACAAAATAATGAGTACATTCTTATTATTATTCTTATGTAAGGGGCTGACGCTGTCTCAGAACACTTCGACCCTATGGGATCTTTTGTGCTTCCCCTTTCCTTATCATCCATCCCCGCCAACATCGAAAACATTTTGTATGAGTTTTACGATGTTGGCGGGAATAAGGTATGTAAAACCAATTGAAAGACAAGTACATACAAGTCTTTAAATTGTTTTCTAAAAGTTTTTTTTGTTTTTTTTTATGTTACGAGATGGCAAACAAGCTTGCGGCCCACCTGATGTTAAGTGGTCACCGCCGCCTATAGACACTTGCAATATTAAGTGTAAATCACTTAACACCGCAAGTGCGTTTGGCATCCTGGGGACCTAAGATGATATGCCCTCCATGCCCAGTAATTACACTGGCTACCTTTCCCTTCAATCCGAAACACAGCGAATTGCTTCACGGCAGAAATAAGAAAGGAGGTGGTACCTACCCAGACGACCCTACATGACTATTATCACTGAAAATGTAATAATATTTAATAAAAAAAGGTTTATTAGAAACAGTGATGCTTTTGGTGATTACGATGATTCCGTTGATTTGAATACGCCTAATTACAAAATACCTACTTGTCAAAAATTATATCTAATGATCCGAGAAATAAGTATTATTAAGTTGTGCTGCGTAAATACGCAGCAACAAATTAAGTTAATAAAAGGACCTTATGATAAATGGCCACTTACATTTTATGGCCTATTAAGATAACTAGTTCACGATTCTGTTCCTTTGAAGGGCGTAACGAGAAAAGCAGTTGCTTCTACTTTCATTGCCTTCAATTTGGTGATACTTAGGTAATTATGTGTGTGTATTTTATCTTATATACTTAATAACTTATTTTATTAATAAAGAACACTAAGACAGCCAGAAAATATTTTTTAATGCTAAGTGGTTGGCAAACGGAGCTGAAGGTATTTAGCCCTGGAAGGATCTAACTAGCCCATACTCTAGTAATTTTCTCATATTTAGTGCATCTTTTTTATGTCAGTTCAGTTCAGGCAGAACTGACATAAAATGACATCACCTTTTACCAATTTAACACTTTAATACATTGTAATTAGACTAGCCCCAGGTGGGAATCGAACCCAGCATCCTCTGCAATCCGGGCAGCTGCGTTAACCACTACACTACCAGGGCACTAATTTCGCTGTCGAAATTTGTCTGTGATTGGTGCTCATGTTTTTATGGTAAACATTGTTTCATCAAATCTTTGAAATTTTCACTTCTAAGATCCGAACGAAATATTTTTGCAAATATTTGACGCCCAGTTAAGATAAAACTAAACTTATATTAGAGAATAATTTTTGCATTTACAAACTAGGGCAGGTCGATTGTTTTCTGTACCCCTAGTATGAGTTTTGTTAGTTTTCGAGCTCGATCAAACGTATCGTATCTTTCATATATAGCCCACTAGCGCCTCTAGCGTAAACTATCAGAAACAGTGGGCAATGTATGAAAATTTGATGAAAAGAGACGATACGTTTGATCGAGCGCGAAAACTATCAAAACTCATACGAAGGGTACAGTGTACTTTTTCTAGTTATAAAGATTTCTTTAAAATTTAGAACACCTTGCGTTACCGCCGCGCTGCTAACCATCCCATCGAATTCGAGAGAATACTCACTAACCAATTAGATTCAGTTCTATTTTTAAAATTCATTTCCTCCCCTGAGGCAAGGAAGCAATTACTATGAGTTTTTCCTGGGCAGTGGTGGGAATTAGCGTAAAACATCCAATTCTCAGATCCAAGAAACGCAACTTCCCGAGTATGAGAAATGAAAAAAGATTTGTAATGTACTTTAACTCCACAAGATCCAATCGCAAACAATTATTGATTGATGAATCGCTGGTATCCATAACACAATTTCACAACGATACCTAATTGGTGTGTTCATAGAAATTATTAACATGTTTTATTTTCGCAATTGACTGAGCATATCATGAAAATGAATAATGAGTAGCTTTCATGTCAAAGTAATACATCTCAATTTTATTTTCACTACAATTTCAGCTCAAAGAAGCCATTGAAATATAAAAATGTTTTCCTCAAAACACAAATTCACTCTACGTTCCAAGTGATACTTCATTCGACGTGAATTTTACCTGACACGCACAAAATAAGAAGGACTTAAGAAGCTACAATTTTGGAGCATTTATTATTAATTTGGGAATTTTTATGCTGCTGTAAGTCGTTTCGAAGTGTAATTTCCTGACTTCTGAGATGATTTTGAGTGTCACATAAAACATCTGTTTTGATGGTTGCATGGCTTTTGCTTAACTTAGAGGTATACAACTTTTATTGCCGCCATTTTGTTTTGGCGGCAAACATGACAGTTATAGCATGACAATTAGTCTGTGTAGATACGGCAAATTTGTTATGGAGCGTTTTACGACGGAACAACGTGTTTTAATAATTAAAACGTTTTACTCAACCCAGTCATGTATTGCGGAAACTCTAAGAAAATTGAGGCCAATTTTTAGCAGAAATCACTTACTTTCGGAGCTAACAATTAGCTTTTAGTGAAAAAATTTTGAGCAGTATGGCATCGTGTCTATGGTAATAGGCCAACGAACTTTCAGCAATTAAAGCAAAATATTCGAGCCACAGTCACTGAGATAAAGCTGGAAATGTGTGAAAAGTGATGAAAACGCGATGAAAAGGGTTCGCATCTTCCATGCTACTAGAGGTGGACATTTGTCTGGCATTATTTTCCAGGTGTAATTGCCGACCCTAAATATTATATTTAACAAGGAATACATAATATTTATTATGGAATAAAATTTCAAAAAATAAAGTGTATACCTCTTATTTGGCCACCCTGTATAAGTATACCTATATTTTACACTATGCCTATATTGTATAATTAATCATATAAACATTGTGTGTAAGTAGGTAGCAAGTGGAAAAGTCATCTCTGTCTACCCTGAAAGGCGTGACTATATGCCTGTATAATGAAACTTAGATTAATATCTTACTAGTCTAGAGTAATAAAGAATTATGTTATAATGTGTCTACACGTTTGTATCGTCTGAATATTAAGATTTTAGAAAAACTATCTTGTATCTCGTCTGATATTTCGTCGGCCTACACCAATTTAACAAACTCTTTACTCCAAAAAACTTTACTCGCGAAAATAGACAACCTTGTCTCATTCGGAAACTTTACAAATGACTCTAGACACGAATAAAGATTTATATACGAACTTACCTACTTTGATAAAAAATGCTGTGTAATTTTATTACGTAATGTCATATGCGAAAAAACACTTTATACGGGCATATAAAGCTGGAAACAAACTGTCGGACGCGTCCATAAGTCGCGACTGTCGGACGCGTCCAAAAGTCGCGACTGTCGGATGCGTCCATAAGTCGCGACTGTCGGATGCGTCCATAAGTCGCGACTGACGGACGCGACTAATAAGTGTGCACAATCACATAGCATCCAGCGCGACAGGTTTTTATTGGATGTCCAGAAATTCAAGGTTACGTCCGCGACTTTCGCCAGTTTGCACGGTTCAGTGTGCGTGCATTTTCCAGATAGGCACCTAATGAAGAATTCGCGTCTTTCAGTCGCTACTTATGGACGCGTTTCTTCATGTATGTCAAGCTACTTGGCGTGAACTAGGTACTAAAAGAGAGATGTCATTTAAAAGAAGATAACTATGGTGACAAGAATTGAGAAAGAGATTCTCAAATGGTTTGGTCATGTAGAAAAGATGTGTGAAAATAGATTCACGAAAAGGATATATACTTCGGAAGTGTACGGAGTGGAGAGACTTAGGTAAGCGTTTATCAATAAAATCGAAAATGTCTTGAAAACGGACCAGGTACTTTTGGACTGATGGTTACTCACATTTATGAGGACTGCAATGTGAGTAACCATAGGAATGTAAGGATCGTAGCAAGTGGAAAGAAGTAATCTCTGCCTACCCCTGTGGGATGAAGGCGTGGCTTTATGTACCACACTGTCAAAAATGATTTTGCGCTTTATAACCCACGTCTTAGGTGGAAAATCAATTGGACTGTGACCGTTTTGGGTAGTCTTATCTAAATTATCGTGGTAGTCAAATACCTATCCTATAGCTAAGCTGTGACGTATAATTAACTTATTACAAGCTTTTATTTAGTTCCACCTGTCCCGATGTTTGTCATCAAATCTTGCAAATTAAATTAGATCCACTTCCCGGTTACTGATTGAGCTGAAATTTTGCATACATGTGTAAATCGCGTGATAATGCAAAATAATGATGCAATGGTGCTGATCTGATGATGGAGCTGGAAGGTGGCCATAGGAACTTCACAATGAAACAACACAATCTCATCGAGTTTGGGCTCGTTTGTATCGTCTTGACGAGAAGATTGTTTTTAGATGGTTACCACTAGAACTAAAAGCTTGTTTTTAAAAACTTTTCTTTTTAAACTTTTTTCTTATTTTTACTTCTAACTTTGGTGTGTCGCAGCCGCAGAGTTCTGTCGCACAAGCGTTAATCGCACGTCCGTTTGAGCTCACGTAGACCTACACTCGGCGGGTAACATATATGTGTCCCTCGATGGCAAGCAACTTGATATATACATGAAAGTTCGCTTGTAAAAGGAAAATTATGAATTACCTACGTTTCGTTTTTCATAAGATGTTTCATGAGATAAATTCTCAGCGGGGCCATTTTGTTTGTGAAAGCTAGATATATAGGATTTTAAGCATAAAAAGGTTATCTTAGAATATATTGTTCAATGTTAATGTCCATTATATCTATATCCATTTGTGTTATTTGTGGTGTGGTTTTGGTTTATTGTTACTTACCTACTTTGTGCCTGTTGAAATTTAGTTTTAGAAGTGTTTGGCGCTTATTTAGGTAGTCTAAACTTTCTCGACATAATCTTCAGAAACTCTTTAATCTAACATTCTTTTCTTACTATTTTTTGTACAAAAGTGCATGATGATCGGTTTCAGTAGTTTAGTCGTAAAGCGAACAAGCAAAAGAAAATACACTCGCATTTTATAACCTTAGTTTTATTAGGATTCCACTTTTAATTTGACCCAGAACTTTGCTTCACAATTACGTCATAATAATTATATAGTCCATATTTTCACAATGCATGGCTTCATGTTTTCATTTCTACGATACAACACCAGAACAACAATGTACCTAACGAGATGCGTTATTTTTGCATTAAAACGCTGTAATTTTCGGTTGGTAATGCCGCAAAATTTACTTGTCAAATTAAAGTTTACTAATTCATTTATTTTTAGCGAACTGTTGCCCGCTGCTTCGCCTTAACGTCGTTTTTCCTTAAAGCAGAGAGTTCGTCCCAAAGGAACATATTACCGAGATAAAAAGTAGCATAAATATTTTCGATGAAGAATGTATGAAATTTGAAACACATCTAGAGACATGTCATGTCCAAAGCTGGCGAGGCACAAATCTGGATAGAGCATTACCAATAAAATTTGTTTTCATGCCCCTTGAATTTTAGTGAAGGTGAAAAAGCTAGCTTCGTCCGGAACCGACAATTACTGGTAAACTTATCATGAACTATCAAAACACACTAATGCTGTTAACATTATTGTTGTGGTGACAGACCTTGATAAGATGGCGGTAGCTCAAGGCGGACTTGAAACATGCCTTACTACCAACCAAATAGAGCACAAATTTGTTCTTCCCTGGGGATCGGACCCGGGACCTCTGAATCTAAGTCCGGTTGGCCACTAGACCAGGGATTCCCAAACTGGGTTACGCGGAACCTAGGGTTCCGTAGAATAGTCATCAGGGTTCCGCCGAAGTCCGTATTTCTGAATGAGCTTTGGGTTGGTGTTAAGAGTGAATACCCTGAAATAGCCAAAAGGGCTATCTTCACATTGTTCCCATTCGTCGAAAGGTATCGTTGTGAACCAGGCTTTTAAGCCTACGTTTATACAAAAAACAAATACAGGTCAAGATTGGATGCTACCCTACGGAACTCAACTTTAAAACCATTATTCATTAAATAGTAAAACAATTTCATTGGTCTCATTAAAACTGTAGGTTGAGAGTACACCACACATTTCTTTAAAAAAATGTTCTTACACTATAAAGTTCAGTGTTGATTTGTAACAATTTGCTATGAGGTTCCATAAAATAAAATGTATTAAGTTGGTGTTTTATTATCTTTAAAGTTCAAGAACAGAACTTCACAGGACTAGACCACTGTAGCTATCAAATTCAACGCAATTTTCCCTAGTTACTTTTAAAACCGAAAAGTAGCTACTTTCCTGCGAAATTCACTTACTGCAGTATCATCTCATTTGCCCCACTAAGCTATCTCTTTACAACATTTGCTACTCCAGTACGTTATTGAAAATGTCATAGGAGCGTAGACCAAGATATTACATCGTTTGCTGAAAACGCAACAGAAATATCCCTTGTCAGGTATAAAATGAAAATGTTGGGTAGTTTCAACTGGATTCCGTATTGATTATTTATGTATCCTATTGCATTACTGGAGAATGGAGTAAATGGAGCGCAAACATCCGGCTCTAAGGACCATTCTACGTGTGTTTAACGGTTATGTTCTTGATATATATTCACGAACCGTTATAGTAACATAAATATAATTAGAAGTCAGGGTAGTGAAAGGGAGGGCCACTGCCATTTTATGGGGGTCTCCTTAACCCTACACCCGGGTCACACAGACACAGGAATCTATGAAATGCTAAAACGTTTTTACTTTAAATGAATGCTTCTGAAGGTTCCACTTTTGAGTAAATCATTACTTTACCGTTTATGTATACAGGGTGTAAAAGACATGAACAGTCAAACGAGAACCATGTATTCTGCTCACCATCATAACATTTTTTTTTCCATTAAACTATACCTGGGAAATTGATAGTTACGATTTTATTGAAGGTCAAAGTCATAATTTTTTTTTTTTTTTATGAAAACGTATTTTATACGTTATTTCTTAATTATTGTCCAAAGAAACATTATCATTTTTTTTTTGTATTTCATAACAAAAAATGGCTTCAAAACGTTAGCGTTCCATGTAGCTCACTTGATGCGCACGGACACTAACGACCGGGGCCGCCGTCTGTCAAAACTTACCGCGGTTTTGCGAGTTGCGTGCGAGTTGAGTCCTTTACATTGCGCGGTACAATTTGCAATTTTTTAACACCAAAAAATAAAAATCATTTCCCAGCAATAATTTTTTTGAAATATGTCTTATTTTGATGTATAGAATACATGGTTCTCGTTTGACTGTTCATGTCTTTTACACCCAGTATTTATGTGTTATTCTGATGTATGAGATTATAGTACCTACTGTAAAGTTCCATTAAAATCCATTCAGTAGTTTTTGTGTGAAAGAGTAACAAACACACATCCAGACATCTATGCTTCCATACATACAACAAAAATACAAGCTTTGGCGTTTATAATATTAAGTAGGATTCATGCGATAAGGTTGACTAAGTATGTGATTATTCGTCAATTTTTTGGTCGTTGGTCTTACATACACCCATACATAAATATACTTAGTATTGATTTTATATTCACATTAATGTAGCATGGAAGAGCGGAATCCTCTCAGTACAGGTTAATAAAAACTTAAAGAGAGAATTCCCCCAAAAAAATTATGTACAACATTTTAGTTACAAATAAATAATTTCATTTTCATTCATTATGTATAACGTGTTTGAAGTAAATCGTGTCCTACTATGTCCATGGAAATGCAAATTATGATACAGCTCATGACCGTACATGCGTTATATTTCCACTAATGTAATGGCCATGTGATGCCGGCAAAGTAGAATAGCATCACCCCATATCCTCCAATGGGTGTCATAGAAGGCGACTAATGTATCAGCAAATGGGTATTGCTCACCGTATAGTCCGTACACCAATCCGTATGGGGTAAGCGTGGTGGACTACTGCTTAAACCTCCTTTGATGACTAGGAGAGGCCTTGTGTCCCAGCAGTGGGTCGAATTATAAAGGCTGTTATGATGAATGGAAATAGTCCCACCATTTCATGGCGCGCAAGTAGATCGACCCATGGCCACCTACATCTACTACCGACGTGAACCGTCTCCTAGGCTAGTGCGTTAGCTGAATTGGACGGGTTAACAGTATTAATATTCATGTGCACATTAAAATTATTCCTTAAAATTCAGAAGGTTTTCTGTTTATCCGTGTCAAGCTACACTGCACTTAAATAAGAATAACCGTTTTGTCCTCAGTAATCGACTGCATGGTATCCAGCTGGGGTCCATGGTCAGAGTGCGACACCACTTGCGGCTCCGGCAGCATGATGAGGGCGCGGAAGGTCCTGCAGTCGCCAGCTCGTGGCGGCAGACATTGCCCCTCACTGGTTCAAAGGAGGGCGTGCCAAGAGCACCATGGATGCTCTGCTGACAGTGATGTGCCGATAAAAGGTATGTTACCTTCATACATAATTGTGTTGTTTTACATGTCCTTAAGTGGCTCTTTTACAGTAACTCTTTTACCCCCTTTTAGTAAACTCTTCATATAAGGAAGTGATTCTTTGGTGTCTCTTGCCAGAGTGGTCGTGCTAAAATGGGTTGATCACGATGTACCGCCATCTTTCTCTTCTTGTGGTGTTCCTGGTACACTCATGCAAAGGGCCACTGCAGCCTTAATTTGATCGGTCTATCGCATGGGTGACCACGAGGATAAATAAATAAATAAACTTATTTATCACATTAAAAATCATGGTCTCCCCTTGACTTTCTCGTATACGGGAAACGACTCAAAAGTTGATAGAAACCTTATATTCTCGGTCACCCATCCGACTACCGACCGCGCACTTGGTTGCATAACTTTTGTGATCGACGTAAACATGCGCATTACTCACACATTGGATGATTTTTTTTTGTCTTGCCCTAGCCGATTTATTGCCAATCTATAAACGTCAGTAATTATAAATCTATGGTGTCAGCCCTTATGGTTAAATAAATAAAGAGGACGTCAACGAAAATGTCAATTAACGCTTCAGTGAGTATTCTCCTTGAGATTTTTCCAGCGCACTCACCTAAAAGACGTTGAACTGGAGAATGCAATCAGAATAGCTGGCTTTGCGGCGCTCTTATAATGTCTGTGTTCAGCGAATTTCGAAAATAAAATGACTTTTCTTGCACAAATAGAGTTGGGTTTATTTGAAAACGATACGTGTTCTAACTAATTCTAACATTCTAAAGTACCAAGTCTTATTTGAATCTTCGAAAGCTATTAGCTGTTTTCGTAGAGAGGTACTTAGCGCACAGTGGCTAGTTTGCGAGCGTCTATTAGACCACGGAAACTTTACTCACGTAATAACCATAACCAAATTGTTAACGTTCCCAGATAGATATATTTTTTGACAGCTGTACGAATACAAAAATCTTTATTTAAAAACTAGGGATTTTAACAAAATATATTTGGAGGCCTTCTTTTAGATATAATACTTAATATCTGCCAGAAGACCTCACAGCTGTACCCGTAATGTAAGTTTTTTTTAGTATAAAACATTAACTATTGTAGAGCTCGACGATTTAAAAGTACTTGGCAAAGTCCATTTCAATAAAGAGCTTTTTCATTTAATTTCATTTCGAATGAAATTCGAAAACATGACCCTGACCCCTTGGAAAAGCTTTGTAGGTACAAATGTGGTAATATGCGTAACACCTTGTTAATAAGTTGATTTTTATGTCCCGCAGCGGAGACAGCCATGATCCTACCGGGAGAACTATCAGTGAGTCGCCACTCCAACGAGACTGTCGACATTCGCAAGAATCTTCGACTAAGGAACCCTGACGATCCAGAATCAAATTCCCATAGAGAGTAAGTATGACAACCACAACATGAGTAGAGGTCGAGGCAGATGGAGGTTTTAAGTACATTATTTTTCTTAACCTGTCCCCAATTGTATAAATCTTGTAAGATCCGTACACGATATTCGAAAAATTGTCCCCCTATCTATTGTAAAAGCGCTGATTGGTTCACACATAGGTGCAAGTGGAGACTTTTGTTTTGGTAGCGGTAATGAGTTTTGAATTTGGCACAATAATTGATTTTGAATTTAAAACAAGAATAGTTCAGTGCTCCACGACCAAAGAGTTCGAACGTAAAATTAATTTCTATTCTATTCTATTCTTAATTAATGGCGTCGTGTCGCATTAAGCGTACGCATTTTGCCAATGTCAAGTGAAAATATAATTATAATTATAGTAAGAAAAATTGTACGGTTGATTGAGGTTAAAACTGGAGTCTCTCAACACGTGTTTTTACAACAAAAACTCGGGAGAAACTCCAAAATTAAGTTAAGTATGAACAAAAAAATATTTACCTCCCTTGTGATACAGTATACTATTTCAACATATTGATTGAAGAAAATAATAGGTATATTCAGTAAACTATTAATGTTTAAGAATTTGTTTCTCAAAGGAAATAACTTACCCTAGATAAGTACGGTACAAATTCATCATACAAATCTCACTGTTTGTCGGTAGTTGCACAATTTAAGTAAACTATTAAGTGTCGACAAATAACTGATATACCATTACCCGGATAGCAATTAGTTACTATCGGCATACGTTCGTTAACTCGCGAAGTCTCTGAGGATGTGGAACTTCAAAATCTTTTTGAACAAAGTAAACATCTGAATTTCTATTTCTTCTTCTTTTATTCAATGGCAATTAGTCGTTTTATTAAGGGAACGACATTTCTGTCAATCTCAAGTTAGAAAAAACTTTAAATTTTTTTCCGCTGTCGCTCAAGTTCTCGATGTTTGCATTAAAATATGGGCGTCACAAATTTTGATGCATCTAGGGAGTGCTTGGAAAGAAATGCATGGCAACAGACCACAAAACCTTTATTTCAATGATTCCTCATAACTGATCGTGAACACGGATGCTTATGCAACGAAACGACACCACTTTCACTGCACTAAATCCACTCGGAAACAATTTTGAATTATCGAAACAAAGATCGACATCCAGACGCCATTCTCGCCAAACACTCTTGAATTTCTTTAATGTCTTTAGGTAATTTGTTGAAGCTGTGCTCCTTCAAACAATACTCTTTTTGCCATATTCCATAATAGAAACGTGGCATTCGAATCATCTTCCTTTCATTTCCCGCTGGCAATAATAAAACGGAAAGCCAACAGAGTAACCAGAAAACATTACATCAAATAGCACCCCTGTCACAACGGAATAAGGTCGCTCATGACAAACAGTCCAACAAAATTGCCCTCTAGTGAACAATGCTACGGTTCCTACGCCATTCTCACATTTCGATTTCCTCCAATAAAATGCATTTTTGTCACAGGTACTGTGTGCAGTTCGAGGTGACCAAGGTATCTAAGGCGTGCCACACGGACTCCGACTACAAATCTTTGAGGGAAGGTATGTGGTTTAGGGTTGCCATCCGTTTTGTAAAGTCCGGACAAAGGTTAGAAATAAACTAGGTGTAAATAGCATAGCAAACTGCTTTATCAATCCTAAGGGTGCACTTTCTTTTTTAATAGAATATTAAGATTGACTATCCATCGGAGTGGAGAGTGGACGATTAACTAATAAACTCAAACTCAAATTTCCTTATTCATTTAGGTACAATTTATAATACACTTAAGAAAGTCAATTGCCAAAAGCCATTGGTTCAAGAGTCTACCAGGAGGCCTTATTCTGAGAAGAACTGGCAATAAACTCAGCAAGTTTTACCATCTCTTTACAGTTTTCATAGTATTGATTTGGAAAGAGTCATAATTCACATTGTCAATAGGATTGCTTAAGAAAAAAAAACTTATTTTCTTTGAATGTTCGAAGTGACAATGTCTATCGCTATCTTAGTCTTAACGTGCATGACATGTCTTTTGAACCTTAAATCATCAATGAGAAGCTCTCGGCCTTTGTGTCATCCTGACGGTAAGTGATGATAAAGGCCACAGTAGTCCGGCAGCAAAACCCTGATTTTTCCTTGAAGTGCCAATTGTGGGATTAAGTTTTTTTTTGACGGATTCTTGTAGATCCATATGTCTAGTTTCCATATCCGGCTGATGACAAGCTGTCATCCTTGGGGAAATCCAGATATACAGGTTGTTCCAAAATATAAGACGTATAAATATATTAGGTAGTTTTTTAGACTTAGGTAAAGATTTTATATTGCGCTGATTAATTTATTGGTAGTAGAGGTACTATACGATTAAATAGCATAACAATAATTAGTATCTACAATATACAGGGTGTTTTAAAAAATATATAAAACCTATAAATGTTCCTATTCATGTTTATCTTGTTTTTAGAATTTTCTAACTTAAATTAAATTTAAGAATTGGTTTTGATAATTTTAAAGCTTCAGTGGGATTCGAACCCACTACCTTTGGATTACCAATGGTTGTGTGTTCCATTTTCAATGAATTTTTAATAATTTAAAGTCAAGTAGAAAATGTTTTGTTTGTCATTTTTGTTGAGGCTCCATTTACTCAGCTTTATTACTCATATATATTGTGTAAATGTAGGTCTTATAGCTGTTATCTTTAGATGGGCAATCGTTTGACTAATGCAATGAATAGATATTTTTTTCTGTCGTGTATAATATTGTGTAAATAACTAATGCATTATTGGATTTTTTTTTGTATACCACACATTGTATACTTATAACATTGTTAACCGTAACATCATAAATGTATACTTAGCACATAAATTGAAAGGAATGTCTGTACCTATATAACAATACAGAGTTTTATATGGCAAAATGCTTTGAAACCAAACAAACCTCCTCCAAACCTACAACCAACGCACTATGGATATTTTAAAGATGCCAACGGTAAGCGTTTGTTACCAGTCTCCTTACCAGAAAAGGTAGAGGTGGCACCTTCTGATATTTTACAGCTGATTCGATGCTCCTGTTCAAGTATCAATCCGTGTAGCACAAAAAAATGTGGCTGTAGAAGTGCTAGATTGCCTTGCACAATGTTTTGCATGTGCCACGGGAACGAACATTGTTGAACTCACCTCTGCTGTAGCGGCTAGTGATGATGAGGATGAAAATGAAGCAGTTGCCGATAAAGAAGCTGATTCTGAATTTAATAACGACTAGAAAGGTTTACCCTTTATATCCCACGTTTAAAATTGTATTTTTTTTCTACGGAAGTAATGTGTTTGTTGAAACACCCTGTATAATAAAGGATAATAAAGAATGATTGTATAACAAACGAAGTTTTTGTTATGTTACATGCATACTTGTTTATTTGGCATTACTTTAAATTTAGGTGAAAATATAAGTTTTTTGAAACATCCTGTATACAAGACGTGCAGTTATCATTTACTTATGAGAAAACCTATATTATTAATAAAATCAGACCCAAATAGCTCATATTTTTACGTTAAAAACACCCATAATTTAAAAATAATTATAATTTCTCATAATCGATAATGAACCACTCTGTATCATAAATTCCCCAAAGATGCCACTTTGTCATCACTCGGATATCAAAAGTAGGAGATCTGTAGATGACAAATCCGTTGAAAAAAAAAGTTAATCCCAAATTTTTGGGTTCACCCCAGTGACGGCCGGACTACAGGTGCAAGCTAGCAACACAAAACCACTGAGGGACCAGTTATATTATCACTATCTATCGGAATATAAATTAAAAAATATTTTTAGTTTCTCGTATACGTAGTATAGACCAAGTCTTGTAATCGTCAAAAAATTCGACCTCGAGATTTTGACGGATTTACACGTTTTAAACCTCCGCGAGTTCAAAATTTTTTTTTTTTTTTAATTATGTCTGTGTGTGTGTCTGTGTATAACTCGAGCATACTTTTACTTATTGCAACCAAATTTAACATACGTGTATGACATCAAAATATAAGGTTTCTATCAAATTTTGAGCCGTCGATCACGAAAGTTAAGCAACCAAGTGCGCGGTCGGTACTCAGACGGGTGACCAAAATTTAACATTCATGTATGACATCAGAATATAAGGTTTCTATCAACCTTTGAGTCGTTTCCGGTATACGAGAAAGTCAAGGGGAGACCACTCCCGATTTTTTCCATCAATAAGCGCTTTCTATTGGCCAAATATTGAATAAATTATTTGAGTCGGAGTTGTACTTAAGGCATAGAACTCCCCAAGATAGAAGCAAAACTAATTGAGGGCTTCAAATACGTTCATGAGTGAACTGCAAAAAAATTTAAAAAAGAGTCCTTACTGAATCTGATATTTGGTATCCCTACTTGAAATGCTATTCGGATTTGCCAAAAAATGGATGGGTTAGATGATATGGTGAAATAAAGAAAAGAACAAAAGCATTCACAGCCCGATTTATTTTACCTTACCTACGATACGGTCAGCTACAAAATTGGTTTTCACTTTTTGTAAACCCTTGGTTGGTTGTAAAAAGTAACATGCTACGCTATGTGTGATGGGTTTCTCAGACCTAGATTTTTAATTGACACCTATAGGAATTAATGAGTAAGGTAAACAAGAAATAATAATGAAGACATATCGAAAATTATAAATTTTTATTAATTAACATTTTCAACTAAATAAATTCAACTTCCATTTTTCAACAATAATTTTTCTTCATCTTTCTACACTTGAACTTTGATAACAAGTAATTTGGGTCAACACTAAAGAGATCTCAAGCAGACTTGAAAGTTGACTCTGACATATACCTAGGTATGTCATTTTAAGAGAGGGCTATGGGAGGGTTATTTCCTTAGGAATCGACTAGATCTCGGACTGTGATTCCGGTGGCCGAAAACTTATCAAACCTCCATGGTCTACCACGGAGGCCTGAATTGCCAACAAAATAAGAATAATTAGATACCTATGCCAATGTTTTTTTTTTGTTTTTTCAACAGGCAACAAAGTATGTGTCCTCTGCGAAGCTGCGGCCCTCAGGCGGGATCTGAACTGGCGTTGCGACGGCCACGGTGTTCCTGGCCACACTACCCGCTTCTTCGCGATGGTGGCGCCCCTCTGCCACGGGAAGTGGGTCAGAGCCGACCAGAACCCAGACAAACACAGCGAATGCTGCATAAAACCGAACTTCATTTTCATTTAGATTCATAGTTTTTTTATAGAAACCAATAAAGAAGACTAACTTAGAAAATTATTATTGTAATTTTTTGGGGGTGAGATGGAGTTCTAATAGATCTATGTAAAGAACAGGAAATACGCAATGTTAGTATAATGCTTTCGTTTCTGTAGTAAAGTTTAATAGTAGCAACTTAATCCACGCCAGAAATTATTTTTGAAAGACTAAAGGTTATCACATAAGCACACTTATCATATCACAAACGGAATGTGACCGTACGTATGTCTCTTTTTACTATGAATAAGAGCAACACGCTACGTCAGTACCCGTTCCGCAGTCGCCGTTCCGTAGCGTTCATAGTAAAAAAAGGCTATACGGTTAAGTTCCCTTTTCGCGCTGATAAGTGTGCTATAACCTTTAACTACCCATGCGCGAAACCAAGGCACTGGTGGTTTCTAGGGTAATGCATTTCCAATTTGTACTGCAGGCGGTATTCTTAAGGAACTTTAATCAAGTTAAAATCTTTTTTCCTTCTTTTTTTTCTATAATTATTGAACAAAACTTGTAAAAAAAAAACGTGCGCAATTGTCAGAAATAATTTTAATTAAATTTTTTTTTCACCAATGGCTCAAATAAATAATATGGCCAGTGGTGCACAAGAAACTCAAACCCAACCTAAAAGATGATTTGCGGAAAGTGGGTATTAAATTAATTTAATGTGATTTTTAAAAAAGAAAAATTCATTAATTAAATTTATTTTTTCTTAGTTAACGTTGTTTTCAAAATTAAGAATCTGGCGTGGACAGTATGCTAACCACAATCACGCGTTATTAGTCTCATGAAATAATAATGTATAAGTAATAAAAAAAATGTGTAAAAATAGACAATTTTGTAACTTTTTAATCTACTTTAGCGCAGATAGTGTTCTGTATTTTTTGTATAAAAAAACCTGATGGTGTTTTCTTTATTATAAAAGCGATTCTCAAAACTTTGTTTTGTTTCTAAATAAAACTTAGAAACTTTCAATAAAAACTTTTTATAAGTTTAGTAATAAAATTAAATAAAAACAGATAGCTCTAAATCCCACTCAAAACAAAAGAAAAGTTACAATAGCGTGGAAAAACTGTTACACCAAATTTTACTTTTTACAATTTCGTAAAAAAAATTACATATTTTTAAAAATGGAACAACCCATTCATATTCAAGTTGACTTTTACGTTACTTTTTGCAAAATTTTAAAACGTAAAATTTGGTGCAACTGGCCTTTATTAGTATAAATGTCGCGGCCCGATCAATGTGCGGCATATCATGAAATGCTACTGGACCACAAAAATCTCGACCACTGGTCGAGTAGCCCATGATCTAAAAATGGTAGTGGTCAGGAGTGATGAGTAGGTTCAAGATTATTTTAATATGACGAAGCGGAGTGGACTGTTTGTGGGAGAGTCTAATCTACGTATCTGTATGATAGGTAGGTAGACGATAAGCCAAGCATTTCATGATCTGGTCAATTATACGATCAGGCCACGACATCAACATAAGCTCTTGATTTCAAAAAACAGTTAGCTACTAGGAAACAATCATTGGTTTCCAATAATTTTCCATATGTTCTTGATGATAAAAATTGTTAAAGTTCGTTGGAACTGTGTTTGAAAGAAACCCGTAGTTTTCAATTTGACAAATAATTTCACCACCTTTTTTAGCGTTGATAACTAATTATAGACTGTTTTTACAATATATTTAGTAGTTGGACGAATGTAATTGTCTTTAAAATTATAATTAATGTCTTTTAGTTTATTAAAGCAAATATGTAATTAGGTAATACTGTATTTTTTTATTATTACTAGTATTTAAGTAATGATGACTTAAACAAAGTTGTACTATGCATTCAAATTGGTTACTTGTATATAAATAGCGTCTAGAATATTCTATTAACACAACATCATTATTGTTCTTGATTTAAAAACTACGTAATCTGCGACTATAATGGTATTTAATAATAACTATAGTTTATATATCGAGTTAAGTTTTTTGATAATAATAGGGTAATTATAATTAATAACGTGTGAATACATATCTGAATAAATGGACTTAAATGTACATAAAAAGTTAAATAAAGCAATTAAAAATTATTATGTTTTCATTTGTCAAAGACCTCTTTGGACCAACACTAAAGGGCTGCACAGACGAGGGCTTTTTGAACGCGGAGAACTAAATTCCCGAATCGTCAGTGTTGCGAACTTCTTTGTATTTTATATATTTTTATTTTGTATTCTTTTTTACTTTCAAACTTTTGGTGGTTGTCATAGTGATGTGAACTAGTTAATCTGGTTATATTGGTTTTTCTATTAAAATAGTATGCTGAATTTTAAAAGGCATCTTTATTTAATTTATTCAGTTATTTTCTCAACAGTCAGAAAAATGTCCGCCAAAATTTTGAGCGGTCGCCAAACAGAGATTTCGATACGAGAATATCCTATATTGACACAACGCTACGCATCCTTGTATGCGCAGGAGGGGCACATAGTTGCTGTCACGCTCACACAGCCCGTCCATTTTAGAGATTCTAAGCCTATTGAACATAGTAATACCACAGTATACCAAGAACAGTAGTTTATCTGCGGGCTGTCGGCGAGTTATTAGCCTACTCTGCGTTGACGCTAGGCTATCGTAAATGTGCCGGGCGGGAACGAGCCGCGAGCGAATGTGCAATGACATAAAATCGCGCGATCACACCGAGACGGCGAGACCACCTTATGCCCCTATATTTTATGTCAATGTGTGCGTCACAGTGCGTGCGTACACGGCGCCGAGTACGCACGCACACATTCTAATGGTTAGCGGCCAGTTTGTATGAAGACGTATTACTGTTCTTGGTATACTGCGGTAATATGGTGTTTACGTGTGCACAACTGCACATGTTCGTTAAATGTTGTTTAATTTCATTTGGAGAATTTGAAATTAAAGTAAGTATTTTATCTATTATTTATCATCAAACTAGCTTTTGCCCGCGACTTCGTACGCGTGGAATAGTTACTTTAGGCAGCATTTTTTTTGTGTAGGTACTTATTATGCAAAAAACACACATACAAACTGCCGTGCACTACAGTAAATGGCATTTTTACAATCTACCATTTTATGTTTTTCCATCCTTTGCTACTTACACGCAACCTTTCATCCCTACATGGGTCAATATTTCAAAAACGCTAGAACAAATATTTGCGTTTCATGGTTTTATCTTCGGTAATGAGAAATCGCATAAAAATTTTCATCTCATATATCAACCCCTTCAATCCCTTTTTCACAAAAAAGGTAGCTTTTATTCCATTTCGAGGTTTAGTGTATTTTTGTACCAAATTTCATTAAATTCGTTTCAGGTGTTAAGCGTGAAAGCGATTAAGCTAAAAAGTCGCGTCCACCATCTTGGATATCAAAATGGATGCTGTATTCTGAATCCTGACTCCGAATACAGCATCCATTTTGAGACCTCCAAAAACTACAAAACTGATACCCATATCAAGTTTAAAATTCGCGTCCGCCATCTTGGATCTCAAAATAGGACCCTGTTAACCACGAAAATGATATCCATATTAATAATAAGTTAAGTAGCGTCCGCCATCTTGGATCTAGAAATTGATGACGTATTTGGAATCGCGACCCCCGAAAACTCGCAATCGCTTTCATGTTAAAAAGTCCCATCTGCCATCTTGGATCTCGACGTAGATGATGTATTTGGAACCAGGACCCCCGAAAACCTCGAAAATGATACCCATATTCCTATTAAGTTAAAAAGTCACGCCCGCCATCTTGGATCTCAAAATCGATGTTTTATTAGGAGTCAGAATACCCAAAAATCTCGAAAATGATACCCATATCGATTTTACATTAAAAAGTCGCAAACGCCATCTTGGATCTCGAAATAGATGTCGTATTCGGAATCGGGACCCCTCAAAACCACGAAAATGACGCCCATATTGACATTTTGTCAAAAAGTCGCGGCCGCCATCTTGGATCTCGAAATAGATGTTTTATTCGAAATCCGGTCCCCCAAAAACCACGAAAACGATACCTATATTGACATTATGTTAAAAATTCGCGTCCGCCATCTTGGATCTGAAAATGAATGGTGTATTAGGAATCGGGACCTCAAAAAACCACAAAAATGACATCCATATCGATTTTATATTAAAAAGTCGCGACCGCCATCTTGGATCTCGAAATAGATGTCGTATTCGAAATCGGGACCCTCAAAAACCACGAAAATGATACTCATATTGACATTATGTTAAAAAGTCGCGTCCGCCATCTTGGATCTCAAAATGGATGGTGTTTTAGGAATCGGGACCTCCGTAAACCACGAAAATGATACCCGTATCGATATTATATTAAAAAGTCACAACCGCCATCTTGGATAGGAACTTTATTTCTTATCAAGTGTCTAAATTCAAAGTTTCATGGTTTTATCTTTAATAATGACGAACTTCCATACAAATTTTCATCCCCAATTTCATCCCCACACGGGGCTAAATTTCAAAAATCCTAGAACTAATATTTCTTTCTTTCTTCTTATTAAGTCCCTAATTTCAAAGTAGGTATCATGGTTTTGTCTTTAACAATGACGAACTCCCATACAAACTTTCATCCACCATTTCACCCCCATACAGGTGAAAATTTAAAAAATCTTAGAACAAATATTTCTTTCCGTCTTATTAAGTGCCTAAATGCAAAGTTTCATAGTTCTATCTTCAAAAATGACGAACTTCCATACAAACTTTCATCCCCTATTTCAACCCATTCAACCTTTTTTTCGCGATAAAAAGTAGCCTATGTCCTTCCCAGAGATCTAATCTATATTTGTACAAATTTTCATCAATATCGGTTCAGTGGTTTAGACGTGAAAGCTTAACAGACAGACAGACAGACAGACAGACAGACAGACGGACAGACAGACAGAGTTACTTTCGCATTTATAATATTAGTAAGGATAGGTACATCAAATGCCTCTTTGCATCGGTAATAGCTATAGCTAGTTGATCATAAGCCCGAGCTCCGCTTAACATTATGAATAATGCTACAGAATATGATATGGTACAGAACGTAATTAAACACATTAAATTTAACGTAATTATATAAATTTGATCCTTAATAAAATTCTATGAAAGAAGCGTCGGTGGCGTAGTGCGTAAGAGCGTTGTCTCCCACCCGGGAGGCACCGGTTCGATCGCCGCCAAGTAACAATGTGTTTACAAATTTTGAATTCATATGTACGTTTAATCGACGCTTCTACGGTGAAGGAAAACATCGTGAGAAAACCTGCACACACCTATGAAGAAAGTCTTAGGTTGTGTGTGAAGTCGACCAACCCGCTTGGCCAGCGTGGTTGACTAAGGCCTAATCGCCCCTAATGTGGGGTATGCTCGAGCCCCTCGGTGCGGACATTATATGAGCAGTTGATGATGATGATGATGAAAAATGCTATGGAAACAACTACGTTGTGTTGTAATTTATTCATAGTCTGTCGATGTCATCGGTTGTTTGGGGGATTTCTCGTATGCATTATGAAGCTCTAATGTGGGGTTTACACTGGTGACTAAAAGTGATTGTAACTGTTCATACTGGCTGGCAGTAATTTTGCCAAACCACAAAACAATCTATTTCTTTCGTATCATAACGTCCCTAGTACAATAAAACATTGTGTCACGAATATTTAATAAGAGTTCAAAGTAACTAAGTAAATCAATAATCATCGTCTTAAAATCAAAATCGAAATGTCCGCGAAACCACAATGGAAATAGTAGAACAAACGATCACAGTATTTCCATGAATGGGAATACAAAAAGTACCTCGTCTGCGCAGGCCTTTAGAAGAACACTGTGTTAGAACCTCTTTATATTCTCATCTTCATAATAGACCCTCCAGACTCACGCGAGAAGTCACCCGAGAAACGAGATGGTATCTACACTCACGCAAACTTTTCACTTGCATTCTCGACCGTTATGTGAAATGGATGACTTTGACAGTGCAGCGGCTTTGGTATTTACAGTAAACGAGAATGTGATAAGGTTCTCGTTTCTCGCACGAGAAACCCTTTGAAGCGGGCCAAAAAACCGACACCGAGCGGAGAACAGGCGAGCCCGAGAACGAGAACGCGAGAAACTAATCACACTCACGCTTCTCGGGTGTTCTCGGGGGTTCTCGGCTAGAGTGTGGAGTTCGCATAAGATTAACTTTTTACAGGTTAGCCTGAGATTAGAGTTTTTTAAGCCGCTATTTCTGTAACCTTACGCCCGTAGTCACAAACTATACTTATCATAGTAAAAAACAATGCTATGCAAAATAAGGCATTTCTCAGTGCATGTCATGTCGTAAGGATTTTGAAGATTCACAGTGCGCAAAACCTATTCATAGAGAATACTTAAGTGGGGATCGGAACTATGCGTACTTTAAAATGAACGCACAGCTTAGGTAGCTAGCTAGCTCTAATACACAACGCACAGGTCGAGATGTCAAAAGCAACGTCCATATGTCAAAAGTTTAAAGTAGGTTTGAAGTAATAAAACGTCAGTACATTCAACGATGTGAACTAGGCAACAGAATCGAACCAATGACAGAGCTCTATTCAATGCAATGCGTTTACTTATCCAAGAGTCTAGAAACCTCATAGTAATGTTTGTGAATACGGTTGTTAGTCTCTCGTTTTCGATACACATTCAGCTATAACATACGATCACCCTTATAGTCCCAAGAGGGGTTGAGAGTCTTAGGTAACAATAAGTTACACATAAAGCCACATCTGGTAGTATGGGTCATGCAGTGCCTCCATATCGTAACAGGTTGCCAACCTGCCGCCTACACAAAAAGGACATCCAAACCCAAAAAGTCCAATCGATCAGTAAACAAGCCAACAACCAGGACAAGTGTTACACTCAAAATGTGCTCAAAATCATCTCAACAGTCCGGGTATTCAAAAATTCAGCTAAATATAATACTAAATTCAGCTAATAACGCAACTGAAATAGTTAAATCTTTCATACTAAAAAAAACTTACATTAATGCTGGGTTTTATTAACTTACAATAAATCCAAATGCGTGGGAGTAATCTGGCCAAAATTTACGCAGTTTAAAATTGTAATTTATTCATATTGATATATCTATTGACCTGTAAGGATGTTTTGAAATCATTGCGAAATTGTAAGCTGTGGAGTTTCTTTCGCCATTTCTTCTCCATCTCAGCACATAATAATTATTTAAGTAAAATAATTATTTCGTCCCGAAATTTGACGATTTACAGGTACTTAGCAAATTCCATTTAAATAAAGAGCTTTTTCATTTCATTAACTTAAAGATAGGTTTGGTAACATTTTGCCATAATATCTTACATGGTAAGTATATCTGTTAAAATCTTTTGTTTAGTAAGACAGTGTCGATTCATAGGTTATATGTTATATCACTCACTTATTGTTATTAGCATGGCGCATCGATCTCCTCAGAAATGAGTTGCCATTGTATGTCATTCAAAACACAGTTCTTGTAATAGAAATGCTTAACTCGTTAAGCCCCGTTCGCGCTCAGGAGCGCGAGAACACAATTAAAATCAATTGTGTCTGGATATTAATAATCGTCCAGGGATTAATACAGTGATCTTCCACTATTCATTGCGTCTATCTCGCAATTCAAGCGTGTTTCAGGTAAATTTGCATCTATATTGACAGACGCATCGATAGTATCTAGGGTACAATGGTTTGAGACACCAATAATATTGTAGCAAACATAAGATGATAGAATAGATTATTAAATTGAAGTACATATCAGTAATTTTTGTTAAAGCGACTTTATTAAGCAAACTCGTAGAGAATACCAACGCTGTAAATGAAATATTAGTTTATAATTTGATGTAATACACGACTGAAAAAACTTCACAAATTCAAAGACAAATTCAACTTTACCGTCTGATAATAAATAGTCAATTTAAATATCAATTATAATGATTAATGTGTGTTTTATAATACTTTCAAATAATTGTCTTGTAAGAACACGTAATTTTAGATACGATCATTTTCATGGCAGCATTTGTGGAGTTCGCTGTGAAGATATTTAGTTAGGGTTGTCGAATGTTGTTTTTTTTAAATTAAATTAAACTTTATCGCGTTATTGACCGAAACCAAATCGTTCATGTTCTTCTTAAAAAGATTACATATTTTGTCAATGTCAAGTAAAAATTTACTTGAAGTAACAATAAATTGTTTCGCCCACGTGAAAAACACGTGTTGAGAGACTCCATTTTAAACTCATCTACCGTACAATTGTCTGTTTCTTTAAATACATTTTTACTTGACATTGGCGAAATGCGATAAATAACGCGAACGCCATTTATTTAAAGAAGAAGAGCGATTTGAGTTTCTCCTGAGTTCTTGTTGTAAAAACACGTTTTGAGAGACTTTATTTTACACTCAATCTACCCTACAATTGTCAGTTACTTTAATAACATTTTCACTTGATAGTGGCGCAATGCGTAATCTTTATTTGTCGTGATCGCCATTCGTTTAAAAGAAGAAGATTAAATTATGGAATAATTTTATTTTTGCGTTTACAAACACGTAAATATTAATACTAGAAAAATGCACTGAAAATATTCGACTTGCCTCAGGCGGGACTCGAACCCGCATCTTCCACAATCCGGGCGGACGCGTTGACCATTACGCCACCGAGACACTGCTTTTCGCTGTCGAAATTTGTCAGTGCTTGGTTGTCATGTTTTTATGGCAAACATTGTTTCATCAAATCTTTGAAATTTGCACTTCTATGACCCGAACGAAATATTTTTGCAAATATTTGACGCTCAGTTAAGATGAAACTACCTTACATTTTGGAATAATTTTATTTTTGCGTTTACAAACGCGTAAATATTAATACTAGAAAATCCGCCCGGATTGTGGGAGATGCGGGTTCGAGTCCCGCCTGAGGCAAGTCGATTTTATTCAGTGCATTTTTCTAGTAGAATAATAAATTGTACGGTATATTGCTCAGGTAAATGTGTATAACATTAACTGTCAATGTGTTTAACATTATAATCTATGGAAACTCCAATTGTTAACGTTGTCATAAACATAGGTGCAGCGTGTCGGACCACCGCAGGGTTTTAGTGGGTAGTACAGGCATTGCACATCCCACCTGGGAGTCCCACATATCCATCTCTTGTCTTCCCCAGATCGGAGTGGCACCCGTAAATGGGTTCCCTGCGTCAAAAAAAAGGTAAATTGAGTTAAAATTGAAGTGGGTGGAAACTCCAATCGTTAACGTTGTCATAACCATAGACATATAATATAGGTATGTCTATGTGAGAAACGGAAGCATTCAAAGGTTACTTGGGGTCAAAAATGTTGTCTTAATTTTTTTATTGGTAGTCTGGCTTCGAGTTTTATCAATAAATTTCTTGGGCACCGGTCTCACACAAATTTTCCTATGTACCTACACACTGTCTGAATTATAAATTGTTTTCATTTGTGATGAGAAAAATAATTAAATTTGATTATTGTTTTATTATCTCCTTTATTTCATTTAAAATACATACATAGTGATATTTCTAAATAGTACATTTTTACAATGTATAAACCTAAAACAATTTAACATTTAAATTTCCCCATCGGTAGCAGGATCAGGGTCCTGGCTACATGGTTAGGGATCCAGAGACAGGATCTCACTATACGGGCCGTGTCTAGAAGTAGTGCCTTCTGCATCTGATTCTCTGTTTATCGAGGCTCTTGGCTATCAAACCACGGGCAGATATGACTATCGGAACAATGATTATTGTTTTTTTATTATTATTATTTTCATTTTATAGGCTGCGGTAACTGCATACCAGCGGACCGTATGCTCATTATCATTATTAGGACGCCGCCGCCGTGGTGGAGTGGTCAGTAACGCTGCCTACACACCGGGCGGTTCGGGTTCGAGTCCTGGTAGTGGCAAAGGTTTGTGTGATCAGCACGATCATTTGTTCATGAGTCATGGTTGTTTATATATTTATTTAAGTTTATTAATAAAAATATCTATATTATTAAGTATATTTGTCCGTTATCTAGTATCCATAACACAAGTTCTTAAAGATACTTAATTTGGGCTAGCTATTAGTGTGAGCGTAGAAATAAATTATTATTATTCCATTTTATTTCATTTAAAATACATACAAAATTATTTTTCTAAATATTAAATTTTTACAATATATAACACAAAAAAATATAACATTTCAAAATACAAAAATGCAGCTCCCCAGCAAGATCAGGGTCCCGGCTACCGGTGGTTAAGGATCCAGAGACAGGAAACTTCTCACTATACGGGCCGTGTCTAGAAGTACTGCCTTCTGCATCTGACTCTTATTATTATGTCCTTTATTTCATTTAAAATACATACAAAATTATATTTCATAATATTTTAATTTTATTATCGCTACTCTTCCTTTTTCGAACTTTTCTCCCAACTTTTTATTAAGGTACACTAACAGCATAGCATGTACTTACTTTCTAATATTAAATTATTAACTAAATGTACCTATAGTTCTTGCATCAATGCCTATAACTCAACATTTATTATTAACATATATTTATTTTTTATGATAAGAAAACGGTAATACTTAACTATGTTACAATAACGAACAACGAAACATAAACATGCATTAATTACATATTTGCATATCCAATGTGATTCACTTAGATTGAAGCGAAAGGGAATATACGGCATCCTCCTTATCGCATCATTCAAAATGCAGGCCTCGTCAACTACATACACAAACTATGCTGAACGTGTCGCTCTAGCACGACTCTGAATTTTTTATCTCACTCACCTAACAATGCAGCTCAGACGTAGTAGGTCCATTGGTCTCAGTTTTGTAGGCACACGCGCGTTACTCGGGTAACGTATCATTCCTTTTTTGCTTTTATCTAAGTTTTCTCCGAAAATATTTAGTTAGTTAATTGTCATTAAATATTATATCAGAGTATTCGCGTTAGTATTTTTTTTAATGTTACGAGATGGCCCACAAGCTTGCGGCCCACCTGGTGTTAAGTGGTTACCGTCGCCTATAGACACTTGCAGGTAAATCACTTAACACTGCAAGTGCGTTGCCATCCTGGGGACTAAGATGATATGCCTTCCATTCCTAGTAATACACCTTTTCCTTCAATCCGAAACACAGCGAACTGTTTCACGGCAGAAATAAGAAAGGCGGTGGTACCTACCCAGACGACCCTACATATGGGTCTACCACCTAGTATTATTGTACCTGATGCATATTCTAGAGATCGGTTGATAGAAATCTCATTTGGGGTCGGTGCAGTAGGCTTAGAAATGATTGAAACATTTCGTTCATTTTCATTTAATGAAATTATGAACTTTTTCATATAATTTCACATGTGACATTTCACAGTCAATGATTTTATTTCGCAGTGGCCTAATGTCACATACGAGAGTGTTTGCTTTTAGTATAGTATTATATTATCTGTGCTTTTAGTAATGAATTATGACGTATGATATGAAATGAAATGTAGCAGGAGTGACGAATGAAAATAATTTCATATGATTTTTCACATGCTATTCATGAAATGTTCCATGCCTACTGCAGTATGTCTTGCTATCGATATATTACTTTTGCAAGAGGTCTTGGCATTTGATTTTTAAGGTCAGCCGCCTGACACCAACTCTCCTTGGGGACGACTGCTATCTTTCGAAAGCACCCGGGACCACCAGCTAAACGTGGCTTCCGAAGCATGGAGGAAAATCGAATTCAAAAATTTATGGTCACCCATCCGAGTACTGGTCGTGCACTTGGTTGCTTAACTTTCGTGATCGTTGCCAAGAACGCCAGACCTCTTATAGTACCTTGCTAGCTGTCCCGGCCACGCGTTGCTGTGGTAGGTAATTTCATACTTCTGTCCTATAACATTAAATTTGCAGTTTAAACAAACATTATGTCTACTTATCAAGATAAAAACTGTCTTATCTTTCGAGTTGGATCAATCTGCACACGGTGTACAAATTTGATTAAAATCGGTAAAGTACCTAGTTTAGGAGTCCATCAAATAACGTGACACGTAATTTATATATAATAAGATTAGAGTGAATTTAATTAAAAGTAAAATACTTAAATTTTGAAATCCACAGCCCTATACACAAAAGAGTATAGAGGTAAAGAGAAAATTTTAAATTTATGCAAATAAATCTTTGTTGTTCACGTGAACGTGAATTTGTTGGAGCATTACACCTCCGGCAGTTTAGAGGCTGCCCCAAAAACTCCAACTTAACATAAATAAATCAAATTGGCATCACATAAGTTTTTTGAGGAATCGCTCTGTTAACAATAGAGTGAGCTAAATAAATCATAGGCGTATCTTGGTGCATTAAAAATGTAATGTTTTTAACCAACTTTACCTTATGGCCTGCGGTCATACAGGCCGAATTACGGGAAAGAACGCTGCTACTTGCAATCCGCCTCGTTTCATAGCGCACCCTAATCCCTTACAACCTTTTTTCTGTTCTGCCTCCTTGTCCATATCCTCTCCTCTTTTCCCACCACGGCACGGAGGAAAAGCGAACTGTAAAATTTTCGGTCCCCCATCCGAGTCCCGCCCGCGCACTCGGTAGCTTAACTTTTGTGATGTTACGCATAATCGGAGTGCCATCGAGACAAGCTAAATATTGACCTGAAAATTATGAAAATTTTATTTGATTTACATTCTAAACAAACATCAATTGTTTTAGAGGAAGTGTACCGATTATGGAATATGCTCCTAATATGGACCAATGGATTATCATTTTAAACTAAACTTATGCGGTTTCCGAAAGCATTTACGGCTATCTTCCTCCCCATACCAGGCTAGTGTGCGACCACGAGTCGAGCGTAACACATGGCTGAAAAGGGGCAGCGAATGTTCTCGCGCGCTCCCGTTGAAAAAATGGGTATGTTGTGTCATTTCGAATTTCAGAATTGTTTCCTATAATGTTTAAGTTTTTATTTTTAAACATAATAGCCATATAGTCTATTTAATACTTTTGAGGTTTAATTTGATTACGTTTAACGGATATTCTTTGTCTCAATTTTTTTGTTGTAAAATGCGATGTTCCTAATATAGCAATATTATGGAATACTATTCCATATTAGGGCCATTATCTTTACTTAAGGGAGTACCGTCCCAGTCTATACACTTCGCGCAATACCCGGTACAGATACGTACTGGGACGATTCTCTCCGCCACGACACGACGACCCCGAGCCGAGGGCCTTTAGAGGCACGCATCGCTCCCTTCCCTTCCGATTCGTACGCCCTAGGGACGCAAGGCGAGCGAGAGACTCCCCATGGGGGAGATACTCGGTCGCCCAGTAATCCCCTAGGAACGGCCGACTTACGGGCTTGAGGACCCTCCAAGGTCTTCGCCTTCTTAAAAACTCAGTGACGCAGAAAATGTCATCAGAGACAATCTGCAGTAGTCAATAAAAAAATTATAGTATATTTTTTAAAGTTAATGGTACGTACGTACGGAACCTTTCGAGCGCGAGTCTGACTCGCACCTAGCCGGTTTTTAGAAATGCCCTTTGCTGTTAATTCTTTGTTGTTTAAAATATACAGAAAGGTATTGTTTTTTATCAGCTTCGCAGTTTTTTTATTCAAAGTTAAATATATTTACTAGTCTATTAGAGAAAAAAAGGCTGACTAAATAAAGTTTTTCATACATTAATTGGTGTTTCTGTTATAGTATTCTATATTCGGTACACTTCCTCTACTAATCAAATTAATTTGATAAGGTTAGAAACATTGAAATAATATTAATTTGAAATTAGATCGCTTAAAGACAAATATTTCATTATTATTTCGGCCGTGAAGAACAAGACCGTGGTGTGGAAGGTAAGTTTCAGTCATTTCCTTGCCAATTAAGCACACCTGTGCACAGCTTCTGCCGTTCCCTCGTGTTCTCAAAAAAAGTGTGTGTGCAATTCACATACGGCAAAAGTGATTTCAGAAGCAACAGATGTTTATATTGGTTGTCAAAAGTTGAACTACAAACCTCTATGCGTCAAAAACTTTTTGGTGTCGCTTTTTCGTTTCATCGAATTTTCAATTAACAACGATGCTAAAGGAGTTTCATTTCATAAATTCCTGGTGACTCAGTAGATTATCTGTGTCAAGCAGCCATCCATATTTAATAAAAATACAGTTTGTACAGACTGCTATTTTCATATGAAAATGAAAATGAAAAATCTCTTGATTTAAATAGACTTTGCTAAGTACTTTTGAATCGTCAAAAGCCCTACCACCATTTCGGGACGAAATAATTATTTTACTTAAATAAATATTAGTATGCTGAGACGGAAAAGCAATGGCGAAAAAAACTCCACAGCTTACAATTTCGTAATGATTTCAAAACATCATTACAGGTCAATAGATATATCAATATAAATAAATTACAATTTTAAATGCGTAAATTTTGGGCAGTTTTTACTCCCACGCATTTGAATCATTTCAATAATCATTTATCATAAATTAAACTATCTACGAACTACACAGTCAGTTTTCTTCAACTTTTTTTTATATATAATGTCAAACAATTGATTCCATTCCGTCTGATGGTAAGCAGAAGTGGAATCCAAATGCGAAGATAGCTGGTGCGAGAGATAAACTGCCGCACTAGCCACCCTCGCCTTGCTGACCTGCAAGGTGCTTCTCCACGCCTCTTTTGAATGACCCAGGATTGTAGGAAGGAGGGAACACGTGTGCTGGCACTGAATTCCATTTCTTTATTGTGTGACAAAAACACGAGTTGCCAAATTTCATAGTTTCTCGTTGGAATGGTAGCCACGCTTTGTAGGTGACAACGTAGACTAGCACGCGTAGTCATTAAAAGGAAGGGAGATGATGGGATTAGAGAAAAAAGCTCTTCAGAGCATTCGCCGTGGTACAGACGGTAGAATGCGCTCAATGATGCAACATCGCGACGCAATTGGAGAGGCTCAAGATGTTTAGTCACCTCTTCGTCGCCGATGATGCGGGCCACGCGGCGCTGCAACCTATCCAAAGCCTCGAGTAAGTACTTGGCAGAGCCATCCCACAGGTGCGAGCAATACTCCACGCAGGATCGTACTTGCATCTTGTATAGCAAGCACAGTTGATTTGGCGAGAAAAAACCTTATGCAGGACTCCGAGTTTCCGTGAAGCAGTTTTTATCACGCTTTCGATGTAGTTCTTCGGATTAAGGTCGCTGCGAACCTCCATACCGAGCGAGGTGATACTGCTTTGTAGCGTCAGTGTTGTGCCCTGAAGGGAGGGAAGGGTAAGGAACGGCGAAAGGAGACGCACGACACCTGAGTTTTCTTGGCATTAAACTAACAGCCAGTGACGCGCCACGCTTGTCCATAGCTTCACCCCATACATACGGCATGTACGAATTAACAACTTAATCAACTTATCGAATTCACCTAGTTTCTAGGTCACTGTCAACTGAAGGATAATAGCAGTGTTTAGTTCATTAAATTGGTTGAAAGAGGGCAAAGTGAATAGAATTGAGACAGAGATGCTCAAATGGTTGCTTGCTGTAATAGTGTAAGATTTGTAGGTTGTCCTTAAATAAATAAACATGTCACACTATTATAACTAACACACTATTACAACAACACATCAAATAATAGCCAACAGAACATGAAACATCAAAAATTGTGTTGTAATTATTAGTAGGTACCTTTTTTCATTTCATAGTCCGTAAGTAGATATAAACAATTTTTTTTAAGATTTTCAATAAACAAACAAAGCCGGGTCGACCATGTAGGTCAAATTGTTCCTGAACCTCTGGCTGAAATATCAGCAGTGATGGGACTGCTCCACTGGAACTACTGGGAATACACGACAAAACGTGATCTAAGTCAGTATTTAATTTGTTTACTGCGTCAGTATTTGATCCAGTGCCACTTGACAATAGATTTGTAGATCATCTGCGTAAAGGTGGTAGGAAGAAGTTATTTGTTCAAAATTTTATGAAAATAGAAAAGAGTAAAGGAGATAAAACGCCACTGTTAGCGACGCCATAAACAATTAAAATTTATTATGCAACAATAGCGGTCGCCAGCAGCTTCGCTCGCGTCTATATCGGTTATCGCGCCAAAAAGTATCCTATGTAATTCCTCATCAATAAACATTGTTAAAACCGTTATCTATAAATTAAATAATTGTAAAATAATAGCTAGGAACGCGGTATTAAATTGTCTGTTTTGAAAATAAATAATATATACTTGTACGTACATTGGATAAAAGTGATTGAACTTATAAATTTGTAATTTTTTAAATAAATAACGCTGTAGGGTATGCGCTTGTGTATGCTCGTCTTTTTAAATGATTTTTGCGATCACCCGCGATCGACTATTTTATTACTCGCATTCAAAAGCAGTTGCGCTGCCAAAACCGTCGCGAGCACCCGCATGTCGCATATTCGAAAGCTTTACACGTAACTTCGTCTCGAGTTGTTATTTTACCAGTCCTGGGTATCCCACCTACTTACGTCACCTACAGCTACCCTGAGGAACGCCAGCGGAAGTACCTATAGCATGAGGTATGCATGAGGATTTAGATCTTCAGTGCATATCCTCTGCTGGCGTCCAAAAAGGTAACTATGAAACCAATCAATTGCCGTTGGAGATATGTTAATAGAGCGTAAAATACCTAGGAGCACATCAAAATCCACATTTTTAAAAGCATTGCTAAAATCAAGTAGACAGAGAACAGTTAATAAGCCTTTTTCCATACCCCAACGTACTGGACTGAAAATGATTGAGGAGGTGATTATGACAAAGGAATATGGTAAGTTGATCATGGACTAACCGCTCAAGAACTTTTGAAAGAAATGGAGGGAAGGAGATAGGGCGGTAGTCGTAAATGGACACAGGATTAGATTTCATAGGAAAAGGAGTGATTTGGGCATCTTTCCAAGCTGAGGGAAAAACACTTTGTACGGAATAGTTATAGATATGGGAAATTACATGAAGGATATCATTAAGGATAGGAATTACCATCTTACGACCTAATGAGTCATAGCCCACTGTAGACGATGTTATAGACAGTATGCCCTTCTTATCAATCTGGGCATTGAGTAAAGAAACATGTAAGGTGACTTGTGATGGGAAGTGATGATAAGTAATTTAATGAAGCGACTTTTGTAGATTTGTCGAAATCAGACGTTGAAGCAAAATGTAAATTAGGTCAAAAAGTCACGCCAAACAAATTTATTCACTTTAACATCAACTGACTCACAAGTAAAGAGCGAGGAACAATCGATGCAACAGGTATCTTCGCGGAGTCTGTCGATATTCATACTACTAAAATTGCGAAGCATTAGGATATTAGGTTTAATTTTGGGCGGTGTAGCACAATTAAGTAATGGAATTCACTGCTAGCGCGCTCCTTCTTATGGGTTTTTCAAAAGAGGCATGAAGAAGGACCTTGCAAGTTGCATATTTGCATTTGGAGTCCACTTCTGTTTACCATCAGGTGGATTAGATTCATTTGGTAGAAATTTTTATAAAAAGAAAAATAATCTAAGTTGCCGAGCATGCAGGACTGCGATGAGGAAAGAAATATGTGAGGATCGCAGCCGTAGTAAGCGAAGAGAAGTAATCTCAGCCTATCCCTGTGGGAGAAGCCGAGAAAGGTGTAAATTTATAGTGCGTGTTAGCATCAGAATTAGTTTTAGTACTTTGTCATACTATCATTCATTTAATCTTCTGATACTTACAGTACTTATATGCATTGGTAAAACAGCAGTAGCAGAACAGCTTCGTGTTGCTGGATGCAGAATTCGGCTCCGTCTGTACCAAACTGATTCGGTCTTACAGTTTCTCCTGCAGTAAAGGCTCCTGTTTGAAAATGTTGCTGCATTTGAAAAAGCTTATAATATTTGGCTCCTTCTCTCCTGTGTGTGGCACTATGTCCTCGCGAAATCGCAAAAGCTATTTTGTTCTCTCAAAATTAAAGACTCTCTTAATAAACTTTTTTTTTCACAGCTATGAAGAAAACAAAAATAAGAAGTGTAGTGTTCAATCAAAATGACCAGAATTCGTGCTTGGTGTCTGAACCCCTGAAGGTCGTCTACCAAATTGCACAAATCACCTGTACCTCCCCAGTGATGTTCACGAAACGTTACGATAAATGGTACATGAGCGTCTCCCCTACAGTGGCTAAAGTACATTTTATCGTTATATTTCTACTGAGTAAGTATTATACCTATCTCATTAAAAAAGACACAAGTTCATGATTAGTTTGCGTCTAATCATCATATTATATCATAACAGCCTTTATAATTCCACCCACTGATGGGACACAAGGCCTCTCCTTGTCATCGAAGGAGGCTTAGGCTGTATAGTAGTCCACCACGCTTGTCCAATGCAGATTGGTGGACGAAGTATAAGGTGATGAATACCCCTTTGCTGATCCATTAGTCGCCTTCTACGACACCCATTGGAGGTGATGCTATTCTAATTAGTTTTAAACTTTCACGTTGCATGATTAATACGAGTAAAAACGGGAATTAACGCGATAAAATTACCTTTTAAATGCCTGACGTTTCAGCCGGGTTACACCGACCGTGTTCACAGGCGGACTGGAGAACAGCGATGTCTTCACTCCGTATGTGAGGTAGATTCATACTCGTCTACCCACAGGATGTTTCTTCTGCTACCGTCACACACCACACTTACTGTGTCCCTATTCTGTAAACCGACTGACGCGTCCGTATTCTGGCGAGTTCTCGTCTGCGTAATGTTTATCACTGGATTCCACGTCGCTGATAATTTGAAACCGTCTTCCCGATTGAAATTATCGTGTTTCTTAATTTCATCGCTTCACGCACGACTCTTGAATAAAAGTGGCGATCTGTGGAGAGGACTTGCGTATTGTGGAATTCAATCCAGTGATTAGTGCCTGCTTCGAGAAGATGTTCTGCAATGGCCGATTCGGTTGATTGTCGGATTTTCACAGCGGCGATCTGTTCTTTGACCCTTTCAGCAATAGTCCGCTTTGTCTGGCCTATATACGAACTACCGCAGCTGCAGCCGACTTTGTAAACGCCCGGAGTTTGTAGGGGCAAGTCTTGCCCCTACAAACTCCACAGTTCGCCACTTTTATTCAAGAGTCGTGCGGGAAGCCATTGAAATCAAGAAACACGATAATTTCAATCGGTAAGACGGTTTCAAATTATCAGCGACGTGGAATCCAGTGATAAACATTACGCAGACGAGAACTCGCCAGAATACGGACGCGTCGGTCGGTTTACAGAATAGGGACACAGTAAGTTTGGTGTGTGACGGTATCAGAAGAAACATCCTGTGGGTAGACGAGTATAAAGATACGAAGTGAAGACATCGCAGTTCTCCAGTCCGCCTGTGACCACGGTCGGTGTAACCCGGCTGAAACGTCAGGCATTTAAAAGGTAATTTTATCGCGTTAATTCCCGTTTTTACTCGTATTAATTGATGCTATTCTACTCTGCCAGCACGGCCAATCGGTGTTCGCCCTCAATTATAAAATAATATACTACATATAAAATCTTAATTCCTACTTTTTAGTTTAAATTTATGTACTCTTGAAGTCAGTTTTTGTATTTTTTTGCTAAAATTATCTTTTACATAGCATTTCGACTAATACTAGGTATATTTTATTTTGAAGCAAAAGGCAGCAATTCGATTAAAGATCTTCTAATTTTAAAAGCTGAAGAGTTTGTTTGTTTGGTTGATCGCTACAATCTCGGAACTACTTGTTCAAACTCAGACCAACAGACTTTTTTATTAGTGTGAAGGTTGAAATTGGAAAATTATTTTTGTGTTGGATAGTACATACGGTACGTACATACATACGTTAGAGAAACCGGCCAACCACTACTACCTTAAAAAGTAGCACTGCTAGGAAATTGATCAATGGTATCCATTGTGATTTTATTTGATTAGCGAAAAAGAACAGAGAAATCAGCTTCACTTGTTTTTATAAAGTGTGCACAGTAAAATTATATGACGCACAATCAAGAAATGGAATAGCCTAAAACTATATGCATCGCTACGTTTTCTCGCACGGTTGGTAGCTACTTAATAAATATCTTAATTCCTTTACAGACGTCAACGCTTTAATTGGTTTATTTATCGACCTCAGCGTGGATCCTCCAAAATCAACTAGGACGCACACGTCTATAAGAACACTCGTATGGATCACGCAATTAATATTTACGATGCTATATGTAGGTACATGTACGTACCATGGGCCGGCAAGGATGAGGAAAATCATTCACTGCTTGAATAAACTTCAAGAGGTAAAACTATTTGATACTAAAGAAAGTTATAGTCCAAATCCGTTTTGTACGTTCTTATCAAATTTTAAAGCATTTCTGAAATTCTTATGGAAATTGAGTTCTTATGGTACTATAAACTGTACCTACTTTAACGTATAACAGAAATAACGTACCGATAAAAGTAATTTGTTCAGAATCGGCTTCTGAATCGTTACAATAAAAAAATAATACCTACAAAAATGATCCAAAAACAATTCACTGTATTTTAATAAATTTTACTTTATAAAATGGTATGACATTAACATAAATCTACGTGGGCATCACACAGCGACCTATTTTAAAATAAAATTGATTAATTTGGATACGCTATTTGAAAAATTTACAAATATATATCATAAATACACGAATAATAGTAAAATTATTATGCATACATAAGAAATAAATACTAGTATCTAAGTACATACAGGGTGTAAAAGACATGAACAGTCAAACGAGAACCATGTATTCTATACATCAAAATAAGACATATTTAAAAAAAAAATTGCTGGGAAATGATTTTTATTTTTTGCCGTTAAAAAAAATTGCAACTGTACCGCGCAATGTAAAGCGCTCAACTCGCAAAACCGCGATAATTTTGCCAGACGGCGGCGGCCCCGTTCGTTAGTGTCCGTGCGCATCGAGTGAGCTACATTGAACGCTAACGTTTTTAAGCCATTTTTTGTTATGAAATACTAAGAAAAATGATGATGTTTCTTTGAACAATAATTAAGAAATAATGTATAGAAAACGTTTTCATAAAAAAAAATAAAAAAAAAATATGACTTTGACCTTCAATAAAATCGTAACTATCAATTTCCCAGGTATAGTCTAAAGGAAGCAAAATGTTATGATGGTGAGCAGAATACATGGTTCTCGTTTGACTGTTCGTGTCTTTTACGCCCTGTATATAATAAATATGTCAAATTTCTAGTTTATACTTGTGATAAATACTAGAAAACTTGTATCGACAAATGCTTCTATAATATTAACACGCTTATATTAGTTTCACGTGTATGTTTGTAACTCCTGTATGTTTGTATGTGACTGACTCGTTTGAGCTCGATTTTGACCCACTTTAAACGGTCAGATTACATTTAAACTTTATAGACTTATCATCAAAGACCGATGACATTACAATAAATCGATAAGCCTATCCCATTAACCTGATTAGAATCTCCAGGACTAATAAATTAAACGTTTGGAATGTTAGTTTAGTTATACGTCACTAGATGGCGTTGTCATTGTTAAGTTGGCGGTGTTAAGAATTTTTTAAATAATATAAGTACTTTCATCGGCGGTTATAATTCGCACTAAAATTGGATACTAAAATAATAGTTAAAAAAAAACTAAAAATCACGTTTTTATAATAAATCGGACTCAAAAATTAAAAATAACTTTTTAGTAAGTATATAAATGATGAACGAAAAGTATAAATATATTTAGAGAAAAGCATGGGGTACCTAATTTAATTGTAATGATCGAATATTTTCAAGAACTAATGTCATTGAGCACCTCACGCTTTTCTCTAAATATATTTATAATTGTCGTTCATCATTTAGTTTCTATAATAAAAAGTGAATTTTCACTTTTTAGTACGATTTAATTCAAAAGCGCGATTTTTAGTTTTATTTTATAACTTATTTATAAAATAAAACTAAAAATCGCGCTTTTGGTGGACGGGACGAACTTTGATGTATTATTATCTAAGAAGATGAGAAGGCTACAGCTTCGGCGCGAAAAGACAATTAAGGAAGGAGAAAATTTGTGTTGCCGACAGGCAGCTCCAGCATTTTAACGACACTTCGTCTTGAACGAGTTGCCGACTTTACGATATTTGCGGACACAAACATTGAAGCAGAACTTTTATACAGATACATTAAGCTAATAAAAATAATATTTCAGATTAATAAGTCGCTAAGCCAGCCGCAGCCAACCAGTACGAGCATGGAATGCTTGTTACTGAGATCCGGTGCATGTATTGTGACAATATTGTGCCTTTTCAACTATTATATATTTATAATGACTTGCATATTGGCCAATCGTGATTGTAAGTAAAATATCAAGTATACTATTTTTTTATGTGAAATAATAATATTTGTCAATCAATTCCGGCAAAATTGGGCTAATCAATTATGGATTTATTGACGTGTCCTATCTCGAAGAGGGAGGGTAAAATGGACGTGGTACATTATTTCACTACCTACATATTCGTACAATGAATAGGAGCTTGTTCGTCAACTGCCCAAGTAGCACAAGAAGCAGTTTAACATATCACCTTTGGTGTAAATTGGAACATTTAGCTTTAATAACCACTTATTAGGGTTCAACCGTGATCTTTAACCAGTGAATTACACTTTGATCGTTATAATAGCATTATATAAGTAATAATGGATACTCTTGTTACGTTACTTGAGTAGAAAATGCTGTCAAAAATGCTTTCTTGCAGCATTTAGCAACTTTTAACATTGGCTGCTTAAGAGAATTTTAATGGTATAACAATATGATAATTGCTGTATGTAGGTGTCGGGTTACACCGTAAAAATGCTGGTTTTAACAGTTCCTTAGTGAACTATCGTACAGCCTAAAGTATCAGTTTGGTGTAAATTTACAATGATTTAATTCCAAAAGTGGCGTATCGGTTCACCTAAGTTCTATTACGCAGCATTTATGGAGTCGCCATTTTATTATTCTTTTCACCATTATATAATATTGTTTTCTATGATTTATTTATAATCAATGCGCTTTATTTATGTTAACTATATACCTAGTGCCAATAATAATAATAACAAAGCATAATTTATGCCATTAAAAAGAAAACAGAAAAAAAAATATATGTTATACGAACATTTTTGTAACATATTTCCAATCAAAAATGTAATATATACGAGGCGCGTAAAAAATTTGCTATAAATTGATATATAGATTCACAGAAAACTCGCGTCCCCAATTGATTTCACGATATTAACGTGATAAACACTAACCAAAATATATATATAATTACACTTTGACACCATTAACAGTTCACAGACATCGCAGAATATTTAAAGACGATTGTCAAAATAATACACCAAAAATTTAAAACGGTGTTCTCGAAAACTTAAAGATGCATAAGATGACCGTGGAGAGCGTATTTTTAGTGCCGTCGCTGCTTAAGTGGTAACATGTGTCCTATTAAATTTCTGATACACAGCTTAGTGAACCATAATAACTCTAATATAATGCTACTATAATGCCGTTATAACGAAATGTGACCTAAATGTGAACTATAGGCTGTATAATTTGTGCCCATTTAAGAGTTATAAAGGCTGAGGATGCGCTGTAAACACCGTTATAACACCATCTTAAACAGCTCTTAGTAGCTAGGTATACCATAAGCCAGCCGCTGTACAGCCTTTATGTGCTACTTGGGTGGCCACTGTGAAACTCGCGAGCGCGCGCTATTTGGCACCTTCCAATTTTATCTTAGACAAACTTAGACAAAGAATAGACAAAGAATCAACTATCTATTTTTTTTTGACATCAACTGGCTTGTCGTATCGTCAAATCTGATGTTAATGTACAGTCAGTTACAGAATTTTTTATGACTACACAAAAGTAAAGTTAAAATAAAATATGAGAGAGATGATGATAACTTTTTGATAATCTTGTACAATTTTCTATCCTCTAGTTTAAGAAGTTGAGGAGTAAAACCTGTGGAATGTTTAAATTTACAATATCCTAAAGAAATTGTATGATCTTACGACACACAAAATTCTGCAGTTTTATTATACTTTCCAGTATACTCAGCTGGGTTGTACTCGTGTTTCTACTACATCGGATACATAATGCAGTTCATGAAGTTGTCATTCATCTACACAGTATTAGAAGGATATAAGACTTTAAAATTGTTGAATGACCATTTCGAATACATATCGTTTGCTCAGAAAGTGAACCGTGAGTATTACTCGTATATTAAGTAAGCTATTTTGGTCACTGTCCAGTTTTATTCACGCCCGCTGTTAATAAAAAGAAGTTCTATTTTTCTTTGTTTTGGTTCTCTTTTTATTCATTATTACAATTTTCATTAGTCTACTGTACATTTCTTTTCCATCTTAATTTTACTATTTTTATATGTTATTCAAACTACATTTCCTTTACTTTTTTGTTATTGTCTATTTGTTACAATTACAATGCTATTGTAATTGCTAATTTATTTTATGCTGATACATGTTTTTCGTCTATTACAATATTTACTGCAGTTACAATATTGTTTTTAATTATAATTAATTTACAATTTGCTATTTCAGTTTTACAATTTACTCTTATTTTGTTTTACATTTTGTCTTGTTTTAAATTCACTTTTAAAATGTTGGATTTACACAAAAACTTTAATCCCCTATTTTTTACATTTAAGGGTGGAATTTCGATGAATCTTAAAATATTTCTTTCTTAATTTCTAACCGAAAGGCCAATTTCCATTTTTTATATATTTTACGTAAAATGACGTATTTGACCACAAATAACATTCATCCCCTATTTTATACCCCTAAGGCTAGAATTTGGAGCAGTCCTTTTTTTCTTGAAAAATTTTTTGGAAGTAAAAAAGGATTTCTCGAAGATTTTACTTGAAAAATGACGGATTTCCATACAAACTTTAACCCCCTTTATTACCCCCTTAGAGGTTGAAGAATCCTTTCTTAGTGCACCCCTAGACCTCATAAAGAACCTACACGTCGAATATGGTATCTCTAGACCCAGCGGTTTGGCATGTGCGTTGATATATCAGTCAGTATTTGCTGCTTTTCACAATGTATTCGTAGATTCATACTTTATTACAGATGGCGATAAATTACCAGTATTCACATTACTTCCCGCTGTCAACCCGAACGTACCAAAGATGGATGTAAAATCTATCAACTCATTTGTTGCTATGTACGATGTCGTGATGAAAGTTGTGAGAGATATCGATAGAGCGTTCGAATATGAGATTCTGCTGGCTTTCATTACCTACTGTATTGATCTTATATTGACACCTTACAACCTCATAGTGAATATCAGTAAGTACTCTATGCCAAATATATACATTCATTCAAAAAAATATCAGGAATGGATGATTTGTTTATGGTTCCAAATGCAATGTTTTTTTTTTGTTAGATTGACACAACTGTTATCCATTTTGGCGCGGAGTTTTGGTTGCATCTGTTATTTAAATTCACCACAGTGCTGTTTTTAAGTTATATCATATCTAGTATTATTGCAAATTTCATAATGGACAAACACATCGAAAAAAGAGTTTGTCGTAAATTTTGCATCGCCAATGGTATTTCGTGTTAGGAGTCACTGAAAATGTTACAAAAGGCTTTCTGTGAATCAACTTTATCAAAATCACGTGCTTATGAGTTCAAAAGCGGTCGAAATATGATGGAAGATTTGCCTTTTTCTGGTAGGCCATCAACGTCTGCAACTGAAGTTAACAACGCAAAAGTGAAGGAAATAGTGACTGAAATACGCATTCAACTTTAAAAGAGATATCTTGTGAAATACAGAGAGCCCAACTTTCTGTTTCTCACGAGTCAATCCGTACCATTTTAAATAATCACTTGGGTATGAAACATGTTGCCGCTCAGCTAGTCCCAAAAGACCTGATTTTTCATCAAAAACTCAATCGCATGTGAGTCGCTCTGAGAAGATGCTAGAACTATTCAAATCCGACGCCGTCTTGGTGGAGCGGTCAGTATAGCTGGCTACACATCAAGCGGTCCGGGTTCGAGTCCTGGTAGCGACAAATTATTCTTGTGATGAACACGAGTATTTGTTGACGAGTCATGGTTGTTTATATATTTATTTTTAGTTTATTTATAAAAATATCTAAAAATATTATGTATATTCAAAAAAAAATCCGTTATCTAGTATCCATAACACAAGTTCTTAATGATACTTACTTTGGGCTAGATAATTGGTGTGAGCGTGGAAATATATTATTATTATTATTAACATTCATGATACGCATTGTGACTGGTGACGAAACATGGTTTTACCAGTTTGACATGCAAACTAGTCAACAAGCTTCGGAGTGGCGCCTTCCAAATAAGGTTCCAACTTCCAACTGAACTGAAACCATAAAACCAAGCCCAAGACGATCAAAACTCAAAGTCATGTTGGCTGTTTTCTTTGGCTCTCGCGGGGTTGAGCTTATGCCGAAAATAGAGGTTAAGCTACTTAATTAGACCTACGACGAAAGAATGTGGTCTTCAATATTGAAGATTACTTTGAAAACGAAACTTCTATAAAAAATAGTCTTTCAAAGAAATAAGCTTGAATTTTGGGGCTTATTTCTTTGAAAAACTATTTTAAATTTCGCAATAAAGACAAAAAATCGTATCTTATGGTATTGGGGATATGAAAGGCAATAATTTGGGAACATGGCGCGTAAAAGATTTTCAATGTACTTGTGTTCTATTCTAAGGATTTTATAAGTACCTAAAATCCTAACCTAACGATGTCAATCGGTCATAACAGCCTTTATAATACGACCCACTGCTGGGACACAAGGCCTCTCCTTACCATCGAAGGTTTAGGCAGTAGTCTACCACGCTTGGCCAATGCGGACTGGTGGACGGAGTATAAGGTGATCATTACCCCTTTGCTAATCCATTAGTCGCCTTCTACGACACCCATTGGAGGATAGAGGGTGATACTATTCTACTCTGCCAGCATCACACGGTTAATCGGTGTACGCCCTCAAATTATAAAATAATATACATACTACATACATCTACTAATAAATTCTTAATTTCCTACTTTTTGTTTAAATTTGTGCAGTCTTGATGTGAGTATTTGTATTTTTTTGCTAAAAGTATCTTTTACATACCATTGTGATTGAATTGTGACGATATTACCTGAATATCGTGATTTTTAAAATAACGTAATTGTCACTTTGCTTACATTGTGTATTGATTTAATTTGTTTTCAAACTTATTTAATGAAATATGTCGCGTTTAGCTCTTGCCTTTACTATTCTAAGTTGGATTAGCATAAAATCAGTATTGAGATTATATTCAAGAATAAGCCTGGATTCTAAGCTAGAAACAACCAAAGCTCTCGGGATCAAACTTAGTCCCTCGACTCAAATTCCCTTTTTCCAATAATTGTTTAATTTAGTATTATATCGTTGTTGAATCTATTGTTTTGAGATTTAACTTGGACTTATCTAATACAAGATAAAAACTTTCAACCGGGCAATAAGGCGAAGAAAGTACCTACCTCGACCGCTGTGCTCGACCGTAACAGCTACACGAAAAGGTTCACCCTTGTTTGCGATAACAACATTTGCGCTATTGATCAAAAAGTATAATGTTCATTTTATGTATTGTTCATTTCATCGAATGCTCAATTGAACAATAGGTTAGCGAGCGAGCGAAGGGACGAGCGAGTTATGTTGACATGAACACAGCGCACGAGCCGAGCGAGCGAAGCGAGCGTGCCGCGGTAGCGGCCGGCGAGTGTTAGAAGCGACTTTAGGGCGTTTCCATTGAATTATTACTGAACTGAATATTCGATACGATCTTTCGACCAAATCATTATAAGTCAAGTTAAACATTAGGTTAAATAAAATTAGTTCATTTGAAAATTCGGTAAAATGACTTAAATTAATAATAATTATTATGACTTAAAGAAATAATAATTATGCTAAATAAAATTCTACCAATTAAATATTCGGTCAAAAGAATAATTATGCGATTTGACTTTATTGTAACTAAAATTAGGTGAAACTATTTTTGACTAAACGTTGTTATACCAATCAAGGTTAAACCACACGAAAATGGTCTCAAGATATTATCTACATTATTTATTGTACGCTGTGAACCGCAGTGACAGACTTAAAAAAACGCATACTTACACAATGTAACAAATACACAAAATTTAATGCTAATTTAAAGTTATTATATGTTTACCTCATTTCTTATTATAAATACTTAATTTATTTCTTACAGAGGGAGAAACGCACGTAGCGCTCTTGATAATGCAAAGTATTTGGACAGTCTTGCACGTCGTTACAATCGTATCTCTCGTAGAACCTTGTCATAGAACGAAGATGGAGGTCAGTTAAATAATAAAATTGATGTATTTATAATTTTAAGTTTATATTAAATTAAAACACGACAAAATCAGTCGATTGTTCATTACCACAATTGCACTTTATGATAAAAATAAAGTCTATGCCAAACTCCACGACAGATATCTTAAAGTGGAAGCCAAAGATTGTCTGTTTTGTCTAAACCTGACGCACTATTTGTCGCATGAAATGAAATGAAATTTCAAGAATATTGAAAATTTTTGAACTGTATTTAATCTATGAAACAAGAACAATACTGTAATCTGTGGGAAGAGCAGACAGAAGGGCCTTAAGCATTTGATTTTTTTATAATACGAGATAGCAAAATAAGCGAAAATAAGAAAGGCAGTGGACCTTACCCAGACGACCCTACATATTATCTATCCTCGTGGCGGACCCTGGTAACGTGGTGGGGAAACTTTTTCCGGCGGGTGTGTGCCTTTTGATGTTTCCGCTTGGCATTCGAAGTCACATGCCATCGTCGAGTTGTTTTTGTTTTCCCACCACGGCTAGTTCCGGACGGCCCCTTTTCAGGGCCACGACCGCGCCCGAAGTCAGGAAGACGCGCCAGGTCGAGCAGCCGTCGGTGAGGAGGCAGCCTATAAGGCCGGCGTCGGCCAACGGCTCACAGGGGCTGGCGTTAGTCGGTAGCTCCTGAGGGCTGCTGGCCACCAATTGGTGCACAAAGGGCAAGGTTGGGATGGTCTCGGTGTAGTTGCGCTCACGTGCGCCGATCCCGAGCCGTCCCGCAATAGCGCACTGGAGGTCAGGCCGGGGAGGAGTTTAGTGGGTATGGAGGGAACGCCTTTACCTCGAGTCCCACATATCCCCTGCGGTTGGCACCAACCCGCAGGGACAATGCGTAAATGCATTTGACCTCCCAGTCAACAAAATAAAGGTAGTCTTTGCAACAAACAATTCATTCAATCATCTATTGAATTATTTTCATGACTAATTTTCGTCTACTGCTTAGTTTTAACTGCTGAACTTGTTAATAAAAATGTTTTTTGTGATTTTTAACTTAGCCAAACTACTTCAAACAACTGCTGCTTGTAATCATAACCATATATTTTTGTCTCACAAGCATCTTTTTGCATTTGCAGATGGATCGGACAAATCTTCTGGTGAGCAGGATGATATCGTCCACCGATGACCAGAGCATCTCCACTCCTCTGGAGAAGTTTGTCCTGTACCTGAGTCTCAACAAAACCTGCTACTCTCCTTTGGGGGTGTTTACTATCTCTCGCCCTCTGATTGCTTCGGTTAGCGTTTTAATCATTGATGATGACTTAAAAAAAATATAGACAGGTTATAAACGAATGTATTTTAAAGCGGCGCAAGTAATCCTTTATCTACGTATTGTTATTTAAGATACTTCTTCGCGAAAAGAAAGTGGCAAATGATTAAGCAAACCTGTTATTAGAAAGAGATAAATATACCTCATGAGTTACTACGTATCGATTACTGCTTAGCGCTCATTGGCGCGAGCGCGCACTGTTACTGATAACAGCCGATGTTCGCGGATTGGATAACTAAATGAAATTGAAATGGTATTAATAAAAAAATACTTTCGAATGAAATTACACGTTTTTCTTGTCTCCATCAGTGGCAATGTAATTGTACACCACCTAAAAACAAAATAAGGCATTTTTAGAGCGATAACTCATAGCGTTGCAATGAAATGAAGTCGACCGGCCGAGATGCGAGAGCGTTCCCAACTGAATGCTTAACCGGCAATTGCCTGACTTTTTCTTTGGCATACTCGAGCGGGTGCGAAGTGCCTATACTTTGTTCTTAGTTGATGTTTAATTACTTACGTTGTTAGATTGGAATTGAAAGGAATCGACGGCGACCAAAAATTAAATGCACCAGTATGCGAGTAATGCGCATGTGTGCGTGACAATTAGTACTGCTCTATGCACAGTTGCTGTCTTTTCAAACTGACTGACAGGTCGACCTAGGCCGCCAGCGTGTACGTGAAATGGTCTCGTCTATCTATCTCGCTCTAATACGCGTTTACTCTTTCTCTGTTACAATGCCAATCTACAGTTTCTATATGTATTGTTTGTATACAGATTTCTGTAGCACTTTTAGCAAAATTACTGATGATTCTCATAAATACTAGGAAATATCGAATCGAATAGTCGCTGCGTGAATTGTGGACGAGATTGGTGGAGACATATATCTGGATGTTTTCACACGAAATCACTGATCGATTATGATATTTGGGATCAGACAACTGAAATAACATTAGGACCAGGGACAGGCCAATGATGATGATGAACAAGAGTAATAATGGCTTCCCAGATTTTAAGTATTTTTCTCTTCTCCTTCTACTCTACTCCCAATTTGTATGATTTTTTTAATGAAATAACATGAAATTAAATTAAATGAAATCAAATTAAATTAAATTAAATCAAACTATACGAAACGAAATGAAATGAAATGACATGAAATGAATTAAAAAAGCTCTTTATATAAATGGACTTTGCTAAGTACTTTAAATCGTCAAAACCCTACCACCAATTTGGAAAGAATTTATGTTTTTACTTAAATAATTATTATTATAAGAACCTGTTGATTATGAGAACGTATTATAAGAGCCTAAGAACATGTTTTATTTTTATTAGCACTAAAACGCCGTTTTCTTACCACCACAGATCGCTGGCAGTTTGACCACATACCTGGTGATCCTGGTGCAGTTTCAAGGTCAAGACGCCGGAGAGTATTGATGACAGCTGAGAAGTGAACTTACTCAACATGAAATGACCCATAATAGCATACGCGGAAAGTATCAATTCCATATCACCAAGTGGAAAGTAGATCTCAAAATGTGAACGAGTGTTTAACGCACTTTCATGACGTCATTGGCAGTACGAATTTTATATTGGTAATTAAAAAAAAATTCTGACTGGATTTGATTTTGTGCAGTATAAGTCGTTATTTTGATGTACATGCAACAGCCCATAATTTATTTGTTATGGTTTAGGAAAGCCAAAAGGTAGAAGAGAACGAAGGTTTTTAATTTTTTCATTTTGCATTTTTGCATTTTTCTTAACACGCATTAGTTTCACCTGTATGCTTGTCACTCCTGTATGTTTATATGTAACTGACTCGTTTGGGTTCAATTTTGACCAACTTTAAATAGTTATATTTCATTTAAACTTTATAGACTTATCAAAGACCGATGACATTACAATAATTCGATAAGAATATCCCATTATCCTGATTAGGATCGCGAGGACTAATAAATTAAACGTTTGGAATGTTAGTTCAGCTATACGTCACTAGATGGCGTTGTCATTGTTAAGTTGGCTGTGTTAAGATTTTTTTTAGTAGTATAAGTACTTTCATCGGAGGTATAATTCGCAGTCGGTAGGGAGCGACAGGCACCCTCGGGCATGTCGCTCCCTACCGACACGGACGCCCTAGGGACGCTAGGCGGTCGAGAGACTCCCCACGGGGGAGATGCTCGGTCGCCCAGTAATCCCCTAGGAACGTCCGACCTACAGGCATGAGGACCCCCAAGGTCTTCGCCTTCTTAAAACCCGGTGACGCAGAAAATGTCATCAGAGACAATCTGCAATAGTATTAAAAAAAAAAAAAAAAAAAAAAAAAAAATATATATAATTCGCATTAAAAAGTGGATAGTAAAATAATAGTTTTAAAAACACGCTTTTAGATTAAATCAAACTAGAAACTAAATGATGAACGAAAAGTATTACTGTTATTTAGAGAAAAGCGTGGGGTGCTCAATTTAATTGTACCGTTCGAATATTTTCAAGAACTAATGTTATTGAGCATCTTCTATCTATAATATAAAAATGAATCGCTGAATGTGTTGGTAAGCGCAAATCTCGAGAGCATCTGAACCGATTTCGCTAATTCTTTTTTTATAATATTCCTTGAAGTGCGAGGATGGTTTTTACGGAGAAAAAAATAAAATAAAAGTATTGTTTAATTACATAATGTAATTGTTGACTTATTAACTTTCTTTATTCTGCTATTCGGGACAAAAAAATAAAGAATAGACTGTTAGGCGGTACGAAGTTCGCCGTGTCAGCTAATAATAATAAAACTTTTCGTTCATCATTAGTTTCTATACTAAAAAGTAATTTTTCACTTTTTAGTCCGATAAATGTGTGTTTTTTAGTTTATTTTAACTATTATTTTTTAATATGAAACCTGTATGATACCGTAACTAGTGGCACATTGATAGCTTATTTGTAAGTAACCGTTGACATTCATAACATGTAAACATACGAATTGTAATTATATTATAATTAGTTCAATCTCACTATGTCCTCTCCATTTTTGTTGCATGGAATACCTGGTACTCTTTATTCTGAGTAGTTCAATTTGGATTTAGAACTTGAACTAGTCAGAACAAATCTTCTCAGTAGTCCACCATCCATATTTCGAAGTTTAATGTTTTTGGGTGAGTCTAGTGCAGTCTTTCTCAAAGTGGGCGATAACGCCCCCTTGTGTTAGAGGCCTAGAGGGGGGCGTTAAGGACCCAGAAAAAAATAGGAGGCGTTGGCGTAGCTTTTATATGTTTTAAAATTTAACATTAAAACCTACCTACTGCTCAATATCGAATAATTAGTGTATGTTTCTGCCCTGTATGATGGTATAAAAACTATTTGTATGATAGCCCGTACGCCGTACGCAATCAAGTTGTGTTAAATAAATGAGTTTGTTCGTGTTTGTGTAATTAAAGTAATGAAATTGTGGTTTTAAGTTTTAGGAGTGTATAAAAAATATAGGGGCGCTGAAAAATTATTGATTTTCAAAGGGGGCGGTAAAAGAAATAAGTTTGATAATCTCTGGTCTAGTGTGTTATCTGCATGGCTTTTTATGACAAGTCCAACGGAACTACTGGGAATAAAAAAATATCAGTAGTTCCATGGGACAAATATGCACTGGAACTGACTGGACCTAGTAAGAATGGTCGCCTTGTATCTAATCTGAAATAAATGTATAAATATAAATGTCTCAAATAATGAAATATAGCTATTTGAAATAAATGAAAATAATTTATTTATTTATTTAGCCAACAAAACTTACACTAACCGAAAAATTTTTTTAAACATTATTGAAAAATAATAATAAATGCATAGGTCACACAAAAAGTTTCCGGAACTGGCCACTAACATAAACAATATTTAAAAATTGGGAGTGGTCTCCACTTGACTTTCTTGTATACCGGAAACGACTCAAAAGTCGATATAAACCTTATATTTTGATGTCATACATGCATGTTAAATTTTAGTCACCCATCCGAGTACCGACCGCGCACTTGGTTGCTTAATTTTCGTGATCGACGACTCAAAAGTTGATAGAAACAGTCAAACGAAAACTATGTATTCTGCTCACCATCATAACATTTTTTTTCCTTTAGACTATACCTGGGAAATTGATAGTTACGATTTTATTGAAGGTCAAAGTCAATTTTTTTCATATTTTTATGAAAACATATTCTAAACATCATTTCTTAATTATTGTCCAATGAAACATAATATTTTTTTTAGTATTTCATAACAAAAAATGGCTCCAAAACGTTAGCGTTCAATGTAGCTCACTCATTGCGCACGGACACAAACAAACGGGGCCGCCGTCTGGCAAAAATATCACCAAATATTTTCCGAGTTGCGTGAGAGTTGAGCGCTTCACGCTGCGCAGTACAATTTGCAATATTTTTTAACACCAAAAAATAAAAAATATTTCCCAGCAATTATTTTTTGAAATGTGTCTTATTTTGACGTATAGAATACATGGTTCACGTTTGACTGTTCATGTCTTTTACACCCTGTATATTTGTCAAGTATTATGAGTGGCCATATCTAAACAATGACTAATGACAGGAAAACAGCACTTTTCGCCATGAATAGAGGTTCGGTATAAGACCTATATTTTGGTCTGAAAGAAATTCCAAGGATTGCGCACGTCTTATTTCGACTGGCGACTTATTCCACATAGAACAGCTTGTACAGTGAACAGTTTTTTGTAAAATTTAGAGAAGTGTATAGGGGTGATTAAACGGAGAGTCTCCGACGACCTTCGCTTTTAAGCCAATGTTCTGTAATACACAATGTTAGGGTCCTAGCTACGGGACGATAAATAAAAGAGGACTGTATTTCTATAGGTTACTTATTGGTTCGAAAATAATATATAATGAACGCGAGCGAGACACGGCCGGTGCCTGAGAAGAGGTTGCGCTGAGTCACAGATTAGAGAGTATATGTCTAAAGACGCTGAGTAGTGTGTGGCCGGTGCCGGCCAGCCGGCGATGTCGCCTGCGCGCCCGCAGCCTCCGAAGACCGCCGAGCGCTGCCGATGCCTCCCGAAGGCATTTACGCGCCAACATACTCCCCGGGTTGAAGAGTGGTCTTCAATGAAGTGGAAGGGGGCAGATGTTGTTGAACGCCCTTCGTATGGTGCCCCTCTTCGTCTTAAGCTCAGCCACCCTCGATACTCCATCCACGCCAGGGTAGGTCGTTACAACACGACCCAAAGACCACAGCAGGGGTGGACTCTTGTCTTTAATGAGCACCAGGGAACCAGGCCTCACATCTCCTGTGGAACGGAACCATTTCGTCTTTGTCTGTAGCAGAGAAACATATTCATTATGGAACCGTCGCCAAAAATGCTGCTGGATGTACTGGATGCGTCTCCACCGGTCCAAACGAGAAATGTTGACGTCAGCCACCTGTGGGTGAGGTACAGTTAACAGTGGTCGTCCAATTAGAAAATGAGAGGGAGTAAGAGCCGAGAAATCTTGAGGGTCTGAAGAAAGAGGGGTAAGAGGGCGTGAATTTAGAACGGCTTCGATAAGAGCCAAGCAAGTACTCATTTCCTCAAAAGTAAGATGCGTCAGTTGCAAAAGTCTTTTTAGATGGTGTTTGCATGATTTGACTGCTGCCTCGGCTAAAGAATTGAAATGTGGCGAGTAGGCAGGGGTGAAAATGAATTCAATGCCCTCCTGCACTATCTCAGAGGCAACATTGGAAGTGCGAAGAAATCTTTGCATTTCATTCGCTGCACCAACAAAGTTAGTACTATTATCGGACGTGATGCTTGGAGGTTTGCCTCGACGCGCCACGAAGCGATTCAAGGCGGCCATATAAGCTTCGGTGGTGAGGTCCGTAACAAGCTCCAAATGTACAGCCTTAACTGCTGAACAAACAAAAATGCACAAATAAGTTTTTAAGAGCTTACACCCACGACCTTTCCGGTCGGCTATCATTACTGGGCCCGCATAGTCTACGTTACAATTTTGAAAAGGGAATTCTAATTTTGTTCGAGAAAGAGGGAGCTGCCCCATTATAGGTTGTACATTTTGAGCTCTATGTCTGTAACAAACCACACATTTGTTAACAATAAATTTTGATAGATTTTTGCCTTTAAGAGGCCAATAAGTTTGACGAATGCTGGCTAAAAGAAGTTGAGGACCGGCATGTAATAATTTTTTATGTTGCATTTGAAATATAAGCTTTGTTAGGGGGTGCGAAGAACATAATAAGATAGGATGTTTAGTATTAAAATCGTAGGGGGAATTATCAAGCCTCCCGCCCACGCGAATGAGATCATTGCTGTCTAAAAAAGGGGTTAAAGAAATTAATTTATTTTTGCGAGGCAATGTCTTATTTGATTTAAGAATTTTATATTCATCTGCAAACATTTCAAGTTGAGCGCAGTGTAAAATAAGTTTTAATGAATTTTGTAGTTCTGTTAAAGAGAGATTGCCACACAATTTATTATTTTTATGTTTTAAATTATGCACAAATCTACATAGATATGCTACAATTCTTTGTAATTTAGTGAAGCTGGAATACTTAGTTAATAATGATGAAATTGCAAGCATGTTAATGGAATAAGCGCTACTACCACTATGAGGATGAACTTCAATATCACTACCACTACTGCTAATGATATGAGTCACTACTTCAGGCAGATCATGTCTCACGACATGGGGCATTGTGGGCCACTCATTTTCATTTTTTAACAAAAATGAGGGTCCAGTCCACCACAAAGATGTATCGCCTATGGCATCAGCTCGTAAGCCTCGTGAGACAAGATCCGCTGGGTTCTCCTTCGACGGTACATAGCTCCAGGTATGACTACAAGTACTCTCTTGTATTTCGTTGACTCTGTTTCGCACAAATGGTTTTAGCTGAGTAGGTGGAGTAGACAGCCAACCTAAAACTATTGTGGAGTCACACCAAAATCTACATTGATTTAATTGCAGCGAAAGCGAAAGCGAGTCCATAACCTTAGTACACAGTCTTGCACCCAGCAAAGCCCCGCACAGTTCAAGTCTGGGCATCGTTGTAGGCTTAAGAGGCGCAATGCGATTTTTTGAGGCCAAAAGCTGTACGCGCATTGACCCAGTATTGGTATTATAAGACCTAATATATAGACACGCGCCGTATGCCTTTTCGGATGCGTCAGTAAAGACATGAACCTCATGAACAATAGAGTCTTCACACAAAACCCACCTTGGAATCTGTAATTTATTTAAATATGGTAATGAATTTTCAAAAAGTGACCATAAGACACTGACTTCCTGGGACACTAAGTCGTCCCAATCATATTTATCTAGCCACAAGCGTTGCATGATAATTTTTGCCTCAACAATGCATGGGCCAATTAGGCCTAGAGGGTCAAAAATTTGGCTAATTATCGATAAGATATGACGTTTTGTTACCTTTTTTGTCGGTTCTATGTATATTGAGAATGTAAGTAAATCACTGTCACAAATCCAATGAAGACCTAATGTTTTAGACTGAGAGTTATTTAGACCATGCTCAGAAAAGTCAATCGAGTTAGTGAACTCTTCAAGATTAGGGGATGTGATTTGTGACAGGATCTCGGGACAGTTAGACTTCCACTTGCGTAACTTGAAGTGAGCAGAGGCGAGGATGGAAGTAACTTTGGTAGAAGTGTCAATTACTTCTGAAATTGTTCTACCGCTATGGAGATAATCGTCTACATAGAAGTCACGTTGTATGGCTAACTTGACGTTATCATTTTCTGCCTTATCCGCTAATCTTGTTAAGCATTTAGTAGCCAAATAAGGGGCTGAGGCAGTACCATAGGTAAGGGTGTTTAGGGTATACGTTTTAAGAGGCTCATTTGAATTGAACCGAAAAATGATTTTTTGTAAGGGTCGTTGCGTAGGGTTAATTTCTATAGCCCTATACATTTTTTCGATGTCGGCTGATACGACATATTTATGCAGGCGAAAACGAATTAAAATTGAAATAAGATCGTCTTGAACGACGGGCCCTACCATTTGTATGTCATTTAATGACAGTCCTGAAGAGGTAGGAGCGGAAGCGTCGAAGACTACACGGAGTTTAGTAGTGGAGCTAGACTCCCGAACGACTCCGTGGTGGGGAATAAAATAAGTGGCTGAAGAGCCTTCGTGCCAAGGGCCATCATTTGAATCTAAGGTCATGTGACCTAAAGATTCATATTCCCGCATGAATTCCATGTATTTTATATTAAAAGAGGGATCACGTTGAAAACGCCTTTCTAGTGATAGAAAACGATTTTTAGCGTGTTCATAAGAGTGTCCCAATAAACTTGGATCTTTCTTTAAGGGCATGGAGACGACGATACGACCGTCATCTCTGCGAAAGGTTGTATCTAAAAAATGTTTCTCACAAGATCTCTCTTCGAGAGACTGGGAGTGTTTAGGGGAAATTTGATCAAGCTCCCAAAATTGAGTAAGGTCGGGAGATGATGTTGAATTTACAAAATTGCAAGATAATGTATTGTTATTGGTGTGTGATGTTATGTTACCAGAGACTAACCAGCCAAATTTGGTCTCACACAACCTCGGTAAGTTTTTGCCTAAATGTATGGAATTGTTTCCTAAGACATTCCAAAATACTTCCGCTCCTACTAGGATGTCAATTACCGACGGAATATTAAAATTCGGGTCAGCTAACTTAAGACCTGTAGGTATGGGAACATGAGTAACATTCACAAATGAAGAGGGCAGTAGCTTAGTGATTTCGGGTAAAATATGACTAACTATCTCAATTTTATAATCACAGCATAAAGACTCTATTGTAAGCTTACAAGACTGTGTACTAAAAGAAGTATGGTTATTAATGCCTGTTACCTTGGTGCTTGTACCGCGTCGTGACAAACCCAGCGTGTCACATAAGCCCTGAGTTACGAAGTTGGCCGTACTACCATTGTCGAGCAGTAGCCGCGCAGTGTGCCTCTCGCCCGAAGCATCTAGCACGTTCACCAACGCTGTGGACAGGCAAATATGCGCAGAAGTAGTTGTAGCTGATAGTGTAACGCTGTCACTTGCAGAAGGCAAGGGATTCACAAAAGGCTCTGGGTTCGATGTTTCTAAATGCAAAAGAGTATTATGCCTCAGTTTGCAGTATTTACAATGAGTAAGTCTGCATTGTGTAGCAGTGTGACCTAGGCGTAAGCAGTTTAGACAGACGTGAAAATCCTTTGCTTTCTGAATTCGGTTTTCGATCGGCAAAGCCCTGAAATTTTCACAAGAAAATAGTGAATGATTTTGTGAGCAAAGCGGACAAATAGGGTAATATGATTTATTTTTGTTACTATTATTTTGTGTATTTTTATTTATGTTTTGTTGATATTTTTTGTTATTATTTAAGATTTTTGATTTAAAATTGTTTGTATTTAAGTTACTTGTATTATTTTGTAAAGATGAATTGCAATGACTGTTGTTTAAAGCTACTAATATATTATTATTTGAAAAATTTTGGTTTGATTCGATTGACTCCAATAAGTCCGCTTTCCTGCTAATAAAGGTACAAAATTGAGATAAAGTTGGATCTTCCGTTAAATTATTTCGATACTCTTCCCAGCCCCTACTAGTATTAATGTCCAACTTTTTTGTTAAAATGTAAATGAGAAGAGTATGCCAATGGTTGGTGGGTTGATTAAGAGTTGTAAGTGCCCTAACATTTTTATTAGTTACATCAACAAGGTTTCGGAGAGAAATACTGGATTCCCTCAATACGGGCTCAACATCAAATAATGCTTGCAAATGATTATCAATCAAAAGGCGATTATTATTAAAGCGCTCGCATAATAAGTCCCACGCAGTTATGTAATTATCGCCAATAAAATCTATGTTTTTAATAATTAAGGCTGCACTTCCCTTAAGTGATGCTCGCAAATAATGGAATTTATTTATATTATCTATTGAATTATTATTATGAATGAGCGAAGTATACGTATCTCTAAACTCGAGCCAGTATTGATAGTTCCCATCGAAAGTCGGTAAGTTAATTTTGGGTAAGCGAACAAAGTTGTTAGAATGATGTGCATTTGAGTCGTTAAGATTGGAGCCTGATACGGAACCTTTTGAAGTAGCACCGAGGAGGCTGCGGGCGAGCGCGACCAGGCTGAAGAACTGCCGCTCAAAGTCCTCGCGCTCGGCGAGCAGCGCCTCGGGCTCCTCCACCAGCAGCTCGATACTACCCTGTAACGCATCAAATTCGGTGTACATAGCTTGAAATTTTTCAAAGCGTTCCTCTAGGTCCAATTGTTGCAACTGAGAAAGGCTCGAGCCATTGTTTATTAAATTTAAATAATTACTAAAAATTGTCAGCTTTGACTTTAAAGAACTGCGCTTCTTAGTCAAGAGTTTAAGTTCAGACATTATGAATTATTTAGGTATATTAAGCAATAAGACTAAGAAAGAAGTATGCGAAGTGGCAAGAAAAAACTACGATAAAATGTGTAATAATAAAATTTGTACGCTACCGTAGAAAAAACATATGCGCAAAGCAATTATTGAATGAGTGCGAGCGAGAAAGAGATAGGTGCCGTTCTCACGAACACCTGTTCAATGTCAAGGTCAATGACAGCGCACTTTGCTTACGTTATTTTACTATGCAATTATGATAACTATATGACTGTGAACCTAATGAAAAGCGGAAAGTGCTGTTTAAAATGAAAATAAAGGGGAAAAAGGCAAAGACTTAGAAAAAATCGGCAAAAAGAGGGCAAAAATTACGATGTTTAGGGAAGTAATTGGAACGAACTCACGGTTTCCTGTACTATACTCCCAGTTAGGTGACATCAGTTTCTTCTTCAATGCAGGCTGTACGACGGTCGGTCCACGCTGGCACGGTCAAGGTCCACCAAGTGGCTATTCAGCAGTAAGACTCGGCGAAAATATTACTTCCAACAAAGACGGAGAGAGGACCATTTGTTAGGGTCCTAGCTACGGGACGATAAATAAAAGAGGACTGTATTTCTATAGGTTACTTATTGGTTCGAAAATAATATATAATGAACGCGAGCGAGACACGGCCGGTGCCTGAGAAGAGGTTGCGCTGAGTCACAGATTAGAGAGTATATGTCTAAAGACGCTGAGTAGTGTGTGGCCGGTGCCGGCCAGCCGGCGATGTCGCCTGCGCGCCCGCAGCCTCCGAAGACCGCCGAGCGCTGCCGATGCCTCCCGAAGGCATTTACGCGCCAACACACAATATATCAATATTATTACCATTCATAAAAGGCTTCATTTCTAATTCTTTGCCTGACATACCTTGAATATTTTGATGGGCAAAGTTAATAAAATGATCTAGATTTTTTATATGCATGTCGGGGATGTCGTCAGGATTTAGCTCGAATCACGATCTCACATACCAATGCTGAGTCCATTTATCACAAAGAGGAAAACCAGAGTAGTGCCTGGGACTTGTGACCCAGTGTGTAGGTTTACCTAGGGCACATTAAACATTGCACCGGCACTCGCCTTCACTTCTCTCTAACTATTATCACACAACTATCGGACATAGCTTCCACAAGCATTCCTAATACAACCATAGAAACGTCCGCACTCAGCGACGCCTCGAACCAGACTGAGCTCTGTCGAGCGCGCACCGCTGCAACAAAGGCACGCCCCACCACTATTCCGTCGCATCGTACGATAGCTCGTGCGGCGCTGACGTCACTCGCAATCCCTCGTGGACTATTTCTAATTAAAATAACAAATTCAATTACAATTAAACCTAATAATGTCATAGCGCCGTCATGCATAATATATCTGAAACCTCAAACTTTGAGTCCATTTTTTCAATGTAGTTAGTATTGCCAGAGTGCATTTTGTCTCTACGTTTAATTTGAAGAATTTCAGGAATATTCCTAATTGTCATTGCCTAAATATTGTCCAATTTGACTGCCCAATAGAGGCAAAGTTACTGCAAAAAAATTAGCGCGTTTAAAAATAAAATAACGTAGCGATTTCCTATTTGGTTTTCGTAATTATTACAAAACAAATATTAATCAAGTCAAATCAAATCAAATATCGTTCCTGTGATACCCGTAGGGGCACTGCAAACATTAATTACTTAAAATCTATAATCATATTAAACTCTTGCTATACAGTATAAAATAACTTAAATCAATCAATCTTTGCCAATTTATTTTTTATGAAATCATTTAAATCAATAATGTCACATTTTTATTATAATTTGTCTTATTAGAATATTAATATGTAGAGTACATCCATTAAGATCATTAATCTTGATAAGACGAAATTAAAAGTGGCCCTTTAACATTGTGAAAATTAAGTACCTAATTGCTGTCCCAGTTTGAGCGCACATTATTCAAGCTAAAGACAATGAAAGTTTTACCAAAAATCTTCATTGTTGTTAACTTAAAAAAAAGCTACGGAAAAATAAATCCGTCATGTTTGTTAATAACACATCAGATTCGTTTAAATATCAACTTCTTACAACATTTTAACATAATACGTTAAAATATTGTAAGAAGTTTATAATTAATTGTGATTCATAAACGTCGGATTATGTTTTTTTTTTATTTATTTTCCATTATGCATACAGTCTTAGACAAAGAATCCTGTGTCTAAGCATACAGTGGATACAAAAATAACATTCTGCCATACTATGACATACTTTGTCGGCAGATGTAATTTGTTTTATTGAAATGTTTTTAGACTTGTGGCTAGCAGTACCCAGTTGTCACTTTTGTAAAGTGTTGTTAGCCATAAGTCTGCTGAAACAAAACAATTTTGAGATTTAAATACTAAACAAAACAATAAGCAAAATTATCTAGCTTAGGCATACCTGTGCCCCGCCTGTCAAACGGAGGGTTAAGGCCCGGACTCCACCAAAGCGGAGGTGTTCGAAGCGGAGACGAGAAGAGACGTTTTTCAACAAAAGTGTCAGATACACTTTTTACAGTCAAAACTCATAACCGGTCAAAACCACTTTTGACTGCAAAAATCAGACAAAAGTGGTTTTGACCGATGCCCTTAGTCAAAAACAGTTTTGACTGCAAAAATTAAAACTAATTTTATTTAACCTAATGTTTAACTAGACTAATAATGATTTAGTCGAAAGATCGTATGGAATATTCAGTTCAGTAATAATTCAGTGAAAACGCCCTAAAGTCGCAGGTAGTAGTTTTGACTGACATGACATTCTTAGTCAAACCCACTTTTAACCGATACTATTTGGTCACAAACACTATTACCCATATTTTATCAGTTAAAAGTGTTTTTAACAAAGGGCATTGGTCAAAAACCGTCAAAAAGACCGCTGCTGCTTGCAAACCGCCTCGTTTCATAGCGCGCCCTAATCCCTTACAACCTTTTTTTCTGTTCTGCCTCCTTGTCCAGTAGTCCCTCTTTCCCCGCCACAGAACGAAGGAATATCAAATTAAAAAAAAATCCGACACCCTTCCTTTTGTGATCGTTACACATGACCTGCTACCTGTTGCCATCGAGACAAACTAAATATTGACCTGAAAATTATGATAATTGTATTTCAAGTTCAAGCAACCATCAATTTTTTTACTAATCAAATTAAGTTGAAAAGGTTAGGTACCTTGAAATAATATTAATTAAAAAGTAGAGCACTTCTAAAATATTTGTCTTTATTAGTTCGGTCGTGAAGAACAAGACTGTGTTTTAGTGTGGGAGGTAAGTTTCAGTCATTTCCTTCCCGGTTAAGCACAGTAGCAATTTTAATGAATTAAACTATCGGAATTACAGTCAGTTTTCACATTTCAAATTGGTGTGTTCTTCAACTTATCGAATTCACCTAGTTGCTAGGTCATCGTCAACGGAAGGACAACAGCGGTGTTTAATTCATTACATTAGTTGAAAGAAGGCAAAATGAAAAGAATTGAGAAAGAGATGCTCAAATAGAAGTCGGTCATGTAGAAGGGATGAGTGAAATTAGTGACGAAAAGATATGAATCAGAAGGAAAAGGAGATTGAGACTAGGAAGACCTAGGCAGACGTTTAACGATCAAATCTAAAACATTTTTAAAAAGGGCCATGTTTTAAGTCTCCCCGTCTCCATTCCAGCCAGACTATGCGTACTGGCTTCCGTTGCCATCTATAAAATGCGGCTACTATTCACACGCGAACTAAGAAATTTGTCAACTCATTGCTATGTTTTTTTTATACTACGAGATGGCAAACAAGCTTGCGGCCCACCTGATGTTAAGCGGTTACCGTCACTGGCTACCTTTCCCTTCAATAGGAAACACATCGAACTGCTTCGCGGCGGAAATAAGAAAGGCGGTGGTACCTACCCAGACAACCCTTTTTTTGCGAGGAGATCAAATGCAAGTTACACATCGTCAACACGCAGAGCCCGAGCCGCCCTGATATAGCGCACTGATGGTCAGTCCGGGGAGGATTTTTAGTGGGTAAGGGAGGGAATGAATATACCTTGAATCCCACATATCCCCTGCGGGGTATCAACCGCACTGACCATCGGTGCGCTAATTATATCGGGGCGGTTCGGGCTCTCGTGTTCACGCAACACACCGAGCCGTCACCAGCGCTGCCCGTCAAGGCTCTCCCTGACACCAATTAACTGCCAGCAACCTACAGAGGCTACTGACCGTCGCCGGCCTTGTAAGCCGGCCATCCACCGACCCCTCTCTGGGTTCCCCTGGTCCTGAAAAGGACCGTTGACCATTTAGGGAACCCAGACGACCCTACATATGGGTCTACCACCTAATAAATGTTACACAATTAAGTAGGTTAATCTGATACTGATAGTACGTCTATGTATAGGTCAAACAGCAGTACCTACAGCGTCATGTAGTTGGATACAGTGTTTCGTCTATACCGAACTGTGAAGAGTGAGATCCTTAGAGCCGTGCGATTCTCTAAGGATCTCACTTCTCACCACACATTTCTCATTTCCAATTTAGCTGTCAAACACAAACATACATTTCACAATAAAAGGAATATTTTTTAATCAATATGATTTTTCAATTATATTTAATGTCGTTATACACTACCATGGCTTACTTCGTTTTCAGTTTCCGCAATAAAAACAAAGGATTTGCCATTTGGCAGTTTCTTCTGCAGTGAAAGGCTCTTTTTCTCCTAAGTTTCATTAATCTGTGCAGGCTAAATTCACTCTTAGAAAAGAAAACTGCCCACCAGTACAACTTGAAGAGGTAACACTTCCCCACTGTGAAACAGTGCGATACCTTGGCCTACATCTTGATCGAAGATTAACACGGAACCATCATATTAAAACCAAGAGACAAGAACTCGACATCAAGTACAGAAATCTTCACTGGCTATTGAAAGAAATGGCAATCTGTAATAGACAATAAACTTCTAATATATAAGACCGTCTTAAAACCAGCATAAATGTATGGAATACAACTATGGGGAAGTGCTAATAGCTCTATCACAAAATTACAGAGGATGTAAAATACAATATTGAGATCACTAAGCAACGCTGCATGGTTTCCAACTAACAACGAAATCCATAAACACTTGGAAGTGAACACGGTGTTGGAAGAAATCCAAGCTGTACGAGAGAACTACCATAGAAAATTGGAAAGGCAAGGAACTGGCGAGTGGGCTAATTACAAGAGGATAAAATCGGCAGTGGTCTCCCCTTGACTTTCACGTATACCTGAAACGACTCCAAATTTGATAGAAACTTTATATTTTGATGCCATATATGCACGTTAAATTTTGGCCACCCATCCGAGTACCGACCGTGCACTTAGTTGCTTAACTTTCATGATCGATGACTCAAAAGTTGATAAAAACCTTATATTTTGATGTCATACATGCACGTTAAATTTGGTTGCAATAAGTTAAAGCGTGCTCGAGTTATCGTGCTAACACACAGGCATAATTCCAAAAACGGTAATTTTGGACTCGGGGATTTCCAAGACGTGTAAATCCGTCAAAATCTCGAGGTCGAATTTTTTTACGATTACAAGACTTCCTCTATACTACCTACGTATACGAGAAAGTAATCGTATAGTATATGGCGAATAAAAGAGTAGTTGTCTTCGCTTGAGGATACACTCTACCTGACAACGAACAGGTAAACAAGTCTGCTCATAGTAAACAACTGATTGCAGATCGTATAAACAGTTAAAAAAAAATAAAAGTTTCAAATACAACATGTAAACTAGATAACCAACACCCTGAATACAGGTGGTTTGGGATCGGCTTCCGAGTTGATTTCAATAATTTTTTTTTTTTAAAAAACGATTTTTTTTGAAAAAATCGAATTTTTTTGAAAAAAACAATTTTTAAAAAAAAAACGTTTTTTTTTAAAAAAAAAACAAACAGTACCCAGAAAATGTTGGTTTTTTTTTCAAAAAAAAAATCGTTTTTTTTCAAAAAAAAAATATTGAAATCAACTCGGAAGCCGATCCCAAACCACCTGTATTCAGGATGTTGGTTATTTAGTTTACATGTTGTATAGACATGAATGTGTGTGGCATTATGTACTCGCGAAATCGCACAAGCTATTATGTTCTCTCAAAACTAAAGACCCTCTTAACAAAGTTTTCTATTCACAGCTATGAAGAAAACAAAAATAAGAAGCGTAGTGTTCAATCAAAATTACCAGAATTCGTGCTTGGTGTCTGAACCCCTGAAGGTCGTCTACCAATTAGCACAAATCAACTGTACCACCCCAGTGATGTTCACGAAACGTTACGATAAATGGTACATGAGTGTCTCCCCTACAGTGACTAGAGTACATTTTATCGTCATATTTGTACTGAGTAAGTATTATGCATATCTCGTTAAAAACAGAGTTCATGATTAGTTTGTGTCTAATAATAGGTATATTTTATTTTGACGCAAAGGGGCACATTTGTTGCTCATGGAGGAACTCGATCTAAGATAGTTATCTAATATTAAAAAGCTGAAGAGTTTGTTTGTTCGGCTGAACGCTATCAGGAACTACTGATTCAAATTGAAAAATTATTTTCGTGTTGGATAGTACATAATACTACTAGTATTATATTATCTGTCACAATACATACGATAGAGAAACCAGGCGACCACTAGTATGTACCTTATAAAGTTAATTTTTTGTGACGGGGAGGTCAAATGCATTTACGCATCGTCCCTGCGGGGTGGTGCCAACCACAGGGGGTATGTGGGGCTCGAGGTAAAGGCGTTCCCTCACTACCCACTAAACATCCTCCCCGGCCTGACCTTCTTCGCGCTTTTACGGGGCGGCTCGGGATCTGTGCAAGCACAACTAGCACCAAGACCGCCCTAACGCCGCCGTCTAGGCACTCCTTGCACCAATTGATGGCCAGCAGCCCACAGGGGCTACCGACTAACGCCAGCCCCTGTGGGCCGCTGGCCGATCTTTATAATGTAGCCTAGGAAATTGATCAGTGGTTTCCAGTGTGATTTTGTTTGATTAGCGAAAAAGAACAAAGATTTTAGCTTCACTTGTTTTTATAAACACACAGTGTGCACAGCAAATTTATATGACGCAAATTCAAGAAATTGGACTAAAACTATATGCATCGCTACGTTTACTCGCACGATTGGTAGCCACTTAATTAATATCTAAATTCCTTTACAGAAGTCAACGCCTTGATTGGTTTATTTATCGACCTCAGCGTGGATCCTGAAAAATCAACTAGAGCGCACACGTCTATAAGAACACTCGTATGGATCACGCAAATAATAATTACGATGCTATACGCAGGTACATGCACGTACCATGGGCCGGCAAGGACAAGGAAAATCATCCACTGCTTGAATAAACTTCAAGAGGTAAGAGATATTTGATACTAAAGAAAGTAGTATAACAATTCTGTTTTGTACCTTGTTATAAATATTTAAGTATTTTTGAGTTCTTATGGTACTATAAACTGTACCTTCTTCAACGTATAGCAGAAATAACGTACAGATAAAAGTAATTTATTTCGAATCTGCTTCTGAACCCTAACAATGAAAAAATAATTTCAACAACAAAATTATCCAAAAAAAATTCACTGCAATGTTAATAATGTTTAGGTACTTTAAAAAATGGTTCAATATAAACAAAAATCTGCAAAAACATCACACAACGACTCATTTTAAAATTAAATAAAAATTAATTTAAAATAAAAATGTCTCAAATTGTTTAATTTGCATACAAGTAACATAGGTACTGCTTTCGGGGTGTGTGTTATTTATGTTATACTTTGTATATCGAGGCATGACACTTACTCAAAACAGAACAACAACGAACATAAGCTCATAGAAGGGACCAACATTGAAAGGTTATTTATGCGAAAAATTACTGTGCGAAAGATCATTGCTGCGAATGGCCATTTGCGTAAAAAGTTGCTAGTATAAACAGTGGCTAGACAAGCAGGTAGCAAACACCACATGCACGACGTTTATAGAACAAATCCTAAGCTTTAAGGAATATCAAAAAATGCTCAAAGGAGTCGCGTGCCCAATTTTGATGCAAACAAAAACTGCATCATTGGATTTTTGAAAAATCAACATAAATCTTAGCTACGTATCGAACCCAATGATTTAAAAAAACACCGTCTGTATTATTACACCATTCGATAGTGTCGTTAATAAGATTATTGATTTCTGGGAAGTAATTATATACGGGAAACTAATGGAAAATGTTAAATTTTAATAATATATTTTTTGTACCATCTTGTTTGAAACGGTAATCAAAGCGATGATCATTATTCTAATCAATGATACAGTTTTTGTTTTCATCAAAATTGGGCTGGCGACTCCTTTGAGCATTTTTCGATATTCCTTATAATTTAGGATTTGTCCCTGAAGGCCCACTTAAAAAATTCACCCTGTATAAGTACCTACATATACACCGTATTCCTTAGGTTATACATTCACTTCGGCATGTTGTTCAGACTATTAAATTGATAATTTTATCCTATGGACACTTTTATGAATTCCAATTTCTTTAACATTTTTTTTTATTTTCATACAAACTAAATGCTCAGATGTAACTTAACTAATATCAAGAAGCTTATATTTTATCTATCTTCGTGTCTGTCTAATATGAATTACTCTTTACCTGAGCTGGCAACGTCGTATTTGAAACTTTGGTCAACATAAACTTTTCGAAACTTTTCTTTTCTTGAAATTCAGTTTGATAGTTTTGGTTGCACAAATTAGCAACATCTCACAGATAAAGACTCTTTCTCACTGCACAACTTAATTAAACTGGTTAAACTTAAATTACCAATAACTTAAAAACTATGCTATTTAAACTACTACTTCATTGTACGATATGTTTAACAAGAGCTATAGAAGTATTATTCAAACTTAATAAAGTTAATGTATATCCTCAGGAACACGGTGTATAATAAACATGACAAATTGATAGAATATAGGTAGCTACTAGGAAACTTGTGTCGGAAAATGCTTCTTTATTTTTTGTAAACAAGTGAAGGACGGACTATGTTGTATTATTTATTATCCAAGAAGATAGGAAGGCAGGCTGCTCCACAACAGCAGCGCGAATAAAAATTGAATGAAAGAGATAATTTGTGTTGCCTATAAGCAGCTCCAGCTTTCTAACGACACATGGGTGTCTTGAACGAGTTGCCGACTTTACGATATTTGCGGACACAAACATTAAAGCAGTACTTTTATAATAATAATAATAATATATTTATTTTTTCTCACCATAATTACCAAACTAATAACAATACATTGATTAAACGGTCTTATCTATTATTGTGGGAGACTGTATTCTGAAGTAGGCAAGAGTTTGCCTGTGTCTCCGAGCTCCAGGCCTCCGCTCTGATATTGAGACATAATTCAGTTTAATTATGATACATTAAACATACCAAAAAATGAGTTAAATGGGGAAAATATTTAACACAATGCAAAAACTGAAACTTAATGCTAATAAATGTGTGTGTGTGTGCGTGTGTGTGTGTGCGTGTGCGTGTGTGTGTGTGTGCGTGTGTGTGTGTGTGTGTGTGTGTGTGCGTGTGTGTTTGTGTGTGTGTACGAGTGTGTGTGTGTGAGTACGAGTGTGTGTGTGTGTGTGTGTGTGTGTGAGAGTGTTTTAATAATTAAGTTTTGTAAAGTTCATCTAATAAGGTTTTCCGTATCCAAATAATTGAGACTAAGAAGCCAAGAAGTAACTTTCTTTTTACATTCAAATTTAGAGTTACGGAAAATATTTATATAGATACACCAAGCTAATAATAATATTTCTTCACTTTAATTTCATTTTCAGATTAATAAGTCACTCTTTAAGCCGCAGCCAACCAGTACAAGGATAGAATGCTTCTTTATAAGATCCGGTGCATGTATTTTGACAGCATTTTGCCTTTTCAACTATTATATATTTATAATGACTTGCATAAAGACCAATCGTGATTGTAAGTAAAATATCAAGTCTACTTCCTGTACTAATATTTTGAACATTGCAAAGTAAGTTTTTGAGTTAGTTAGTAGTAAGTAGTCTCTGGAACTATTGAAAAGATTTTGAAAACTCTTTCAGCACTAGAAGTTACATTATTCTTGAGTGACAATTGTGATCGTCAAAAAATTCGACCTCGAGATTTTGACAGATTTACACGTTTTGGAAATCCTTGAGTCCAAAAATACCGTTTTTGGAATTATGTCCGTGTGTTATTATGTGTGTGTCTGTATGTCTGTGTGTCTGTGCGTTAGCACGATAACTCGAGCATGCTTTAGCTTATTGCAACCAAATTTAGCATGCACGTATGTCACATTAATATAAGTTTCTATCAACTTTTGAGTCGTCGATCACGACAGTTAAGCAACCAAGTGCGCGGTCAGTACTTGAATGGGTGACCAAAATTTAACATGCATGTATGACATCAAAATATAAGGTTTCTATCGACTTTTCAGTCGTTTCTGGTATACGAGAAAGTCAAGGGGAGACCACTCCCGATTTTTTTTTATGTATTTTTGTATATTGACCAAGTGGTGCCGGCCTTTGAGGGAGAATTTAATGTAAGGATCTAACTTCTCACGCATTCTATCCGTCGAACTTGTCATTCGAGATTTATCGTTGTAGTCGACAATTCGTTCATAATTTATCGATTCTATCACAGATCACACTAAATATCCCACCAAAATCCGGCAGCGTAGAATAGCATCACCCCAGATCCCCCAATGGGTGTTATAGGAGGTGGCTAAAGGATAAGCAAAGGGGTATTGATCACCTTGTACTCCGTCCACCAATCCTCATTGGGCAAGCATGGTGGACTACTGCCTAAGCCTCCTTCGATGACAAGCAGAGGCCTTGTGTCCCAGCGCAGTGGGTCAAATTATAATGGCTGTTATGATGAATATCCCACCAAAATTTTTTCCGTGTAAAATGTTGCCAAGACTAGAACATATGGCTCGCACTGTCAAAAAGTGATCAGATCTCATTGAAGCTAAGCTTTTAACTCTACAAACCCTTACTTCACAAACTCTACTCACCGTCACCATGGGCGTAATACAATAGTTCTTGTAGTAACGAAATAGCCAAGACCCAGATCTCATGTCGAGTCATACCTACATGAGATCTGATAAATGTTTGATAATCTCATACAAACTTCTATCCCCTAGCTTGGAGGGGGTAAAACCTCTCGAATGTTTAAATAACAGTCTGAAAAGTTTACAGCATCCTAACAAAATTGCATTAGCTTACGACTCACAAAAATCTGCAGCTTTGTTATATATTTCAGTATACTCCGCTGGGTTTTACTTGTGTTTCTACTACATCGGATACATAACGCAGTACCTAAAGCTGTCATACATCTACACAGTATTAGAAGGATATAAAACTTTGAAATTGTTGAATGACCATTTCGAAAACATATCGTTTGCTCAGAAAGTGAACTGTGAGTATTACTCGTATTTGGTCCCCTATTTATTTATAGAGATTTATTTTTCTTTATTTTGGTTCTTTTTTTATTCGTTATTAAAATTTTCTGTTCCTATTCTACTTAACATTTCTTTTCCCTCTTACTTGCTATTACTATTTCCATTTTTTGTTTTGTTTTGTTGTTGTCTATATGTTACAATTACAATGCTGTTGATATGCTACTTTATAGGTTTGCTATCCTGATTTACATTTTTTTTTCGTATTTTTTACATTTCCATTTATTATTGTATCCTGATGCTGATACATGTGTTTTCTAATCGTCTATTACAATGTTTGTTGCTTCAACAATATTGTTCTTAATATAATTTGTTTTCAATTTGCTATTTTCTATTTTTTTGTATTTTTTAATGCTACCTATTTCTTTCGTTTCATCTACTCATAACAAAGTCCTCACACACACTCGGTGGTTACAAGTGCTTTAGACTTGCCCCTTTTTCAAAAGGACTTCGATTTGATCAGGGTCAGAAACTCCCACAGTCGGTTTTTGCGTCACCCACGGGATGAGAGAATATTCCTATGATTGACCGGGAAATACACTACTACCAATATCCTAGACCAAAAAGTAACGAAATATTAACATTGTAATAGATACTAAATAGATATAAGAAAACTTACATGACGAAATGTGAAATAAATATAACACCCCGTAAATAACTTCATTCACCCAAGAGCATATAAATGGTAAAGTAAAATAGGCAAGAAGATGGTAAAAAACCAACAAGCAGGAAAGATGACGAACCTAAGAAAGATCTAGTATGAAGTATAGATGTGCGAGAAGTGCATGGAGAAGCAAGCAAACTAGAACTGGAGGGAAAGGATATAAATGACAAAGTTCTGCCAATCAGTAGAAACGCTGTAGATGAAGCGAAAGAAATATGTAAGGATCATAGCAAGTGGAAACAAGTGATATCTAGCTACCGCTATGGGGAAATAGGCAACTAGCTTTTCATACTTTATGTATGTATGCATGAAAAGCCAGTAGTCCTCCGGGAAATGCATATATGTATTATACAAAGTATTAATACTTTATTACAGATGGCGATAAATTACCAGTATTCACATTACTTCCCGCTGTCAACCCGAACGTACCAAAGATGGATGTAAAATCTATCAACTCATACGTCGCTATGTACGATGTGGTGATGAAAGTTGTGAGGGATATCGATAGAGCGTACGAATATGAGATTCTGCTGGCTTTCATTGCCTACTTGATGGATCTTATATTGACACCTTACAACCTCATAGTAAATATCAGTAAGTACTCTGTCAAATATATAATTCGGCAGGGACAATTTTAGGGTAAGGATCTCCTAAATGAGACGATTTTTGAACGTCTAGATTTTTTATAATAATAGTAGAAACAATTCCGAAATTCATTTATAATTAATTACATCACCTAGTGAATGCAAAAGACACAAGCTTGAAAAATCACTTATTACCTTTGTACAGAAAACGCGATTACAAACAATGAACTCGATAGGAAATAATTTTAAGTTGGCACTAAATTAAACTTTTTTGTAATAGAAGAAATTATCAAAAGATAAGTGTAAAAATTATGTTAAGATTAAGGCACATGGAGGTTACCTACACAAATAGGGTAGGTTTTTTAAACAATAGTTTTAAAAACTTCTATCAAAGTGACAACGAAAATAGATTTTCAAAAAAACAAGCACCTAAATTCATCAAACGTGGCATTATAGAAAAAAAAAACGATTTTATTTATGATATTGAGGACATGAAAGTTGGGAACATTCACGTAAAAGATTTTAATCATGTAAAAACGACTGATAGGGTTTTGATAAGATTAAAACATAGAATACTTTTTATCCTGGTTATTGGTCCCCTAAGGATTTTCTCGAATGTCCACGCGGACGAAGTCACGGGCGGAAGCTAGTTTCCTATTATAAATTCTTAACTTATTTCTTACAGAGGGAGAAATGCACGTGCCGCTCTTGATAATGCAAATTATTTGGACAGTCTTGCACGCCCTCTCAATCGTATCTCTCGTAGAACCCTGTCATAGAACGAGGATGGAGGTCAGTTTAAAGTAAAATTTATGTATTTTTTATTTTAGGTTTCTAATAAATTATTCACTAGAACAATCGACTGATTTCGTCGTGTCTTAATATATAATCTTTAATAATGAAACTTCACGACAGTTATCTTAAAGTAGAAAATCTAATTGACAAAGATTGGCTGTTTTGTGTAAATCTGACGCACTCTTTGTTGCATGAGATGAAATGAAATCTCTAAAATGTTTTTGAATTGTATCTATTATGAAACTAGAAGGATTCGATTAGCCTCGGTAATCTGGTATCTGTGGGAAGAGCAGACAATAGAAGTCAGTAGACAGACAGACAGAAGAGCAGACAGACATTTATATAATACGAGATAACAAAGAAGCTTGCGGCCCATCTGGTGTTAAGTGGTTACCTATAGACACTTGCAATATAAAGGTAGATGACTTAACACTGCAAGTGCGTTGCCATCCTGGGGCTAAGAATATATGCCTTCTATGCCCAGTAATTACACTGGTTACCTTTCCCTTCAATTCGAAACACAGCGAACTGCTTCACGGCAGAAATAATAAAGGCGGTGGCACATACCCAGACGACCGATATAGGTCTATATACTTTTGGAACTAATTTTTAAGCTGTTATTTAAACTTCTGAGAAGTTAGTGTGAACAGTTCATAAATAATGGGCCGCTATTTTATTTATCGGGGCGGTTGAAAAATGAGTGCGACAGTTAAACATGGATAGTAATAAAAATAGTACATTGTTCACCGGGGGAAGAAAGTGACAGATTATTGGGAATCGAACTTTCTCCCAAGTGCTTTATACTACACCTGTGAGGAACAGTCAAAGACTTGTTTAATTGAAATAAATTATTTGAAATTATAATTAAATCATAGCCATTTTTACGTATGTCCATGATTTTTAATTTACCCAAACTACTTCAAACAACTGCTGCTTTAAATTATAGCCACATTTTTGTCTCACAAGCATCTCTTTGCATTTCCAGATGGATCGGACAAATCTTCTGGTGAGCAGGATAATATCGTCCACTGATGACCAGAGCATCTCCACTCCTCTGGAGAAGTTTGTCCTGTACCTGAGTCTCAACAAAACTTGCTACTCTCCTTTGGGGGTGTTCACTATCTCTCGCTCTCTGATTGCTTCGGTTAGCGTAATCATTGATGTACAATGACGTTAAAAAAATATAGACAGAGTATAAACGAACGTAATTGTATTTTAAAGTGGCGCAAGTGGTCTTATGTCTACGTACTGTTATGTGTTAAGATACTTCGCGGAAAGGAAGTGACAAATGATAAGGCAAACCTGTTATTGAAAGAGATAAATATAGATCCTGAGTTACGTATCGGTTGCTGCTTAACGCTCATTGGCGTGAACGCGCACCAATACTGATAACAGACGATGTTCGCGCGCTTTTTGTCAACGGCAGTCGAATTGAATAACTAATTGAAATTGTTTTAATAAAAAAATGTACTTTCGAATGAAATGACACGTTTTTCTTGTCTCTATCAGTGGAAATGTAATTATACGCAACCTAAAATATCGATAACGCGTTGCAATGAAGTGAAGTCGACCAACCGAAACGCGAGAGCGTTACCGTCTGAATGCAAATCCGACAATTGTCTGAGTTTTTCTTTGACATACTTGAGCGAGTAATAAATACTTTGTTATTAGTTGATGTATAATTATTTATTAGCCTAAGTAATTATTAATTAATTACGTTTACCTTACCTATAGATAGAAATTGAAATATATCAACCGAGACCAAAAACTAAATGCATCAATGTGCGATTGTGCGAGTGAAAAATAGGACTGCATTAGGTAGGTATGCACAGTTGCTGTCTTTTCAAACTGACTGACAGATCGACCTAGGCCGCCAGCGTGTACGCCAAATGGTCTCGTCTATCTATCTCGCTCTAATATAAGTGTTAGTTAACTCTTTCTCTGTTACAATGCTAATCTACAGTTTCTATGTCTATTAATTGTTTGTATACAGATTTCTGTAGCACTTTTTATGCAAAATTACTGACGATTCTCTTAAATACGAGAAAAAATCGAATCGAATAGTCGCCGCGTGAATTGTGGATGGGAATGGTAGAGCAGTTTTTCTGGGTGTTTTCACACGAAATAACTGGTCGATTATGTTGCTTGGTATCAGACAACTGAAATAACATTAGGACCAGGGACAGACCAATGATGATGATGAACAAGAGTAATAATGGCTTCCCAGATTTTAAGTATTTCAGTCTTCTCCGTTTTCCATTCTACTCACAATTTGTCTAGATACTTCTTCTTCTTCACAACGGGCGGTCTCCGCAAATCGACGACTGTTGCGCCTGTTTTGCGTCGGAGGGTGTGGGGCTGGTTCACTCCAGCCATCCTAATTCCTCCAGGAAGTCATCCAGCGCCTTGACGTCACCGAATGCCTCCCGGAGGCTACCCGGGGATCCCAGGTGTTTTTCCCGGTAGCATGCCACTCCACTGCATTCCAACAGAACGTGGGCGGCTGTCTCTTCTGTCACCATGCAGGCTCTGCATAGTGGACTGTCCGTGATACCTAGGTTGAAAAGGTGTCTGCTGAAATTGCTATGTCCAGTCAGGGCTCCAGTAATTAGTCGGAGTCGGGATCTGCTTAGCTGTAATAGAGCTTTGGATAGCAGAGGCTGTATGTCGAGTAGGGCGAGTCTCGCCTGTTTACAGTTCTCTAAATTGCTCCAGTATCGCTCATGTAAAAGTTTGGTCCGTTGACTCACTCCACCTTTGAACCAGCTCAGAGATACTTTTAAGTAGAAATATTTCTAAGAGTACCTACATCTGTTATTCTAAAAACGTGTTTTATTTTTATTACAACTACAACGCCGTTTTCTTACCACCACAGATCGCTGGCAGTGTGACCACGTACCTGGTGATCCTGGTGCAGTTTCAAGGTCAAGACGTCGGGGAGTATTGATGACAGCTGAGAAATGAACTTGCTCAAGATGAATAATGACCCATAATAGCATACACGGAAAGTGACAATTGGACAGCACCAAGTGGAAAGTATATAGGTCTCAAAATGTTAAAGAGTGTTACTGTCTGGTAGTGGCAGATATATTGCCACACTATTTTGAACTTTATATAAGGTTGAAAAACAATGAAAAATGGAAGTGTAACCGAATGTTATGTGAAGTTCTATTCGACACCTTTTGGCATTGTGTGCGTAATTGTATGTATGTATGTAATTTTAAAAAAAAGTTTCGGAGAGTTTTGATTTAGTTTACATTGGCCATTACATGCAAACGTGGATACAATCAAAGGGTTTACATTAACGCTAGAGTAATCTCAAGTAATTATCTCTTGGGAATAGCATTGATGATAACTATATCGCCAGACTATATACGCCTCAGAGGCTCACAATACTCGATGCATACTTTTGGATTGTATTTAAAGTTCAACATATTTTTTTGTATTTATTAGTAAAGTACAATTCCTAATATAAACATTAAATATAGTTTTTATTTATTACATTTAGGTTTTCGTAATTATTATAATTACGAAATTATTATAATTACGAAAACCTAAAATGTAATAATAACCTTTTTAACATTATTGAAAAATAAATATGAACTTCCTTTACATAAAGGCTGTTTACAAATTTAAAACAAATGCAATACGGAACTGTTTTCACTTGTAAATAATTAAATCACAATAATATAATCGATCTGATCTGTTCCTAAGGAGAGTTGGTGTCAAGCAAGCGATTATTTATAAAAATATCTACACTTTTATGTATGACGGCACATCAGCTTCGAACGCCATCTAGTTATAATTTTTGTAATAATGCCATCAAGTTGTAATACCATGATACAATGTTTTATTTCCTGAACGTAACACCGAGTGCTATTGAGGTGGAGAGGAGGAGGAGTCAGTCATGGAACGGCTTGCGTCGAGAACGGTTCTCCCTCGTTCACAACTACGTTATCAATTATAGTGTTAAGGTAAAGTGTTGTGTTAATGTTAATAAAAGTCTTCGCTTGATTTATAAATCATCTTTAATTTTCATCTGTCTCTTCGCCCGTAAGACCACGCCACGCCATGTCTGGTCAAGACTCAAGAGCTTACACGTATATTAAATTTGTCCATTATCTAGTATCCGTAACACAAGTTCTTAATGGAACTTAATTTCGTCTAGATAATTGGTGAGCCAATGAGCGTGGATATACTCTTATATTATTATCTCATTTCGAATAAAGCTGTCAAATTTTATGGAAAATCCTTTGTTTTGTTGAGTAAATTGAAAACAAAGTAAGCCATGGCAGTGTAGAAGGACATAAAGTCTAGTTAACAAATCATATTGATTAAAAATATTCATTTTATTGTGAAATATTCGTTTGCGTTTGACAGCTAAATTCCAAATGAGATGCGAGGTGAGAAATGAGAGCCTTACACAATCGCGCGGCAGATGTTATATTTGCAACTTACGGCAAAATTCAAAAGGTGCCAGAAATCTGGCGTCAGGCCTCATTCACGCGGTGTTCGTAAACCACCCACAACAGATTCATAAAGAGGTTTGGTGTCATGCAGACGGCTAGCCAAAAAATATGCCGAAACTTAAAGCAGTGTGGTCACATAATTCCACCGTTCCAAGTAGACTAGCTTCAGAATTTTGGCGCGCTCGACATCTTCGGAATCGAACAAGTTGCATGGGATTTGCACATGCGAATGTAGATGGGATGGAGATTCGATTATACCAAGCGATATCACTGGTGACTTTTCTTCTTTTTGAATGGATATATTATCACTAACTGTCTGAGCATCAGCTGTAAATACTATCCTTATGGCGGCAGACTTTGATAAGATGATGGTGTTTATCCAGACCTGACATAAATACCTATAAGACAGTCGGACATTGGACTTTTCGGCAAACTTTTTTTAAGTTTGATAGGCTGAGCGTCTTGCCACAATCTCACCTGACGGAAAGCGAAGATGAGCCTAAGATGGTACACGCTGGCCTAGAAGATGCTTGTTCACATGGCCTTAAAGATATCCAGATTTTATTGAGCCGGAAAAACAGACCTAGGCAATGAGTTCCACTCCTTAGCCATTCGCATAATGAAAGAGGAAGCAAAACGCTTAATGCGGATGAGAGATATATCCACAACATAAAAAGTCTTCGCTACGCCTGGTCGTCCGGTGGTTTGGATAGGAGCAGGCGGGATCAAATTATAAAGAACCTCCGCACACTCTCCAAAATGCAACCGATAAAATACTGAGAGGCAAACTACACATGTGGGTGGTCAATACTCTGGAGATTAACCTCAGCAAGCGCCTCACTGCCAATGAGTCTCCTCGCTTGGTACTCCACTGGGTTCAGTGCATCCAACTGATAACGTCCAGATCCGTCTCCCGAAATGTTCATTGGACAGCCAAACAGACAGACAAGCTAAATCTTCTGCTTCTTCTTTCTTCTACTCTGCTCCCAAATCCTTTGGGTCGATACAGTAAGTCTTGCTATCGACATCTGAAAAAAAAACCGGCCAAGTGCGAGTCGGACTCGCACACCGAGGGTTCCTCGGTATAAACTGCTGTATCTTTTGATCGCGTTAACTTAGAAGTTTGATTTTTTCGCTGCTTAAAGGGACAATAGACCTAGGTATTTGGTATAAATTTCAATTTGATACCTTTATTCGTTCGTGAGAAATAAGGTAGTAAGTTTCATTTTATTAAAATATTTTTATTATATTATATAACTAAAAAAATGTGATTTTCGCAATTTTTCCTATATTTGCATTATATGACAATGCTTCATGCCAAATTTCAAGATTCTGAGTTTACGGGAAGTATCCTGTAGGTTTTGATTCCTTTGCGAGTGTCGGAAATTTGTTGAAAATATCGACATAATCGGCTGTATCTTTTGATTGGCTTGGCTTAGAAGTTTGATATTTTCACAGCTTAAAGGGACAATAGACCTGAGTATTTCATGTGAATTTCAGCTTGATACGTCCACGCGTTCTTGAGATAAAGGGTCTTGACAGACAGACAGACAGACGGACAACAAAGTGATCCTATAAGGGTTCCGTTTTTTCCTTTTGAGGTACGGAACCCTAAAAAACGTAACTAAATTGTTTAGCTAATACTTCTGTGGCTAAACTTAAGTAATTAATATCCAAAGTTTAACAACATCAGCTAAATAGGTTTAGCTGTGGACACAAAGAAAATTTAGCAAAATTATATTTAGCAACCCGTACATAAATATTTGGCTAAACCGCTAGACTGTAAGCTTTTTACTGGAGAGTTTAGCTTCTCATTGCTAATCTTTAAATTTAGTTTAGCTATTTTCAACCAAATATTTGGTTGTTAATTACCAAACTAGGTTAGCTATTTTCACCCGTTACTTAACATTTAGCTATAGTAGCTAAATAAAATCAACTGAAATAGTGTAGCAACAGTAGCTACAGAGTTTAGTAGTCACCAAAGCTACGAAAGTGCTTAGTAACTAGGTACTTAAAATTTTGTTACTAATTGCCAGTACTTAAAATTTTGTTACTAATTGCCAATATTTTTTTTCAGTATAGGTTTTAGCATTAGGTTTTTACAGCCGTGTGCTTGTCTGACACCAACCCATCTTGGGAACGACTGCTATCTTTCGACAGCACCCTGGACCACCAGCTTAACGTACCTTCCGATCCGAAGCATGGAAAAAAATCGAGTTGAAAATTTTTCAGTCTGATCCGAGTACCAACCGCGCACTTAGCTTAGCTTTAGTTTAAAATAATATTTGCAATATTAGCTACTGAGCACCTGTTCTTTTGCTCTCAATTTTTTATTATATTAAATTGTATATAAAACTAGCTGTCCCGGTCAAGCGTTGCTGTGGTAATTTCATACTACTGATCTCATTGTATCTGCAGTAAAAAAAGCTACTTATCAGGATAAAAACTATCCTATCTCTCAAGTTGGATCAAACTGCACACGGTGTACAAATTTGATTGAAATCGGTTATATAGTTTAAGAGTCCATCGCGGACAAACAACGTCACACGTAATTTATATATATTAAGATAAGTATATATTACAGTGTGAATACACCTGTAATGGTAAAATTTGGTCAATCTAAGAGTTTAGCTATGTTTTCTGCTCTTTATTATTAGGTACCCAAATTTATGTTCTCAATAAAATTGTTTCATCGTTACGAAGGACGCATGGCCGCGATATCATTGAGACAAGCTAAATATTGACATGAAAATTATGATAATCGATTTACATTCTGAACAAACATGAGTTATTTTACTAATCAAATTTAGTTAAAAAAATAACCCGTCTAAAATAATCGTCTTTATTGTTTCGGTCGCTAAGAACTAGACTGTGTTTTAGTGTGGAAAGTAAGTTACAGTTTCATCACCGCACGTAAGCCTGCCGATCCATCGTCTTTTCAAAAAATCTCAGGTGAGTCTGTAAGCCATCTGCGTCTACCATAGTCAAAAAAATGCACTAAATAGCAGTACAGAAAGGAATTTGCATAAATTGGGCAATTGTGAACAATGGCTTAAGTATACCCAAAACGACAAAACTATTGGTACTACACAATCAATTCTCCCCTTTCACCAACTTATCGAATTCACCTAGTTTCTAAGTCATCGTCAACGGAAGCGCAATAGCGGTGCTTAGTTCATTACATATTGGTTGAAAGAAGACAAATAGTGACCAGAATTGACAAAGAGATGTTCAAATGGTTCGGTCAATGTATGAAAGTAGATTGACGAAAAGATATGAATTGGGAAGGAAACTGAGAACTGAGACGGGGAAGACCTAGGCTAACGTTTATCGATCAAATCGAAAACATTTAAAAAAAACCTTTGGTCACCATGGTCTCTCTTGCGCGAGAAGTGCAGGCCGATTTGCAAGACATGCTGAGGTTAACGACATCATGCGCCGGGCTCTTGTGACTACCGGAATTCCCGCCGCTTTGGAGCGTAAAGGCTTAGCGTGCGATGATGGTAAGAGGCCTGACGGTATGACCCTCGTTCCCTGGAAGAAGGAAAAATGTCTGGTATGGGACGCCATTTGCGCGGACACCTTAGCAATGTCCCATAATGCAGCTCAAATCAAATCAAAATCAAAAATTCCTTTATTTCATGACAATGACAACATTACAGGGGTTGGGTCTCTCCTTTTAAGTTTGATAAAAACCTGTGTTAGGAGAGGCCCGCTCATTCATAATTATTATTAGAAATTATTTTACTTAATCATTAGAATAACCACAGACCTATAATAATCCAGCTAGTTTAGCAATGTCCGGATCGGCTGCAGCTTCCGCTGAATCTCTCAAATGGCGCAAATACGCTGATCTCTCAGGAGACTACTTATTTGAGTCATTTGTAATAGAGACTCTGGGACCATGGGGTCCAAGAGCTCACTGACTTTTTCGGGATATTGCAGGGCGGCTACGTGAGACAGTAAGTGGTTTGGCTAAACGCTGGTTTGTATTTGGCGCAAAAAATTAGTTTCGCGAGGTAATGCAGCCAGTGATATTAGTACTCTTCCTGTTTCAGAGGACCTAGGCGAAGTATTTTATCTGTAATTAAGTAGTTAATAAGTGTTGTATCTAGTTTTATTAACCTTTTTATAACGTAGATTCGATTTGTTTTAAAAAAGGGCCGTTTGAAAAGTTTCCCCATCTCCCTTCCTTTTAAGCGGTACGCGTGCTCGCTTACATAGCCACCGACAAATTGTAGCTAGTATTCTAACGTGAACTAAGAAATTTGGCAACTCATTGCTATGTAGCACAATTAAGTAATGGAATCTACTGCAGCTCCTTCTACAATCCTGGATCCGGTACCGACATAGACCAAGTGATCAACGGAGATTACCCTTAGACTTTTTATCGTTAAACGCAAAAATAAAATTATTCCATAATGTAAGGTAGTTTCATCTTAGCTGGGCGTCAAATATTTGCAAAAATATTTCGTTCGGGTCTTGGAAGTGCAAATTTCAAAGACTTGATGAAACGATGTTTACCATAAAAACATAAGCACCAAGCACTGACAAATTTCGACAGCGAAAAGCAGTGCCTCGGTGGCGAAATTGGTCAACGCGTCCACCCGGATTGTGGAAGGTGCTGGTTCGAGTCCCGCCTGAGGCAAGTCGATTTTTTTTCAGTGCATTTTTCTAGTATTATATTTACGCGTTTGTAAACGCAAAAATAAAATTATTCCATAATGTAAGGTAGTTTCATCTTAGCTGAGCGTCAAATATTTGCAAAAATATTTCGTTCGGGTCTTGGAAGTGCAAATTTCAAAGACTTGATGAAACGATGTTTACCATAAAAACATAAGCACCAAGCACTGACAAATTTCGACAGCGAAAAGCAGTGCCTCGGTGGCGAAATTGGTCAACGCGTCCACCCGGATTGTGGAAGGTGCGGGTTCGAGTCCCGCCTGAGGCAAGTCGATTTTTTTCAGTGCATTTTTCTAGTATTATATTTACGCGTTTGTAAACGCAAAAATAAAACTAATCCCTTATTGTAAGGTAGTTTCATCTTAGCTGGGCGTCAAATATTTGCAAAAATATTTCGTTCGGGTCTTGGAAGTGCAAATTTCAAAGACTTGATGAAACGATGTTTACCATAAAAACATAAGCACCAAGCACTGACAAATTTCGACAGCGAAAAGCAGTGCCTCGGTGGCGAAATTGGTCAACGCGTCCACCCGGATTGTGGAAGGTGCGGGTTCGAGTCCCGCCTGAGGCAAGTCGATTTTTTTCAGTGCATTTTTCTAGTATTATATTTACGCGTTTGTAAACGCAAAAATAAAATTATTCTATATTGTAGGTCTACAGAAAACCGCCTGTGGGTCTACAGATAGACCGGGGACAATAGTAACGAGGGTCTATTATTATTAATATTTCGGTATAGACTGAGAGGTGGCAGGATTTTTCATAACGATCATGGAAACGGTTAGATTTACTTTTATAGTTTGTAGAGTAGTCCGCTAATGTGAATTATGTCGGTCTGGCTGCTCTCAGTGGTTGCAACTTCGAGTTATATAGCTTACAAGAGGCTTCATCGTTGCGAAAAAAAAACGATAACAGAAATGGTCAGTTTTAGTACCTATTCGAAGAATGGGGTCTCCACAGGTGGAAAAAGTTGGTCTGGCTGTTCTCAGTGGTTGCTTTTAAGAGAAAAAAAAAATAACAGTAATCAGCAAAATAAACAATTAAATCGAACAAATCTAAATTTTATTAATTAAACTTTTATAATTTTATCATCTTTGGGTAAAATCAGACATTAATCATTTTGTAGAATATTGCTAAGGCCTGAAGAGTTAAATATTTACGTATTTCCAATATTCTTTTAATTTTTTTTTGAGCTTTTTCATTAGTCACATTAAAATCTATACTAAACCACAAAATGAAGTTTTGAATTCAGTTTTTTTATAAATATTTAGCTTTCAATTTAATATAATAAAGTGCATAAAGTATCAAAAATGATACTTGTTTTATTTTCATTTAAGAATTCATACTAATTGACTGATTCAATAAAACTCACATACATAAAATTCCTTTTACCTGTATATACCTTTAATACCTTTTAGCTGTCTAAAAAAATGCAAATTACTCTCGAAATTGTACTTTTTATCCGGTCATGTAATCTAAATCTATTGATAAATATACTTAGAAAATTGAAAATGACGAAGGTATGTGTATATAATTGCTGATAATGCAATATTTTTTATTAATATTTGTATTGGTTGTAACATTTTTATCATGCTCTTGCTGGTGTCAAAAATGATACTCCATGCAGTTAGGCTATCTTGGTTATTGAGATTATTCTTTACGATATTTTCTATGAATTTGTAAGCTTTTGCTTCAATTTTTCAACATAATAACTACAAAAATAATATATGGAAACGATATACCTAGACGATTTGGTTACGCAGTCAGAAGGCAGCAATTACTCGGAAGATGATGCGGTATCAGATGACGTATATTAACTTTAGTTATGAGAAAATTAGTGTACCTACTATCTTACTCGTCAACAATTGCAAGCTGTACTCGAAGATGATCAGATACAGTGCACTTTGGAAAATCATGATCATGTTTTTTATAAATACTTAGCTTGCAATCATTACAACAGCTCATATAATGTCCCTACCGACGGGCTCGAACTTACCCCACATTTTTTTTTATTTATTGTCCTCTCTACATCCTCCTTTTTATTTGAGGAGACTACCTACTGCCCCTAATGTGGGGTGTAAACATTAGGCCTTAGTCAACCACGCTGGCTAAGTGAATGTTGGTCGACTTCACATACAACCTAAGAATTTCTTCATAGGTGTGTGCAGGTTTGCTCACGATGTTTTCCTTCACCGTAAAAGCGTCGATTAAACGTACATAATTATGAATTCAAAATTTGAAAATACATTGGTACGTGGCGGTTCGAACCAGTGCCTCCTGGGTGGGAGACAACGCCCTTACGCACTACGCCATCAACGCTTCTGTGGCGCAGTGCGTAATGATGATACGAAAATTATGTATTAGCTTGCATTGGCTTGTAATATAATCAATTAATTATTGGGTAAAATCACAGGTTCATCATAACTTTAACTGAGATTTATTTATTAACTTAGATAGATTTAACTTAAATCTCTTAATCTTCGAAATCTTCTTCGCTACTTAGGCACGTAGATGAGGAGTCTATAATGTAATAATATAACTGTAAAGTTTAATAGAATTGTTCAATTTTGCATTTGGTTTCATTTGTCAACAGAGCATCGCAACTTAGCTCAAATATGTATCAAATATCAAGATAAATTTAACTAAAAATCCTCCAAGCTATCCATTGCCAATTTAACATGGACAGAAAGAAGAAGACGGCAAATGTGTTCTTCTCTGCTATGCAGGGAACCGACTACCTGATAAAGTATCTGATGTTACTGTGACGGAGTCAGAAAATGACAATATTTCTGGTGATGTCAGCGGTAAGTCTTATACCATTTACGGGTTTATAGATAAAAATCGTTAGGAAACGCAAAGTTTGCATGTATTTGTTTCTTATTAATGGCATTTTACGTATCTAAATCATAAATCTCAAGAGTTCGTGTCCTTATGTTTTTTATATAAACATATGTATAATAATTTTCATATCATCATATTCATATTTTTTTTTATCAAACCTTACAGTTATTTTATCACTAGACATTCCTTTTTTTAAAAAGCGGCTGTTCCATTGAGTGACTTTGGCTAGGTCGCCCTCTGATCGAAGGGGTATGAGTATTTGCACAGGGTATCTGCAAGTTCAATCTAAAGTTTGCCAATTTAGGATCTGCTTGGGGTTTACTTGTTTCCTGGTACATAGTGACCTATACAAAACCCATGCATTGATGACTGACAAATCTACATGGTGGAAGAAAATGGCCATACTATTTTTGGATTCATAGGATTCCTGTATCTTCACAAGTCTATAAAGTAAACTCCACCCGTGGGCGATGATTCCCTTACGACTTTTGGGCATGGAATGGCCCTCTTCCATTTCTCAGCTTTTTCATACCTGTCACGGATCCTACAGATATGAAGTTCTAGTCCAGTCTATACAGTAAATCCGGGGAGAAAAACATGAAAATAACTGATAAGGAGTTGTTAAAGCTCTAATGTCATCCGGAAAAGTGGTAGATCCTTTGAATAGAATCTGGTCTTCAGAAAACAACATTGACTGCTTTTTCCACCTAAGTTTTGAGCATATAATGATTTGAAAAATAACACAATTTGTGCCACTGTCTGAAACATTTTCACCTTTATTTACTAAATGAGTATCAGGGGGATCCAAATCATGGTCATGAATAGTCATGATTTTCCAAAGTGTACTGTATCTAATCATCTTCGAGTACAGCTTGCAATTGTTGACGAGTAAGATAGTAGGTACACTAATTTTCTCATAACTAAAGTTAATATACGTCATCTGATACCGCATCATCTTCCGAGTAATTGCTGCCTTCTGACTGCGTAACCAAATCGTCTAGGTATATCTTTTCCATATATTATTTTTGTAGTTATTATGTTGAAAATTTGAAGCAAAAGCTTACAAATTCATAGAAAATATCGTAAAGAATAATCTCAATAACCAAGATAGCCTAACTGCATGGAGTATCATTTTTGACACCAGCAAGAGCATGATAAAAATGTTACAACCAATACAAATATCAATAAAAAATATTGCATTATCAGCAATTATATACACATACCTTCGTCTTTTCAATTTTCTAAGTATATTTATCAATAGATTTAGATTACATGACCGGATAAAAAGTACAATTTCGAGAGTAATTTGCATTTTTTTAGACAGCTAAAAGGTAAAGGAATTTTATGTATGTGAGTTTTATTGAATCAGTCAATTAGTATGAATTCTTAAATGAAAATAAAACAAGTATCATTTTTGATACTTTATGCACTTTATTATATTAAATTGAAAGCTAAATATTTATAAAAAAAACTGAATTCAAAACTTTATTTTGTGGTTTAGTATAGATTTTAATGTGACTAATGAAAAAGCTCAAAAAAAAATGAAAAGAATATTGGAAATAAGTAAATATTTAACTCTTCAGGCCTTAGCATTTACCCAAAGATGATAAAATTATAAAAGTTTAATTAATAAAATTTAGATTTGTTCGATTTAATTGTTTATTTTGCTGATTACTGTTATTTTTTTTTTCTCTTAAAAGCAACCACTGAGAACAGCCAGACCAACTTTTTTCACCTGTGGAGACCCCATTCTTCGAATAGGTACTAAAACTGACCATTTCTGTTATCGTTTTTTTTTCGCAACGATGAAGCCTCTTGTAAGCTGTATAACTCGAAGTTGCAACCACTGAGAGCAGCCAGACCGACATAATTCACATTAGGGGACTACTCTACAAACTATAAAAGTAAATCTAACCGTTTCCATGATCGTTATGAAAAATCCCGTGACCTCTTAGACTATTATGCGTGTGCGGCCTCGATCGCCAGCACAGAGTAGGTACATTTTTATATGTCGCGGCCCGATCGTAAAATTGGCCAGATCATGAAATGTGCGGATATCTAAAATCTAAAAATGGTAATGGTCAGAAGTGATCAGTAGATTCAAGGTTTTTTTTTATGACCAAGCGGAGTGGACTGTTTGTGGGAGAGTCTAATCTACGTATCTGTGTGATCGGTAGGTAGACGATATGCCCAAGCTTTTCATATATATACGATCGGGCCACGACATATATATATACTTAAACTTGCCAGTCAGCCGCGAGTGCAGTGTGAGACGGACGCGTGCTACACTTAGATCAAAATTCGAGTACACCGTAAGTATTTCTAAGCTAATTAATTGTTTGATTACTTCCGAAATGATGCATATTTCAAATCTAAATATATATAACTCAAAGGTGACTGACTGACTGACATAGTGATCTATCAACGCACAGCCGAAACCACTGGACGGATTGGGCTGAAATTTGGCATGCATGTAGATGTTATGACGTAGGCATCCGCTAAGAAAGGATTTTTGGAAATTCCACCCTTAAGGGGATAAAATGTCCACGCGGACCAAGTCGCGGGCGGAAGCTATAGTAGTACTATATGTTTAATTATAGATTAGAGAATCTAATAGGATCTTTTGACCATTTCTTTCGTTTCCATGACGGACATTTTTACCAATAATTTCTCTAAAATGGATATCCAGGTACAATTGTAACAGTTTTGGTGTAGTCGGTTGTAACTTTAAATTAATCCCGTGGTACCCTTTGTTTTAATACCTATTAATGTAAAAATGTTATTTGCAAAACATTTTATTAAAAACATGATAACTTTGTTTATTATTATTATTAATTTTCCCTGAACAGACATAAGCTTTTCCATCCCCAGTTTCCAAGTTATCCTTGAATTTTGGGCTTTTCAATAAGAATAATAATTTTCCTTATTTTTTTACAGATGCCAAGACTTCGAATGGAAACTACAGACCGAGAATCAAAGGATCTAATTCTTTACGAGCAAGCATACACTGAATTACTAAATGGATGATCCATTATCTTCTAATGTATCTTCTATTTCAATCAAACATTTTGACGGCCTCGCTTTGTACCTGTGACATATTTTATCGACGTTTTATCAGTGTAGCTGTATGAATATAAATTTTCATTTATCTCTTTTACCTATATTTTATCGATGCTATCTGTCACATCATGACGTATTATGAAAATTAGTTGTGACCAGTCAATCCATGACCACAGTCCGATGCAGGTTGGACAAAACTTCGAGTAAATAAAGGTATTTATTACCTCAAAATATTACACGATTTAGACCCGTTGTCTATAATAAATATAATTATTATTAGGATCAGCGTGCCACACACTCTCCTTTTGTTTAAAACGTCATACTCAGAAAGATATAAATGAAAATGTAATGTGTAAAATAAAAACATTTTGGTTAAATGAAATTATTTAACAAAAATGTTTTTGTTGATAAAATGTTTCAAACAAAATTCTATGTGGTTATGGATTTCTGATTTTTTATTATTATTAAATACCCTGCCTCACCATAGATGTAGGGTATTTTATAATAAAGAGCTTTTTCATTTGATAAGCATTGATCGTATCGATTAGCAGAATAAATTATAGCGAGTGTTTATTTTTTAAAAATTAAAAAAAGCGAAATTTAGAAAACACTTGCACTTTTGTTTCTTTTTAAAAATAAAGGAATATCTCCTTTATGTCAATTGTACCAGTGGCAATTGTAACATGCTTGATGTGTATGCAGAATATTTGTGATTGATTACGACTTTAAATCAATTTGTTAATTGCCATGCTACTAAGATGAATATAATAGAGTTTATATATATATATATATATATATATATATATATATATATATATATATATATATATATTTGAGACATTTTACCCCCTTAGGGGTGGAATTTCCAAAAATCCTTTCTTCGCAGATGCCTACGTCATAACATCTACCTGCATGCCAAGTTTCAGCCCGATCCGTCCAGTGGTTTGGACTGTGCGTTGATAGATCACTATGTCAATCAGTCAGTCACCTTTGAGTTATTTAGATTGCATTAAAGAAGAATTATAATTGTCGTTATTTAATAATAAAAAACTGGTTTGTTTATTATTCAGCGTTTTATTTTGAATTAAATTTGTGTTACATGTAATCAAGTAGTACATGTTGGCTTCTTAATCCTCTAGGTACACAAAATTAACCCAGATATTACTGAAACTTTTTTTTGTTAGCGATGATCCTGATTTTTAATTATGTTATACTATATTGATGTAGTGTTCCCTGAAAAATATATTTAAAAATATTCGTCGTCCGGGAAAGCCGGAAAACTAGTGGCGTTATAACGCCCGGTAGTAATCCCAAGTAACATTTTAGGTTTTAGAAAGGATTTGAAAAGGTTCTAGAACCTTTGTATGGAAATCGGATGGTAAGTCTTAATAGGCCGAAAAGCGCTATGTTAACCTTATAATAACCTCCTGTGTGCAAAAAGGGCCCACGTTTTAGAACCTTTTTGAGAGCTACAGAAAAACCTATTGCTCAAAGTCAGAACCTTTCGAACTACTTACATAGAACCCAAATATAACTTTCACCACTTTATATTAACGTTAATATAACCCTGCAAGACAGCTTCTAAGTTCTAAAATAGTCTTGGATGTAACTCTATGACAACTTAAAACCTTTTTGATAGACGTGATTAAATGCTTTTCCAGGACTCTTGGGTTATAAAATGTTTCTGTGTAAGATTTATTTACACAGAAATACCAATCATGGACTTTATTTACTACCAAAATATAATGGCGCCATTGACTGTCACTATACCAAGATTCAAAATGGCTGGATAACTATGTGCCGTATTCATGAAAAATATAAGCTGGTTGCTAAATTCACGAAATGAAAAAAATAGTGCGATTGGCACTTTGTCGTGAAACTTAAGGATAATTTTGCTATATAATAAACGGGCCATTCGTAGCTTCAAAATTTAGAAGATATTTTAGTAAATTGAAAATTATAATATTAGGGGGTTGGTGGTAAATCGCATTATTAATAAAAAAATAAATCATAGAAAAATCATTTATTTTAAATCGTATAGAACACGTTATTTAATTTTGCTTCATTTAGTTAAAATATTGTTTTTTATTTCTTTCTTTTTTTAATTTCTGTTAATAAATATGGCGGCCGTTAGGAAATTACCAGAAAACATTAAAATTAACCTTTTCAGGACTGTCTCAGCTAAAAGCTCTTAATTTTTACCTAAATAAGAGCTAAAGGTCTTCTCGCGGAGGTATTTAAAACTAAAAAGTTGTTTCCGCAACTTAAAGGTTATCGCCAGGAGTAATTCAAGACTTGTCAGTCGCGAAAACAACCTATTAGCACAAATAGTTACTTCTAAGTTTTGATTGTTTGATTGGACGTGCGTTCGACACAACTCGATGGTTCGACCAGAGTGCTTAACATCTACAGGCGGCTCTTATTAGTCCAAGTTAGTTCCTATTTCTTTTTTTTAATTTTGTTTAAAACAATAATAATATATTTATTCCACACACACCTGACCAGAAAGTGTCATATACAGGTTGTAAAAGACATGAACAGTCAAACGAGAACCATGTATTCGGCTCACCATCATAAAAGTTTTCTTCCTTCAGACTATACCTGGGAAATTGATAGTTACGATTTTATTGAAGGTCAAAGTCATAATTTTTTTTTTCATTTTTTTATGAAAACTTATTCTATACGTGATTTCTTAATTATTGTCCAAAGAAACATTATCATTTTTTTTAGTATTTCATAACAAAAAATGGCTTCAAAACGTTAGCGTTCAATGTATCTCACTCGATGCGCACGGACACTAACGAACGGGGCCGCCGTCTGGCAAAACTATCGCGGTTTTGCGAGTTGCGTGCGAGTTGAGCCCTTTACATTGCGCGGTACAATTTGTAATTTTTTTTAACACCAAAAAATAAAAATCATTTCCCAGCAATATTTTTTTTGAAATATGTCTTATTTTGATGTATAGAATACGTGGTTATCGTTTGACTGTTCATGTCTTTTACACCCAGTATATTATACTTACCTCACACATAAATAATCATTTTTAGATACTTTTATAAATAAGCTGAAATAAATATATAAACAACCTTGACTCGTCAACAAATATTCGTGTTCTTCAGACCAACATTTGCCGCTACCAAGACTTTCATAATTTATCTTTAACTAACTCATCTACTTATTATATAGCCACTTGAACATCCGAGTTGCCACAACAGCTCCAAAAAAATTTCCTTCGCCATCAAACGTCAGAGCTGTTAACGGTAGCAAACCTTAGCAAACACATAATCTCTCTAATCTGTGATGGCAGAGCATCGGACTTGTGCTCTTTATCATGTATAAAAGACAGTGGCCATTCCTCTGTATGCGAGGTATGCGCCGCCAAACCAATCATGAACAACATTAAATTTTTTTTTTCTCAAACATGTTTGGAAATGTGAGCATTTTTTGACAACCTGTGATTCCTCAGAAGTTTCTAATGACGTCGTGTCATCTTTGGTTAAAACAGAAGGGGTTTTGGGAGGTCGTGAATCTTCAACGGTATCAGTGATCTGTAAAATAGTTAAGGCTAGTTGTCAACTTAAAACCCAATGTCAAGATGAGCTGTTTTTTCTGGGCAATTTCAGCAGTTATAGACTTAAGGGTAGGTATATACAAATATATCCCGTTTTTGCATCATTTTTCATTGATGCTCAACTCCTTTTTATGGTAACATTTTTTCAGTCTACTTTCTAATTTTAAAATATTTGCGTATTCGTTAACGCCTAAATAATTCCAAAAAGCTATGTTTTTGTTTTTGTAGGTACTTAACTTGGCTGTTACTATAACGGGGGGGAGGGCTCGTAAAAATTGGAAAATTCCTAAGGGCGACACTATGAAAATAACTTTGGGAAGCCCTGGCCTATAGTGTTCCTCGATAAATGCCCTGGCCTATAGTGTTCCTCGATAAATAGACAATCAAAGAATTTTTCAATTTGAATCAGTAGTTCCCCTTTTTAGAATTCTGTACCCAAAGGGTAAAACGGGATCCTATTACTAAGACTCCGCTCTCCGTCCGTCCGTCTGTCCATCTGTAACCAGGCTGTATCTCATGAACCATGGTAGTTAGACAGTTGAAATTTTCTCAGATGATGTAATTCTGGTGCCGCTATAACAACAGATACTAATAATTAGAATAAAATAAATATTGCAGGGGCTCCCATAAAATAAACGTGACTTTTTTTGGGTCGATTTTCATAACGGCAATAGATAGACGCTTGAAATATTCACAGAATATTTAGTTATATTATTCACTTTAAAAAGAAATAATTAAATTAAAAAGAAATTTTATTTAAGGGGGCTCAACAACAAACGTATTTCTCGGTCTTAATAACGATAACAGGTAGAAACTTGAAATATTAACAAAATATTTAATTTAAAATTCAAATAATTTTCGGACAGGTTTGATAAAATCTATGGCACTTCTTTTTACTATTTTTGTAGGATGTCTCTGATGACCTTCTTTGAGTCACCAGGGCTTTTAGTAAAGGAGAGGACCTCGGTGGGTCCTCAAGCTTTAAGGTCCAATCACTCCAGAGAGGATTCCTGACCGGTGAGCATCTCCCTCGGAGGAGTCTCTGAACCTATTAAGTCTCTAAGGCGTCCGAATCTGACGGGATCAGTAGTTCCTAAGATAGATAAGCGCGTTCAACCAAACAAAAAAACAACCTTAAGAGATAGATAAATGCTGTCTGTAATTTGTTTTTAGAACTTTTAAAGGAGAATAATTCCGTCATACATGATTTTTGCGTTACTTTAACCGTTTATGCAGCGCATTGTAACGAAAGCTCTGCAAATCAAAATTTTTTATTTTTCGTTTATTTCAAACTATGATATCTCTTAAGATATTCATTGAAATCAAATGAAGTCATGAACAATTTTGTTCAAAATTATTATGTATTATGTTCAATATTTATTTTGATACGGAATAATATCATGCATACAAGAACACCATCGTATATAATGCATTATTTTAAAACAAAATTGATTACCAAAAAGAAAGGTTATAGTGAGCCAACCTTAAAAGATAGACATATTATGCTTATACACGGACTTTTCTTTAGAAATTTTAATGAAGAACACTTATCCGTCATACATGACTTTTCCGTAACTTTAACCGTTTACGCAGCGCACGCAGTGAAAGCTTTGAAAAGAAATCTTTTTCTCCCGTTTTTGCAACATTCTTCATTGATCCTCAGCTCCTATTGGACGTACCGTGATGTTATATAGCCTATAGCATTTCTCGATAAATGGACTATCCAACGCAAAAATAATTTTTCGATGTGAGTCAGTAGTTGTTGAGATCTTAGGTATCAACCAAACAAACAAACTATTCAGATTTATTATTAGTATAGATACGTAAAAAAAATTACGAACTTTACGTTTAAAATTTCCAATCCGTTTTTTTAACACCCTGTTTCGGTTCATCATGCAAGACTGTTGTGATACTATGAAGTCGCGGAGACAACTGACACTTGAGGATGCCTCTAAAGCTTTAAAATTTTCTTGTAGGACTTTAATAATGCCATATGGTCATAAATACAACTTATTGGTTTGGGTTTTCACCACACAGTCCTAATTAGTTTGCCAAGATGACTCTAATATAGCATGAAGGTTTTACGTAGGTTTTAGAAAATACTTATAAGTCATTTCAACATTCCATAACGTTATGGTTCTACGAAAGTTAAAAATTAAACTTTTAGATCTCACTTTAGCATATTGCTAGCCTTTCCAAAACTAAATTAGGAGTCTACGACAGCTATTAGATCCTAGGACTATATGCTCTTTAAGCACAAGTCAAAATAACGTCAATTTAAACTCCTGTCAGCGGTTTCAAGGTTGTAATAATAAACAATAAGTTTTAGGACTTATTAATCATTCTCAAGTACTCAATGTGACAATATAGCAAAGCGTTAACCTTTTTACGACGCTTGTAAAACCTAAAGGCATTTTTTACAACCTAGGCCCGAATAAAATGTTACTTGGGATATCCACTACCACAACCAAAACTATGATGTAGATATTTTTGGAATTAAATAATACACCGACAACCATGCTTGCAATGATTTATTTACATAAAAACTAAACATTGGTATGATAGGAAACAAAACTATTTTTTATGTAAATATAGCCGACATTTTCGACACCAGAAATTTGTTTTTCTCTAAATAGTCCTCTGACAACAACTCTACGAAAAGTTATGTGGTCGTATTCTCCACCATCACTTATTTAGAATTACCATTCATTATGGGTACTCATATGACATTTATAAGTTATAATAGCGATGATATTTTTTTGGCCTGCGTACAGATTTGTGTAATGTACCAACCATCATCATTCATAATACCTCTAATTTTTTGGGCCTTTACGATCCTGCCACTTTGTAAATATACATGGATGTGCATGTTGCTAAACGTAGGTATACTGATACGTTTTGCTTATACTAGGATTAACATTAGGATACCGCAAAGAACGGCATAAAGATGTAGTAGAAGTAGAAGGTTGATCCACATCTTCTGGCCAGCGTTCATCGGCTGTGCGTATTCTTTTAGTTAACACAGATAAAGATAAATCTTCAGAGTCCTCACTGTCTATACTCTGCTGAAGCTCTTAGCTGGGAACCTAAAAAATAATAATTTTAGTTAGTACAGTGGCTGACTTTAATCACGATATAGCTGATGCTAAAAGTAATAATCAAACCTGGGAGATTAGGCAATATGACTAATTCTTCATCACCAGAATCTTCATTTGTTAATTCAGTATTTGGGTTTTCCGGTGGAAAATTGTAATTTCACTGGGCAGATCATCATCAGAATCTACATGTTGTAATTGATCAACTACTTTGTCGAGACAGGAAAAGTCTTTTCATAAGTGATCTGAAACATAATAGTAATAAAAAATAGACGTCGATTTTACTACCGGGCGTTATAACGCCACCAGTTTTAACATCCGATAATTATCAAAAACGGCTGTAAAATATAAACTTATTTTATATTACATTTATATTACAATAACAATACTTTACGGAATTCTGTGTTATAGTCTTTTTTACTAAATTTATGTACACAAAAAACTTACCCTTTTGAAGGCATGCCGCAAAGCAAAATCGCTGTTAATTTAAAACACATCAAAACTTCAAAATAATGCATGCAATGTGATAAATAGTAAGTTCAAACTATAGACGGACGGTTTGAGATTACGGTAATATAAGACGATCTTTGTTTAAACAACATTAAACTAATAAATTTGGCGGGTAGATCCACCACTTAATTTGTGGCGTTATAAAGGTCAGTAGTAACAAGTGGGTTAAGTTTCTTAATTTAAATCCTGCGTTTCATAACTCTCAAAAAGATCTTCACGATCGAAGTTTATATCTAGAAAATGTAACTATTGTCCCCGGTCTACACTTGCCCTTTTAAACGAAGAGCATTGGAGTTATTATCAATTATTATTATCCAATCGTAGAACAGACTAGAAAGGTTTCAGCAACTACATTGATTAAAATATTATTCGATAAATCTCTCTCCAGGACCACAGCGGGGTAGATGAGGCCTGCAGGTATGTCACCAGCATAATTCAAGTCGCGGCCTGGATTAACACGCTGACTTAAAATATGAAAAATAGGATCTCTTCCAATCCACCTGCCATTAAACAAATTCCCTGGTAAAACGTAGGTTAATAAGAATCTGGCAACGCCGCCTACTTTGGAAAGCTTCTAAAACTTGGATAAACCTCAGCAATTTCATCATCTGATTAGATCCAAGGGCAGCTGAGGTAGATCAGACTAGGACTTTGTATAAGCGGGAGTCTTGCGGCTGTGTTTGTATCTTATAAAATAATATTTTTCACGCTCACACACACTGTCCAGTCCACTTCAAGCCACGAATACCCGACAACAAATAAACATGCACAACAATTTGTACAGTTTCGTAAATAAACTCAAACAACACACAAAGAACCATGTCTGGCGAACAAACTGCTCACGTTCATCACACATATACCCACCACCAGGACTTCAATACAGACTGCCTGATGTGCAGCCAGCGCCACTGACCACTCCACTACGACGGCGTCAACAGTATCTTTCCAATCTAATGGCCATCCATCAAAATCCAATGTACCTGTACGAGCAGGTCGCGGCGGTTGTAAGGCGCCGCTTCCCACAAGTACATGGAGAGGATGCTGAGCCAGGGTGTAAGGCTGGCCAGCAAGGATTTGTTGAACTGCCCCAGGGAGTAGCCCTGGCAGACAGCAGCGGGGAGGTAGTGAGACCCAACACGGACGGTTGAGATCTGTTTATTATTGCTATTGATTATGTTTATATTATATATTACATTGTTCTAATGTACACATTGAAGGGTTTTTGTATGTCTCTCATAGGTGTAAGTAGCCGACGGTGCACGTAGTTGCTGATCCGTGGAAAGTTGTTTGATGCCTCGCTGCTGACCACGCAGCCGCAGAGTCCAATGTTCAGCTTGTGGCTCTAACAGTACCAGATTTCCAATTTAATGGACCGTATATTTCTACGAGATTTCCAATATACCAGGTACCTTTGTACCAACTCTTTTTATAAACTACATTGGTGGCAAACAAGCGTACCATCCGCCTGATGGTAAGCGGTCACCGCAGCCTATGGACACTTGCAATACCAGGGGTGTCACACGTGTGTTGCCGACCTAGCAAAAACTTTTTCACACCTTTCCTGAAGACACACAGTCATATTGTAGTTCTTAGGGGTAACCTTACAGCCCGCCTAGCATGACCACCGAAACACGATATAATATAGTCATTTATCGCGTTGAACTGTCAAAAATTATTGGATATAACCACAATCTTGAAAATTTATCGAAATTGGGAACATCTATAAGCCTTATACAAGTTCACAGTTTCGATAAAATTTCAAGTTGACGGTTATATCCAATAATATTTGACAGTTCAACGCGATAAATGGCTATATCATATCGTGTTTCGGTGGTCATGCTAGGCGGGCAGGGAGTGCATTCCACTACCGAAGCGTTCGCGGAAGAAAATTTCTTCTGATACGATTCCAGTAACCAACTCGGTTCCAGTGTGTGAGGATGAATACCTTCCTTTGACTTTCTAATTTAATGCTTTTTTTTTCTCTTAAAAATGTTTCCTATTCGCAGCTATGAAGAAAACAAAAATAAGCAGCGTAGTGTTCAATCGAAATGATCAGAATTCGTGCTTGGTGTCTGAGCCCCTGAAGATCGTGTACCAATTCACACAAATCACTTGTACGACCCCGGTGATGTTCACGAAACGTTACGGAAAATGGTACATGAGCATCTCGTCTACCCTCATCAGAGTACATTTCATAGTTATATTTCTACTGAGTAAGTACCCAGTTTACCTATATCTCATTAAAAAGACAAGGTCATGATTAGTTTGCGATGCAAAGGAGCATATTTGGAGGAATTCAATTTAAGATAGTTATCATAATCTATATATATAAAAATGTTATGTTGGTTTGTATACGCTTCAAAAACTCAAAAAGTTCTGCACCGATTGAGTTGAAATTTTAACATGATATAAAATCCGCATCAAGGATTGTTTTTATCTATTATTTGCATCAGTCACATATCTGCGACCGCGAGAAAACAGTTTTTTTAACGATCAGCTGTGTACCAGTGACCGCGCCATCTGCCAGAAGCGAGGAAAACACTCGCTGACAACCGCAATAGTAATGAAAAAATAACAACCGTAACTAGGCAACCGCCATCAACGTCAATCAAAAAACTATAGACAATGTGGTGGCCAGTCGCCAACATATAAAATCCGCATCAAGGATTGTTTTTATTTTTGGGGTGTACCTACAGGGTACAGCTAGAGTGTTTGTTGCGTGTTCCCGAGTCGGCAAACCAGATAGTCTTTATATCTACGCAGACAGTGGAAAAACAAAAAATATTGTATAACCACAAGTATTGCAAAATTAAACTTATATGAAATGTATTCTTTGTTTTGTTTCTCATTTCTCAACCATTCAATCACAATGTGCCACTGCGAAGCGTGGCAGGGTACAGCTAGTTATCTATATAATTCGCGATTCACAATGTTTGTCCTGGATGAACTCCAAAACTAACAATACGATTTAAGTTTTTCTTAAATGTGTGTTTTGTTCCAACTTGAGAGATAAGTTAGTTTTTATCATGTTAAGTAGTCCTCATTTTTTTTAATGCAAATTTAATGCTATAAGACAGTAGTATGAAATTAACATAACAACGCGTATCCGGGACAACTAGTAATATTATAAAACTGAAGAGTTTGTTTCTTCTTTTTGTTAACCGGAGGATCTTAAATGTATGCTTACCACTTAAATTGAAAGGAATATCTGTAAGTACCTATCTAACAATAACATAAAATGGTGGTGGGTATCAAAATTTAAATTGCTTAGTTCAATAATATGATTAATTAAATTATATAGAAAAGCTTTTCACAAGATAAATAATCCAAATGCGTGGGAGTAATAACTACCCAAACTTTACGCATGTTAAAATGTAACTTAAATTATATTGATAATTATTTATTGACTTGTATTGATGTTTTGAAATCATTACGAAATTGTAAGCTGTGGAGTTTCTTTCGCCATTTCTTCTCCATCTTAGCATAATAATAATTATTCGTCCCGAAATGGTGGTAGGGTTTTGACGATTTGAAAGTACTTAGCAAAGTCCATTTAAATAAAGAGCTTTTTCATTTTCATTTTTTCTTTGGTTGAACGCTACAATCTCAGGAACTGCTGATTCAAATTGCTTTTTTTGTGTTGAATAGTACATTTATCGATGAAGGCTATAGGCTATTTAAAAACGGATATTAACGCGAGAGAAGCCACAGGCGACCACTAGTACCTTATAAAGTAGCACTGCTAGGAAATTAGATCAATGGTTTGCAGTGTGGTTGTGATTTTGTGTGACCAAGACTTCAGCTTCACTTGTTTTCATAAAGTGTGCAAAACCAATTTCTATATCGCTTAACACCCCACGCTACGTTCTGTGGCCGATTGCACGATTAGTAGGAGATTGGTAGTCTTACTAAATAACTAAATTCCTTCACAGACGTCAACGTTTTGATTGGTTTATTTATCGACCTTAGCGTGGGTCCTCAAAAATCAACCAGGACTCACACATCTATAAGAACACTTGTATGGATCACACAAACAATAATTACGATGCTATACGTAGGTACATGCACGTACCATGGGCCCGCAAGGACGAGGAAAATCATCCACTGCTTGAATAAACTTCTAGAGGTAAGACTATTTTATACAAAAGAAATCCCTTAGACTGATAGATTGGCAAAATATGACTGCTAACGTCAGACCTTTTGCACCTTACAAGAAAAGAAATTTCGTTGACTTACGCGTCAAAGCAAAGCTAAGGACATCACACAATGATCCATTTTAAAATAAAAATGACTGAAATTGATTTATTTGTATATTAGTAACAAAATACTTTCCGAATGCGCGTGCTTTCGGTATTCCCCATCATCGAAAGATCATTTATGCGAAAAATGTTTGTGCGTAAGATCATTTCCGCGAATGGTCATTTGCGCGAAAAGACAATTGCGCAAATAAACCCTTTATTAATGTAAGCGATAGAGCCACTTTTCCAAACATTACATTTTTATTATTAGTATATAGGACTCAATTGCCAAAGAGCTTTCTTTATTAGGCCCATTGTTTCCATTGGAACTAATAACTATTCGTTTCGGTTGGAACATCGGGATAAAAAGTATTGCGTTTATGCAACATGTAATTTAAATAACCATCACCCTGAATACACGTGGATTGGGATCGGCTTCTGAATTGATTTCAAGAAGAAATTTAAATAAAAAACATTTTTATTTTAAGCAAAAAAATCCGAACCCAACCCACCTGTACTCAGGATGTTGGTTATTTAAATTACATGTTGTATACTTTCCTGTTAAAATGCAATATTTTGTCAGAATCCATCAAATACTTACCAATATTTGCGGACACTAACAAACTGAAGCTAAACTTTTATCACAGAACACAGGAATTTAAGTACACTAAACTAATAAACTTTCATTTAATTTTCAGATAAATAAGTATCTTTTTAAGCGTAAGTCAACCAGATCAAGCATCTTAGAATGCTTCTTGCTAAGATCCAGTATGTGTATTATGACGACAATATGTTGTTCAAGCTATTATATATTTATAATGACTTGTATAACGGCCAAGCGTGATTGTAAGTAAATTACAAGTCTACTTTCTATACTTAAATTTTAAACGTTGTAGTAAATTGAACCGATTTTGAAAATTGTTTAAGAAATCGAAAGCTACATTATTATTTAGTGACATATAATATTTGATTGTGTTAAATAGTATATATTTTTTATGTGTAGAAAAATATAGATTACTTTTACCTAGTTATTTCTAAGTTGCGTGAAGTCGTGGGTAAGAGCTAGTTCAAAATAAAATAACGAAATTGCAGTTTGTTACGACTTACAAAATTCTACAGAATTTGTTATATTTTTCAGTATACTCAGCTGGTTTTTACGTCTGTTACTACTACATCGGATACGTAACTCAGTTCATAAAGTTGTCATTTATCTACACTGTATCAGAAGGACATAAAACTTTAAAATTATTGAATGACCATTTCGAAAACTTATCGTTTACTCGGAAGGTGAACCGTGAGTATTACTCGTATTATTATTCAAGATAATTTTTTTTAAGTCAAGTAAATGACTCCACTCCACCTGATGGTAAGCAGAAGTGGAGTCCAAATGCGAAGATAGCGGACGCGAGAGATAAACTGCCGCGCTAGCCACCCTCGCCTTGCTGACCTGCAAGGTGCTTCTTCACGCCTCTTTTGAATGACCCAGGATTGTAGGAAGGAGGGAACACGTGTGCTGGCAGTGCATTCCATTTCTTGATTGTGCAACAAAGCAACGAGATGCCAAATTTCTTAGATCGCGTGGGAATGGTACCCACAGATTGTCGGCGACAAAGTAAACCAGCAAGCGTAGTCTGTAAAATGAAGAGGGATGGTGGGATTAGGGAAAAAAGGTCCTCAGAGCACTCGCCGTGGTACAGGCGGTAGAACGTGATGCAATTGAGAACATTTAATTTTTTTGTGTAGTATTTTTTTGTATTATAGACATGGAAAAAAGACTTTATTAGAATCAAAATAAAAAAAAATACGTGTAAAAGTCTAAATGTATTTTTTAATTTTCTTTCAAAAATAAATTAAATTATAAAAATAATTTAATTTTTTTTTTATTCTAAAATGACGTAAGCGCAAGTTTGCTTATGGATTTTGTGGGTTAATGTCTGGGTTAATGTAGACACCTTCTTCCTCCTCCTTCTTTGTCTAAGGGAGTATCTTTTGTCTAGAGTTAATGTCATGGGCAAGAAGCTTATATTTTCTTCGTGAGCCTGGGCTCTTCAAAAGTAAAAAAAATAAAGATGAGACAACTGTGAAGTCTTTGAAGTTTCGGCCATTAATAAAAAAAGATGGAGGGCAAAGACATTTTCTGTTAGTAATCCAACGTTGTCCATTTTACTTGTTTTTAAATATCTCATAAATATCGTCTCATAATAGCAAGTATCTAATAAATTCCGAAAAAAATGGCTAAAGGTTTCAAAATTGGAGAGGCTCATGATTCACGATCGTCGGTCACCTTTTCGTCGCCGGCCACTAAACTTACTTGGTTAAGATCACTGGCTAGTATTTAAGTAATAGTGTATTTCTTTAAGTAATCTTTATGTATGTGTACATATTAAAAGGGGGTGTCCCCCTCAAGACCGACACACATGTATTATCCAAATCATTCATACTTTATTACAGATGCCGATAAATCACCAGTATTCACATTACTTTCCGCTGTCAACCCGAACGTGCCAAAGATGGATATAAAATCTATCAACACTTTCGTTACTATGTATAATGTCGTGATGAAAGTTGTGAGGGATATCGAAACAGCGTATGAATATGAGATTCTGCTGGCTTTCATTGTCTACTTCATTGATCTTGTATTGACACCTTACAACCTCATAGTAAATATCAGTAAGTAGGTAATAGGAGTTTCTCCCGAGTTCTTGTTGTAAAAACACGTGTTGAGAGACTCCATTTTTAACCTCAATCAACCGTACAATTGTCTTTTCACGTTAAATATATTTTAACTTGACATTGGCGAGATGCGTAACCTTTATGTGTCGCGATTGCCATTTATTTGAAAGAAAAAGAATAAGTAGTGCCAAATATATTATGTACATCGATATGTTCAATTTAGGACGAGAATTTCCCAAATTCAAACAAAACGCAAACATGCATATGTCAAGCAGGCATTTCAAAAATACATTATTAATTATTTTTTTAAACGACAAACCAAAAATAATATTTTACAGATAATTTATTTGACTAAATTTCAATTACAACCTTTTTGTTTACTAAAATTTCAATTTGCTATTTTTCAAATTAAATACAGTGAAAACGCCCTAAAGTCGCTTCTGGCAATATGAATGGCGCTCGTCGCTAATCTAAGTACTATTTCTTTGTTATTATAATTCTTCTGTTTTTCGTATGAAATTTTAAGAAATGGTACGGTGCCATACCATAAATTGCCTAATGTCTTTGAACTAAGTAAACAATTATTATTAAAGGAAAATTGGTCATTATTGACCTTTGTCGATTAACGTATTTGTGTTAGGAGAAATTTACTAATGTTCTTTTGCAAAATGACAATATATGAAGCAATTATTTTATGAGATGTAATGTTTGTGAAACATAAATAAATGGAACGTTGATTTGCGAAATGATAACTTTGAATTTCGTTGCTTGTTATCTGTAAATTTGTTTAATAACTGTTGATCAACCAAAGGGAAACCGGGTCTACCACCTAGTAAATTCGCATTTTGCCGAAATAAAATCGCTTTGTTTAATTTTTACGATGTGCGACTTAATTTAAGGTATTCAAATATTGTAAATATCCGCTTGCAGGTATTTTTAAATACCGTGTATCATCATTTTCCTACTCTGCTCCCAAATTATTAGTGGTCAGTGCAGTATGCCCTGATATCGACAATACTGCTTAAGGATTTGGCATTAGATTTTTACGGCCGTGTACCTGACACCAACTCTCCTTGGGGACGACTGCTATCCTTCCACAGCACCCAGGACCAACAGCTTAACGTGCTGACGAAGCACGGAGGAAAATCGATTTGAAAAATTTTCGGTCACCAATCCGAGTACCGACCGCGGGCTTGGTTGCTTAACTTTCGTGATAGTTAGTAAGAACGCATGACCGCTGCGCCATCGACCTCCTCCTTTTTAATACCATGTATCTTATTTCTAATTGTAAATATTAGTTTTATTTCTGACAGAGGGAGAAATGCACGTACCGCTCCTGATATTGCAAAGTATTTGGACAGTCTTGCACGTCGTTACAATCGTGTCTGTCGTAGAACCTTGTCATAGAACGAGGATGGAGGTCAGTTTAAAATGAAATTTGTTTATTTATTATTTTAAGCTTTCAATAAATTAATACAACAAAATCAGTCAGATGGTCCATTAGCACAATAATTACACTTTATGACAAAAAATCGGGAGTGGTCTCCCCTTGACTTTCTTGTATACCGGAAACGAATCAAAAGTTGTTAGAAACCTTATATTTTGATGTCATACACGCATGTAAAATTTTGGTCACCCATCCGAGTACCGACCACTCATTTGGTTGCTTAACTTTCGTGATCTTACGACTTAAAAGTTGATAGAAACCTTATAATTTGATGTCATACATTTTTTTTTATACATGTATGTTAAATTTGGTCAAATTTAGTTGCAATAAGTTAAAGCATACTCGAGTTATCGTGCTAACGCACAGACACACAGACATAAAGACACACATCCATAATTCCAATAACGTTATTTTTGGACTCAGGGAGGTCCAAAACGTGTAAATCCGTCAAAATCTCGAGGTCGAATTTTTTGACGATTCCAAGACTTCCTCTATACTACGTATACGATAAAGTAAAAACATGATACTCGTACATACAAAAATGCTCATTGAATAATTCCAAAAAGAGTTACAGGAACTTTTGTGTGGCTGGGGTCTACCCACGTGGTTCACTGATGTGCGTGTGGTATGAGGGCTCATTTTTTGAAACTAATCATATTTTTACGAAATTAAGGAAGAATTTAGGAAATAATTGTGTTATCTTCATGGTGAAGATAAAAAAATTGTGAAATATATAGTGAGAAAGTTCTGGTCAATTAACTGGAACACTCAATCTGCCAACCAGAGAAAATACTGTAACTCAGATCTCAAAATATACTAGATGTATGTTTAACATTTGCATGTGGAAAAATTGTGTTGAATTTCTGAAACCTATTCACAAATATTCAAAAGATTTTAACGGTTTATTAGGATTTGGTAAAGGTTTGTTTAGAACACTCAATTCTCTTATAGTGCAGACGGAGTGTTCAAAAACTTACCAACTTCAGTTAAATAAATCGTTAATATTCTTACTTTGCTTTACGAGCACAACTTAAGAGTCAATTTGTGACCAAAAACCTTGACATTAAACGTAATAGTTAGAGAGTAAATAAAAAAATACTTTCTTTTCAACATCCCATTGGAGAGCTCCGTATTTTAGGGTTTATTTACATAACCCGAACTTATATACAAACGGATGCCACATCAGAAATTGTGAAAATGTTATCACTAAAGTTTTGACACGTTGTCTATTTCTGAGATTGTTTCATTTTAACAATAATCAACTTTATTACATTTGCATACGAAAAATGGCTAGGGTGACATATTTTTTTTCCGGACACATTTTTTCTCTACCCTCACCATTACGCACTAACTATTTATTTTATAATAGTAAAGGGATTATTGGTCAACTATTAAGTGTTTCGTTTTCGTATGTGTTGAGAGTAGAAGGAAATTATTGCGTAAACATTTAATTAAGGCTCCAAAAAATATTTAATCCCTGAAGAACGGTATTTTGCGCTGCGTTCTTGTGTTTCTTTTTCTTTCTTAAATTTTGAAATGGCATTTTACCCACTGAGACGGTACGGCGCGGCATGAAACGCTTCGGTTTGCCGCGGCATCTTATGGCCCGCGCAATAATATATTATATACATAATAAAATTCAATTTAGAAAAAATACACTGAAAAAATTCGACCTGCCTCAAGCGGAAATCGAACCCAGCATTTTCCGCAATCCGGGCGGCTGCGTTAACCACTACGCCACCAGGGCACTACTTTTGCTGTCGAAATTTGTTAATGCTTATGTTTTATGTATTCTAAGATCCGAACGAAATATTTTTGCTAATATTTGACACCCAGTTAAGATGAAACTACCTTATATTATAGAATATTTTTTGCATTTACAGACGCGTAAATAGTTTTAAAACTAAAAAATACAACATACGTTTTTCTCAGTGCATTTCTTCTAGCATTGAAAATATTTACGCGTTTGTAAACGCAAAAATAAAATTGTTCCATAAAAAAATACACTGAAAAAAATCAGAGATTTTTTTACTTATGTAGATAACAATTATGAAATACCGCATGATGAATTACTGTTACATATATTTTAGTTTGTCTTGCATGAAATTACAAGATAAATTAGAAAAAGTGTCTACTACGTTTTTTTTACCGTTTAAGAATGTAAAATCTTTCAAGTTCGCTCTTGCTTGGAGTACCTATACTGTACTGCCTTACCTTTGGGACGGATCTGCTCAATATCAGCTAGATGCACTGGACTTGGTGTAGCACCATGCCAAGAGACTCATCGGAAATGACACACTCATTGAGGCTAATCTCCAGAGCCTCGACCACCGACAACGGGTTGCTTGCCTCTCGGTTTTTAATCGGTTTCATTTCGGAGTGTGTGTGGAAGTTTTAACTTAGATAGATTTATCGCTCCGCCCTTTCCGGCACCGGGAGACTAGGGGCAGCGAGGGTTTTCACATTATTTTGTTGATATTCCTTCCATTCGCATAAAGCGATTTGTTTCGCTTTCATTATAGGAACAACTAAGGAATGGAACTCTGGCGGGGTCTGTTTTCCCGGATTAGTATAATCTGGACATCTTTAAGGCCAAAGTGAAAAAACATCTTTTAGGCGACCACCTTAGTCATAAATAGCATAAAAATGTATACGAGTACAAAAAAAAAATTTATTTTATGAATGCATGGTCACCCTAAATACATTTCTAGAATAGAAATATATTAAAGTTGATTATTGTTAAAATTAAACAATCTCAGAAATAGACAACGTGTCAAAACTTTAGTGATAACATTTTCACAATTTCTGATGTGGCATCCGTTTGTATATAAGTTCGGGTTATGTAAATAAACCCTAAAATACGGAGCTCTCCAATGGGATGTTGAAAAGAAAGTATTTTTTTATTTACTCTCTAACTATTACGTTTAATGTCAAGGTTTTTGGTCACAAATTGACTCTTAAGTTGTGCTCGTAAAGCAAAGTAAGAATATTAACGATTTATTTAACTGAAGTTGGTAAGTTTTTGAACACTCCGTCTGCACTATAAGAGAATTGAGTGTTCTAAACAAACCTTTACCAAATCCTAATAAACCGTTAAAATCTTTTGAATATTTGTGAATAGGTTTCAGAAATTCAACACAATTTTTCCACATGCAAATGTTAAACATACATCTAGTATATTTTGAGATCTGAGTTACAGTATTTTCTCTGGTTGGCAGATTGAGTGTTCCAGTTAATTGACCAGAACTTTCTCACTATATATTTCACAATTTTTTTATCTTCACCATGAAGATAACACAATTATTTCCTAAATTCTTCCTTGATTTCGTAAAAATATGATTAGTTTAAAAAAATGAGCCCTCATACCACACGCACATGGTTCACTGAGGGTTAAACGTTGAAAATAATTACAAAGAACTAAATAAATACAATTTTGACTCACGAACATCTCTTTTATTTCCAGATCGCTCGCACAAATCTTCTGGTGAGCAGGATAATATCGTCCACCGATGACCAGAGCATCTCCGCTCCTCTGGAGAAGTTTGTCCTGTACCTGAATCTCAACAAAACCTGCTACTCTCCTTTGGGGATGTTTACTATATCTCGCTCTCTGATTACTTCGGTTTGCGTTTATATTACATTATTACTAGCTGACCCGGCAAACGTTATTTGGCCTTACAAAAATGATTAAATTACTAAAATGACTATAAAAAAATAGGGGTTGGTGATAAAAAAGTAAAAATTTAAGTTTTTTATGTATTTTTTAATGCCACATAATAAAAAAATAAAAACAAAAAAATTCGTCCGAAAATTAAAAAAAAATTATGGGTGAACAACCCTTATCACTTAGGGGTATGGAAAATAGATAGTAGCTGATTCGCAGACCTACTGAATACGCATACAAAGTTTCATGAAAATCGGTCAAGCGGTTTCGGAGGAGTACGGTAACTAACATTGTGACATCGAAATTTTATATATAAGATTTCTGTAGCACTTTTAGCGAGATTACCAATGATCCTCTTGAAATATTATGGTATAATACTCTTTATTGCACTTGAAAAAATCGGGAGTGGTCTCCTCTTGACTTTCTCGTATACAGGAAACGACTCAAAGGTTGATAGAAACTTTATATTTTGATGTCATACATGCATGTCAAATTTTGGTCACCCATCCGAGTACCGACCGCTCACTTGGTTGCCTTAGCTTTCGTGTTCAAGAGCTCAAAAGTTGATAGAAACCTTATATTTTGATGTCATACACGCATATTTAATTTGGTTGCAATAAGTTAAAGCATGCTCGAGCACAGACACACACACAGACAGAATTCCAAAAATGGTATTTGTGGACTCAGGGATGGCCAAAGTGTAAATTAGTCAAAATCTCTAGGTAGGATTTTTTGACGATTACAAGATTCCTCTATACTACGTACCTATACGAGAAAGTAAAAATATAGCAATTTACATAATAGTACACAGTTTGCAAGGGCGGACTTATCCCTAAAAGAGATATCTTCCAGTCAACCCGACACTCGCACTATTAAGGGTAAATCACTTATCACTGCAAGTGCGTTGCCATTCTGGGGACTAAGATGATATGCCTTCCATGCCCAGTAATTACACTGGCTACCTTCCCTTTCAATCTGAAACACAGCGAACTGCTTCACGGCAGAAATAAGAAGGGCGGTGGTACCTACCCAGACGACCCTACATGTGGGTCTACCACCCAGTAAAATTATTTAGTATTTCTATCTTCTCCTTCACCTATCCTAATCTCTTATTTATTTTTTTAAACTACCTGCAAGTATTTCTGTATCCCAAAAACTGTTTTATTTTTCTAGAACTACAACGCCGTTTTCTTACCACCACAGATCGCTGGCAGTGTGACCACGTACCTGGTGATCCTGGTGCAGTTTCAAGGTCAAGACGCCGGAGAGTATTGATGACAGCGGAGAAATGAACTTGCTCATGATTAGTAATGACACTAATGACCCTTATTACCTTACACGGAAAGTAACAATTCCCTATCATCAAGTGGAAAGTAGAACTCAAAATGTTAAAGAGTGTCGTCAGTATAATATGTATTTCGATTATTCAAAAAATTGATTGTGAGTGGTTGAAAGTAGTTATTTCGATGTACAGGCAACAGTAGGTACATCAGTTATGTGTTAAGGAAAGGCGAAAGGTCAATTAACTTTCACTACAGTATCATGTAAACATGCAAATTGTTTAATATTAAAATTAGTTCAGTCTCACTAGTTTCCAGTCCAAATTTGTTGCCTGGAACTCCTAGTACTTTTTATTCTCAGTAGTTCCATTAGAACTGGAACTAGTGAGAACGAGTCTTCTCAGTAGTCCACCGTCCATATTACGAAGTGTCAACGAAGATACTACGCAAGAAGGACTACGTCCTAAATTGAAAAAGTTGCATTAGTTCTATATTTGGAGTATAAATTATCATTGATTTGTATTTATTATTTATATAAGTGGACACTGTGTATAGTTGAACAAATAAACCGTTTACGTAATAAGTCGTTGATTAAGTGATTTGTTAATAATCTTCTCTTCTTCTTCTTCTTCTTCAACCCTGTTTGACCCACTGCTGGGTATAGGTCTCCTCATGGTTTTTCCAGAGTGCCCGGTCTTGTGCCACTCTTATCCACTGCCGACCCACCGTCTTTGTGATGTCGTCGGTCCATCTTGCTGGCGGACGTCCGACGCTTCTTTTGAAACCTCTCGGCCGCCATGATAAAATTTTGTGGCTCCACCTTTCGTCGTTTCGACGACATATGTGTCCCGCCCACCGCCATTTGCGCTGGGCCACGGACCGCGCTACATCGGTCACACCGGTCCTTCTTCGTATCACAGTATTGGGTATACGGTCTTTCAGCGTGATACCGAGCATAGCACGCTCCATTTTGCGTTGCGCAATCTGAAGTTTCTGAACATGTTGGCAGGTAAGTGTCCATGTCTCCGACCCATATGTCATGACCGGGAGCACACACTGATCATATGCGCGGCGTTTCAGGGCTATCGGCATTTTGCTCTTAAGCACTTCGGTCATATTGCTAAAGGCGCCCCAGCCCAACTGGATACGGCGTTCTATTTCCCTTGCTTGACCAGACTTATCTAGGGTTATAATTTGGCCGAGATAAACGTACTCTTCCACCCTTCCTATGTTATTCCCGTCTACTGTGATATAATTTACGTCGACATTATTGGTCATAATTTTTGTCTTTGAGGTGTTCATCTTGAGTCCGATCTTAATAGAAGTCCAGTATAGTTCTCGAACCATCTGTTCTAACTCGTGTGTGCTCTCTGAAAAAATAACTATATCATCAGCAAAACGTAGATGGCTAAGGCGTACTCCATCAATGTTTATGCCTCTATCTGTCCAAACGAGAAGCTTGAAAGCATCCTCCAAGCATGATGTAAACAACTTGGGTGAGATGGTGTCACCTTGGCGTACGCCTCTTTTAACAGGCACAGGATCGGTTAATCCGTGGAGTTTAACTCGTAAAGATGCGTCTCTGTAAATTTCTCCGATGATATCCACATATCTGGAGTCCACCATACTTCTGCGTAGAGAGTGCATAACAGCCCAGTGTTCTACAGTGTCGAATGCTTTCTCGTAATCGATAAATGCAATCGCGAGGGGTCGGTTGTATTCTATGCACTTCTCTATGACTTGTTTCAAAGTAAATATGTGGTCTAGAGTAGAGAATCCGCTTCTGAACCCAGCCTGTTCTACTGGTTGGGCTTGGTCAAGCCGAGTTTTCAAGCGCAGGGTAATCACCTTGGTAAAAAGCTTGTAAATGTGACTGAGGAGCGAAATTGGTCGGTAGTTGGCGAGTTGTGCCTTATCACCCTTCTTGTGTAAAAGAACAACAGTTGCCTCCTTCCACGCTTTAGGCGTTGTCCCCTCAAATAAAGCTCTGTTAAAAAGCTGCTGCAGTTGTTTAATCATCGGCCGTCCGCCGTACTTCAGATGTTCCACAAGAACTTTATCTTGTCCAGGTGATTTTCCGTTGCTCATTAACTTCAGGGCATTTTTTATTTCGTACTGGCTAATATCAGGAAGTTCCTCTGTTCTGTGTCTAGCAAGCGGGACTCTAGGACCGGTTCTATCAATTTGGGGTTCCGGTGTTTTTGAAATATACAGAGTATTGTAAAACTTCTCCACCTCGTTGAGAATCTCTGTCCTATCTGAAGTTAATTTGTTGCTAGTAGTCCACAGTTTGAAAATTTGCTTGCTTCCTGAACGCAGTTTTTTCCTGAAGACTTTGGGACCCTTATGTTGTTCAATAGTTTCCAGCACAGTGTCGTAGTTTCGTTGTCTAATGTCCTTCTTTATTGATTTCCTAATGCGCTTATTGATTTCTCGTATTTGAACGTGGTCATTTCGTTTAAACTCTTTTGTTCTTTCATTCAATAAGTTCATTGTTTCCTCAGAAAGAATTGACTTTTTATTTTGCGGTGGCTTCATTTCTCTAGCTGTTGATGTTATAGCTTCAACTAGTTCTGTGTTGATCTGATCTACGCTGCTATTTTTACCTGTGGCCAGTTTTTCGGTCAATCTTTTCCGGAAGAGATCTTGCTGTGCGGATAAGTACATAGACATATCAAATCCATTACGACAAGTGTGAACCAGCTTACGGCGCTCCTTTTTTAAGTTAATATGCATCTCTGCTCTAAGGATTCTGTGATCGCTTCCGGCATTAACTTGGGTTATAACATTCACATCCCCAAATGCATACTTTCTGTTGCATAGTATGTAGTCAATTTGGTTGGTTGTTCTACCATCTGGACTTCTCCACGTCCAAAGTCTCTGGTCTTTCTTTTGAAAATATGTATTAAGGGCATATAAGCGATGTTCGTGGAGAAAATTTACCAAAACCTGCCCTCTAGAATTCCTTTGACCCAATCCAAATTTGCCGACAAACTCTTCGTTCTCTCGAGGTTTGCCTATCTTGGCATTGAAGTCTCCTATAACTGTAGTAAAGTAGCAAGTGTTTTCACTTAGAGCTTTATTCAGATCTTCATAGAATTCCTCAGCTTCTTCGTCATCCTGAGCAGATGTTGGAGCGTAAACTTGTATGACTTTGAGTTTGTACCGTGAGTTCAGCTGGAAAGTTGCGTATATGACTCGTGGTGAAATGGCTTTTACAGTAATTAAGTTGCCTACCATAGATGTATTTATAAGGAGGCCCACTCCACCTTGAGATTTATCGTCGTATCCTTTGTAATATAGAAGATGACCAGACGATAGCTTGATGAGCTCTTCACCCCTTCGACGAGTTTCACTTAGGCCCATGATGTCCCATTTGATTTTGTTGAGAACCACTGTTTCTAGTTCCCGATACCTGTCTTCCGACATCAATGTCCGAACATTGTATGTTGCCAAATATATCGCCGTGGTTTGTCGTTTTAAGCAGCCGTGCCGAACCCAGTGATTCTTAGCACCCTCCGCTCCGCCGGTTCCCCGACCGCTGCCGTAGTCGGACCGGGTAGAGCTGCTGGGGACTGAGGGCCGTTTTCTACTTCTACTATCCATGAGGGCTTTTGGCCAAATTATCGCCACGCTGGCCAGTGCGGGTTGGCGAAATCGCTCTTTCTGAGGCTATTTAATTCCTCACGGCTCACGATAGCCGTCTGCTAAGCAGATTGTCAGGTTAGTTACCGCCGCCTGATGATCGGCGTTGTCAACTCATTTAGCACCACCCGGAGGGCACGTGTGGGGTGGCTTCGGGTATTTCCCACGGACGCGAGTGACTTTACCCTCCCGTTAATAATCTATATTGTTGATATTTTGAACCGTTTATGTTGTATACAATGGTATTGTTGTTCTTTGACATATTAAATGGTTATGGAACTATTTCTGCGTTAACAAACTCGTTAATATTTTTAAACTTAGAAAAAATACACTGAAAAAATAATATGTGCGTAAAAATAAAAATATTTGCATTCAAAGATTTGATGTAACAATGCTACCATAAAAACATAAGTACCAAGCACGACGGCGAAAGCAGTGTCCCGGTAGCGTAGTGGTTGACGCAGCCGCCTCCTGGATTGCGGAAGTGGCTGTGTTCGATTCCCGCCCTGGACAGTCGATTTTATCAGTGTATTTTTTTCTAAATATAAATGGTTGATTAACTGTTGTTGATATTTTGCATGTTGTTATTTAGTATGGGACCCGAAAATCATCGCCTTGCATCTAAATTGAAATAAACGTATCTATTTGAATTAAATGTAATTTTTTATTTAATGAATGAAAACGGGATTTGAACCACGTACCTTTGATTTTTGGTTAATCCGATATTTCGGCGCAGTTACATGCGCCATGATCACGGATGAGTTCATCCGTGATCATGGCGCATGTAACTGCGATGACGAAAAATGATAGTGACCACGTTAGCTTAAAACAATGTAATTTTTTTTTAAGGACAACCAACAAAACGTACACTAACCGTTACAAAAATAAATTAATCGTATCGAAGTGCAATTTTAATTACAGACTGCCACGACATGCAAACGTGGACTCAAAGGGTTAACGTAAATAAAATATATTAAAAATTTAATTATAACAAATTGAACTGAAGAACATTGGCTTACGTTCACGTAAGCCAATGTTCTTCAGTTCAGTTCACGTAAGTACACGTCACGTAAGTCACGTAAGTTCTTCAGTTAACGTAAGTACATAAAATTATAAAAAGGAGGACGAACTATTATTATTACTCATAACCTACGAGTCAACTCACATGTTTTATGGAAGATTTAATCACATGTTTGAAATTCCTTGGATCGAAGGAAAGAAAAGAAAAAGAAAGAAAGAAAGTATTTATTGGCCAACAACAATAATCACATATCGGTAAAAAAAAAAATTATTACATTAACAGGCCAACTAGGTCACTGCCTCAGCATAATGCCACAGTGACAAACGACACTGTGGCGCTGGTATTCTGGCAGGGCCTAAAGTTATCAACATACATACACAAATATACATATTTGACAAACAACAACAACAAAAAAATAATACTTTTTAAAATTAATATGAACTAACAAAACAAAAACAAAATAAAATAATAAAATAAAATAAAAAAGATATAAAAAAGATACATACTACATATTACATTGTGCAAGCAAGAGACACTTAGAGCAATTTAGTAATGTTTGACCAGCCGACATCTGCAAAAATAAATATGGCTCAAAGGTCTTAATTAACAAGCCATGGAAAAAAAACCTGCTTGTGAAAAATGCTCCAAGTATGCGAATCAATCTGTGCCTAATAAACTATTCTATTTAACTAGTCTGTGTCAATTACGTAACAATGAATTATTACGTATTCTGACTCATGATTATTATATAATTTAAACTTATAGTACCTTGCATACATATAAATTTACGCTAGACAAACAGAAAACATATGCACACAAAATAAAAACATACAAAGGACGTCGCAATCTTAAAAGCTCTAATGTGGAACCAAAACGACACTACGCCACGTGAAACGATATCGACGTTATACTTTTTTACCAAAACATTAATTTGATTAGATCACTTCACTTCTGCTTACAAACGGATAGGATGGAGTTATTTGCTAGATTTTGGAAAAAAAAGATTTACACGCCGAACAGTTATAGCTATGGACAAATATAAAGCTTGAGCCAGTAATTTTGTTTAGTTCATTCTCGTGGGAAATTGGCCGCGGGAAAACTACTTTCGCCACCGAAAACTGCGAAGAAATACCTCATATTATATTTGTAGTATCCACGAGCAGAGAAATAGTAGATGATTGTATTGTACTTATGCCATAGTTATAACTTTGCTGATTTATAAAGAAACGCCACGAACGTAATAAAGAATTAAATAAAATTTCAGGGCAAAACATTTTTTAAAGATGTTCATGTCTTCGTCTCTGCGTTTCAGAGTGCTCTTCCCATGGCTATACTTTAACCGAATTCGATAAAGAATATGTAAACAAATCACTGACATTCTTATACATCTTACTAGGTAGTAGACCCATATACTAAACAAAATAGATGTAAGCTTGTAAATCGCTATTCATAATTATGTAATTGGGTTAACCCCCTGTAATTATGTTAAATTAAATAAATAAATAAATATGTAGGGTCGTCTGGGTAGGTACCACCGTCTTTCTTATTTCTGCCGTGAAGCAGTTCGCTGTGTTTCGGATTGAAGGGAAAGGTAGCCAGTGTAATTACTGGGCAAGGAGGGCATATCATCTCAGTCCCCAGGATGGCAAACGCACTTGCGGTGTTAAGTGATTTACACTTAATACTGCAAGTGTCTATAGGCGGCGGTGACCACTTAACATCAGGTGGGCCGCAAGCTTGTTTGCCATCTCGTAACATAAAAAGAAATATCTTATATTTATCAGACTAGCATTTGCCACTACCAGGATTCGAACTCGGACCGCCCGGTGTGTAGGCAGCGTGACCACTACACCACAACCGCGTCAAGATTGGTAACGTCATCCAAATTTCCGGGGTATAAAGAATTTTCTAAAATTCGTTTCATTCGGCGCGTTCGACTCGCCAAATGTTTCTACCTTAAGCCACCTACAACAGCATTCCCTGGAGGGATGGTGTCCCCCGGAAGCCTCCTCGTGGCGGACCCTGGTAACGTGGCGGGGAAATTTTCTCGGCGGGTGTGTGGCTTTTGACGTCATGTGTGTCCCCTTGGCATTCGAAGTCACATGCCATCGTCGAGTTGTTGAAGTCCCCCGGGTGCGGTCCGATGGCTGCTCCTGGTGTCCTCATCAGGAGGATGCGCCAGTGTGGAATATCAATGTGGTTACCATAGATTTATATTTACTGACGTTTATAGATTGGCAATGAATCAACGAGGGCGAGATCAAAAATTTGCACCAATGTGTGAGTAATTCGCATGTATGCGTGAAAAAAAGTATTGCAGTCTGACAGTAGCTGTCTTTTCTACGTGACTGACAGGCCGATATAGGCCGCCTGCGTCTACATGAAATGGTATATCTATCTATCTCGTTCTAATATACGTGTTAGTATGCTCTTTCACTTTCACACTGCCCATCTACGGTTTCTTAAATCTATGGTGGTAACCACAGATGTATCAATCTAAGAAGATCGGTCGAATCGCCGAGTTTATAGGAAGACCGAGTGTCGCGATCAGCGGCCGTACTACATAACAGGTTCTAGTTGAGCATGCCGTAATTTTTTGCGCGCGTCTTAAGGACTGCGAAGCGATGAAAGTTAAGCACAGCTGCAAAGGAGATCGGTCGAATCGGTATTACTTTATCGGAAGGCGAAGTGGCGGAAATATATGCCCACAGGGCATACATTTGTCACAAGTTAAACGCCGGCTTGGCCTATCTCCTTGTATTATTAAATCTGTGGTGGTAACATATATACCTAATTATACCTAATTTTACCGACCATGACTAAATTGGGCCCAGGGTAGGCAGAAGACTAAAGAAAAAAGCGATAAAGATGTTTTATTTCAATTAAGTAAATTATACCGAAACTATTTTATCAATTAAAACTTTCCGTGATTGTTCAATGCAAGGTATTTTGTTATAACTTTAATAAACAATGGTCCCAAAACTTACTTTAAATTGGCAAAAGTCCTATCATTTCAATATTCCACGTGAACATGAACAATAGACAAGTTATTTGCTATTATAAATTGCAGAAGCAGTGACACGATATAGAGTTTGGATGGCGGCCCTTTGTATAATTAAAGTCCCCGAAATTACGGCCCTTCGAGAGCAATTAAAAGTTACATGCCACGCGTGATGGCGGTTGCGACTGTTGTTTTTTTTAAATTTCGTTTAAATTAAGTCTTGAATGGTAAAACCGCTGGTTTAAGCGGATTGAGGTTTGGGTCTGTTCGCAAAATAATCTCTTTTAGACTTAAAAGGCTATTACAAACAAAATTAACAGTTACGTAGATCAAATGAGTGAACTATACAAGCGTATAATATATCCCTTTCAAGTTTTTTTTCGCAAGAAAAAGTAAGCAAAATGTTTTGGAAAATAGATTTAAAAATAAGGTAGGCTTCAGCTACCTTATTTTTAAATCTTCATTTAAATCAGCTTAGGCTCTATGCAGACAAAGCAACTTTGATCTCTGTATTGCGGCAACAGGCAACTCGCAACTAGCTGCTTACATAATAACAGGAACTGCGCAGATATAAAAACTCAAGTCGTGAGTTGCGATGATCGACATCTCAGTTTTCAGTTGCTGCACTCGAGGACAGAGTCAATTTCAAATTGACGAAACTAGCAACTGTCTTTTTACTAGTAGTTTCAAGTCACACCACAGTCTATAGAATTTACACACCGACTGTTCACCATTTTTTTTTTAGTAAGTAAGTTTACTTAGAATCGCGGCACAGTAAACTGGACCTTTTTGTTGCTGCAACTGAAAACCTTTAATGAAAACTATAAAAAAAATCGGCTTCACACAAAGCCACATCTGTCAGTATGGGCTATATAGGGCCTCCAGACTCACGCGAGAAGTCTCGGCGAGAAGTCTCGCCGAGACTTGACCCGAGAAACGAGAAGGTATCCACACTCACGCGACCTTCTCACTTGCGTTCTCGACCGTCATGCGAAATGGATTTACATGGATGGTATTTACAGTAAACTACAGCAGTTTGTAGGATCAAAAAAGCGAAGGAGTGATATTATAAAAATTAGTACAACCTAACATTATAATTATATCATCCGTTAATACTAGGATATTGGTTGTTTTAATGTTCGCAATGAGCTGTTTTAGAATATTTTATAGAGGATACCAAATTAAATAGAATAGAAAAAAAACCTGGGATGAAATGGATAAGTGCTGAGACGGGACTTAAACCTGAACGAATTGCTATGAAGTTCGATCTTAACTAAATAACAAAAAAAAAATTAGAAGCAAAATCAATGTTTTAAATAGAATATTTAAAGCATGAGTGTAGATAAAATTAATTATTTAGACAGGCCTTGTTTCAAAGCTCAGATTAATAAAATAATAAATGCAAAGCACACACATGCGATGGAAATCACTTCCTACGTCGCAGTGAGGCCGAACGAGAACAAACGAGAGTGTGATACGGTTCTCTTTTCTCGCCCGAGAAACCCTTTGAAGCGGGCCAAAAAACCGACACCGAGCCGAGAACAGGCGAGCCCGAGAACGAGAACGCGAGAAACTAATCACATTCTCGCTTCTCGGGTGTTCTCGGGGGTTCTCGGGGGTTCTTGGCGAGAGTGTGGAGGGCGCATTACAGTAGCTCCAAAACAGTGACAGGTTGCCCAAAAGGCCAAACCCAAAAAAAAACAATCTTTCAGTAAACAAACCATCTAAAGCAAACGACCAGTAGACACAGTTTTGAATCATTCGAAGTGAATCTTAAATTCATGCACGAAAGAAAAACGTATGCGAAATTAGTTTCGATTGCTCCCAATTTTACGTATTTTTGAAACATTAGAAATGAGTGTTGCCCTAAAACTCGAATCTTATAAAATTTTTCATTTCATGCAGAAAAACAAAAACCAGAAAGCCATAAATCGGTGATTTTAGAAACCGGTAATGAGTTACGAGGAAACGGAACTTAAATTAAAAGTTATAATGTCACTGTCAGTCATTTGATTTTCTACGAGTGTTTGGCGGGAAATCATGGCGTCTGGACGTCGATCTTTATTTCGATAATTCAAAATTGCTTCGGAGTGGATTTTGTGCAATGAAAGTGGTGTCGTTTCGTTGCATATGCATCCGTGTTGACGAACAGTTATGAGGAATCATTGAAATGATGGTTTTGTGTATGTGGCGTTGAGAATTGTATAGCGGTTGGAAATCCTACTATACAATTCCCATCAGTCACAATCATGAGGTCTGTTGCCATGCATTTCTTTCCAAGCACTCCCTAGATGCATTAAAATGTGCGACGCCCATATTTTAATGCAAACAGCAAGAAAGAAGATGAAACTGAAGACTTGGCTGTATGGGCTAGACCCCTTTGCCGTCCCGTAACAGGGAAAATTTTACCAAAAAAAAAAAAAATTTGATTTTCTACTGGTAGAATATCGGAAAGATCGGAAACAAGTGGTTCGGACCACTCGTTGCAAAATTCACGAAAATAAATATTCAAGAGTTTCTCCCGAGTTCTTGTTGTAAAAACACGTGTTGAGAGACTCTATTTTTAACCTCAATCTACCGTACATTTGTCTGTTACTTTAAAAGTACATTTTCACTTGACATTCGCGAAATGCGATAAATAACGCGAACGCCATTCATTAAAGAAGAAGATAAATATTCAAAAATAGCGATTTTGGATTTTAGGGATTCTTTTAGGGATTTCTCGAATCTTGCGATTTCATACACGATTTGGAATTCTAATGATTCAAAAATACGTCTCCAGGGGCCTATGGCATAAAAATTAAGTACTTATATTATAAGCGATTTACTCTTAACTTTTACTCATATTAATAGAGTTGTGTTGCATATAATTAATAGTTCATAATAATAGTTACAAGAGTAATAACTAATTTTAAGAGTCTATTAATTTACGGTGCATAAAGAAATTTTAACACTCGTAAAATTACTACTAAATTTCAAACTCATAATAGGAGTGGAATCCAATATCATTGCGTTGTTGATATGCATGGTATTGAAAAAGTATGTAGAGTAATAAAAAAAGTAGACTATGGACGCCACTGCGCTACTTGTAATTGTTGTAGGGCATCATTTCTAAGCGTTGGATGTTGATATAGGTACGCCTTGTATCCTTTCCAGGATAAAATAAAAATTGATTAAAATTCATTCTGAATCGCCGATTACATTCCTATGTGAATTGCAAATAGTTCTATCAATTAGAACTATTTGCAATTCACATAAGAATGAAATTCTTGCTTTAAAAACCCACTGTCGACGTCTTGGCATCATTCTTTTATCACCTGAATCACTCGAGCACATTGCGTTTAACTTGTGATCGCAACTAAGCATACAGAAATATACTTACAATATATTTTAACCTCCTTCAATGGTTGATAGAATTACACCACTAATAGGAGTAAATAATAGTAGCTGAGTCATTTCTTGCAACAGAAATTTTGTTTCACATATATTATTAGCTTGTATTTCCCGGCAGTAGACTACTAACTTGTATTATTAGTTATATTTTTTATGCAACGAGACGCTTCTAAATTTTACAAATAATATAAGTATCCAACTTATTATATGAGTGTCTTTATTTTTATGCAACAAAAACTGAAATTATTTTATGCAACAGAATTTTTTAAACTTCTAAAATATTTTTAGAAGTCTTATAAAAATAAGCTTATAATAATAGTAGTTTTATGCCATAGGGCCCTGGACAGATGCTACAAATCATCTCAGTAGTCCGGGTATTTATGTCAAATAAATTGTTTTTTCTATGTAGAACATATTATTTTTTTCTTTTATTTTTCTTTATCTGTAAATGTAATACCTGACAATACGTAATTCAAAATGGTTGTCGTAGCATTCAAAACAGAATGTCTCAGTCAAAAATTGTTTGTTTACAATTAATTCCCCAAACCATATAACCTTACAAAGGGTCACAATTCAACTGCCGGTTTAATTTTACAAGGGCTCTGAAGCGTTTGGTCTCAGGCTGGTATTATTCGTAGTCCAGAAATTTATTGTGCCGAATAGCTTAGTTTATTAATTACGAGTTAGATCAAATAGAGGCAGACAACGGGCTTTCCTGAGAAATGTCATTCGTGTTTTGTAATGAAAAGTAATTTGTTTTGTTTATGTATTGGTGGAGTAATAGAATTAAACAAGATGCGTATTGCTGAGACGTTTGAGCGTAATCCGTTGTTATTGTCGGCTATTGTTTGTAGGTTCACTGAACGCTTAGATACCTTATTTTAATTAGGTGACATAAAAGGATGAACAATAGATAGAAAATAGCCCAAGAATAGCGAATCTTAAGTGGCAGTGGGTGGGGCACATTGCGTAGGACTGACGGCTGCTGGGGCGGAAAAGTTCTAGAGCGGCGGCCGCGTACCGGGAGGCGCATCACCATGGTGGACCCACCGTACCCTGACCAGGGTCACGTCCGGAAGCCTCCTCGTGGCGGACCCTGGTACGAGGTGGGGAAACTTTCTAGGCGGGTGTGTGGCTTTTGATGTCAAGTGTGTCCCCTTGGCAGTTGAAGTCACATGCGATCGTCGAGTTGTTTTTGTTTTCCCACCACGGCTAGTTCCGGACGGCCCTTTTCAGGGCCACGACCGCGCCCGAAGTCCCCCGGGTGCGGTCTGATTGCTGCTCCCAGTGTCCTCGTCAGGAGGACGTGCCAGATCGAGCAGCCGTCGGTGGAGGAGTGGCTGCTGGCCACCAATTGGTGCAAGGAGTACCTAGATGGGCAGCGTTGGGACGGTCTCGGTGTAGTTGCTCGTGCGCAGATCCCGAGCCGTCCCGTAATAGCGCACTGAAGGTCAGGCCGGGGAGGACGTTTAGTGGGTATGGAGGGAACGCCTTTACCTCGAGTCCCACATATCCCCTGCGGTTTGCACCACCCCGCAGGGAAGATGCGTAAATGTATTTGACCTCCCCGTCAACAAAAAAAAATGGGTATGGTTAGTGGTACGGTGGGTCCGCCATGGCGTCTCTAAAGGTGGACCAGAGATCGGACGAGGCGGGCAACGAGATCTATGTACAATTGTAAAGGTCTCCTCGCTGATATGTGATGATGATGTGTGTAAGTATTATTCTTCCTCGAGCACACTTAACAATGTGAACTGTTCATATAATACAAAAAATCAGGCCTTATTTTTTTATTTATTTTTTGTTTCTCTAGTCCCTAACGGGACGGGCAAAGGATATCAAGTCTATACAGCCCTGTCTGTATTTATATCTTCTTTCTTGATGTTTGCATTAAAATATGGGCGTCGCACATTTTAATGCATCTAGGGAATGCTTGGAAAGAAATGCATGGCAACCGACCTCATGACTGTGACTGATGAGAAATGTATAGTGGGATTTCCAACCACTATACAATTCTCAACGCCACATACACAAAACCTTTATTTCAATGATTCCTCATAACTGTTCGTCAACACGGATGCTTATGCAACGAAACGACACCACTTTCACTGCACAAAATCCACTCCGAAGCAATTTTTAATTATCGAAATAAAGATCAACATCCAGACGCCATGATTTCCCGCCAAACACTCCTTTATTTTTTTTGTCTTACTTAGTATAGCGACGACGTCTGGTTTTATTGTAGACAAATGTCACCTGGTAACCTCAGTCATACTGATCGGAGCATCCCGCCTGCATAAAACACTCGGAAAACGAAAATGCTCTTAACAATGGGGTACTTTTTCTCATATATGAATATTTAATTAATCAAAAAATTATCTAGAAGATAAAATTAAATTAAATAAGTAATAATTATGAAAACATTTGCATTACTACTAAAGTTAAGGTATAATACTGATAAAGAAATGTAACCTATTTTCAACCGACTTCAAAAAGAGGAGGTTATCAATTTGACTGTATGTTTTTTATGTTTGTTACCTCATAACTCTTTACTGGGTGTACCGATTTTAAAGATTCTTTCGACCTTTGGAAGCTGGTGCTTGTCATTTGGTCCCATTTTAATTTTCTCATTTAAATTTTATCGACATCTGATGAGTAGTTATTGAGTTATCCCTAATAATGCCTATTTAGTTGACATCGATGATATCGTAATCTTATCGCTAAAAAGTTATATACTTAAACCACTAAAAGCTAAAAAAAAAAATTATTTTTAAAACCGCCTTGAAAACTAAAAACAGCTAAATAAAAATTCTGTTTATAAAAATCTAAATGTTATTAAGCTCGATGCCAACCTTAATGTTTGAAATAAACGTTGTCACTTGTGTTTGGGACCGACCTCAAAAAAACATTCGAAATTTTATAAAAATAATTTTTATTTCTCCGTTTTTAGTCTTGAGGGCGTTTTTTTTAAATATAGCATCTCTATGTAACACAGTAGCTTTTACGCAAATAAAGGTATTCTATTTTTTAAGAATAGAGTTTTATGAACGGTTAGAAAAACCGCTTTAAAGGGAAATAGCTTTTACTGTATGGCTCCAAAAATTTACAATAAATTGCCAAAAAGCCTTAAGGATACCAGCTTAACTATATTCCGTAAGGAGCTGCTATCACTTTTAATAAGTAAGGCCTATTATTCTTTGACTGAGTTTTTATCTGACAAATTTTAATTTAATTTTAATTTTGTGACATTATATATATGTTTAATTTTATATCTAATTTTATTGTAATTTGACATATTTTTTCTTACTTTGTAATAATATGAAAATTTCAACTATTAATTTTAATCAATGATATTCTGAAATTCATCAATGTTATAAAACTAAGATAGTTCTTACTTCCACCATTATGAGAAATTTGTATGCCTACTCATGGCCGAATATAGTGATACTACAATTTTATTATTTTGCACTACCATCTGTATATCTGTACCTGTGTTCACAAATAAATGATTTGATTGATTGATTGATTGATTGAAAATACCTCCAGTAATTTCCAAGCTATGTCACTTTTTTTTCTTTTAGTAAGACCTCTGCAGAACCAAATAATGAAGCTTCGTCGAACCTTTTAACGACAAAATTACCAGGATCTGCACAAATTGGCTGAGTCATTGTTCTTAAGGCTTTAAGACGAAACGACAGTTAACGGTTGTTAATTCTGTTCGTGGCTCAATGTCGTAATCACGGACTTAAGCTGCGCTTACAAGGTTAAGCTTAATTAAGGCGGAGAGCCTGCCAGTGCCGCGACTACTAAAGATTGGGTGACACGGTTATGAAATGTTATACTTTACATATTAATAAATATCGACTTACTTACAGTTTCCTCGACGTACTGACATATTATAATCGCGAAGTGTAGCGGATCACGTCTGGGGTCACCATGTAGCGGAGGTAGCTACCTCTCTTTCGAGATGTTGCTTCTTGCTCGCTTGTATGAGGTGTTCTAAGGTAGGCACGTTGAAATAATATGCTTCTGATATTATAACTGTTTAATTACAGCAGAATTACAATTATTTTATTTTATTTATTGAGAACACGCACGGTTAGTTTTAAGTTAAGGTTGCAAGAGAAAAACTGCAGAGGGCGACGCTGGGTATAAGCGGGAAAGTCCGACGAGTTCCGAAGACTGGCAGCGCCATCTATAACTCCATCGCCGCGAACAACGTCATTGGCCGCGAAGGTTCAAATAGATTTAGAGCCGGAACACTAAGCATATCGTCACCTTTATGGTAAACTTACGAAACTGCAAAAAACAAATTTTACAGGAGAGCGTTTTGAAACATTAAATTGATAATAACTTTTGTTATGATGCAGATGTAATAAATTCTTAGATACATTTGATTTTCAAAATCCTGCTGTTTTTAAATACAATGAATGGATCACACCTATGTAGTACAACATAAGGTGCAATTTTTTTTAGATATGTCAAATTTACAAAAACTGCAGATTCGTAAGTTTGCCGTGGAGGTGACGATATGTCTTGCATATGTGCATAAAATGACACTACGTCGAAAGCCGTTAACGTGCCTCGACGTACTGTCAAGAAATATAACAAAAACAGCTTTCACACCTAAGTGCGTCTTTCAACGGGGTGTCAGTTAGTACGGAAAATTGGACTGTCGTTTTACAAAGTCAAGGTAAGTAATCACTGTCAGCGATCGAGTTAATAAAATTGGTAAAACAACGCAGAGCACAAATAAAGTTTGACAAAATGATAATTTACATAACCATGCTCAATCCCAAAAGGCGTTCTCGTTCTGTAGCAACTGTCGTTGGTATCACTTTCTAATATACTAGCTTTTGCCCGCGACTTCGTCCGCGTAGAATAGCTATTTAGGGCAGCGTTTAAATCTTCTTCTTATTTCTTCTAACCCAAGCGCCATACGCCCAATGTTCATCGATTTTATTTTAAAAAATGTCAAATTTCCATACAAACTTTTATTCCTCATTTTACCCCCTAAGGGATTGAATTTCCAAAAATCTTAAAATATCTCTTTCTTTATTTCTAACTGAAAGGCCATGTACCAATTTTTAATGCATTTTACTTTAAAAATGACGGATTTCTATACAAACTTTTCACTCTTTTTTCACCACCTTCGAGGGTGAATTTCCAAAAATCCTTTCATAGTGGACCTCTTAAGGAACCTACGTACCAAATTTGGAATCTCAAGGCCCAGCGGTTTGGGCTCTGCGTCGACATGTCAGTCAGACATTCATTCAGTCAGTATTCATTTATGTGTGTATATATAGATTTCGCTTTCTAATGATTTTAGTAAATTTTCTGTGCCATTTTCTTAACTTTTCTCACCGTAAGAACCTTCTACAAAGTATTAGAAAACTTTAAAGGTTTACGTGACCTAGAAAACAGCGAACTGAAGGCCCATTTAAAAAATTCAGGGGCCTTCAGGACGAAATCCTAAAGTATAAGAAATATCGAAAAATGGTCAAAGGAGTCGCGAGTCGCGTTCATTGATAAAACAATGATCATCACTTTGATTATCGCTTCAACCAAGAAATATTTTATTGGAATTTAACATTTTCCATTAGTTTCCCGTATATCATTACTTCCCAGAAATCGATCCTTATTAACAACACTATTGAATGGTGTAATAATACTCTGTTAGACTCTATTGAGCATTTTTCGATATTCCTTATAGTTTAGAATTAAGCCTTGAAAGCCCCTTGAACCTCAAGTAAGTATATTTTTTTTATTATAGGTATATAAAGATCGATTTTAAAAATGATTAAGTATTTGTCATTCGTTTTTTGTCATACATTTAAAAATCTTTATTTTATTTACATTTAAAAATCTTAACAAAAACCTTCTGTATAATGAACTTCGTGTAGCATTCGACATAGAAAACATAAACGGCGACATTCTGGTAAACGACTTTGACTCAGACATGATAATATGATCAAAGGCGGTCCTATTGCGTCTCGTCACGCATTCTGCTCAAAAGAGACTTCGTCATTTATTTTTATTGAAACATCGAGGCCTGATAATAAAACGCTTTTATGATAAGCGTAATGAGCGATGTGACTTTATACAGTCACATCAACATATAACTAACCGATATATAAATGTAATGCAGCATTTTATACGTTCTAGCGTAAGGACCTTGGAGAAAGTTTTCTCCAAGCGTCGGTGGCGTAGTGCGTAAGAACGTCGTCTCCCACCCGGGAGGCACTGGTTCGATCCCCGCCACGTACCAATGTGTTTTCCAATTTTGAATTAATAATATGTACGTTTAATCGACGCTTTTACGGTGAAGGAAAACATCGTAAGGAAACCTGCACACACCTATGAAGAAATTCTTAGGTTGTGTGTGAAGTCGACCAACCCGCACTTGGCCAGAGTAGTTGACTAAGACCTAATCGCCCCTTATGTGGGGTAGGCTCGAGCGGCAATTTTCATGTTAACACGTTTTAATCGCATTAAATAATGACGTCAATGAGCAACATTGAAGCAATTATATTAAAAGCGTAACTATGTATGTATTTACGTAATACGTAAATACATACATAGTTAGACTGCTAAAATCATTACCCCTCCTTTTGGCTTCGCCTTATTCGGGTAAAAAGAGGCTCCGAACGCTTATGTTCCAACCTAACGCCTTAACTATTCATTCGATTTTGATGAATGAGGTGTCAATTCGTTATTATGATTCGGTCAACATAGGCTATATTTTAACCGACTTTAACAAGAACAGGCGTTAGAGATTTTTTTTGTAACCTCGGTTTTAATTAATTTAATTTAATTCCTTTGAAGCTTGTACACAAGCTCTTCTTGTGGTTGTTAAGCAATGTGAAATGGCCAAAATTGGAACTACGATGATTGTAAATTTCTGTTGAAATCGAGTGCCTCATAATTTTATAATAATTTTCATATTTATCCATAATTAATCATGTACAAAGCGACAAAGAGTGACTTCCGAAATATTATTCTTAAGGATAAAAATTTTTTCACAGAAGTTCAACAACAAGTCTCCTTTATCCCATTTAATTTAGTAAATAAACAAATGTTCCGATTTTATGGAGGATATCTCACTGGTTTCTATTGGTTGCGCAACCATCGAACCATTTTTCATGGCAGCGATTGGTTGCGCCAACTTGATGTCCTAATGAGATAGTACCCAGTTATTCGCACGTTATTCGCGACTTTCTGTTATTATTATCATCAACCGTAACAGCCTTTATAATTTGACCCACTGCTGGGACACAAGGCCTCTCCTTGTCATGGAAGGAGGTTTAGGCAGTAGTTTAGGCAGCTTGCCATTGGGCAAAATTGGTGGACGGACAATAAGGTGATCAATACCCCTTTGCTGATCCATTAGTCACCTTCTACGACACCCATTGGAGGAAATGGGGTGCTGTTATTCTACTCTGCCGGTATCAAATGGCTATTATATTATTAGCATTATTAATTCAATGTTATCCACCTCTGATCTCTGCAGGGCCTCAAGAACATTGTAAATGCATATTAGGCAGTTTTACATTTGGCGTAGTTATTTGCGACCTTCTGCTATTATTTTAATTCAATGTTATCCTCCCCTGACTTCTGCCTCAAAAAGCTATTGTGGTGCAGGGTCTCAAGATAATTGTAAATGCATATTAGGCAGTTTTCCATTTGGCGTAGTTATTTGCAAACTTCTGTTTTTATTTAATTCAATGTTATCCACCCCTGACTTCTGCTTCAAAAGTTATGGAGTTGCAGAGCCTCAAGAAAATTGTAATTATGCATAACTATTAAGCAGTTTTCCACTTGGCGTAGTTAGTCGCGTACCTCTGTTTTGTTTTAATTCAATGTTATCCACCCCTGACGTTTGCTTCAAAAGTCATTGCGGTGCAGGGCTTCAGTGAAATTGTAAATAAATAAATTAGGCAGTTTTCCACGTCGCATCGGCCACAGTTGGCGGCCGGCCAACGTTAACTATTCATAAAGCTGCATGCACTCCCAATTATTTTGGTGCAACCTGTAAATATATTATGAGGATTATTTAATATGATGTACCAGAACTGCCTTTTAGTGGGATGATTTTAGTAAATTAATAAACAAAAGCCAGAAAAAGAACTAGTCTTGATTCGGGCGAAATAAGGGCGTACACATTTTAAATAACCTGTCAACTATGAGTGTCACGTGAATTTTTTGTCCGCCATGCTTTCTTCTGTCTGAAATCTGCCATCACGTCATCATCATCAACAGCTCATTATAATATCCCCACCGAGGGGCTCGAGCCTACCCCACATTTGGGGCGACTAGGCCTTAGTCAACCACGCTGGCCCAGTGCGGGTTGGTCGACTTCACACACAACCTAAAAATTTCTTCATAGGTGTGTGCAGGTTTCCTCACGATGTTTTCCTTCACCGTCTCGACTGGATATAATAGAAAACTGCCACTGCCAGCATCGATCCACCAGCGCTTTTCGATGCGTCTCCATCAAGCAAGCTAATTAGGGCAGTGGCTGCATGTGTAAAGGGTGAATTTTTCAAGTAGGCGTGGATGGCCAAATGCGAAGTATAGCTTCGCATTTGGCCATCGGAATAGCGAAAAGTACTCAAAAGAGTCTCGGACCCAATTTTAATAAAAAATAAAACTGCATCATTAGATTTTTGAAAAATCAATTATTCCTAGCCAGGATCGGACCCGTTGATTTTGACAAAAAAAACACGTAAATATACAGTACGTATTACACCATTCAATAGTGTCGCTAATAAGGAACACATTCTAGAAAATAATGTCATACGGAAAACTTAAGGAAAATGTTGGATTTTAATAAACTACCTAGCCTGGAAAAAGCAACGCTGATCGGATCAGTTTGACACTTTCCAGCGACAATCAGAACTTATCAGCGCGCTATCCACAAAACCCTATACTATTTACTTCTGTTTTTAAACGGTGTGTAAATAGTATAGGGTTTTCTTAGTATGCTAGTGTTATTCTGGTAGGTTAAATAGGTAAGGTATCTTAGGCTAGTTTTTTGGATTGTTTATTTATTTTAAAAAATTGACACTATACTCTCTAGCAGATGTTCTCCGAGTATGGCCGTTTTATTAATAATTTCCCAACAATAAATATAGAGAACTACTACGCCGACTACCAGCTCGGACCAATACCAAAAGTCGTTGGCAGAACAGCGCTAGGTAACCAGCTTTCTCTATGTACCTATATGCCTTAAGGGTACCTTTTAACTTTTTTGAGTGTCCATTTCTGTTGGCTGTGGAAGGGGAGATTTTTAAGAAAACGAGGATCATGGGATCCTCATCCTAATAGGGCGAAAAACCCGTAGAAATTAACTAGTTAACAGGTAACTCCCGTGAAGGAGTCTCATGGTCTTCTAGAGGGAATCGAAAAGGAGCGATACACCTGAGGGTGCTTCTAAAGACTCTGACGTCGGCTCAGGTATGCCGTGAAGTGGAGGAATTATGGCGATGTGCCCAAGCACATATCTATACCTACCTACCTGGAATTGTGTGATATATATGAACCGGGTCTTCGCGCAAGTTTTGAGCACAGTACGGTTTCTAAGTATTGTATTTAGCGTTGCGATAGGGTCAATATTACTGGTCAGACGCATCGCACATGATCAGTGGCGAAGCAAGACCTAAATTAGACGTGGGTGAGGTACCTGCACGGCGCGAGGCTGAAATTTAGGTTGGAGACCCTTAAGGGCCCAACATTGGGTGTTTCTCATGTGAAGCGCCCACGTCGCCTACGCCTCGCTCCGCCTCTGTACATGATGCGGGTCGCACATCACTGGCGGAGACATTCTAGAGCTGCGAGCAACACGTAGGATGGCACTACATTATGTTTAACATTTCTCTAATTCATCATAATCTGCTAGCTCTGTGCCCAATTAGGTACATTTAGGGGTTGTCTTTTTATGCAAAACTTCTCGTTAAGCCGTCTACTCAATATTTCTTTGTCGTATCATCTTTCATGCTGTCTCTCCATCATTTCTTCCTCTTTTCCCACATTCATACTCATCTGTTTCCGTATTATCTCCTCTTGATGTATAATCAGCGTTACTGACCACATTAAGAGACCAATTAGGTACTAGATGTCTTTCTATAACAATTATATAGGTGAAATAATTATTTCGTTCCGAAATGGTGGTAGGACTTTAGACGTTTTAAAAGTATGTACCTACTTAGCAAAGTCCATTTAAATAAAGCTTTTTCGTTTCGTCTCAACAAACAGCTTCTTAAATGAGAATTTTTAATAAGTGACCACTTTCCAAAATGAGCACTTCCCAAAACTGCGAACTTTTACAAAAGAAAGAACATTATTCAAATATGACTTTTTTACTAAAGGCCCGAGAAGCCTTTTTCTGTATGGTTTAAATACTATATATTATAATCGTAGTATTATCTTCCAGGGCATCATGATCATAACAGCCTTTATAATTCGACCCACTCCTGGGACACAAGGCCTCTGCTTGTCATCGAAGGAGGTTTAGGCAGTAGTGCACCACGCTTGCCCAATGCGGATTGCTGGACGGAGTATAAGGTGATCAATATCCCTTTGCTGATCCATTAGTCGTCTTCTACGACACCCAGTGGCGTAGCGTGGGTATCGGCCGCCCGGGGCGGAAGGTAATTTTGCCGCCCTCTTATTTAGGTATTTCAAATAAAAGTATAGATGCGTTGCACTTTCTGTGGTTGCACTCGCTCGGAAATGGCACCGAAAAAGTCGGGCAATTGCCGGATTTACATTCAATTTGGAACTAATGAAAAAAGAATCGGGAACGCTCTCGCATCTTGGCTGGTCGACTGCACTTCATTGCAACGCTTTAAGTAGGTAATCGCTCAAAAAAATGCTTTCCTGTGTTGTTAAAAAGTGAACAAATTAGGTACATTATCACTGTTAGAGACATGAAAAGGTGTCATTTCATTTGACAAATACATTTTTCTTATAAAACAATTTCATATAGAACATTTTTTTTTGGGGTTTACAAACGCGTAAATATTTTTAACACTAGAAACCCCTCCGCCTGTCCGAAAAAAGGGCAGGTCGATTTTTTTCAGTGTATTTTTCCAGTCTCAAAAATATTTACGCGTTTGTAAACGCAAAAAAATTATTGCACACTATAAGGTAGTTTCATCTTAACTGGACGTCAAATATTTGCAAAAATATTTCGTTCGGAAATTGAAATTTAGAAGAAGTGCAAATTTCAATGATTAGATGAAAAAATGTTTACCATAAAAACATAAGCACCAAGCACTGACAAATTTCGACGGCGCAAGCAGTGCCCTGGTAGCGTACCTAGTGGTTAACACAGCCGTCCGTTGCGGAGGATGCTGGGTTCGATTCCCGCCTGGGACAGGTCGATTTTTTCAGTGTATTTTTTTTGTCTTAAAAACAATTTCAATTTCATTTTGTTATTCAATTTGACTGTCATTGACAAAAAGTGCGCGTATGTAGGTATATCCTCTGTTATCGGTATCGGTGCGCGCTCTCACCAATGAGCGCTAAGCAACAATCAATACGTAACTCATGGGGTAGGTATATAAATTTATTTCTTTCTAATAACGGGTTTGCCTAATCATTAAGTGATCTATGCATAAAACTTTCTTTGAATAGTCAAAGTCATTATCGCTGATTATTAGTCATAAACAATTAAAGCACAAAATCTAAGCACAAAATATTCCTCGTGAACACAAAATAAACTACGGGGAATCGCTGCCAAGTCAGAATAGACGGTGTTGCCAGCAGTTGCTACAAAATATCATTAAAAGAAAGCGAAAGGGAATTCGTCACGGAATAACTAATGAAAAATTCCATACTCTTTTCAATTGGTCCGAATTTGTAGTTGCAATACAAATATGAAATGGTGTAATTTTTTTTTAATTATTGTGAAATTTTGCCGCCCCCTCAAATGTGCCGCCCGGGGCGGACCGCCCCCCCTGCCCCCCCCCCCCCCCCCCCCCCCTACGCTACGCCACTGACGACACCCATTGGAGGATATGCGGTCTTCCAGATAGGTATTTCTTATTCTTATGTAAGGGGCTGAGGCTGTCTCAGAGCACTTCGACCCTATGGGATCTTTTGTGCTTCCCCTTTCCTTATCACCCATCCCCGCCAACATCGAAAACACCTTGTATGAGTTTTACGATGTTGGCGGGAATTACGTCAATAATGTCCTCTGGTTTAGGGTAACCTAGACCCAGGATCCTTAGTCGCCTATTGGCTAGTGCATGACAGTCACATAGTATGTGCTCCATGCTTTCTTCCTCCTCGCCACACATTCTACAAATGGGGTCTTCAGTTTTGCCTATTGTGCACAGGTGTCGTTTAGTGGCAAAGTGGCCAGTGAGAGCACCTGTGAGGCAGCGGATTTGGGTCCTGCTGATTCCTCCTATTCTTTTAAGGTAGCCCGTGTGTGAGGATCCTAAAAATTTATTTGAGTGTGTTAGTCGGGGAGTAGACAACCAGTCCCTGAGGTGCCTCTTTTGACAGTACTCCTTTAGTGCCATTTTTATGGTACTCCTAGATAATCCTACATAAGGCTCGGGCCCATTGAGGTCTTGAGCCGATCCTTTCCAGATAGGTATACTTTAATGGAATGGATACATCTGGAATCCACTATACCCAACTCCTTACGAAATTATGGGACAGGAGTCGTCTTTGGACTCATGGATTTATCTCAATTTAATGTTTGTTTAATAACTAGGTACTACTGGCAGCTGCCGATGGCGGTTCTAGTGTTTCCGAGGTTTTTAAAAAGGCAAAGATCTGATGATTTTTATTTTGCTGGAGGTGTTCCACCTTAGGACATAGAATAAGTTTCATTTCAATTTATAATAAAAAAAATTAGTAAAAAAACAATTATTTATAGATACAAAGTAGACCAAAGCAAAGTAGGTTACCACAAACTGTCAAATTTTCCCAATCGATTATGCACTTTATATTGAATAGCCTTAGGTTGAAAATAGTTTGGAGAAATTTGACAGTTTTGTATAGCCCGAAGTGCTGTTGACTGTATAAAACAACATTTTTACTTTCCCATATAAATTGTTCATACTTGTCAAACATTGATGTTTGTCCTGTCCTCGTATCGTCGATCATTCAGATATCAATTTTGTTCGCATAAGTATCATTATTCAGTCCACAACGAGTGGCGGGTTGACTAGTTTTTAAAAAATGACTGAAATCGATTAATTTTCATTAGGTAACAAAAAAAAAGCAAAATTTTCTCCCGAGTTCTTGTTGTAAAAACACGTGTTCAGAGACTCCATTTTTAACTCAATCTACCCTACAATTATCTGTTAGTTTGTACATTTTCACTTGACATTGGTGAAATGCGTTGCAATGTGGGGACCGGGAGTGCACAAAGAAACAACGTGTGTTGCTTAAGGAGTATGGTTTATTACTGCATACTTAATGCTAATTACAACTATAACTTAATCTAACTTATTGCTATGTCAGGAGAGGCGCGTCACACACTACACCTCCCCCGTTTTTTTTTTGAAAAAAAATTAACAATAACTTTTTTTTAACCTAATTAATACAATTATTCTACTAAAAAATCAAAGGCACTGTTGGCAATATAATATAAATTAAACTCAACAAAAAAAGGCTTTAGATAATTATACATACGTAGGTACTGTTTACAAAATAAACAAACACAATTTTCTTTTAATCTAAGTATATATTTTATATAAATTCCTAGCAGTTTATTCATATTTTGTAATCAACATAATATAATTACTTAAGGAAACAAAGATTGTTCTTTATTGTTTCAAAATAAAAAAAATAGTATAAGCAGTAATTATGTAATTTGATGTTTTAGTTATTGAAAAAACCAAAAATATTTACTTATTCACATTTTATCAAATTGCAATGATTTTACACATTAAACTTTAGAAAAAGACTTTACTGATTCTTAAAATTGAACAACATATTTCATACCAAAATAAAAATATATTTTATTATTTCATATAAAAAAGAATAGTTACCTACATCATCTCTACTAAACTTTAGTAATAATTATTATAAAACAGTTTTTATATTTATTTGTCATCAAAAAAAAAAATCTCTACTGATTTTCAAAAATGGTTGTCTGGTTCTCGTCATATTATTTCAAATAGATATTTATAATTTCCTAGTATTCCGTCACAAAATCTTTAAAAAAAAAATCGTTTCATTTCAAGGATAACTTTAACCTTCTTTTCTAACTTTATTTAAATAAAAAAATAAACCTTTAACAGATACCTCTTATCTCATTTTACTTTTACTTCTTCATAATTATTTATACTCACTTGTCATTATTTCATTCAATGAACACATAATTATTCAATTTAGCATTTCACTTTCAAAATATCTCATTATTCAATTCATTCATTTTATTACGTATCGGTACACTTGACTTCATAATTCTTCCTCCACTAGGTACTTTTATTATTACATAATCATCATACGGTCTGGCCAGCCGTTTTATTTTTATATAACTCATTTGGTACATATTTTATTTATAGTCGACTCATATTATTATATCACATAATTTGGCATCCCAGTGCCTTTAATGGGTCGCGCGCCCTTATTTAATTATTGGAGGTCATAGGTTTTAAGCCTCTTTGGACTCCAACTTATCTCACAGAGGAAAGCTCGTTCACACCATGATCGATAGAAGGATCTGACCCTCCACGTACCATATTTGTACCATACTTTATTTATAGGGTCATGATTTAAGACTCTTCACTGGTCTCCGACAGCTTTCAGCGTGGACTCTCGGTCACATCGCAATTTATTCTGAAGGACCTGATCCCTATAGTACCTCTTTATTTGTGTACCGTATACTTTATCTCATCTCTTAAAATCCTTTCATTCCAATACAATTCTATTTATTCTACATTCCATTATTATGATTAATTTGGTTAATATGATCTTAGACTTGCTTTTGGGTGATCAGTCCAATCGCATATCGATGTCGTAATAACCAAATTATCAGCCTACTTCTATAAAAAATACTATAACTCTATTCAAAACCTACTGTTAAAACACAAACAAATATCCTAAATTACTTTGCCATATTGAGAAGATAGTAACTAATTGTAATCAATTTTAAGTTACAAAAAGATATTTAATACTATCTAGTCAGTCTATCTATTCGACATTCATTTACTATATTTTCATTACTTTCCTTACTTTATCATTTCCTTCTTTTTACTTTTCTATAATCCTATTCATAAAAAAAAACTTTCAATAAAAAAATTAACTCGTCACGAGGAACTTCAAAATATAATTCAATCTAATACTTACTTCCACCTATTTTTCAACTGTTTATAATAATTTAATTTTCTATAGAAATATGTTTCTATCTTTCTTTTATGTACTTCTATTTTTTTTATTTAAAACTTTCAAAAGTATAAAAATGTAAGAATATTGACGAGAACCTTCAAAAACAATAAATATATTTTTAATTACTTTCAAAAAAACAATACTTTATATCAACAAACTATTTTTACGAAAGTTGTTAATCATTATCATGACGAATCTATTTTTATCACATAAATGAAATAGAATATCTTATTGAACATTGTTATAGTTTCAAATGTATCTTATGACTTCTGAGAACATTCGACGACAACAACTCCATACGCGGCTTGTAATTTTAACTTACTCATAACACGACCACCTATCTCGCTAATTTACCTGACACATTGTTATTGAAAACTTCGAGAAGAATTTAATAAGTAAACAGCTTTCCATACTATTCTGTTACCATGTATGTACTATATTCTAACGAATTTTAAATGGTTATATAAGAATAACTGACATTTATGCACAGCAAACATAAAACTTTTGATGAAAAAAAATATTTACTTTACGCAAAATACGAAAATGCTTCTATCTTACCAAAAATAAAGAAATTTTATAGTTATAAACTAACTTTCAAGTGACTCTAAACTTACTTATCGAATGCTATTTAAAACTATCCCACGATAAAAATCATATTCAGCATGTCTGGTATGGTTAGCAACCGATATGCTGTAAAATGTTGAACTTGCAATTTGTGCATTGAAGTCTAAAGTTCGCATCGTTTTTTTTGCTGCGTTCTAATTTCGCAATATAACAAGTTATTTCGATAACACGTGTAGGAAATAACCATTTTAAATTTATATTTAAATACTCGAAAATAAATCTGTAAAATGTGTAAAGGTATGACAAAAGAAAGATTACAGCAAAATACAAACAATAAAAAATAGGAAAATGATTACCTAATAATAATCTAAAATAAATCTGTTCTATTTTATTTTATTATATATTTAGAATTATTGTAATTTAATGTAATTTGAATTTTATGAAATGTAATGTGGACTTTTTACTGTCTGAAATTGAATAAATTAATTTAAAAAAAAAAAAAAAAATTATAAATATTCATATCAAAAAGTCAAATTATCTATCTGCAATGTTATCTCGCTATGTTAAATTTAAAAGACACTTAATGTAACGCAAAAAATACCAATTTAAAACTTTGTCTTTACTCGGGAATCCAAAAACATAAAACCACACATTACTCTCAAAGAAATATGGAACCTTATTTATTGCTTCTAATAAAACAAAGCTAAAATTTAAAATCAATAATTTTGAATGAATAACTAATTTGAAAACTCAATTAAAATACTTACTTAATGTTATCAATGTACTGTGAAATTCAAATTTTTCTTTTCTTTTCCGAGGTTTACCTATCAAATTATATTTTTTTTTATCAAGAAATAAAACATTAACTGAAATAAAACTGTCCTTATTGTCCGTATTGAATTTTTATAATTGGCTACTTTAAATGGTAATGCATATCTATTTATTCTTTATTAATTATTTATCCTTAAATTTTCATAAATAAAACGAGATGACACATGTTGTAAAGACTAATCGTAATTTAAATTAATATTGTAATAATCTACTAATGGTAAAAATTGTACTAATCTTAACATTATTATTATTATTTATTTTTATTAATGTCCTCTTACATTTGCTATATCCAATACCTGGGTCATTAAGTTGTAAGTACTAAGTAGCTTTAAGATCATAATGTACACTTAATATGCAAATAATGAATTGAATTAATCAATAAAAGTACTGTAAATATTTAAACAAATTTAACAGAAAAAGTATTAAAATGTAAACTGACAATTTTATAGAGAAATAAAAATCTTTTGAAGATAAGACAAATAGATCAAAACATAAAACACAATTAGCCCAAAATAAAATAGGAAATCATCACTCTCGGAATTATTTCAAAATTCAAATATTTAATACAAAATTTACGCACCATTTATCAAATCTCTATTACAAAATATTATTAAACTCATTTTTAAATATAGAGAAATAAAGTAGCTATAATTAATTATTTTAAACTGATATTTTGTTTAATTGATATTTCTGAGAGTGATGTAAAGAAAACATGCAACTTACCTTTACGCAGAGCATTTTGACACAAACTTTCTTAAAACAAAAAAAATAATACATTAGTAACGAAAAAGAAAAATATTATTACACAGAAATATAGTTGTTATATTCTTAGATTTGTCGTCGAATTTCCAGAGTCACTTTTACTTTATATCAACAAAAAATTCAAATTATGTTACCTATTTAAACGAATACGCATTTCCAGTTATCATTTATAAAAAAATACAAATCAATATTAAAATAATTTATGTATGTAATTTTAGTGACAAAACAAGATATTATATTTTAGAATGTTTTTAGCCTTTACTATTAGAAAAAAAAATACCTACTAATATCAAATGATTTTAAATGAACCTTGAAGCAATGGGAATGATATTGCCAACAGTTTAAAAATAAATTGACATTAAAAATCTAAATTTATAGTTACTTAAAAAATATAAAAATAATTATTAACTAGTGTGCTCTGATTTATGGTAAATAAAAATAAAATTTTAAATAAAACACAAAAACAAAAAACCTCTGAACAAATTTTCTAAAAATTCGCGTAATCGAACGTCATTCCAGTCTAGAGGTGTCCACATCTGACTCGTTCAACTCCCGGCGCCCAGGATCACATCCACTTCGGACTCCATCATCTCCCGGCGCCCAGCATATCACACTCATCAGACACGAACATCTCCCGGCTCCCAGCATTAGTTCCGAATCATCATCCTTATTTACTCCCCATCTCATATCTTATCTCATATCCAGATTTTGTAGTATTTAAGTATCTGACCATATAATTTTCCTCTTCAAACTTACATTGTCATTGTTACCATATTGCTTCACCTTATATTTATTTGTTTATTTTTTTCATACATTTAGGAACATTTATCATTCCTTATATGTCTTAATTATTTTCATCTTCTTAGCTGTAGTATTTTCTTCATATCTTTCATAACGACATCTTCCTCATTTTTTTTTATATTTATTTCATTTCTGTTTCTTCAGAGCACTTTTTTTAACACTATACCTATTTATTTATTATGAACTACGTCATCGTCCTTTTCGATATGTAAAATGTTCTTTTTCTTGCAAGTGTTTTTAAATTTATATAACTTATTTATATTTATTTATTATCCTAACTGTATATTTACGCACCCAAAAAAAAAAAAATCACTGTCCCATCTGCGCAGCGCTGCCACGAGGCAGCACTGGCAGGGTCGCCATGCAATGTGGGGACCGGGAGTGCACAAAGAAACAACGTGTGTTGCTTAAGGAGTATGGTTTATTACTGCATACTTAATGCTAATTACAACTATAACTTAATCTAACTTATTGCTATGTCAGGAGAGGCGCGTCACACACTACAGCGTAATCTTTAATGTGTTACGATCGCCACTTATTTTAAAGAAGAAGTACTGTTAGGGTGTGCGTTATTTCTGTTAGACTTTGTATACAAAGGATATTATTACATTATTCGTTGCTTTCCTCTATTAACGCATTACATTTCATGCAGAATATTCATTTCACAAGTTTCTGCATAACCGTACTAGGGTTACCACCAAATTACCATCAATTCATTTGTTTAGTTACTTTCGCTCGACAACTAACTAACTGTTATTTCCTCCTTATGCAGTATTTCTTCTTCGTCTTCTTCTTCCTATACCCTAACCTTAATTCATTCGGAGTCGGTGCATAGTTTTATGGCCAGCTGCCTGCCTGAAATAACTCTAACTAAAGGTAGGTATGATTCCGAACTCCGCTGCTCGTAGCAGTGCTGCCGTAAAACTACTGGTGCCCATATATTCCCTTCAGATTTATATGAGAAGTAGCTTCAGCCCGCGATTTCGTCGGCATGGACATTTTACCCCCCACGTTAGGGTTTACCTGACAGTTTTAACTGTTCAGGTAAAACTGTCATGTAAACCTGAGCTGCATAGAGACCATACACGTAGCGGTAAACCTGAACAAACTCTCAGTTGAAACCACGACCTCGGCGGCACTTTATCTTGTCACCGTAGCGTTATTAAGTTTATTTTATTAAAGAAAAGGAAATTTAGTTACTAGAGGTGATAGGTGACAGGCTGGCAATCTGTCACTAGTTTAGGGCACTGAGGCATGCAGTGCCCCAAAGTATTTATGCAAAGCTAAATCTGGCAGTATGGGCCATGGCATAGCATGGTCCATACTGCCAGATGTGGCTTTATGTGTAACCAAATGTACACCTTTTCGGATTATGATTTTGATTATATATTATGTATGTAGGTAGGTATTAGCGGTAGGTGACTTCCATAAATTACAATAATGAGAAAACTATGTCGCCTCATAGATGACTATAGATATCAATACCTCAAATATTTTGCTATAATATCATTATTCATAATTAATTTAATTATTCTTTCATAAACATGGGTAATACCTACCCATGTTTATGGTGTTGATTAAGCCACCATTTATCGGGTTTAAATAACATTGTATTTGTATTACTCAAAAATGCAATAATATACTTTTTCATTGATAATTTGCGTCTCAATTACATTCTATGGACGAATTCATCTGTCAAAAAGGACTTCGTAATTGGAACAGGGTATACGAAGTCATTTATTACAGTTTTTTATAATTTAACAGTAGAGCGCCGTGCGTCTTTACTCTCTAGGAATTATCGGACAACTGACGCCTGCGCGGCGACCGCCATACACGCTCAGTTTTACCTGAACAGTTAAAACTGTTCAGGTATACAATATGTAAATTCATATTTTTTCGCTCGCCTGAATAGGTGTGGAAACCTGCGCAGTTTTGCGGCATACACGCTCATGTTTACCTGAACAGTTCACCTGAACAGTTAAAACTGTCAGGTAAACCCTAACGTGGGTGGCCTGCTTTAGGGGTGGAATTTCCAAAAATCCTTTCTTAGCGGATGCCTAACATAACATCTACCTGCATGCCAAATTTCAGCCCGATCCGTCCAGTGGTTTGGGCTGTGCGTTGATAGATCACTATGTCAGTCAGTCAGTCACCTTTGAGTTATATATATTTAGATACATTTCGAGTACCGCAGCAATGCTGCATGGCAGTGTCGCCCGCAGCCGCGACTGATCTAATAGTGATGCAACAGACCCAATAGTGATGCTTCTTCGACCGCAGCGATAGTATTTACGTGTATGTTAATCATCATCATCATCATAGCAGCCTTTATAATTCGACCCACTGCTGGTACACAACACTGGGACACAAGGCCTCGCCTTGTCATCGAAGGAGGTTTAGGCAGTCCACCACGCTTGCCCAATGGGGATTGGTGGACGGAGTATAAGGTGATCAATACCCCTTTGCTGATCCATAAGTCGCCTTCTACGACACCCATTGGAGGACATCGGGTGATGCTATTCTACTCTGCCGGCATCATATGTGTAAGTTGACAAAAGTAAATTCGGATAAACAACAACACATGATCGGCAACTACTTCCTCTTCCAACAATATAAAAAAAGTTGGTCATCAATCAGCATCTTGTCAACTCAAAGCAACGGAATGAATACACAACAGCGCAACACTGCCGCCTTGCTCTGAATCGGCGCAGCAGGCAGCACCTTGGTGCGATAGTCTGCACAAGGATCTCCCTCAGTCAGCTTTTACTCCTGCCCGCATCCAGCTGCTTCTCGCGATCTTTACCACATCCAGACCACATTGTGCGGGACCTACTAACTCTCAAAACGCGGCCGCCATTCAAGGACCTTTCCACCAGTTTTCCTGTCCACTGCCACGTAAAGTTCGCAATTCCTTGGGCTATGTCTGTGACATTGACTCTCCTGCGGATCTCATAATTTCCAATATGATCACGCATTCGGAGTTTCTGAGCATAGACCTTGAACCTTCTTATGAGGCTCATTGAATTTTTAAGCGGCCACGTTTCGATTCCGTCGGCCATCACTGGCAACACACACATAATTAAGACTTTTATCGTAAGATACTGTAGATCTATAGGCCGAGAATATGCCGCGTAGCTTCCCGAAGCCTACCCAGCCGAGCGCGTCTGTTGTCCAGCAGGGTGCACCGCGTACAGGTGAGGTTGACTTCGGTTCCATTATGTGTTATTCGGGATCCCTTAAACCCTCCTTCTCCTTTTAAAATTTAAGCCATTAGCTATTGTAAGCGTATAAGCACGCGGCAGCCCTGAGCTACGTCCAGCAGGATGTACAATGGCTGTTGACCGCGTAATGTTTCTAACTTGTCTCTAAATCTTAATGTGGTAACTGGGGTATAGGTAGTGCATTTTGGAGTGAACATTGCTTGTTATATGAAGAACAGTATTTACTTATATTTAATTACTGGGCATGGAGGGCATATCATCTTAGTCCCCATGATGGCAAACGCGCTTGCGGTGTTAAGTGATTTACACTTAATATTTCAAGTGTCTTTAGGCGGCGGTGACCACTTCACATCAGGTGGGCCGCAAGCTTGTTTGCCATTTCCGAATGTCGGGCGAATTTCCAGCATCTCTCCTACTCAGTCAGCACAGTCAGCACGTCAAACTATACTAAGCTCTATGTAAACTATGTTCTTTCTTTCCTGCAATCGAATTTCAATCTACACGTATCTATACTATATAAATTTTGATATAAAGTGCTAATTCGATTGGAAATTTTACAATTTGCAACACGTTTGTCACAACAGCACGTTTGTAGTTGTCTGGAGTACGGGCCAGTGATCACAAACTCTGTCCAACTAGTTGGACCTTCATTCATGGCATTTCTACAGCTGTTGATTCACCTATTTCTGTAGTTGGACCAATAACCCCGCTGCATAGTTCCGTAATCCCAATAATTTAAAAATATGGATCTCCGCCAGTGGTGATGGTTTCGATGACAATTTAAAAGGCGACTTAACCACACATAGTGGCTTATGGACTATCATTATGGGATTTATACAGGTTATAGTGAATCTTACCACCACAACCGTGTTCTGTATCTCCAACTACGAACTTCGATTAAGAAATTAATAAAACACAGTTTCTTACTTTCCTTTGGTAACAGCCGCCTCTTACTGTAAGTAGAAAAGTTTTTCATTAAGTTTCCCCTACACAAACCTTTTTGTTGGGCTAAGAAAGTTTTGAACATTATACGGGCTATTTTTTTATCGCACTACTAACCTGCGAACTCGAGAAAATACTGCAATTAGGCAGAGTGCTTTCTTTCCGACTTGCTTGGAAATAACTGAAATTGCTACACAGTATTTTAATCATGAATGATAGTCATACATAGCGTAAATTAGTCATGGCTTACCCAAGGTCATGATAATATTTATCCCTGCCGTCTCAAACGTCCTTTTTTACTAAAACTCATACATTTGCGCATCATTCCCGCTGTACGATGCAACTGCAGAAGTATGGCGGGACTCGGAGGTGTTCCATCCACTACCCACTAAACATCCTCTCCGGGCATCCTGCCAAGGCACACTACGACAGCCACCCGGAATCGGGAAGCTTTCGCTTTTACCAGGAAACAATCTGTGCCAGCACTTTCGGGCCCTACCGATGCTTCATTTGCGTCCACCATAAATACCGGACAGCGGAGCGCTGGTCTTTGAGACCGGCCCCCACCGAGTACAAGGCCCCTCTGGCACCAAAAAGGGCCCTTTCCCGGGTCCCTCACAGTGGTGCCAATGCTCAGATTGCATGAAACTCAGCGTAGTTCAAGCCATGAGTCATCCGGAACACCGGTCGGGAAAGCTCAATGAGTCCAGATGCACCGTTCAGGCACCAGGACCCAGCGTCGACAGGGTGGCTCCACTTCCCGTGACACAACCATAGACAAGCAAACCAGCCATTGTATCCACCCGCCACCTCTGAAAGCAGAGGTGTGTCAGGAGCGTCTGTCTCGAACGCCCTAGAGACCCCGTGGGAGATGCACATAATCGCAAATTGGGGTTGAGCGGAGCTTAAAGTATAAAATACAGTGGAGCAACTATAGGGTGGCTTGGCTGGAAAAATACCACGAGTCCCGCGAAAAATTTGGGCCCCAGCCGTGTCACTGATCTGCTTAAATATCTATAAAGAAAATTAACCTTTATCCCCGCGGAAGGAGGGGGTGAATTTGCCATGGGCCCCACATAGCCTAGTTATGCCACTGACAAAATGTTTATACCTAATTACTTCATAGGCCAACCAAGAAATTACCAAGAGATATAAAGTTATACCAAAACACTTCACTGTTATTTTGAAGTACTTGAGAAATGTATGTAATATTTATTTCGTATAAAATATTTCTTAAATATCTATAATTTGATGCCTGCGACTTAATTTGTTTAAGACAACATGCAAAAGAGAGAGAGAGAGAGAGAGATTACAAAACTAAGATCGTTTCTTCAGCTTCGGCGTTATTTTCATGACGGCTTCCACGCACATGTGTGTGTGTTTCTTGTCCATAATCTCGGACCTAGACAGCACCGTCCCATAGTCTATTTCGATCAGCCACAGGTGGTTCACTATATCCACATCCACGTTCCTGATGTTATAGAAGCCCTGTAAGAAACATGCAAAATTAGTGACGGGAACAGTATCTTCATTGGAGAGAGTAACCCACAGAACATAGATATAACCTCTTATATCTATGTTCTGTGGAGTAACCAATATTGTCTCAAAAGTCTCAAAAGTTCCTTAACATTATGGAATAATTTTATTTTTGCGTTTACAAACGCGTAAATATAATACTAGAAAAATGCACTGAAAAAAATCGACTTGCCTCAGGCGGGACTCGAACCCGCACAGTCTCGAACTGTGGAAGTGCAAATTTCAAAGATTTGATGAAACGATGTTTACCATAAAAACATAAGCACCAAGCACTGACAAATTTCGACAGCGAAAAGCAGTGCCTCGGTGGCGAAATTGGTCAACGCGTCCACCTGGATTGTGGAAGGTGCGGGTTCGAGTCCCGCCTGAGGCAAGTCGATTTTTTTCAGTGCATTTTTCTAGTTCCTTATCATTTTAGTACCGTATCATAATAATTATACAAACATAGCAGTGGCAATTATCACCGTACATGCACTGGCATTGCTATGACATGGTTCTAAAGAATAGATTTACTTCTGATGCCTACCGTACCAGTATTGTACCTAATTTCTAAAAAGTGATTCGATTTTGATGCCGTCGGTTCAAGAGCTCAAGAGTCTACCAGGATGCCTTGTTCTGTAAAGAACCGGCAAGAAGCCTAGCAAGTGTTATCCTCCCGTTTTTATAGTACTATTAATTTGGAACGAGTCATAAATACTAGCAGAACTGGTTTATGGTGGTCCATCTGCCTAGCTACCAACATCTCGTTAAAGCCGGTCGCCATACAAATAATGTTATTACTATTACTGAGTATTGACAGCTATCGAAAGTCAAGTATTAGATAGCCAGCTTTTCAGTGGTCGAGGATTGCTGTTGAAGCTCGCCTCCACCAACAGGTAAGATGAAGGCCAAGAACTTCCCTATCAAAGTTTAAAAAAATACATTAAATTAGTTATTTGACAGCGGTCTTCTGTAAGGTAAGGCTTCTCCCAATAGGATCCGCAGCTAATTCGTGTAGACAGTGCCTGATTAACGATTCAAACAGCCTTAGGCTACGTTAGAACACAAACGTCCAATAATATTCAAATTCAAGTACCTATTTTACGCACGCATGTTAAATTAGAAATGAGTATCAGCGCACCCCAGTATCTGGCGCCCTAGGTTCTAGCCTCATTAGCCTGGACGTAAATCAGGCCCTACGTGTAGCATTTAACTAAGAAATCCGTTCTTCCATGTCTCTCCTCAATTTCAATGATCAAAATGGATTTCAAAATGCATTTCGACTCGAAGGTAGGTTAGGTTAGATATCAAGAAGCACAACCAAAGAAAACATAATCCGAGATGCAAGAACAAAATACATGGGACATTTCCATTTATAAGAGCTGTTACCTTAGATAGAGAGCACTTAGTCCTGTCTCCCTTCATCCTCGTAGCAGCTAGCAGCCCTCTGAGGAAAGGTCTGTTGCAGCTGAAGCCTGGCACGTTGAGGCTGAGATTCCACTCACCATTCTCCCAAAGGAACAACTGTACTTTGACCTGATGGAAGAAACTAATAGTATCATCTTATGCCTGGACTGCTGATTTGACCGTGCACGCACGTAGCATATCATGACCGGAGCGTCAACAATAGTCGAGAATACTTTGCCGATGCTGAAACGGACCAGAGGACGTTGTTTCATATAATCATACAAAGAATATTTCTAGTTTTCACCTTTCGCGTTGCAAGATTAACGTGAGTAAAAACGCGAGTTAACGCAATTAGATTACCTTGTAATAGCTTGAACCGTGGTCACAAGTAGCGGCGGATTAGGGAAAAAAGGTCCTCAAAGCACTTGCCGTGGTATAGATAGATCATAGAACTTGAAGGCGCTCAATGACGCAACATCGCGACGCAATTGGAGACTGCCACTCAGGTTGGACTCAGTCCGCCTGTGACCATCGGTCGGTGCAACCCGGCTGAAATGTCAGGCAATTAAAAGTTAATCTAATCGCGTTAATTCCCGTTTTTACTTATGTTGCTCAAAGAAGATAATATTATTTTTTTCATTTGCCGGTACGGTTACGGTCAGTATTGATACCTTACAGTGGGCAGAGTAGTTCGTATATGTGTTTCCTTTCGTGCCGAACACATTCGGTCCTAGTATGATATGTTGTAGTGGACAGACACCTTAATGATGATGTCTCATATTTTAATGTTACCTACCTTCAAGTTAGTGACGTTATTCGCCAATATAGTGATATTGCCATTGACGTAGCCAGTTTTATTGTCTTTTTCTACAATGAGCAAGAACGGGCTGTTCGGAGCAGGTGGCAGTGCTGTTACTGTGCAGTTTCCGACACTGATCAGCTCCGACTTATAAGGACCCTGTGTAAAAATGTATTATTAAACACATATACAATTTCCTTATGGTAACGTGGTGGGGAAACTTTCTCGGCGGGTGTGTGGCTTTTGATGTCAAGTGTCCCTTGCCATTCGAAGTCACATGCCATCTTCGAGTTGTTTTTGTTTTCCCACCACGGCTAGTTCCGGACGGCTCTTTTCAGGGCCGCGACCGCGCCCGAAGTCCCCCGAGTGCGGTCCGATGGCTGCTCCCGGTGTTCTCGTCAGGAGGACGCGCCAGGTTGAGCAGCCGTCAGTGAGGAGGCGGCCTATACGGCCGGCGTCGGCCAGCGGCCCACAGGGGCTGGAGTTAGTCGGTAGCCCCTATGGGCTGCTGGCCACCAATTGGTTCACAAGGAGTGCCAGACGAGCAGCGTTGGGACGGTCTCGGTGTAGTTGCGCGCAGATCCCGAGTCGTCCCGTAATAGCGCACTGGAGGTCAGGCCGGGGAGGGTGTTTAGTGGGTATGGAGGGTACGCCTTTACCTCGAGTCCCACATATGCATTGCGGAAGCTCATCCAGAGTATGTAATTACATAATAAGGGGATCACATTTCATTGGAATGTATTATTTTAATGTAATAATGCTGTTTTTATTAAAATACATCTTGAGAAAAACTTTCACTATGAAATATTGGTCTATACGTTATTAACATAAAACTTCATAACCATTGCTGCTCATGCCTTTAAAAAGGCAGAGCGTTTAAAAACGCAGAGCGTTTTTAAGTACACTCAGCAATGTATTGTGATTTTCGATATCCCTTCTCTCTAGCACAAAAATTCATGGTAGGTACCTACACGATACGGACGGACATGATAACACTAACATCCATAATGCCGACGCGACCAATGAAGAGCGACGTTGTGAAAGTGTGAGTGTGACTTATGGTGAGTGTTAAGGCCTCAGACCAAGTTAAGCCGGATTTATATTTGTCTGACGTGTCGTGTTGTGATGGCCTCTGACGAAATGGGTAGCGTTCACATCTACTATGACGCGTAACTGATGCCTTCTGACGGATATCATTACAGTACTTTCGTAGGTCTCGGAGGGTAAAATTTTTCCATTAATCCAATTCAGATTCGGATTTTGAAGAAGATATTCAGTTTTAAGTGCTGGCAAATCTTCTAAAAAAAGAGCAGACGATATTGTCTCGTTAAGGAGATTGAGAACGAAGTTGAAATATTTCGTCAGTATATTAGATTGTCGAAGTCACAGTTCGAGTATGTTCACTCCTCAATTGAAAAGGACATAAAATCTCTTCCCGAACCGCTGATCTAATGGACTGAACTCTGTATTCTTTACATTTTGTATCATAAATCACATTGTCGTACTATTTCGGTCAGGTCATCCATACAATTTAAATATTTAGAAAAAATACAGGCACCGACACGTCACAACACAACACAGGCGCGAGCACTGTTTTCGCTTAATATATCTATTTTGTGTCTATAAATGAAAATATATATTTATTTTATAACTTACTCTCTGCGATAAATTAGAAAATGCACTTTTAAACAACAGTAAATAGATTGTGAAAACATTAAATTTCATTTTCATTCTTACAAAAATATCCAGCCTGTTTGGAGAGTTGTCTAAAGGCAATTTGCGTGTCAGATTAATGTTCACCTTTGGGTACAAGCTCATTAAAAATCGTTTTGCACGACGATTTACTGATAATATTGAACAAAACATTATAATGTCGTTTCCCTTTGCTAACCGTACCTATATTAGCTATGCAGATCTTTTTTATACAATAAATCAATAGATGTTGGTCACACATAAAGCCACATCTGGAAGGATGGGTCACGCTGTGCCCCTGTTCGAGCCACAAGCTGAACATTGGACTCTGCGGCTGCGTGGTCAGCAGCGTGCTACGGGCACCATCGGCTACTTACACCTGTAAGAGACATTCAAAAACCTTTCAATGTGTACATCCAACAATGTAGTATATAACAACAAACATTTACCACAATAAACAGATCTCAACCGTCCGTGTTGGGTCTCACTACCGCCCCGCTGCTGTCTGCCAGGGCTACTCCCTGGGGCAGTTCCTATCACCGTCATGCTGCCTGCTAGGGCTACTCCCCGGGGCAGCTCCTACCTATCATGATATCCTCGCTGGCCAGCCTTACACCCTGGCTCAGCATCCTCTCCATGAACTTTATTTATTTTTATTTATTTATTTTACATTTTGGATCCTTACACTAGGTAAACGACCACTTATGTACGTCTTATGGTATACAATTACAATTTTTATATTCATTTCCAAGCTTCTTTGTCGTTAAGGTTAAGGTAAACTTGTGGGAAGCGGCGCCTTACAACCGCTGCGACCTGCTCGTACAGCCTCAATATAGTACATGTTGCCAGTCCGTCTCTCGTCCGTCTCAAAAGGTAATAAAGTATCAAAGTTGCTGCAGTGGACCCGACAAATTTTGGCTACTATTCCAACGCGAACTAAGCAATTTGGCAACTCGTTTCTTTGTCGCACAATCAAGAAATGAAATTCATTCCCAGGACACATGTTCCCTCGTTCCTACAATCCTGGGACATTCAAAAGAGGCGTGAAGAAGCACCTTGCAGGTCGGCAAGGCGAGGGTGGTTAGCGCGACGGTTTACTCTCGCACTTCGCTACGACCATCAGGTGGCATGACATCATTTGTTGACAATATTCTACTTTTCAACCGACTTCAAAAAGGAGGAGGTTATCAATTCGACTGTATGTTTTTTTATGTCTGTTGCCTCATAACTCTTTACTGGGTGTACCGATTTTGAAGATTCTTTCGACCTTTGGAAGCTGGTGGCAATTTGGTCCCATTCAAATTTAATCGACATCTGACGTTTTTAGTTTTGAAGGCGGTTTTTTTAAATTCAAATATATTTTTCAAAAGTAGAATTAAAAGGATGGGATGTCCTGTTTAACAGCTGGTTATATGTGTAAGGTTTAAAAATAATTAAGACTCCTTCAAAATATTTACTCGTCGAATAAAATAAATCGAAAACATCATCCGTCATTTGTCGAATGACTTTATCCCAACAATAAAAATGTTACTTACGGCTGTTCGTCGGAACATTAATCGTTGATTCGTAAATAATTCCTCTAGTGAAGCGTAAAGGAACTTTGATAGAAATAGAATAGAATAGAATAAAAATACCCGGAACGCTGAGTGATTTACGGCCGGTTTAAATATTCTACCACCTACTAAAAGTAAGCTAACTGAAGTTTGTATTACTAAATATACTATACCGAAGTTTGGTAGCCTAGAAATTATTGTTAACTTACTAAAAATAGCAGCGCACATATATCAACCAAACTCTGGCAAGGCGATCTGTAACTGAGAATTGAATATTGAAACCGGATATTAGAGTGTAACACCTATATACTGGTGTTTGTTGTTTCACTAAGAAACCACCTTCACCGACCCCAAAAACATCAGGAACAAGGTAGGAGATGATATATGAAAATTAAATTTAAAACTCACATTAAGGCGCTTTGCAGACAGCGGGGCAAGCCAGGCAGGTCAATTTCACCGCGAACGATATCGCAAAGGGAATACAGTAATACTTCGACTGACGCGCACCCGGAGTTACGCGTTTTCCAAATCTTGTCGATTTGTCTAAGAGGGGTTACAAATTTAAGAAAATATAGACTCAAACGAAGAGCGCTTTTCCGAAACAAAACTATTAGCATGCTATGAGGAAATATTAGAAATATTTGAATCGTCAAACTACCTTGTTAGATTTTATGAAGCCTTCTACATTAACTTCGGTTGGTAATTGTGTGTTTGTATGATCAAAAAAAAAATTGCTACTTACTTTGGCTTCTGGCCACTATTAAACATAATTTATATGTATTTATATGGAAACGCGGTTATCGGTCAGTCCTACCTATCGCGTAAGTTCGGGGTATTACTGTACTATCCAACGCACACAGAGCAGATGCCCGGCGGGCACTGGCGGCGCGGCATGCAGTAACGCAGACGCAACGCAGGTGTTCACGGTGAGGGCATCCGCGGGCATCGATGGGCAGACGCGGTCTATGTTTGCTTCGCGGTGAAAAAGACTGCCCCGCCCCGCCGTCTGTAAAGCGCCTTAATGCTCGCTATATTTTGCCATATTACTTCGACCACTCCTCTCCAATCCCACATTTCCATTAATTTTTAATCCATCTACGTGTAGATATTCAATTCGCTAGGCAAACGAAAGCGAATTTTGCCGGTGAAATTCTAATTACAACAATCAAACAAAAGCTATCTTGAATCTGATTGGTAGGTGTGTCACGTTCGATTTAAAACTAGACGTTTTACGTGATTCCCAATGTAACTAAGCAATTATTTTGCCAATTTCAATAAGGAATAAAATTAAGTAAGTTTTGGTAATACCTGAGAAAGTCTCCTTTCCCTTACTGCTCCTTAATTATTTTAGGGTTGGTACCACGTTGGTGCATATGTGTTGCTATCGAAATACTGCTATTGCCGGTTTTGGCACGGGCGGCTGTCTGCCTGACACCACCTCTTTGGAATTAACCACCATCTTTCGACGGCAGCCGGGACCACCAGTTTAACGTAGGTACCTTCCGAAGCACGGTGAAAAATCAAGTTGAAGAATTTTCTGTGTTATGCCGGCGCGGGACATCGCCTTAAATAAGAGACGGAAAAAGAATTCTGTAATTATCAAGTGAGCTGAGATGGGACGGAATTTGATCAAAACAGGATTTTTCTCGTTATTCGTTTTCAATTTAAATTGATATGAATTTCAATTAATAAATATTTTGCCAAATAAAATTAGTAACAAATTCAACACACCAAATAGGCTTATTTTTTTTCTATGTACTTACCTACCTTAATATTACAGATGTCAGTGAAAGAAAAATAGCGCCGCGATCAATTGCCAACCCATTCGTCTCGTGCAGGCTCACAACTTGATTTATCGAATCGGCGCGTACCGTGCTATTTATTACTCGGTTTTCTGACTTTCGTATTGCTAAGGTTGTTTCTTACATTGTTGTACGAAGAAATATTACCAAAAAAAGGTACTGCACAGTAGATTAGTCAAAACGACTTCTATAGTTTGACCCTGTAAACATCGGTAGAGTTGAAAGTAATGCGGAATAAATTGAGAACGAAATACAGACGGTTTTTCATGAAATTACTTAACTATTACAGACTTAAATGTCTACATAAGATGTCACAGATAATATAATTACATCGAAAGCGTAATAAAAACAGCTCCACTAAAACTTGGCATCCTGAACTGACTTGCTATAAAAGACGCAAGAACGGTCCTACGTAGATTATTGTTTACACCTGTGGGATGGCCCCGCCAAGTACCTACTTGATGCGTTGAGTAGGTTGTAGCCACAGATATATCAATCTAAGGAGATCGGTCAAATCGCTGAGTTTATAGGAAGAGTGTCGCGATCAGCGGCCGTACTATATAACATGGTTCTAGTTGAGCATGCTGTAATAGGTATACACTATTGATTGCGCGCGTATTAAGTACTGCGAAGCAATGAAAGTTAAGCACAGTCGCAATGTAATACAATTTGTAAGATAGTAACGCATAATTTTAAGCGATTATGTTTTTATGATATAATCATAAAAACATTATCGCTTAAAATTATGAGTCGGACTTTTTGTTTAAATTTTTTTTTTTAAATATAAATCTAAGTTTTTCGGTTCTGTACGTGTGAAAAGTTATTCCATTATTTGATAAATAGCTGATTCACTGCAATGATTGCATGTTGCAGTTGAATAACACGGCATTTTGAAAGAAAAACGAATATTTCTTTCTGATATACGGACGTATTCACTCGACTTTATCAGAAGCCGAACTGGCGGCAATGTATGCCCGCTGGGCATACACTTGTCACAAGTTAATCGCCAGCTTGGCCTATCTCCTTGTATTATTTAATCTGTAGTTGTACGATAGCGTAACATGAGCCGCATTATCGGCGATGTATAGGTGATACCATCTACTACACGTGCTGGCTTACGGTGCCAACAAACTGTAGCTACCATTACAACCAGAAGTAAGAAAATTTGGCAACACATTTCTTTGTCGCACATATCAAGAAATGGAATTCAATGCCAGGCGCACGTATTCCCTCCTTCTTACAATCTTGGTCATTCTCAGTGCGGCGCCTACATTATCTCCCACAATACCTATCTTTGCCAGTAAAAGGATACAGAAAGGTACTCTTCCGTCCCAAAATAGCGAGCGAAGCTGCTCGGCAAATGTAAGTACCTCTAAAGACTTTAACGTGTCTGCTTTGAGCACATTGAGATTAATAGAATTATTCACCACTTAGTATTTTCGGAAGTCTACGCCATTGCTCATCCGAACTGAAGCCAGTGACGAGACAAGCTTGTGAAAGAGGTAAATGAGAAACGACTTTGAATCTTAATTCCTAGGCTGAAATAATTCGCAGCAATATACCCTTTATTCGGCAAATTGAGATGGATTTGTAAGCTAAAAATAGAGAGTTTATTTCCACGTGATACTCGGCGATTCTGCTACTATCTTTTTTAAATAAAAGTGGTAAAGCAGACTCTCGGTTGATATTACTTTCCAAAAAAGGATGTTAAAAAAACTATTATGTATTGTTTATAAAGTACTTAGTTATTTTGTACTATGTATTAGACGTCTTTACATTCTTCATGCTATACTCCGAGAGCAATTTGAGCTCAGCTATGATCTGAATCATATATACTCCTAAGACGAAGATCTAAGACGAAGATCACATAAGATTTGCAACATACCACACTGTCTTCCTCAGACAACATTTGTGCTTCCTTGCATCCTTTCTTTATAAAACTAGCGACCCGCCCCGGCTTCGCACGGGTGCAATGCTTATGTAAATATGCATGTATTATACATATAAACCTTCCTTAAGAATCACTCTATCTATTAAAAAACCGCATCAAAAACCGCGGATTTTGAAGAAGATATTCAGTTTTAAGTGCTGGTAAGTCTTCTAAAAAAAAAGCAGACGATATTGTCTCGTTAAGGAGATTGAGAACGATGTTGAAATAATTCGCCAGTATATTAGATTGTCGAAGTCACAGTTCGAGTATGTTCATTCCTCAATTGAAAATGACATAAAATCTCTTCCCAAACAGCTGATCTAATGGACTGATCTCTGTATTCTTTACATTTTGTATCATAAATCACATTGTCGTACTATTTCGATCAGGTCATCCATACAATTTAAATATTTAGAAAAAATACAGACAGCGACACGTCACAACACAACACAGGCGCGAGCACTGTTTTCGCTTAATATGTCTATTTTGTGTATAGTCAAATAAATGAAAATATATATTTATTTTATAACTTACTCTCTGCGATAAATTAGAAACTGCACTTTTAAACAACAGTAAATAGATTGTGAAAACAATAAATTTTATTTTCATTTTTACAAAAATATCCAGCCTGTTTGGAGAGTTGTCTAATGGCAATTTGCGTGTCAGATTAATGTTCACCTTTGGGTACAAGCTCATTAAAAATCGTTTTGCGCGAAGATTTACTGATAATATTGAACAAAACATTAAAATGTCATTTCCCTTTTCTAACCGTACCTATATTAGCTATGCAGATCTTTTTTATACAATAAATCAATACATGTTGATCACACATAAAGCCACTGGGTCACGCAGTGCCCCTGTTCGAGCCACAAGCTGAACATTGGACTCTGCGGCTGCGTGGTCAGCAGCTTGCTATGGGCACCATCGGCTACTTACACCTGTAAGAGACATTCAAAAACCTTTCATGTGTACATCCAACAATGTAGTATATAACAACAAACATTTACCACAATAAACAGATCTCAACCGTCCGTGTTGGGTCTCACTACCTCCCCGCTGCTGTCTGCCAGGGCTACTCCCTGGGGCAGTTCCTATCACCGTCATGCTGCCTGCCAGGGCTACTCCCCGGGGCAGCTCCTACCTATCATGATATCCTCGCTGGCCAGCCTTACATCCTGGCTCAGCATCCTCTCCATGAACTTTATTTATTTTTATTTATTTATTGTACATTTTGGATCCTTACACTAGGTAAACGACCACTTATGTACATCTTATGGTATACAATTACAATTTTTATATTCATTTCCAAGCTTCTTTGTCGTTAAGGTTAAGGTAAACTTGTGGAAAGCGGCGCCTTACAACCGCTGCGACCTGCTCGTACAGCCTCAATATAGTACATGTTGCCAGTCCGTCTCTCGTCCGTCTCAAAAGGTAATAAAGTATCAAACCTGCTGCAGTGCACCCGACAAACTTTGGCTACTCTACTATTCTAACGCGAACTAAGCAATTTGGCAACTCGTTTCTTTGCCGCACAATCAAGAAATGGAATTCATTGTCAGCACACGTGTTCCCTCCTTCCTACAATCCTGGGTCATTCAAAAGAGGCGTGAAGAAGCACCTTGCAGGTCGGCAAGGCGAGGGTGGTTAGTGCGACGGATTACTCTCGCACTTCGCTACTGACTATCAGGTGGCATGGCATCATTTGTTGGCAATATTCTACTTTTCAACCGACTTCAAAAAGGAGGAGGTTATCAATTCGACTGTATGTTTTTTTATGTTTGATACCTCATAACTCTTTACTGGGTGTACCGATTTTGAAGATTCTTTCGACCTTTGGAAGCTGGTGCTGTCATTTGGTCCCATTCAAATTTAATCGACATCTGACGTTTTCAGTTTTGAAGGCGGTATTATCAAACGTATCAAAGTTTAACAGCTGGTTATATGTGTAAGGTTTAAAAATAGTTAAGACGCCGAATAAAATAAATCGAAAACATTTGTGGAATGTCTTTACCCCAACAATAAAAATGTTCTGTTCATCCGAACATTAATCGTTGATTCGTAAATAATTCCTCTAGTGAAGCGTAAAGGAACTGTGATAGAAATAGAATAGAATAGAATAAAAATACTCGGAACGCTGAGTGATTTACGGCCGGTTTAAATATTCTACCACCTACTAAAAGTAAGCTAACTGAAGTTTGTATTACTAAATATACTATACTGAATTTTGGTAGCCTAGAAATTATTGTTAACTTACTAAAAATAACAGCGCACATATATCAACCCAACTCTGGCAGGGCGATTTGTACCTGAGAATTGAATATTGAAACCGGATATTAGAGTGTATTGGTGGTTGTTTTTTTGTTTGTTGTTTCACTAACGAACCAGCTGCACCGACCCCAAAATAATCGGGAACAGGTTAAGAGAAGATATATGAAAATTAAATTTAAAACTCACCTTAAGGCGCTTTGCAGATGGCGGGGTGAGCCAGGTCGGTTAATTTCACCGCACAAAGGGAACACAGTAATACCTTTACTTACGCGAACCCGGAGTTACGCGTTTTCCAAATCTCGTCGATTTGTCTAAAAGGGGTTACAAATTTAAAAAAATATACACTCCAACAAAAACTATTACCATGCTATGGGGAAATTTTACGGGAGAAAAAATATTTGAGTCGTCAAACTACCTTGTTAGATTTTATGAAGCCTTCTACATTAAAATAACTTCGGACGGTAATTGTGTGTTTGTATAATTAAAAAGTTGCTATTTTTTTACTTCTGGCCCCAATTAAACATAATTTATATGTATTCATATGGAAACACGGTTATCACTCTGTCCCACCTATCGCGTAAGTTCGAGGTAGTTCGAGGTGACACCGTCGTGGTGGAGTGGTCAGTAACGCTGCCTACACATCGGGCGGTCCGGGTTCGAGTCCTGGTAGTGGCAAATGTTAGTGTGATGAACACGAATATTTGTTCACGAGTCATGGTTGTTTATATATTTATATAAGCTTATTTTATGAAATATCTAGATTATGTATTAAGATTATTTCTCCGTTATCTAGTATCCATAACACAAGTTCTTAATGATACTTAATTTGGGCTAGATAATTGGTGTAAGTGTGGGAATATAATAGGGGTTAAAGTATGAAATTGCCGATTTTTTCCTCATTATTCATTAGTGTATAATTCCTTTAATACAATAGCTGTGTCCATTATTCTTTTTTTATTTTAAACTTCATTACAAGGACTTACATTTATGTATAAAATTATATTCTTATTTATATTTTTTTCTCTAGAAATACATCTTCAAAAACAGCTCGTCCTAAGAGGTGTCCGTCTCCGTTATAAAAATATGAATATTTTTTTACAGTTTTTTTCAATTTTTTTCTCTAAGTATCCTATAGCTTAATGTTGTCTAAATATATCCACAAAATTACAGAAAATTTAGATTTGTAGTTCCTTAAAAAATCGCAAATATATTTGTATGAAAAATTAATTTTCGTTAAATTCTCCATACAAAACGGCTATTTCATACTTAAACCCCTAATATTATTATTATTACTGTACTATCCAACGCTCACAGAGGGCACAAGAGTGGTGCATGCAGTAACGCAGACGACGGCGCGGGGCGGCTAGCTCAGTCCGTGCCACCTTCACTAGAACGAACGTCGTGAACTAACTGCCTCCGTCCCTCGTGTGCTTTGTGTTCGCGGTGAGTGTATCCGCGGGCATCGACGGGCAGACGCGGTCTTTGTTTGCTTCGCGGTGAAAAAGACCGCCCCGCCCCGCCGTCTGTAAAGCGCCTTAACTCGCTATATTTTGCCATATTACTTCAACCACTCCTCTCCAATCCCACATTTCCATTAATTTTTAATCCATCTACGTGTAGATATTCAATTCGCTAGGCAAACGAAAGCGAATTTTGCCGGTGAAATTCTAATTACGACAATCAAAAAAAAGCTATCTTGAATCTGATTGGTAGGTGTGTCACGTTCGATTTAAAACTAGACGTTTTACGTGATTCCCAATGTACGTTCGATTTAAAACTAGACGTTTTACGTGATTCCCAATGTAACTAAGCAATAATTTTGCCAATTTCAATAACGAATAAAATTAAGTAAGTTTTGGTAATACCTGAGAAAGTCTCCTTTCCCTTACTGCTCCTAAATTATTTTAGGGTTGGTACCACGTTGGTGCATATGTGTTGCTATCGAAATACTGCTATTGCAGGTTTTGGCACGGGCGGCCGTCTGCCTGACACCACCTCTTTGGAATTAACTACCATCTTTCGACGGCAGCCGGGACCACCAGTTTAACGTAGGTACCTTCCGAAGCACGGTGAAAAATCAAGTTGAAGAATTTTCTGTGTTATGCCGGCGCGGGACATCGCCTTAAATAAGAGACGGAAAATGAATTCTGTAATTATCTAGTGAGCTGAGATGGGACGGAATTTGATCAAAACAGGTTTTTTCTCGTTTTTCGATTAATAAATATTTTGCCAAATAAAATTAGGAATAAATTCAACACACCAAATAGGCTTAATTTTTTTTTCTTCTATGTACCTTAATATTACAGATGTCAGTGAAAGAAAAATAGCGCCGCGATCAATTGCCAACCCATTCGTCTCGTGCAGGCTCACAACTTGATTTATCGAATCGGCGCGTACCGTGCTATTTATTACTCGGTTTTCTGACTTTCGTATTGCTAAGGTTGTTTCTTACATTGTTGTACGAAGAAATATTACCAAAAAAAGGTACTGCACAGTAGATTAGTCAAAACGACTTCTATAGTTTGACCCTGTAAACATCGGTAGAGTTGAAAGTAATGCGGAATAAATTGAGAACGAAATACAGACGGTTTTTCATGAAATTACTTAACTATTACAGACTTAAATGTCTACATAAGATGTCACAGATAATATAATTACATCGAAAGCGTAATAAAAACAGCTCCACTAAAACTTGGCATCCTGAACTGACTTGCTATAAAAGACGCAAGAACGGTCCTACGTAGATTTGCTTTCTTACATTACTAGTGATAGACGTGTCACCTCTGCTTTGTCAGTGGTTCTCAAACTTTATAAATTCGCGACGTAATTACTTATTTTCATTAAATAACCATGTTTGTTTGTGGGAGGTGTGGTGATGAGGTTAGTGAGGCAGTGCACTGCTCTGCTTGTTTTAAACATTTTGACTTCCCCTGCTCTGGTATCACGGAAAAGGGATATCGCAAGTTAGGTGAACGCCAAGCGACCTGGAGATGTGCGACCTGTAAAACTGCAGGCAATCTCAGTACTCAATTGTCTACTCAAGTTTCCGCTCAAGCTTCATCTCCGACCCCGTCACCATGTATCTCTCTTGAGACAGTCATGCAGGAGCTAACAAATATAAATTTAAAACTTGCCCCTCTCTCTAGTCTAATGTCGGAGGTTCAGTTAATTCGAAAAGAACTTGGTGATCTGAAGGCAGCGACAGCCGATCTTCCTACTAAAGTCCAGAATGTGGAGGAAAGGATAAGTAAAATTGAAGACACACAGCTAGAGGTCACTCAATTAAAATCAGTGATTAATAAGCTGGAGGATGATCTCCGAGACACTGAGCAGTGGCTTCGTAGCAATAATGTGGAGATCAAGGGTGTACCGGTGCGGGACAGAGAAAACCTTTATGATATCCTCTCCAAAGTCGGACAAAAGATTTCCTATACAGTTTCCAAAAGTTGCATAAATTTTATTCACAGAGTTCCTACAAATTCGGCGTCTGACAAGAATATTATAGTTTCATTTACTAGCAAATATGTTAAAGAGGACTTCGTGGGTGCTGCTCGTGCTATGAAGGATCCATTGTTACTTAAGGACATTGGCTTGTCTCGGCCCGGCAGGATCTTTGTTAACGACCACCTAACAGCGAAAAACAAAATGCTTCTTACTAAAGCAAAAGGACTTGCCAAGGATCATGGATATCAATTTGTTTGGGTAAAGCATATGAAGATCTTTGTAAGAAAAGACCCATCATCGAAGGTTTTTATAGTCAAATCAGAAAGGGACTTGCAGAGGTTAAGTTAATTAATAATTATATACGCTTCTCAAGAACTCTTTACATAGTTATACATCATAAAAATATTTCATCTGTAGTACTTATCCGAAGAAATATATTAAAAACTTTGAGAAACTTAGACTCGGTACCCTACTCAAACTATTTCTTTTGTTCACCTGTCAGCCTGCCTTTTGTTTGTGCTCGGGCGTCTATTCACTCAAATTGTAAATTCAATTTTAAATATTATATTTTGTATAGAATCATCTTTTCGACTTACCTTATATTGTACTCTTTTATTACATCAACAAAGTATGTAGTTATTCTTAGATTACCCTATATTATTATCGCAAAAAATATTCTTTTATATACTGGTGAGCTCAAGTGTAATGATTGGAGCATTAGATCCATTTTTTGTTCACTAATTGCTATTACTTATATGGAGAGTTTTACCCTAATCTGCAGGAAGTCATTTTTATTTAATAATAGTACTGAGCAACGTGTCTGGAGCGTGAAGCTAGAAATGTGTCATACAAATTATATTATTGTAAAAAATAATATAAGGATAATATGTTGTTTAATAAGTATCTTTTGTTCGTACCTATTTTTATTGTTTAGTTTTCTTTCGATTTTTTGGTGTTGTAGATCTACCTGGGACAGACGTTATGGTCGCGTTAAATTTATTATATTTTCCCTATTTCTAGACCTATGTAGTAATAGTATTATCGGTCCTCTTTAAGTCATTAAATATTTATTACCAAAATGTACGCGGACTGCGAACTAAAACCAATACATTCTATAGAAATTTGTCAAAAACAAACTATGATATTATCGCTTTAACCGAGACTTGGCTGGTTGAAGGTATACTAAATTCAGAGTTATTCGACGACAGATACCTCGTATTTAGGCGGGATAGGGACTATGAGGCCACAGCACAGTCCCGTGGAGGAGGCGTTATGATTGCTGTGCGGCGCGACTTGTTGGCTTGTGAAAATACTAGTTGGCAGACGAGTGCAGAAGATATTTGGATATCTCTAACACTAAAGCAATCCAACAATTGTACCTTTAAAATTCATTTGTGCACATTGTATCTCTGTGAACAGAACCAAGGGTATACATTCTCAACTCAACTTTATAATTATCTAAACAAACTATATGATCTAGTTATTAGCCACCCGTCTGATAGTTTCATCGTACTTGGTGATTTTAACATGAGTGCTATTTCATGGTGCTCATCGTCCAATGGTCTCGTACCCAGTGCTCCAAATACGAATTTATTTACGTATTTTGTCGATACACTGGACTTATGCAGCCTTCAACAATTTAACTCAACTATGAATAAGTTTAATAATATACTTGACCTGGTTTTGTGTAATGATTCAGTCTCTGTTTCGGCTTGCTTAGATTCCTTGGTACCGGAAGACGACTACCATCCAACGTTGGCTATCCAAATAGATTTTATTCAGCTTCAGCCCCTCAAAGTCCCTGCACGTGTTATTTATCAATACAGTAACGGTAATTATATCCAAATTTTATCAGACTTTTCGATTATTAACTGGAATGATATACTTATGAAGGGGAGTTTAGAGGAAGCTCTGAATTTATTCTATTCGATTCTGTTCAGGATTAGAGATTTACACATTCCCAAGCGCTTAGTCAAGACTTCCAGATACCCGCGGTGGTATAACTCGGCACCTATAAAAATGATCAAAGAGAAACATAAATACCTGTCCAAATATAAAATATATGGTAACATATCTGATCGTACATCATACCGATTGCTTCGTGACCGAGTGAATGAAGTTGAACAAGAGTGCTTTAAGGCGTATATGGATAGAGTCGAGGCCTCTATAACTAATAACCCAAAAGTATTCTGGTCTTTTGTCAAAGGAAGACGAAATAATAATAATAATTACCCATCAAGTATGTCTTACAGCGGGACAAGAAGTGAGGATGGCCAAGGTATCAGTGAATTGTTTGCTGCTTATTTTGATTCGACTTTTCTTAGATCATCGAATCCGCCCACCACCTTTGACCAGAGAATCGACGATCTTACCTGCGATGGTGTCATAAATACAATTGATATAGATCCAAGTGAGGTTAAAAGGCTTCTTAAATCTCTTGACTTGAATAAATCGGCTGGTCCTGACGCTCTTCCAGCTATGTTCTTGGTGAGGTGTGCTGATGCACTAGCGGAGCCTATAACGCTATTATTTAGAAGATCGGTTACTGAAGGTGTAGTTCCATTATGCTGGAAGTCCGCGTTTGTGTCACCTATTCACAAAAAAGGGCATAGGAATGAGGTAGAGAATTACCGCCCAATATCAAAGCTTTGTCTGCTTGCAAAGATGCTTGAGCGTATAGTTTATAGCCAGCTGTATAGTCACCTGAAAACTAGTTTTTGTCAGCAGCAGCATGGTTTTTTAAAGGGTAGGTCTACTGTGTCCAATCTTCTACTTTTTACCAATTTTATTTCAGAGAATATGGATGGTGGAAGTCAGGTTGACGCCATCTATACTGATTACAGTAAGGCGTTCGATCGAGTTGACCATGACATTCTATTGCAGAAGCTCCTACGACTGGGAATAAGAGGTGACTTGTATAGATGGTTTTCCTCATACGTTCAGAACCGAACTCAGGCAGTGGTGCTCAATGGTTTTACGTCAACATGGTCCACTATACCTTCTGGAGTTCCGCAAGGATCGCTGTTGGGTCCCTTACTGTTTGTCGTATTCATAAATGATATCGGAAATTGTTTTCATCATTCCAACTTCTTGCTTTTTGCGGACGACATGAAAATTTACAAGTCAGTAAGGGATCTATCAGATGCCCTACTTTTGCAGGAAGATCTTACGAGAGTTGTTGACTATTGTAGTACGAACAATCTGGACCTCAATATAAAGAAGTGTATCGCCATAAGTTTCTGCCGGAAAAGAAATAAAACAATGTTTAATTATACTATTGCTGATAAACTTTTACATCGTGCTGATAAGATTAGGGATCTTGGTATTCATCTGGATAGCCAGCTCCTTTATGACAATCATCTTGACGAAATAGTGAAAAAGGCATCTTCGGCCCTTGGCTTTATTATCCGTAATAGCGGTTGTTTCACTACCATGAAACCACTCAAGGTTCTCTATTGTGCATTTGTCAGGAGTCACCTTGAATATGCCAGTCTAGTGTGGAGTCCGTATTATCAAATTCATTCGCTAAGGTTAGAAAGAATCCAAAAAAAGTTCACTAGATTCTTGGGTTACAAATTTAAAATTCCGTATGTGGACTATAAAGATCGCTGTAGACAATTTCATCTTCTTCCACTTGAAGTTCGTAGAACGATAGCTGACATGCGTTTCCTCTTGAAAATAGCTCAGAATAAAGTTGACTGTCCTGAACTGTTATCTAAATTGTATTTAAATGTTCCACTTCGTCATTGCCGTCCTAGGAATCTACTTCACGTTCCATTCTCACGTTCAGTGCATCATGGTAACTCCTATTTGATTCGAGTCAGTAAAAAATTGAATGATGTTTGTAGGCCTGATTGTGTTAACAACATTGACTTATTTTGTAGTACTTTAAATTCTGTAAATAAAATCCTGGCAGGGGATTATTTGCTCTAATTTGTTTTTGTAAGCTTCTTTCTCAATGCAATTTTTTTTGTAAAGTAGTGTTAGAATTTATTAAGGTTTCCCAATGTTATTTTTTTATAGTAGTGTAAGAAATTTAGTATTAAGTACATCATTGTTATCTGCGGAGGCTTGTTATTGGCTCTTTGATGTCTATTGTAAAATATAAGTACTTCTTTATGTAAGCTGTAAGCCCCCCAAATAAAATAAAATAAAAATAAAAATAAAAATTATTGTTTACACCTGTGGGATGGCCCCGCCAAGTACCTACTTGATGCGTTGAGTAGGTTGTAGCCACAGATATATCAATCTAAGGAGATCGGTCAAATCGCTGAGTTTATAGGAAGAGTGTCGCGATCAGCGGCCGTACTATGTAACATGGTTCTAGTTGAGCATGCTGTAATAGGTATACACTATTGATTGTACTGCGAAGCAATGAAAGTTAAGCACAGTCGCAATGTAATACAATTTGTAAGATAGTAACGCATAATTTTAAGCGATTATGTTTTTATGATATAATCATAAAAACATTATCGCTTAAAATTATGAGTCGGACTTTTTGTTTAAATTTTTTTTTATAAATATAAATCTAAGTTTTTCGGTTCTGTACGTGTGAAAAGTTATTCCATTATTTGATAAATAGCTGATTCACTGCAATGATTGCATGTTGCAGTTTAATAACACGGCATTTTGAAAGAAAAACGAATATTTCTTTCTGATATACGGACGTATTCACTCGACTTTATCAGAAGCCGAACTGGCGGCAATGTATGCCCGCTGGGCATACACTTGTCACAAGTTAATCGCCAGCTTGGCCTATCTCCTTGTATTATTTAATCTGTAGTTGTACGATAGCGTAACATGACCCGCATTATCGGCGATGTATAGGTGATACCATCTACTACACGTGCTGGCTTACGGTGCCTACAAACTGTAGCTACCATTACAACCAGAAGTAAGAAAATTTGGCAACACATTTTTTTGTCACAATGAAGAAATGGAATTCAATGCCAGGCGCACGTATTCCCTCCTTCTTACAATATTGGTCATTCTCAGTGCGGCGCCTACATTATCTCCCACAATACCTATCTTTGCCAGTAAAAGGATACAGAAAGGTACTCTTCCGTCCCAAAATAGCGAGCGAAGCTGCTCGGCAAATGTAAGTACCTCTAAAGACTTTAACGTGTCTGCTTTGAGCACATTGAGATTAATAGAATTATTCACCACTTAGTATTTTCGGAAGTCTACGCCATTGCTCATCCGAACTGAAGCCAGTGACGAGACAAGCTTGTGAAACAGGTAAATGAGAAACGACTTTGAATCTTTATTCCTAGGCTGAAATAATTTGCAGCAATTTACCCTTTATTCGGCAAATTGAGATGGATTTGTAAGCTAAAAATAGAGAGTTTATTTCCACGTGATATTCGGCGATTCTGCTACTATCTTTTTTAAATACCGGTGGTAAAGCATACGGCTAGATTGATATTTCTTTCCTAAGAAGTATGTTTTCCATTAGACCATTGTGTATCTATATACAACATGTAAACTAAATAACCAACACCCTGAATACAGGTTGTTTGGGATCGGCTTCAGAGTTCATTTCAATAATTTTTTTTTGAAAAAAACGATTTATTTTGAAAAAAAAAACAAAAAAAAAAACAAAAAGTACCATATAAGTAAAATATTGTACAACATTTTCTGGGTACTTTTTGTTTTTTTTTTGTTTTTGTTTTTCAAAAAAAAATCGATTTTTTTTTATAAATATTGAAATGAACTCTGAAGCCGATCCCAAACCACTTGTATTCAGGGTGTTGGTTATTTAGTTTACATGTTGTATATAAAAATGAATACTGACTGAATGAATGACTGACTGACATATCAACGCACAGCCCAAACCGCTGGGTCTAGAGATTCCAAATTTGGTAAGTAGGTTCCTTAAGAGCTCCAGGGGTGCACTAAGAAAGGATTTTTGGAAATTCACCTTCTAAGGTGGAGAAAAGGGGGTGAAAAGTTAGTATGGAAATCCGTCATTTCTAAAGTAAAATCCATAAAAATTGGTACATGGCCTTTCATTTGGTGCATTAAAGAAAGATGCATTTTAAGAATTTTGGAAATTCAATCCCAAAGGGGGTAAAATATGGGATGAATGTTTGTATGGAAATCCGTCATTTTTAAGTAAAATCCATGAAAATTTATAGGTTGCTTGGGTTAGAGAAATAATAAGAAAGTTTAAATGCTGCCCGAAGTAACTATTCTACGTGGACGAAGTCGCGGGCATAAGCTAGTTGTATATAGTAGTACTTAGTAATTTTGTACTATGTATTAGACGTCTTTACATTTTTCATGCTATACCTCGAGAGCAATTTGAGCTCAGCTATGATATTAATCATATACTCCTAAGACGAAGGTCACATAAGGCTTGCAACATGCCACACTGTTTTCCTCAGACAACATTTGTACATCCTTGCACCATTTCTTTATAGTAAACGAGCTGACCCGGCGAATTTCGTACCGCCTAACAGTCAATTCTTAAATTTTTTATACTTATTCTGCTATTCTAGACCCGGTGTCCCAAATAGCATAAAAAAGAAAGTTAATAAGTCAACAATTAAAAAAAACACATTATGGAAATTTTTTTTAATTCAATTTTTTAAAATTTTTTTTTAGGAACAACCTTCAAGGAATATTATAAAAAAAGCAACACATTCAGCGATTAATTTTTATATTATAGATTAAATAAGATATATACAATAAAACACGAAAAGGATGTAAATCACCTGTACAAAATACGCTTCTAAATCTAAATTATAAAGAAACAGAATCCTTAATAACTTCAGTAAACTAACGTATATGAAACAAACACACACACATGCGCGCACGCACGCACGCACGCACGTATTATTATTGTAAAGCAACTTCTAAACATGGATGCTAAACTTTATAGGTGTATTTGTGTTCGTCCCCGCATATCTCAAAACAATATGCAGAAAAAAAATAGTGCCAATACTGAGCACACAGTATTTTACACACATACATAAGAGTATTGTTACGTGACTGCTGTCTGTAAGGTGTAACCACAACCATTTCTTTCTCACAGTCATCATCAATTGGTCCCCCATCCGAGTCCTAACCGTGAACTTAGTTGTTTAGCTTTTACGATTGCCACGTAAAACGCACGATACCTATACACGGTACTGAAAGGTATTTAAGTCACAAATACCTTTCACGCGCACTCTAAGGCAAAATCTAAAGAGCCGTTACCTAAATCCGACACATGACAGACATTGGAGAAAAAAATTGTATCGAGCTATCTCAAATGGGAAATGCGTTGAAAGCTGCTAACTGCATTGCCTTTTAAAAGGTATGGAAGTATTTTGAGTGTACCCGTTGCGCATCCGTAAATGTTTTATTTGCCATTGGAAAAGGTTTAGCCAATATACTGCGTCCAAACGTAGCATGCAGTAGGCAAGATCAGTTTTTCATGAAATAACTTAGATGTCCACCAGGATCTATAATAATCTACACTAATACTGGTATGTGACGGTCACTGGTATCTGTAATTAATGTTGATATTTCGTAATAAGCTAGACGTCCCAGGAACAATTCATTTGTTTCAAATGTCTACGCCCAGTATCCACATTGCAATGGGATTGGTCGGCGATAGCACTTGCTTTAGGCCTGGCTACTGTCTGGGAGGCTAATTGCCCTCCTTCTGAGATTCTGCGGGACTGTGATCTCGCAGAACGTCGATCACCGGCAAAGACAGAGTGGGAGGAGGTTGCTCTAGCCGCTCTCATGTGGCGTAAACGGCGGTAGGAGGAGACGGGCGGCAATGACCGGCAGTCCTTTCCAGCCCTAGTGAAGCGGCTTCCCATGTGTACACCGAAGCCCACGTCTGGGGATTGCGTTTCACTCTAGGGTAGTCCCCCTCAGGCGCAGCCCGGCTTACTGTTGGGTTGCGGATCCCGGAGATGTATTGGAGATGAGGCGTACACTGTGCGCCGTTCTCGAAACATCCACTAAAAGGCTGTGAGTTTAAAAAAGGGGCTGGCCAGTTATCACTATTTTATTAAGAGCGTAATCAGCTTATTGTATCCAACAATTATAAAGAAAGCCAGACCCTCTATGATGAAAGAGCCAGATATCACCATTGGACTTCTCACGAGCGACGCCATTATAATACTATATCTCTCTTCTCTACGCGTTCACAGTTCGTCTGTATCGCCGTATGCGCGTTTGTATCGATACAAATGCAAACACCAATCATTCACATGTTTTGGTACAATTCTCTAAAACTGACCCATAGTAGAACTTTGTCTTAATCAAGCTGACTTTTATTGAGTGGACAAAGATGGCCATTATAATTATGTCATTTCCTCCATGTTAGTAAAGCCTCTCATTTGCTTTTATATTGAAACGCGTGTCATCTTTTGAAAAACACTGAATGGGCTTCTAGTCGGTCGCTGTGTGAAAAAAATATACCGGTACCCTTAATTCGTGCCAGGACTCATCGATTTACCTCCTGCGCCACTACGACACATTTATCATTCCAATCAATCTGCACGTGGCGACGAAATATCAATATCAATCATCTTTCGTTTTGAAGCCATCCTGAATGGGACGAGCTATGCAATTGATTGGTAAATTTTAAAATATAAAGCCCTGATAGACAAGTAAATTTTGAAGTATTTACAAAGCGAAAAAAATCTATGATGGGTCAGTAACCCGACCGATATCAAGCGGTCCAGATTCAAAACCTTTTTTCGTCATGTATCTTAATGAGGCTTTAGTGCGGTCAGCATCAGAAGTATATTATCACTTTTGTATATGTCATAACAACGCCAGGCTTTGTGCAGTAAGGCCACGGCCTCGAACCAGCGACGAGCGGGGCGAGACGGCGACAGCAGTGAGAGAGCGGGCGGCGGATGCCGAACCGGCCTCTAGCCAGTAGCGGGCAGATCGCGCAGCGCTAGAGCGGCGTAGTGTTGCGTTATGAGAAATTAGTATCTTTGTCCTATCAGAAATAATAGAAATAATTTACTCCTCAACGTCGTCGGCGGGCATTACGGAACGTCGGCTGATAAAATACACAACACTACGTTAATGCAGACGCTTGGGCACCGCTCGACTGGCGCGCATCGCTCGTGCGAGCGTCGCCTGCTTCCTTCGAGGCCAGTTTCATTCAAATCTATGCATTGAATCGCGCCGCTATCATGCCCGCCGTCGCCACCGTCGTAGCCCTGATCGGCGCTGACTTAGAGTCCGCGACCTTAGGCACTTGTCTCACCGCCGGCGAGGAAGCGACTAACTATAAACTATTTTCTCGCTCAAGAAGCGTACAATACACATAAATTTCGTGTAAACAAAATTGCATGCATATATTAATAGTTGATCGCTGACTGTTCACACTGCCGGCGAAGACTCGCTCCACTAGTTCGTCGCTGAGCGACAAGAGCTTCAAAGATATAATCCCTCAGCGATACTCTCTCAGCGATGCTCGCTTGGCGGTCAGAATGCACGCTGAGAGATCAACCAGCTGCAATTTAGTAGAGTAGCCGCCCCGAACGAGTGGTGCGAGTAATCGCCCATCGCACTCGCACACTCGCTTCATAGCCCAGCGACAAAATCAACAAAACTGTCGGAACTACACACTCGCTTCTCGCTAGTCGCCAACTCGTTTCTAGTTTCTAGCTTTACTCGCTTCTCGCTCATCGTTGGCGGTGAGACAACTGCCTTAGGAGACCCGCACATCGCAAGCGGAGTGGCGCGGCGCGGCGACCGCTGCTGGCGAATTTTGTATGCATTTATAAGTGCTGACTGTACACTCTATGCGACTATTCAAAGGTTCGAATCCTGCTAGGTTTATGTGATGGTCGTAAAAAATACTATTTGCATAATCTAGGTAGTTGAAGAACTACCCACTAACCTTTTGATATTCCTCAAAGCTTTCGTCTACAAAATGTTTAAATTGCTTTTCCGTTGGAAAGATTAAATCCCAATTAACAGAGTGATTAATGAATCCGCGGGTGTATCAAGACAAACTGAAGAAACTAAACAAATATAATTGATGGTCGTGCGTTCATTGTTTTCATCTTAAATTCATTTGGGGTTGAATCGAAATAACTGTTTGGATAATGCGTGAACTTGGCTTGAAGCAAAGCGTTGTTAAAAAAATTATAAACTTTTTCTTGGGATCACACCATTTCAAATCAAATCAAATCAAATATCTTTATTGCGTATCACATAACATTTACAAGGGTCTTATACATAGGCTGTAGTTCCTGTGATACCCCGTGGGGGCACTGCAAACATTAATTAAGTACTTAAAATCTATAATCATATTAAAGTTTGCTATAAACTATAAAATAACATAAATTAAAATTTTAACACTATTTTTAACAATTATATTAATCAATTTAATTTATCCTCCATGTATTCGTTAACTGTATAGTAGCATTTTGTAAGAAGTAAATGTTTTAATTGCTTAATAAAGTCTCTGTCTTTGGCTTCGTTCTTTATTGTTTCAGGTAGGTGATTATATAGTTTTATAGACATCTCAAGCGGGCCGGATGATGACAGTTTCAGTCGGGATGGTGGTGCTATAAGTTGTTTTCTACGGTCAGGTCTTAGAGAATATTTTGTGGGCATATCTTTACGTTTCGTGTAAAATTCAGGATATTTCTTTAGCATAGAGCTACTACTAGCTACTAGGACTCCGCCGGCGACTTCGTTCGCGTGGATTTTTTTTAGACAAATATACCTTATAGCCTTCCTCGATAAATAAACTATCCAATACAAGAATAGTTTTTCTATTTTAATCAGTAGTTTCTGAGATTAGCGCGTTCAACCAAAGTCTTTAGCTTTATAATAAAGTATACTTAGTTGAGAACTTATGTCATCGATACCATTATACGGGTGAAAATATAGGTATATATGTACACATGCTTAATCCTTTTTTTATAAAACAAGGTATATTGAATGGTTACCATCACTGTATGTTTCCCAAAAATAAATAAATCATCATTGCTTTTATACCTACTATATAGCAGAAATATGTGTGGAAAATTTCCACGATTCAAAAACTCGATATATTCGATTTGTAAAAAATATCAAAAACTACTCCTATAATAATAGCATATAGTTACTCATATGAAGTTGAACAGGCCATAAATGCAGTACGTGGTGTGAAAGTAATTTTTAATGCTCTCAAAGGAAATGAAAAATATACCAAACGAGTTTCGTAATTGTGAAGCTACGCGAAATCTTGTTAGAGGACGAGAATTGAACCAATAACTTTCGCCATCTGGACGACTGCTTTTGCCAACTGATAGAAAACGTGGAGAAAACCAACGATATAGGAAACTGTAGATCGGCAATGTGAAAGAGAAAGAGCATACTAACTCGTATATTAGAACGAGATAGATAGACGAGACCATTTCACGTACATGCAGGCGACCTAAGGAGGCCTGTCAGTCACGTAGAAGAGACAGCAAATGTCAGACTGCAGTACTATTTTTCACACACACAAGTGAAGTGAACAAGGAGAAAACCTAACGAATTCTTTCGTTTTGTATTATCCCGCAGACTTATTTCTAACAATGTCGAAGATTATAGCCGTCAAAATCATTCCGTTGAGATATTTTTGCCAATACCGTCCACAAGTCATTAGATTATTAAACTTGTTTTTTAATATTTTCAAGATACGCCTGTGACAAGCCTTTAGTCACAAAGGGTTTTTTTTGTTTTTTTTTATATATATAAATGAAATAAATTCACAGGCTTAGGGCACAGTTTTCAAGTTACATAAAAAGGAGTACATAAGAAGGAGTAGAAAGGAGAATAATAATTGAAACTCCATTTGAATTGCACACAAAAATATATTTCAGTCCCATAATTTATTAACTCACAATACACTTATAAAGTACACAACTAACAAAACAACAGTAATAATTCGTACAAAATACCACACGATAAACTAAACTCAACTATGTATCCCCCCGTGACCCCAAAAGTATTTAATGAATATTTATTTGGTACTGGTGCCTGTATGACAGTGCTCACTTAATAAATACTTAAACATAAATTAAAACTAACTATCACTGATAACGGTCACTTAATTAAGACCGACTTTAGTAAATCTTCCCTTCTTAATGAAAATAATTTAATTAAACCTAGTGAAAAAGACGCAAAACCGCTAGTGGATCGATTTCATAAAAACGCGCTTGAATTTGTTAGAAAACTTCCTCAGAAACTCTTAAATCAGACTTCGATCTGTCGCTTGCTTTCAACCATGCTTGTAACTACGTTCTGACTGGGTTTCTGTTTCTGAGTGTCGTTCTCGAGAAGGACCCTATTAATAATATTAGCAACGTCCTTATTCTCAATGATCGTGATATGGTTCCCTTCTAAGAAATGCACAGTAACTCCTGCTTCGCTAAATTTGTCCAAACCATAGTTTTCTTCTACAACAACGTTGGGAGGATTGTCTTTAGGACGCAAGAGTACGATAGGAGACTTCAGCTTCTTTATATTCTTTGAATCAAAGTTCAGCACGATCTTGAGTCGATCGAGACTAGTAGCGGCTATGGACGCAATGAACTTGTTGGAATACTTGCTCTGGACTGGGCAAGATTCTATTGCGTACATGACTCTTTCCTCGTAGGATTCGATTTCGTTCAGTTTTTCCATAAGATTTTTGGTGACATCGTTGTTGGGAGCGACGATATCAATGGTGTGGCAGAGCAGGCTATTCTGCAGTTGGAACTCGTTCTTGAAGCTAATGGTCATGGTGAGGATAGCGTAAAGGAAGTCGGGAGCGCCGTCCAAGCAGAACACTGTTCCTTTGTTTCCTTCGCTCTCGAGCTTGGAGGCTAATTCTAGAGCTAGCATGGAGCCGAAACTGTAGCCGAGGATCCAGAAGTTCGCGCCTGGTGCTAGCCTCGACCGGACAGTCTGCAAGAAAAATAAATATACAAGTGTAGATCCAGAAAATATTGAGCATGATTAATAGCTAATAAATAAATACAATCTCAGTCTAATTAATATTATAAATGCATAAGTGAGTTTGTTTGTTACACGTCCACGCCTAAACTTCTGATGAAATTTGGTTGGGTTGGTTGAGACCCTGGGAAAGAGTATGTCCTTTACCACTTTTCATTTTCATTTCATTTCATTTACAGGCTTTTCTATTCTTTATAATATCTCTAGCTGACTACCAATTGACTGCTTCTTTGACATCCGAGCAGTAACTAGACGTACTTTACCTCAGTATTCCGTCTGTTCGTAACTAATCGTGTAACCGTGTTCAATAATCCATCAGTCTCGCAACATTTAAAGTTTTACTACACTGATAGATCAAGCTGACGAAATAATGTTCGTGTAACACGAACAGTGGCAAGCTAAAGTCGTTTCTGCGAATAACAACATCAACTCTAACATTTGACACGGCGGTTCCCAATTCCCAAAATAGAAAGCTTCTAAATGCTAAATAAGATATCAATTAATCGGATCTAGTAATGTTAAATAAACAATGTACGTAATTATCTTCTACATCAATGTTTTCCTTTTCTGCATATTTTTTTTTTACTGAAGTACAGACGACCAAATTGAATCATGACCCACCTTAAGATCATTTTCCTACAGTTATTCTATACAAAGTAGGTCGAAATTCGCTTGAACGTACATATCTTAAGTAATGAACATGTTATAATTTTATTAGACACTGACAATTACTGACAAGGCTATGATCGCTATGATAAATAGATCGGAGTATTTGAGTATTGCACGAAAAAGTTTGTACGAATTGAACACTAAAATCCGAGCTCTTTGTTCTACCAAATTGGCCATTATGCGATTTGTTTATAATATTGTCTAAGATTTTTTATTTTATTCAATTCAATTTTGCTTTATGGCTTTTTAAATTTTTTCCAGACTACTACTTGACACCTGACACATAACGTCATTTTAATTTTTAAAAATATTATACTTTTTCATTTTTCTCAGCAGTGAAAAGAGTTTAGTTTATGAACGACATCTTATTTAAAATTCCGATTGAGACTTTAGTGCAGTGATAACAAAGATTGAAATTGCATAAATGTCTGACCCGTAATGACGCATTTTTATTCATATTTAAAACGTACTAAGTGCAATACGCATGATAGCGAAGAAAACCTAACTAAATTTATGATTCTAATTCTACGGCCGCACACATCGCGATAACATTCGTGCGATAATCTTCGCTTTCGGCCTACCGCGAATGAGCATGGCCACACATTGCGCGCTGTAAAGTCTGTCGCGATGTGATCGCGATGTCACGCAAAAAAACAAAATGGTCGCCGTGGTCGGCCTATATTTTAGGGCAATTATTTTTTATTCTGTCAGGAATTATTGTTTAAGAAAAAAGCAAGGCTAAACAATATTGACTCACACTCCTAATTGCTAATAAGCTCTAAAATCCTGTCGTTATTCCGATCCATGGTAGAAAACTAATTTAAACAAATACGTCCAATGCGCACGATGTCTGTGCGCCGACTGAAGATCATGAAGTGTGGCCACGCAAGCGAAGGACATCGCGATAAAAACGCTTTGATGTGCGCCAGTTTACCGACAACGGCGCGATGTCCTTGTGACTTCGCACGAAGTGCCGAAGTATTCGCGAATACTTGGCTAGACACATCGCGATAACGCGAATATTCGCGACATCGCGATGTGTGCGGCCGCAGCATAAAGGAATGATCGGCCAAGTGGGTCACGTTTCAGTTGGTTCGACTGTACATCCTTTATGATAAAGTATTAAAAATAATATTGATGATACTTTTTACTTTAGTTGCGTTAAATTTTGTTACCTTGCCTTTTTAAATATCTGACAAGTTAGGTGTTTTAGGTGACAGTTTACTTTTAAAGAAGAGTAAAGCAGTTTTTTTTTCATATTACGAGATGGCAAAGCTTGCGGTCCACTTGGTGTTAAGTGGTTTCCGTCGCCTAAAGACACTTGCAATGTTAAGGGTAAATCACTTAACACTGTAAGTGCGTAGCCATCCTGGGGACTAAGATGATATGCCTTCAATGCCCAGTAATTACACTGGCTACCTTTCCCTTCAATCCGATATACAGGGAACTGCTTCACGGCAGAAATAATAAAGGCGGATGGTACCTACCCAGACGACCCTACATATGAGTCTACCACCTAGCTAATATTAATATTGTCATTGCTTTAGATCTTTGCTGTACCTGGTGCAGCCTCTCGACCATTTGCTGAATGTTCTCGTTCCTGTGCTCCACGCCCAGCTGCAGCCCGCACACCTTGATCTTCAGTCGTCGGCAGAGCGGCTCCAGTGCGGCCGCTGCGCCCTCCAGTCCGGGAAGGACGAACATCACGTTCTCCATCACGTGGATCGCTTCATCACCCTAAATTAGAGTTTTGAATGATCAGACAGTGGTGTCAGATATTCCTGTAATTAATTGTAGGTATCTATTTTATTTTATTACTTTGGGAAAGCTCTTAGCGGAGCCAACCGAGCACAATTTTTTGTTTCCCTGGGGACTAGACCACTTCATAATCATAATGTCAGCCTTAGACGCCTACTGTTGGACAAATCCTGCGCTGCCCTCATCCAGCGGCTTCCCGCAACCTTTACCAGATCGTCGGTCCACGTTGTGGGGGCATACCAACGCTGCGTCTCCCGGTACGCAGCCACCACTCGCGGACCTTTCCACCCCAACTGACGCCACATAAAACTCGCAATTCTTTGGACTATGTCGATGATCTTAGTGTCGTCGTTTCTGATCGCACAGAGAATCTCTGAGCAGCCCTCTCCATATTGCCTTCTGGGTGACCTAGAGCTTTAAGCTGGGGGGCCATGTTTTGGTTCTAACCTAGACCAAGGAGATGTTTCTTATTCTTCTTCGTTGTACAGGCTGTTTCCACGACTCGACTACTATGCGCCTGTTTTGCGTTGGAGGGTGAGATCTGGATGAGTCCAACCAGCCCGACTCTATTGAGGAGCTTTAAAAGACGTTTGCGGTTACCTAAACGGCGTCCCTGACGAGCGGCTCGGTGACCAGATGCTCGCTGTCGAAGTTGCGAAGATCATCACTGTCAGTCCACCTACTAGAGAATGGAGGAGTAGATGTCGTGAGCGGTTACCTCGACGGCGTCGCTGACCATAGTGGGCATGTAGACGAGCGGCTCGGAGACGAGATGCTCGCTGCCGAAGTTCTTACCTCGACGGCGTCGCTGACCATGGTGGGCATGTAGACGAGCGGCTCGGAGACGAGATGCTCGCTGCCGAAGTTCTTACCTCGACGGCGTCGCTGACCATGGTGGGCATGTAGAAGAGCGGCTCGGAGACGAGATGCTCGCTGCCGAAGTTCTTACCTCGACGGCGTCGCTGACCATGGTGGGCATGTAGACGAGCGGCTCGGAGACGAGATGCTCGCTGCCGAAGTTCCGCAGCAGCACGCGCAGGCCGGCCGCCCCGTCCGCCGCGGGCCGCGCCGCGCTCGTCGACGCCGCCGCCTCGCGCGCCGCCGTCAGCTCCACCAGCCTACCAACACATACATTCTAAACGTGAACCTACATAGACGTATGCCAGCAGCCCTGGATCTGCATTTAAAAAGGGGAGGGGGTCAGAGTACCATTTTACCGCCCTCTAGGCAAAAATATTCAACAATTAAATCACTAATAGATTTTTACAAAATTGTTTAATACGTAAGGAGAGGGAGAGGATAGCCACTGACTGGCTACTATGGGCGGCTGACTGCCCACCCCCTAGTATTTGCGGTCCTGGGCAAGTCCTCCCCCAGATCCGGACCTGTATGCCAGTGGTCAATATCGACTAAGAAACTACAGATGTAGACGGCATGTAACTGAAAGAGATAGTTGATCGCTGAGGGTTCACACTGCTGGTGATGACTCGCTCTCTACTATCACATACTACTACTCGCTTAGCTCGCTTCAGAACACTCGCCGAAATATTCTCTACATTCTGAAGAACTAAGTGCTTGGTTTTATAATAAAGATTAAAATTTATAACAAACCGAGCACTCAATTCCACAATGTAGAGAAAATTTTGGCGAATGTTTTGAAGCGACCCAATCGAGCATTGCTCAGCGAGTGTGATATTTGATAGCTCTTGTCGCTACGACAAACTAATAGAGAGCGAGTCCTCGTCGGCAATGTCAACCGTCAGCGATCAAAGAAAGCCTGGAATTGAATTCCTTACGAAGGGTATGAAATATACCGCGCCTGCGCCTCACATTTTTTTACGCCGCTGCTGTGTATTTAACGCTGAATAATGTCCTAAAAAATCTACGCAGATGAAGTAGCAGACACAGCGCTACACGTGTGAATAAAAATCGTAACCATACCTGGCGAACGTAAGAGTTCGAATGTCTTGCGCTGTGAGGAAGATCTCAAACTCTCTCTCAAGAGTCTGCTTGATCTCCACGGCCATCATGCTGTCCATGCCGAGCTCTGCCAGCGACACCTGCTGCGAGACAGTCTTCAGATCCTTAATACCTGTTAATAATTAAAACTTTGCCCTTGAATAAAGTTCATACTTTGAATGTCTGTGATCGGTTCGATTCTAATGCCTAGTTCACATCGTTGAATGTACTGAACTTTTATTACTTCAAACCTCCTTCAAACTTTAAACTTATGACATCTGGACGTTGCTTTTGACCTTAGATTGTATACCTGCTTTTGACGCCTCGACCTGTGCGTTATGTAATGTGTAATATAGTTAGATAGACCTAAGCTGTGCGTTCATTATAAAGTACGCATAGTTCTGATCCCCACTTTAGTATTATCTATGAATGGGTTTTGTACGTTTTTGTAGGTTTTTTACGCACTGAGAAATGCCTTATTTTGCATAGCATTGTTTTTTACTAAGACAAGTATTGTTTTTGAATACGGGCGTAAGCCCCTAGTAACTGTTCTTCGCATTCGCCCAAAAGTAATTCGGGCTGTTTGACTATTTGTCCCAGCATGCTATGTGGTTGTTACGTGTGAAATCTCCCTAACACTCGGTACTACACTCACCTTCCCTTACTTTAGTCGTTCGTCATGTCACTTGATATTTATTCAGATAAGATTTGTGTCTATTTTACGTGAAGAAAAACATCCATAGGGAGAGGGAAAACAATATCTGCGTAGACGATCCGTATTCAATTTGTTTTGTACTTACACCAAAATAAAAGACATAGAACAAGCTATTCTTTGCGAATAAAACTAGTAAATTATTTTCATATTTATGCTAAAATAGACTTTAGACACGTATTGAGTTGTCTTGCTTCGTACTTTCTTTTATCATTTAAGGTAACGTAACTTGCAGATATAAAAATGTTTTGTTCAATTTATTACGTGCCATTTGCAACGTAAATCTTGGGAACTTTTTTATATGCCGCCATTTTTGATGGACCATGTTTGAGACAAAGGAAATATGTAAACATTGTAGCAAGTGGAAACAAGTGAAGCGCCTACGCCTATGGGACAAAGTGTTTGTATGTATTTTTAATAAGACTTTTATGATGTTTTTCTTACAAGAGTGACAAACAAGCATATAAAGTAGGTCATATGATTACTGATGCTGCACTGTAGCTTAAATAGACGCTTACAATACGCTGGCTATAATATCTTACTCCGTGTAGCTCTGGAGGCTAGAAATACATTAATACGAATCAAAATAGTTATTTGAATGCGTACTTCAGTAAGTTTATTCCGTAACTCATAATTAATTACATAAAACGTCATCCAATAATACATAATCCATTTGCATGTATGTTAGAATTTTGACATCACTGGTTCATGATTGTTAAAACTCTGAGAATCAAGAGGTTTAGAAATGGGTTTTTGGGATTTTCATTCACAAAAAAAACTGGTACCCAAATGCCACACCCACAGAGGTTTGCTGTGGCCCAATTTATTCTCTTCTAGACCTGTTACATCAAAGTACTTATATTATTCAATAAAACTCTTAACATCGCCAACTAGATTAAGCCATAACAGTGACAATGCCATCTAGTGACGGCTATCGGAACTAACATTACACATAAATACTTAACAAACGTTAAACAATGATTAAGCAACCAAGAAATTAACAACAATTAGATTGTGCATAGTCAATTCCGCAGAAAACACATGTCGTGGTATGTACACCCTTCCACGGAATTCACTGAGAGGAGATCTTTTTAGTACAATTTGTTTATTTTATTCTATTCAATACCAATTATTCAAACTAGGCAATAACGGTAGACCCAACTTTAAAGTTTTTGGAAACCCGCGCCTTAGCGAATAAACATTAAAAACATTTGAAAAAACTTTCAGTGCTCGAATCTGTGGTACATAAGGATGCGAAACCATAGCCTCGACTCTGTAAGCCCAGGTTTTAAAAATGCTAATTATGAACATTTTGAATATTCTACTCATTCCTTCTTTTAAGTAGCTCCCTAAAAGGGTTTATACTTGACGTTAGTGCCACCGACATTAAGTCTGAAATAAAGAGGTGTTTTTCGGCGTGAGGCTCTGGAGGGACGACTGACTTAAGTAAAATTGTATTTGTACGTTGCTTTTATTTTTTGTTGTAGTTTACTTCACGATGCTTTTTTAATAGTTCAGATTATTTTTTACAATATACATGTGTATGCTAGACAAAATCAACAAATATTGAGGTGGTTAAAGAGCAAAATGTACGACGGTTCCGTACTGCGTCCTAAGAGAAAACTAAAGCTACTTCATCATCATCTCATATAATGTCCCCACCGAGGGGCTCGAGCCTACCCCACATTAGGGGCGATTAGGCCTTAGTCAACCACGCTGGTCAAGTGCGGGTTGGTCGACTTCACACACAACCTAAGAATTTCTTCATAGGTGTATGCAGGTTTCCTCACGATGTTTTCCTTCACCGTAAAAGCGTCGATTAAACGTACATATGAATTCAAAATTTGAAAACACATTGGTACGTGGCGGGGATCAAACAGTTTCATTATTCTCATTAAAACTTTAAGTTAAGAATAATGTGTTTCCACTGTGTATATTACACATTTCTTTAAAAAAAATGTTCTTACAAGGTATTTTGTTGGTGTTCAATTATTTTTAAAGTTTAAGAACTCTTGATCTAGAGTCTCTAAAGGAATTGTGACATAAAAAACTTACCCATAATTTGTGCAACAGCATCCACAATGTTCCCGCAGCCAGACCCACCGGCCTTCTTCTCCGCTACCACCACAGAAGACACTACAGGGCAGTCTTGCTTCAAGAACTTGTCTAGCGCGAGGAGACAGGAAGAGATCCGTTGCTGGAGAGTGCCGCCGATCTCTAGTTGGACGTCCTCTTCTTGCATGTCTGCTACCAAGCCCACCTAAGATTTCAGACATACAAATACAAATATTTTAGTGGTAAAAATACATATTTTCTTATATAATGTGTAGGCTTTATCCATTTAAGTTTATAGAAACTTGTTCTAGGATAAAGCGCTTTTCTTACATTGTAACTAGGTAATCTAAATATATATAACTCAAAGGTGACTGACTGACTGACATAGTGATCTATCTGGCACAGCCCAAACCACTGGACGGATCGGGCTGAAATTTGGCATGCAGGTAGATGTTATGACGTAGGCATCCGCTAAGAAAGGATTTTTGGATATTCCACCCCTAAGGGGGTAAAATGTCCACGCGGACGAAGTCGCGGGCGGAAGCTAGTCAACTAATAATTTCGATTTTTTTTCGACAAAAATATTTTCAAAATACTAACATGGTGAGTAAATATTTTGGTTGTAGGTAAAATGAATAGCATGACCTAAGTGAAGCATGGAGTCCAGAAGAAAATTAGAAAAAACCAAGGAAATCGTTCAAGTTTTCCGTTTCTAACACGTTATGAGCGGAAATAAACTACAAAACTTCGTCTCTTTGCTAGCGCGATACTTTTGAAAAGGGAGAGCGAGAGTTTTAGTTTTAAACAAAAAAGAAAACAGGAAACTGCTGAGGTGCTTAAGAGTTTAACATCTGTATTGGTTTTTGTTTGTTGGTTCATTGAAGATTTAGTACAGAGGTTCCCAAACTTTTATGGACTACCGGCCCCTTTACAAGAAAAATGAAATTCCATCACCCCCTTTTACGTAATATTTAATAGGGATATTAAAAGGTGTTAAATTCGTAAAAGATGATGACATTTTAAGTCAGTAAGTCTCCATCGTTTTAAATTAACTCTCGAATTTGATTTTTAAGCGCATCAAAATCATATAATAAACAGTCAATAGATTATAAGAATTAATGACGTTACCAATTCGTAATGCTTAAGAATATACAAAATCTAAGGAGAAATTCTGTTTTGACAGCTAATATGGTACGATGGCATAAAAATTTACTTTCATAAGTGTACAAATTGTACCTAAATGAATAAAGAAATTTTTACTTTGACTTTGAATAAAAATTCTCTCAACTGACTTGACAAGCAATATCCCTATTATACCAATCTTATATGTCTATTAATTACCAATTAATAATCACAAATTAAATGCCCCCAGTGCCCACTATGGGGCGGTACTGCCCCCATTGGGAACCAATGATTGGATATCTTTTGAGTTCGATACCCCTTTTACTTTTCTTTTGAGACACTGCATGGCCCACATAACTCTGCTCAACCCCTTTTGAGATTATGAGCGTCTGGTCTAATTGGACTTGAGCATGTAGCAAAATAAATGACAGAAAAGTAAAACTACATAGTCAGGTTCAATTCCAATCAATGCCTAAAAAAGTATTTTATTATCATCCAATGATTTAATGAAATAACTTACACAGAAAAATTACATTTGATACTTTCCTCATATTTCAAATAATATCAAACATAATTTAGCAAAGTTGATGCGTATTAAACAACTTTAATTTGAAACTGTTAAACAATAAAGCATCATTTCGCAAATTACCTACGCAAATTGTTAAGGAGATAGCTAAAGGATTCTAAGATATTGAGAAATTTATTATTAACACGCGAAGAAAATACTTTGTAACCCTTTTAAAGCATATTGCGCGCGGAGGAGACTGTTATGTGGTTTATTTATAAATATGATTGAATATAAAAGTCGGCCACAGTCTTGTGATGCCGGCAGAGTAGAATAGCATCATCCTATATCCTCCAATGGGTGTCGTAGAAGGCGACTAATGGATCAGCAAAGCGTTATTGATTACCTTAAACTCCGTCCACCAATCCGCTCAGGATAAGCGTGGTGGACTACTGCCTAGACCTCCTTTGATGACAAGGAGAGGCCTTGTGTCCCGGGGATCGAACCAGAGATCTCTGGTTCTAATTCCGGTGGATGAACTACTAGGCCACGGAGGTAGTTATAAACTCAGGTTAAAAAGGTAATTGTTAAGTGACAGAAGAAATGGTAAATGACAAAAGGGGTGTTTCTTGTTAAGTCAGATGAGATACTTTTTATTAGCTGTCAAAACACAATTAGTTCTGCTTCATAAATAGATTTTGTATGGCATTACAAATTTCTGACGTCATAAATTCTTATAGTCAACTAACTGATATTAAATGAATTTGACATACTTAAAAATAAATTTCTAAAGATAAATTGAAACGATGGAAATTTTCTGGCATAAAATCTTCATTGTTGCAACACTTGTTGCACCTGCATAAAAGCAGCAAACGCGCAAGTAGGATCTAGCTCGTGTTGCAACCAGAAACTTTTATAATAAAATGTTAATAAAATAAGTCCTATTGTTATACTAAGACTATATGGACTACTTTTTGTCAGAAATAAAACTTATTATTATTATAAAATAACATCATCTTTTACGAATTTAACACCTTGTAATTATTTGTGAATGATTTCAACATCCCTAATAATGAACGTACTTCACAGAACAAATAGGTATGAAAATATATACTTAAAAATATCGTAAAGACTCAAATCACTTACGTCTCCAACAGCGCCCCACTGCACGGCGAGGGCTGGTAAACCAAGCTTGCGGCGCCACTCGCAGATCCTCTCCATCACGGAATTGGAGAAGCCGTAGTTGGTCTGACCGGCGTTACCGCGCCCGCAAGATACCGACGAGAACACCACGAAGTTTCTACAGGATACAATGAGGGTGTTTGAGATCAGATGGCGCCACTTATACAAGAGGTATTGTGTCCAAAACACATAGATATAGGAAACTGTAGATCGGCAATGTGAAAGAGAAAGAGCATAATAACGGGTACATTAGAGCGAGATAGATGTCGGCCTGTCAGTCACGTCGAAAAGACAGACGCATTACTGACACATTGGTGCATTTTTTTGTTTAATTATAAATCTATGCCAACATGTACAAAATTCCCGCTCCACAAACAAACGTAATAAAATTGACAAATAAGGATTTATGGATTAAAAATTGACAGTGACGACATGTGACTTGGCTTGATGCCCGGGCCCGTATACAAAGTAACCTAAGCGATAACGAAGTTCGATAAGAACTAAATCGACTTAAGGGACTTAAGGAATTGACTTATGCCGTCGTTAAATCAAGTGGCCAATCGTCATCTCTACGTAATTTGGTAGCGCAAGCTAAGCCGCTGTATATATCCAGCCACTTGTTTAACCCGCCTGGTTTTCTACAACCGTGCATTTTTCGCACAATTTTCTACCGTGGACCACAAGAATGTGGAAGCAACTTTCGCCAGCGGTGTTCCCGAACCGATACGACCTGGAATCTTCAAAAAGAGAGCGTATTATTTCCATAAAAACCGGCAACTCGTTTGCGATTCCTCTGGTGTTGCAAATGTCCATGGATCACTTAACCATCAGTTGAACCGTCTGCTCGTTTGTCCCCTTTTCCATAAAAAAAACGCCAAAGAACTCTTCAAATCTCTTTTTCTCTTTTATCAAAAATAGAAACAACTTTCAATAATTTATATCTTAGAAGTCTTAGAACGATATTTTCTGCTTTACATTTACCTTTCCATAAATAATGGCTATCAGCTTTTCAAGGTAAAGATTAGAAGAGATCCTTGGAGCTGGAGAAACTGTAGTATTTTACTCAAACTATATAAGTCTTACCTTAGTCCAGGGCAGTGCTTCTTGGAGAACTTATCTAAGTGCATCGTCGCCAAAGCCTTTGGTCCAAACGAGGTCTTGAATGTCTCCGGGGTTTGATTTTGGAATATAGAGTCTTTGAGGATGACAGCAAGGTTGAAGATTGCGTCCACGTGACCCATAGACTTGGCCATTAGAAGCATCTCTTCGCAGCCACTTTCTGTTGTGACGTCATGGGTGGAGATCTTTACATCAGCACCATATCCAGCCCAGGCCCTATACATAAAAAGATATTAAGCTATTTACCGCTTCTGTCGGATCCCTCTAATTTTTGCGTTTAATTTAAATCCTCACCTGAGTCTGCTAGATTGATAGCCATTGGTGATTCCTCTGCGAGAAGTGAGAAGTAGCTTTCTGCAGCCTCTAAGGATGAGCCAATCAGCTAGCTCCAGACCAAAACCTCCGAGGCCTCCAACAATAACGTAGACATGATCTTCATGACATGTGTACCTGATGTGGATAGGTAGACAAAATGTTTGATTGTATCAATTCACAATCTTATTACAATGCCCATGTGGGAACAGTGACAAAGGTAAGTAGAAAATTACAGTAAATGGAAAAAAGGAAAAATTTCTATGATTTTTTTTATTAACGACAGCAAACCTAAAATATATTTGCAAATAAAAACAAAACCTGTTAGAGTTTTCAGATAATACGATAATAAAAAAATGGAATACTACTCAATTATAAAAACAAACTGACTCAGAACTGACAAAAAAAAAGTTACTGCCCCAATTTTGCATCATGTGATGCTAATTATTACAATGGAAAACAATACCTTGGAATTGCATCTACGGGCAAAGGAGTGGGCTTCACTGGCCTGTGGCTACGCTCTTCATCTCGGATCTTGATGATTACCTGTTTTAAAACATTAAATATGACATTATCATCATCAAAATATGTCAGTCCACTTGCGTGCGACATTTTATTTTCAATAGCACGTCAATGAGCTATCTTCGTCCATCTTCCCCCATCCATTCATGTACATCCACCTCTCTCATACACCATTTATTGTCTTTTTTTATGACTGGCTACTCCAGGTGATTGCTAACATCTTCTCATCCTAGTCCCTCCATACATACATTTTCTTCCATATATACATCATATCTCCCTCGATTAATCCCTCTCTTCTAATGTAAAAGGAGCAAATTGGCAAAGTAGAACATAGCATGGCACACACTCGTGTAAAAAGATCCGTGTCAATAAACTCAAGTCATTCGCAATCTCAGGACACCGTGGGAGCGGGACAGATAAAGCAAGAATGAAATCAACATCGACAACCACAATTTCTAAACAAATCAAATAATTTAGTTCATCTCTTGCCTGCCCTGCATTTATTGCTTGTATTTGGGGTCGGCGTAATACGCTTTTCTCTTCCATACATCCCTGTCAGCCGTCATTTCAGAATTAACTCCTTTTTCTGCCATATCATCTCCCACACAATCTATCCATCTTTTCTTCGGTCTTCCTCTGCCTCTATAACTATCCACATTCATGTTCATCGTCTTCTTTATCACATGATTATCATCCCTTTTCATTATATGCCTTACCATGCTTACCATGCATGTTTACCTCTCAATTTGTCTGCCACTGGTACTCCTTTCAGGCTGCCTCTAAGATACTCATTCTTCACCTTGTCCAATCTTATTACTAAACACATTCATCTTAGCATACGCATCTCAGTTTGCAACCGATTCTCATCCGTCCGCTTTACCGCCCAACTTTCTGATCCGTACAAGGTAACAGGTATTATTATGGACTTATATATTTTCCCCTTGAATTTAAGGGGAATTCGGGGGTCGCATATGGTTCCCGTAACCTGTCACCATTTCATCCACCCTGAGGTGATTCGATGCTTGACGTCTCGGTCGACTTCGCCGTTGTGCTGTATGTCTGAACCTAGGTACCGGAAATCGGAGCGAACCGGTATAATAGTTCTATCAAGCAGAACCGGTCCAGGGTGGAAGATAAATTATTACGGCATCGTAATAGCAAATAAAATATTTTAGATCGCAGCCATTATATTAAAACAATCCCAATACGTAAAGAAATACAATTACTTACAGATGGTTAGTTACATATGACATTTGTCCAAATCAAAATAAATAAATATCTCACCTTGCCGATATGCTTTCCAGCCGCCATGTAACGGTATGCAGTTTCGACTTCATTCTTCTCAAAGGTGCAATATGTAAGAGGTCGGACGGCACCACTTTCGATACCGGAGAGGAGCAAGTCTTGCAGCCTCTAGATTATGAAGGATTAAATTAAACGTTATTGAATGACACTTATTGATTTAATGTTGTTTTATTTTTCAAACCACTCTGTTTTCTAACCATACCCATCAAACTCTCGTGTCGACGAAAGCGAAAACCAACAGGTTGCAAGTTACTAAATTTTAACGAAGGAGTCAATAGGATCTGGTCATTATTACGAAGATCCCAAAAATTAAAGAAATTCTCGAACTAACAAAATATTCTCAAGAAAATTAACCAAACCTAAAAAAACTAATATTTGAGCTACTAAAACTATTTTTAAGTATACAAACCTTCCTGAAGTCATAGCTCTGCTCGAAAATGTAGTCCAACATGATACCGTGGAAGGAGGTCTCTTTGAGGAAGAAGTACATTCCAATGGCGGTGTTGTTGCTGATATCGAACTTGCCGATCTCAAGGAAGCGGCCGCGATAGCAGAGGCACCTCACAGACGCCTGAGAATAAATAAAAATTAATGTAAAATTTAACTAATTTTTAAATTAGCTGACATTAAAGTATTAGTCCCAGAAATTATATTTGTTTTGTATGTTCTAAATTTTAACAATTGAGAAGAACATTCTTCTTCTTATACTACGTATAATTTAACTGGTATCTAATGAGTCAGCATTTGTGTTCAAGGCGTGATTTGTTTTTAAAATTGCCTTGTTAGATAGATGTATTACTATATTATTTATCACACTGACATTATTTTTTTTGTATCGTCATTCAGTAAAGGCAATATATGGTTCCTCTACATTTTCCTTTCTAGATCTAGAGGTACCATAACCAATACATAGTATTGTATATGGTAGTTCTAGATTTTTCCTTAAAATCTCGTAGAATCTCACTCTTGCATTTTCCCAGATGAGAAATTATTCTAGCTGTAAGAATTTGAGGATTTTGAGGCTGGTTTGACATATGGGTCAGCCACAAAGCTCGAGGTCTTCTATGCTTCGTAAAGCTTAAACCATTCGTTATACGATACTAAACAAAACATGAAGTATCAGTGTAATAGATGTATAATCTTTAGATTGCAGTAATATTAATGGATGCAAAACTTACATGTAATTTTTCATCCGAAAGCGAGTTCAGGACTACATCAACACCCTTGCCCTTGGTTTCACGCCGAATCATATCTTCGAAGGAAGTGTCACGTGAGTTGCCGATGTGGCTATCTGCATTAACGAATTAATTTTAGTCTTTATTAACACTCGGACTGCTAAGATGTTTGGTGTAACAAGGTGTTCCCTTCTTTCGCAGACAGAAATTTCATTGAATTTCGTTTCGCAGAATTTTTTTCCTAGAATATTATTTTGTTCTTGGTTTTGGTAAGTATTTTCATTTCAAATTTTATTGTTTAAACGACTATTCACTTGAATGAAACATATTTCACAGAAACATGAATGTAGGTTGGTAGAATGATAGATTGGTTCAGGGTTAATTTTCAAAGTAAGTATTTTGAGTATTGATTATTCTAGAAAATGATAATAATTATGAGAAACATTTTATGTGAAACGAAATTTTATTAAACTATTATCTATGAAACAATGAACAACCGTGTAAATGTCCTGGTTGTCGGCTTTTGTTTATTAGTTTACTGAAGGCTTATTTATTTTGATGCTCTTTTTGCGGTGACAGGCTGGCCACCTCCCACTATTTTGGCACTTCATGTATCATACTGCCAGACGTGACTTATGTGTAACCAAACCTTACCTAAAACTCTGTTCAACCCATTTTGAGGTTATTAGCGTGATAGGTGATAGTCTATGTCTTTATGTATAAAACACGACACCTTAGGCAAGACAAACAAAACAATTACCTATTTTATTATTTTCTTCACAGAACGTAATTATCCTAACATTCTTGTTCAGAAAGAACATCGTGACATTTTATGTAAGTAATCCAATGCCGACGATAACAAAGGCTTTGTTTCTGAAGAAGAGGTAATTATTTTATTGTTTTCCCTTCTAACATATCACGTATAATGAATAGAAAATGGGAATATAATAATTGTCATCAGAATATTTTAACATGGGCTATTGTGTGTAACTTTCTTTCTATCAATTACAATAAAGGTTATTCGTGTTTATTAGGCTCACTTATGAAGTGGGGAAAAGGAAGTACTATAATTAAAAATAAGACTTTACAAGAACAGAAGATACTCAAAATCAGAAACGTCAGTGCGGTTAGGAAGTCCCGATTGATGGGGTGACGCAGTGTCCATTCTATACCTTGTATAATTATTTTTGTTCTGTGATAAAAAATTACTTACCCTTAAGCTGTGGGAACAGTTTCTTGATAAAGGCTCTCTTTTCAGCCGTTCCCACTGTAGTGAACACTTCGCAGCCGTAATGGAGAGCCACGTTGATGGCGGCTTGACCGACGCCTCCCGAGCCCGCGTGGATCAAGATGGATTCGCCGCGTTGTAACTGCCCTACCATTATCTAGGAGGAGAGTATTAAGTATTACAACATATTTCTAGTTGAGGGTTCCGACCAGAGAACGAATAAATCTGTGGTTCCGTCTGAAGTACGCGGTCCTACCATTTGCCAGTGAGATAGCTAAGAATGTTGCTAAGTAGAGTTGGTGCCAGGCAGACGCTCATCCGTAAAAATCTAATCCAAAACTAATATCAGTATTTGTCCATATCAGGAGATTCTGCACCGACTTCAAATAAATTGGAAGCAGTTTATGGGAAACATGAAGGCGCAATGTTGTTGTCCTGTTATTTTATTGACATTATTTTCATCCCAAAGCAACCAAAATCGCAGTAGACTTCTTGACTAAGTATTTTAAAACTTAGCAAAGTTCATTTGAATAAAGAACTTTTTGATCTTGAGTAGGGTTAAGTTTAAAAAATCTTTCTCAATTTACATTTAACATCCTATGTACACGTACACATTATGGTTTTGTAATAAATGATTGATTGAAAGTTGTATGCCATTCTATTCTATTCTAAAGCACAGTCCTCATTCACATAAAGGTCGCGAAGCCCATTCCCGTCTCAGTTCTTCATCAAAAATTATAGTTTTTTCGTTCCTCAAGTTGTAATTGAAACAATACGTCCCCAAGTCGTAAACGCCGCGGCCACAATGGGCAACGACCTGCGATGACACGGCAACATGGCTCACGGGGTCACAGGTCGCACAGCTGGCTGCATTCAGGATTTTGCATTCATTTTGCAATGACGTTTTATTTAATGGACGGACGTTTCAATTAAATTAAAGCTAAATGTTAAGGACTGTGTGCCCTGGTACAAGTTAGATATACGTATCTTTTCCAGGCAATCCCAATCTTAGTAAATCAGTAAACAGGAATAAGATAAAAATTCATAGCGTTCCAGGGATTCATCGTGCGGTTGCCAGGTCTAGTGTTACAGAGAGGAGCCAGGAGCAGTGGTTGGGACGTGTGACCCAATGTATGCTTGAAGCTCGATCCACACACGTCCATGCAGTGCACGGGAAGTGGATGGGACGTGTTCCATCAGTGGTTGTCGAAAATATAATTGGGAACATTTTTAATGAACTCGTTCAAACACGTCCGTGTCTGGGCTGCGACGGAGCTTCATCTATTATGGGTCGTCTTATGATGAATCAGCACACACCTCCACTACCTTGGCTTCTCTCTCTACCTAGCCATAATTTGGTACGGTTCCGCGAGAGAGCAATCAAACATTACATATATTTATAATTCTAGTTTGAGAGTATAGCATTTTTTCTACTAATGCCAAATAGAAGTGACAAATGAACGGTATTTAATTTAATCACCGTTGGCAGTTTATTCCATGATAAAATTTACAGTCTGGCAAAAACTTTAATCTGAAAACAACGCACTCACACACTCGCTCACACCTTAGCGACAAAATTATCAGTACACGCGTTACTAGCCGGTCTCCTAGTTATTTCTCGTTTTCATTTCCACTCACCGTCGATGTCGGTGGGACAACTCCCGAATTCCATTATTGATGATGATGATGCTACTTATAATAGAAGACGAAAATCACCCAAAACTCACCATAGCATAGTAGACGGTGCCGTAAGCGACGGGTACGGTAGCGGCTTCTTCGAAACTCCATTCATCAGGGATACTCCACATAAGGGCCCGGTCACCCTTGACAACGTTGGCTAGACCACCGCTACGGACCATAGCCATGACGCGAGAACCACTGTAGGGATTACAAATTGATGTAGTATGTTGGCTTGAATACATATATGAAAAAAGCATTCTTCATTCAATGTTTCCACAAATCTTCGCAATTCCAGCAAATATTTTAATTACTGAACCAGGTTCGTTTGAAGAACTTCCTAAGACATATAGGCAACGCATGACTACCATCTTAGTTTTGAAAACGTAACATCTATTTTGGTTAAAGCAACCAGTAAGAAAACCCAGTAATTTTACGTTCCTTACTACAAAAAAAAATAAGCAATCGTCAATATCCGTTAGATGCATCTACGCGGTGTGATCCTTAAATTGTAGATATTACAACCATAGCCACTTATTTATTCTATAATTCATCGAAAACCCGAACGGTTAAAGAACGGTCCCGATATGGCCTGCCTATGTATGTATTCCCTAATACATATTGAGTTGGAGTTGTATAGATATTTTCTTGGCTTATCATTAAACGCCTTGAATCATAAATCTTAGCTTATCATAAGAAAAGATCAAATGGTAACATTTTTTTGGAAAAAAGGAAAGAATATATTAATTTACGGTCTTTTAAAAAATGGAGGTACTCCTTCAGGGCAGACGCACCAAAGCTAAGCTTCTATGTTCTACCTCTCCTATAAATTGTCGTGTTCTGAAACTGTCTATGCAATATTAGAAATTAACTTACTTGGGTGTTCTGCCTACAACCTCGAATCCTTGCACGCACTCTTGGGCCAGGCGACCGCGGGCGACAGCGTCCACTGTCACGCGGCCAGTAGCCATCATCACGTCACGGAAATTCAGAGCAGAACAATACACCTAGGACAATAACAAATCTTCTTCTTAAAATTTCTTATAACATACGACTAAAATTACAAATTGAAAAAACACAAATTCATATGACATAGGTATCTAGACAAAGTTTTCATTCTATAGCAAGGCCCTCTTCATCTTAATGAAGCTATTATTAATAAAATTATTATATCAATCATAGTAGATAGAATTACACTTAATACCAGTACCATCACAATTAATTCAATCTGCATTAAAACGCTTTCAGCTTAAGTAATATTTTGTTTTAAAATTAGCTATATAACATGTTATTATTTACTTACGTGTACAAGAACACTGTCTGGGTCCTTGAAAGTATGGTTAGGTCTGATTGGTCCTTCAAGCCAGCTGAGAGAAGACAAGTCTCCAATCGTAACACTGTTCACATAAGCGTGGTTTGCGCGCACAGTATCATGGTCAGCAAGAAGTAAGTGGCGGTAGGTTCCCCATTGACCCTATAAATTATTAATATGATTTAGAACTTCGATCATATTAAATCAGCAAAACTTAATATTTAAACTTTGTTCAATGGCGAAGTCTCGACAGTGTTTTATTGCTATCTACAAAATAAGATCTGCTTAATAACAGCGATAAAACGAATAATAGCTAACGGAAATTTTGGTATAGTTATATTACTAACGTCTTGGAAGATATTTATTGCCAGATCCTTGTCCAGTTGTTCCTCATACATTTCCAAGTCTGGGTTGAATGGCGGGGCAGAAGGATCAGCAATCAGCATTCCATACACGATTTCACCTCCAGGCTCTCTCCTCAGACAGTTTACTAGACCGAGGAGGCCGTTAATATGCTCATCTTCATTATAAAGCACCACTTTCTGTCCTTCCTTAAGCTCTTCCTTAACTTTGTCTATCCAAGCGAAAGTTAGGTCAGATGTTAAAATTTTAACAAACTTAGCAGGTCTAGCTCCAACCCTCTTTCTGAGAAGTACAATGTATTCTAAGCCAGTGTCATGGACAGTGATAATGTCGTATTTGTCAGAAAAGCGTTTGGGATCTGGACGGTCCTTTTCTCTACTAATAATGAAACATTTATCACGAAGTGTTGCGATTCCTTGTTGGAGTATCTACAAATATATAAAGATATTATTTAAGTTATATAGTTAAATATTTAATAAAGTTGATAAAATTGCTATACTCACTTCAGCCCTCTTCAGAAGGTTTGCTCCAATAAACACTACAGTGTTAGATTCACCAGATAGTTTCTTATTTTCTACTGTAACATTACTAGGCATATTCTCAATGGGTTCTTCGGAAATCACTAAGAGTTCAGCTTGCATCAATGGCATATCCCCAAGCATTTCCGCTACAGATTCCATGACGGGTTCCATGCCACATCTCTTGTATTCATCATCAACATACTCGATTGTCTTTACCTTAAAAGTTTGTATGTTCTCAAGGACTAATTGAAGGTTTGCCCTTAGAATATCTTCGACCTGTTAATAATTTAAAATTATAAATTAGTTATATCATCACTTTAATCTATCAATATTTTAAATATATTTTGATAGAAATATTGTACCTTCATTTTGCTGGTTCCATAATTAGGCACAAACACGTTCTTCTCCAGAACTGGTACACCTAATGGAATCTTTTTGGAAATTGGTGTAGCGTGGAGACCACGGATTTCAACACCACCAGCTCTGCAAAACGTTTTTATTGCCATAGTAATTAAACTTTTCATATTACTAAATGAACGTAAGATTAACAGATTTTTCTTTACCATAAAACAGAGCTATCATAAACAGGTTTGAAAATGAGTATAGTGGCAAGAATTGAGAAAGGAATGCTTAAATGTTTCTATCATGTAGAAAGGATGGCTAAAAGTATTAAGAAAAGGGTATATGAATCGGAAGTGAACGGAGGTGCAGGACGAGAAGGACCCCTAGACGAACGTTTATCGATCGATAAGAACTATGATGAAAGCAGATGAAGCAAAAGAAATATGTAAGGATCATATTGAGTAGAAAGGAGTTATATCTGCCTACCCCTGTGGAATGCATGTGAAAGGCGGGACTTTATTTGTAAGTGTATGACCACGACCTTACCTGATTACGTCTACATCTGGATAGACGCGAATTTCGAAAGAATGTTTGCTGGAGTCCGCACTCATTTTAGATATGGCGTTGTAATGCATGTTAGCATCAATGGACAGTTTTTCAATTCTTGTTGGCACAAAGAGACCTCGGGTATCTTGCCCAATAATCTTGAGCTGGAGCATGCAGTCCATGAAGGTGACCCAGTTGTTTACCCAGGAGAGACGGCCTCTTGTACCTTCGACGTTACAGCCGATCACGCCACGGAAAAGGCCACTGAATTTGAAAATTATGACATCAATACTTTATATTTTTGTCCTCTAGCTACATAACTTTATATTGAAACATAACTTACCCATACTGGTAACCCCTGAGCCTCAACTCCTTATAGAAGTCCTTGGTAAGCATATGCTTAACATTTGGTCCAGTTGCCTCAGGTACAGGTGGAAGCACTCTGTAATCTTGCCCTACATGCTTCTTAGCATATATGCGTCCAGTTACTATAGATGCTCCACTTTCAACGATCTGCAAAAATGTTCTTTTAATGATTTAAAAATAACCTAAAGCTAAATATTAGAAAATCATTGTTCGAGTATTACATAAGTTTGAGTCCAGATTAATGTTTTTACAGAAGAAAACCTAATGGTAGATAGACGTTGATAGATGCAGGAACACTCGTTATAAATAGGAAAGATGTTAATTCTACGAACCTCAAAGTTGCCGCTACCCTTCTGGATCATGACAATGAATTCCAAGTTGCCATCCTTGGGGATATTGGTAGCTCTCTGGAAGCGAACGTTCTCGAAGACCACAGATACTTCAGTGTACAGTTCACCCAACATCATACCCAGAGTCTCCCATACGAGTACCAAGTAACCAGTAGCGGGATACAGATTTCGTCCTAGGAGTAGAAAAGTAATACATTCATATTGACGTTTTTCGACTTGAAATAACTCTTTATAAATCTTAACAATATAAAATTAACATATATACAGTGTTTTCGAGAATGCAAGGACCTTGGTGGATCCTCTAGCCTGTAATGCAAACTTCCCTTGAGGATTTCAGGTCGGGGATTACCTCCCGCGGGGAAGTGTCTACACCATTTAGAATCTTGGACTCTCGGCTCAGGAGCGCGATGTCTTAAGCACCTTCCTCACCGGCTCATTTCGGTACCGAAACGAAAACGCACCGAGCAGATCAGGAAGGCGCTGTAGAGGGTCGTATCTCTGAGATGTTTGCTTTTAACTTGAACTTAGCCTTCATCTCCCGTGATCTTAAGTAATTGATAAGGCTGAACTTCGAACAAGCTTCTCCCGAATTAACGCGGATGCGATTCCCATCTCATAACTTTAATATTATTTAAATTGGTACATTTTCAAAAATTTCAAATGACATACTAAATAATTGTCTTACTCACCATCTACAACGTGACCAGCCATATATTCGCTGTCTTCGTCAACAATGGACATTCTTACAGTTCTTTCTCCTGATTTCATCTTTTCTTGAGCTCTATATGACGTTACATACCTGATATAGAATAGAATACAACTTTATTGTACATCAACGAGTTTTGTATATAGGTACATCGAAAACAATAAAAATTATTTGTAAAAAGGGCGATCTTATCGCTTAAAACAATCTGTACCAGGTAATCTTAGGTAGGGAAGGATTCAAAAATGCAGAATTCAAGGGAAGATAGCGATATTGATAGCGATCATTTGATAAAATTAAACAACTATAATTATAATATAAATTGCGCGAAGTATAATGCATACTACACTTGGTAATAAACTAATCTATACCAATACAGTAATACCCCGGACTTACGCGAAAGGTGGGTCCGAGCGGTTGCCGTGTAAGTCGAATTCGCGTAAGTCGGGGTTCAACGTTGCATATAAATACATATAAAGTTTGTTTAATCGGGACCAGAGTTTAAAGAAAACAATAATTTAGAAGAAAAATGTTTAATAAAGTGTAGGATAATAAAAAAATATTACATTGTTATGAATAAAGTAAGCTAAACCGAAGTTATTTTGATGTCGAAGGCTTCATATATTCTAACAATGTTGCCTGAAGAGTTAAATTTTTCTTCTTTTCACGTAAAATTTCCTCGTAGCATACCAGTAATTTTTTTATCCCTCGTTTTGTAGTAGAAACGCATTCTTCATTAGAATCAATTTTTTCTAAAATTTGTAACCCCTTTTCAATTGAATTGAGCCCTTCTGTTAAGTTTCACAACAAGTTCAGTTTCACAAACAACAACTGTTAAGTTTTACAATTCACAAATTTTCATTTTTGCTTCAAAGTCTTTAATTATAATTCAGTTTACACTCCAAAGACAGTGTTTTTCTTTTCTTGTTAGGCTCAAATGACTCATTTTTCGTTCTTTTAGACGACATAATTAGAAATTATAAGTAAAACGCACTGCGCACTCAAAACAATTTCACGCGGAACACGTTTAAACCTGTCGCAAATTGAACACTGAGTGGGCGGAGCGAGAGAGCCGATGCGCGCGGCAATCAAAATGAATAACCGCGTATCTTCGAATTCGCGTAAAACGGGGTAGCGTAAGTCGGGGTATTACTGTATTTTAAAACTGAAGAGTTTGTTTGTTTGGTTCAACGCGCTAATCTCAGCAACTACTGATTCAAATTGAAAAAATATTTTTGTGTTGGATAGTTCGATCGAAGGATCGAGGAAGTCTTTTTTAGCCTTCCTTGATAAGTGAACTATTATAGCATCACGCTACGAGTGATAGGAGCTCAGTATCAATGAAAAATGTTGTAAAAACGGGAAATCCACGCGAACGAAGACGCGGGCACAGCTAGTTTAAGAATTTGTTGTGTACACTATACAGTCCTCAATTGTCTACGTTATACTAAATTTGTCTTGTATTGTGATTGTGATCTGTTTGTGTACCCATTATGAATAAATAAATTTAGCAGTTCATAACTAGGTATATTGCAAAGACATAAAAGATGATAAAACGTAAGTTTCCTTAATAAAACTCATAGCTTGTTTTCTTTTTAGAGATACATTATTACGTGAGATATTTTTGGAAAATAAAACTTCCATTAGTTTTACGACATAGAAGCAGAATTCCAATTTGAATCGGAAATGGCAAGATAAATTTGTTCAGTTGTTCAAAGCTTGGGTAATTTTTTGCAGACTACTCCGCTAGTTCTACTTTTTTTTTCATTTGTAACTGTGTGGGAAGCTCGTAAATAAGATTTTCTAAAAATTCGATAAAACAAACATTTAGTTATAAATAAACTACTTCCTCAAACTCCCATTTGGCAATGTTATCTAGCGTAATTTGCCAGGAACTGAACAAACCTGCTCCTATAACAAAGGCAGTTAATTAAGAGACTACAAATTATATCCTGGTCTATTGTGAGAGTAAAATTTGTTTGAAAATTCTGTTCGAAATTTGTCATTTTCGTGTTACATATTAAAATATAAGACTAAAGACAATGTACGGTGATTTGTGTAAAACAACAAGCCAATGGTGTGGCAATGATCATCATTTTGAGATAACAGTCGTACTTCTGTTTTTGATCATTACACGTTGTTTAGCAACCACAACAAGGTTTTGTGTACAATTTTCAAAGAATTTACTTAAAAACGGTTACAAAGAAAAATTCTCAAACTCCTCCTCTTGTTAAAGTCGGTTAAAATGTAGCCTATGTTGCTCGAATCATAATAAAGAATTGATTGACACCTCATTCATCAAAATCAGATGAATATTTAAGGCGCTAGGGTCCAGAACATAAGTAAATATACACAGACTGCTATTTTAGCAGCAAGCCAAAAGGAGGGGCAATTATTTTAATTGCCCCTCCTTTTGGCTTCGCCGTAGTCGGGTAAAAAGAAGAAAACAAGACGGATGATATACATACATTGGGCAGTCTTATCGCTATACAAACAATCTCTCGTAGACAACCTTTGGAACTTGAAGTTGAATATTATCGTTTAAAAACAACAATTTTAATTTTCACGTCAGGAATCTCATTAAAGTTACCAAAGCGTGGTAACTTTAAAACTCGTTTCTTGAATAATAATTACGCTAAAAATATCGCGTTTTCGATGTTAAATATTCAAGAAGAGCCTTTTCTTAGCTTAATGTTACCAAGATCTAAAAACAAAATAAGCGGGTATTTAATATAACCCTGCAGGCGCGTCTGCGACTTGAAAAATGTCTTGTAAACTGTGCGGTCCATCGGCGATTTGTCTGCGGCGGGCAAACGAATCGTGGACGATTAATAAGCGTAACGCTTATTGCAGACCAAAGTTTCTAGAACTTTCCGAAGTAGGATCGCTTGTTTTCGAAGTATGCCTTTAAGTGTAAGGGTGTTTGTAAATGGAAGTGAAAGATGTATAATTATTAAATTGGACAGTGACTCGAATTTTCTTTATAAGTAAATAATTTGCTACCAATTACAGAAGTTTTGAAGTCAGTAAATTCCTGTCGGATCCTATCAAATAAATCGAAACTTCCTTTAAAGTATTTCGTAAATTTTGTTTCTTTATGTCATTTGGTTGGCAGAAAAGCAGACGGTCTATAGAGGCTCGCAATACTGACGTTATACTCGCAAGCTGTCAACCCTAACCCCTTCCGTATCCCATGGAGCTCTGACAACCTTAGGCGCGAAGCACACTGATCTGGCGTCTAGCAAGTACACGGTACGTACATCATTCTGTTTTATTCAATTACCGTACCAAGCACACTGCAATAAGGTCACTAATTTAACAAATTCAACGCCGACATAGCGTGCTAAGAGCGTCCGATGAGGGCCGTTGAATTTGTTCAGTTAATGACCTTATTGCCTTGTATTTGGTACGGTATTTGAATGATGTCCGCTCCGTGCCCTTGCCAGATGCCAGTTCAGTGTGCTTAGCGCCTTACTTACCAACAGAAACAATAGTTGTGAGAAACAAGTATACAATTATTTTCACAAATTTCGTACATTGTCATGCTGCCGATGCCGGTCTTAATTTATAATGTCCCTTTTTTCATCAAGAAAGTAGTCGAATTAGTATTATTCTAGCTGATCCGGCAAACGTTGTTCGGCCATATTTGTTTCTTTAAATATACTACATACTATGAAATATACTTTACGAACTATTCTCATACCTACCAAATATACACAAAAAAATTCATAAAATAGGTCGAGCTGTTTCGCAGGAGAGCGTACACAAACATCGTAACATGAGACTTTTATATCTCAGATTATTATTTCATCAATATATTTTAACAATTTGAATTCTACTCACCAATCTTCACTGTGCTCCCATTCTACAAGGTGTGCAATCATTGGTGTTCCATTGGACACGGGGAAAGGTATCTCAGGGTAGATGTTTGCAAGGTGCGGATTTAGACCAGCCTCGTATAACCTTACAGAAAAAGAAATAAAAATAAGCGTTGCAATTATCTGATTTCATTCGTAATCTAGAATCTAAATTTAATATTTACAGACTTTTTATTCATATATAATTTGAAGCAGTCTTTAAAAGAATATAAAATATGAAGTAATTTATTCTTCATCACAACAGGTACCTACCCTCCAAGATTACAGGGAAAGACACTAATGCAATGCAAGTTACAGACACAATTAATTCCACAGTATATTCTTAAAAGAAGGAAAAGCAAAGCTATTCATACAAGCACTAATCCTCTTTTTAACTTAGTGCAGAAATTGTGTACAAAAGAAACTCAGTTCTGTAACACGTATTTCTTTCTAAAGCGATAGTTGCGGAAAAAACCTAAGAAAAATAGCTACAATAAAAAATAGCTACAGCATGTTTTGTTAGGATTTAATAATAAATTTCGATTTCTATAATTATGTTTATTTTAGTAATTATATCAAACGGGAAGATTTTTCAGATAAAACTGAAGATACACGGGGCTGCAAAGTTAACAAGTTGGTTACAAAACCCTCAATAACTTCCAAAACATAGGAACTAGCTTTTGAGATAAATACTCTATTACAGACAATTTCAAAAGGTTTTCCTTCTTCTGTTGTATAACTCTCAGTGGGTATATGGACTGTATATATATTTTAATCACTTAGTTTGTCACTATTTCCCGATGATTTCATCAAATTAAAAACCATTTAAATTCAAGACCCGTTTTATTCCTTTACAATATTTTCCGCAAATTAAAACAAAACACAATCGAAGGTAATCTGTCAAAACTTTGCATTTCTTTTTATGAATAAGTTTAAAAACTCTTTAAAAATACTGAGGTTGAACTGTGTTTGTAATGAATTAAACTTTAATTAAGTTTAAATGGTGTCTGAAATATTTAGCAATTTATTATTGCATTTTTGTAACCATCTCGCTTTCTTTGCAACACTGTATAATTCAAAAAACATGTACTTACTTTCCAAATGCATTGAAGAGTACTTGCACATTATCCTTGTGATTCTTTTGTGTGAGTGGAATGTTGACAACGTCTTTCTTGAGGGAACGACGCAAAATGGCTTGCAGCAAGCCGTGAGGTGCGATTTCTATGGTGATCGCATTGTGTTGGATGAGACGGGAAGTTTCTTCGAAAAGTACTGGACTCTATAGGAGAAATATGGATTAACGTTTTCAAGAACGAGTATTGTTCTAATATTCGTCCAAAAATATAAGAAAAATATTGTTGTCATGAGTGGATATATGGCTAACCGGACAACAACTGCTGTTCTATCTAAAAAAAATCTCATTCAATGACTGTTGAATATGTATTTAACTATCTTCAACATTGTTAGGCACATGTCAGTTTATGATAAGATGACTATTAAGAAACAAGTTTATTGGGTATTGTATAGCTCACTTGGAAGACTAACATTGAATCACGAGCGTAGCGAGTGTTTTACAAATAGACGAGTGAGCGTAGTGAGTGATTTTAAGGCACGAGACAAAAAAAATTGCTCTCGTGTGAAACATACAACTTTTCACCTCCCTAGCTAGAAAATTGATGAGGGTGAAAAATGACAACACTATAATACCTACATGTATAAATAATCATTAAAAATGAAAAGTAAGATTACTGCAATTATTTAGATTGAACGTTATAGTATTGTTTAGACCTCGCAGCAAAAAGAGGTTTTGCTTCGAGATTTCACGAAGCAAAAGCAAAAGGTATTTTGGTGCTGGAGAGGTGAAAATGTTATTTATTTTTCCCTTACGTAGGAACTAATATAATTGATAACTAAATAATGTACGTACTACCATTGATTAAAATTTAATATAACCGTGTTACACAGTGTTCCTCCACAAAAGCCAACTGTGGTGTGGATGCTCCTTAAAAAAAATTAAGTAACACAACAAGTACTTACAAGAAGATTATTCGTGTGGTATTCAGCAGAAGATAGTTCTGCCTTAGCGTCCTTCCATTGCGCTTGTGGTAGGGACGTGCACATCCAGCGCTCTGAACGTTTCTTTGGCGTTGGTATTACCTCTCTCAAGTACTTCAATAGCCTTGGACCTGTAAAAGTTGATTAATGAGTTGGCTGGTATTTACCGATGTTTCGTACTTTGTCATCAAGAATTGCTAAGTAATTATAATTTTCTATGTTTCTATCATTAATTTTACGTTTTTCTAAATATTATTACCCGGGCTGCCGAGATGTTTTAGAGTTTAATATCTGTCCTAGTTGTTGGTTCACTGAATGTTTAGTTAGTTTATGGGTTTCATGATAGATAGTATTATAATTATTATCTGTGTATAGTATTATATTATCTGTGATGATAGTTACTTATATCTAAGCGACAGGCTGGCGACCTCTCACTATTTTGGCAATGCATCGCCAAACCGACCTAAATCTCTGCTCATCACTTTTGGGATTATGAGTATGATACAGCGTAAATACATAATATAGAGTGTGGTGATAGTAAATATTTTATATTTTAAAGATAGATAAAATCAAACTGTGGAATAATTCCAACTGAGGTTAGGAAGTGACCCCACTAGCAGTTAATCATTATATACAGGTTGAATTTTTTAAGCGGGCGTGGATGGCCAAGTCCGTTAATATGAGAAATAGCGAAAAGTACTCAAAGGAGTCTCGGGCCCGATTTTGATGAAAACTAAAACTGCATCATGTACTTTTGAGCTAGCTCTTCTTCAAGACGTGTTCGATTTGATCGATAAATGTTCTGCTATGTCTTATTCGTGCCGCATCTCCGTTCGCTTCCGATTCCTATATCCATTTCATCAATCTACTTTCACACATCCTTTCTACATGAACAAATTGAGTACTCCTTTCTCAATTCTTGTTACTACATCTTCTTTCAAACCAATGATGTATAAATATTTGTTTTATTTTTATATGTATACTTAACCATAATTATTTCTTTTCCTTTTCACTAATTGTTAATTGCTCTGCTTAACTGTCTTCATGATTTGTCATGCTGTCAACACTATTTAAGGGTAGTACCTAGATCAAAACTTGTAACTTTCAATTTAATATAATTTTGGTAACTATCTGTTTGTGTTGCAATAAATAAATGAATTTAATTATATGTATCCGTTTAAATAAATAATTAAGTTACTCTGCTTACCAGCTTCAGCGATGTATCTTGAGTGATAAGCGATGTTTGAGCAAGGGACCTCCTTCGCGAAGATGCCCTGCGCTGTGAGCTTCGCTACGAAATTCTTCATGATGTCAGCCGGACCCGAGATAGTGCTGGAGTCTGGGCCATTGTGACAGGCCACTTCAATCTCCGGCGGGCACATAGATTTCACCTGTGTAAATAAAGTAACGTTGTGGAATTTGACGAATACTTTTTTTCAGACCTGAATTAGTGTTTGGCCTCAAGAAAATATTAAATAGCGGGATGTTATTTATATCGTTATGGATAGCAAAAAAACCGGCCAAATGCGAGTCGGACTCGCGCACGAATGGTCCCGTACCATTATCTATAAAAAATCACGTTTGTTTTGTGGGTGCCCCCTTGATTTGTTTTATTTTAATTTAATTATTTATTTTTAAAGTCAATATATAACTAAATATTCTGTGAATATTTCAAGCGTCTACCTGTTGCCTGTCAATATTGAACAAATACAAGCAAAAAAAAATACGTTTGTTGTATGGGAGCCCCCTTAAATATTCATTTTATTATGTTTATTAGTATTTGTTATTATAGCGGCAACAGCAATACATCATGTGTGAAAATTTCAACTGTCTAACTATCACGGTTCATGAGATACAGCCTAGTGACAGACGGATGGAGGGACTGACAGCGGAGTCTTAGTAATAGGGACCCGTTTTACCCTTTGGGTACGGACCCCTTAAAAATGAAGTTTTATTTATATATTTTTTAATTTCATATCTACACATGATTCATAGCTATTGTTTGATAAAACTTCACCTTAAAAATGTACCTGATGTCATAAACAGTTTATATTTCACTTGTGTTAAGAGTGCTTCATAATAAGAGTATTTTAAAACTATGTCCATTGAAATGGACACCAGGTCCAAAGGGGAAAGATTCGAAAACAAAAACAATTAAAGTAGTCTTTACTTAGAAAGTAATAAGAATAAATGTGGATAGATAGAAGTTAATGCACTGTGTGAAAGATAATGAAAATAGTGAACTTTTTATAATAATACGAGATGGCAAACAAACTTCCGGCCCACCTGGTGTTAAATGGTTACCGTCGCCTACAGACACTTGCAATATTAAGGGTAAGTAGGTAAAGTCACTTAACACTGCAAGAGCGTTGCCATCCTGGGGACTAAGATGATATGCCTTCAATGCGCAGTAATAACACTGGCTACCTTTCCCTTCAATCCGAAATACAGCGAACTGCTTCACCACAGAAATAAGAAAGGCGGTGGTACCTACCCAGGCGACCCTACATATGGATCTGCCACTTAGTTGATGTTGAAATTACAGCTGGTCGGGGAGAGTGGAAGAAGAAAACATATTGCGCCGACTCTAAATTAAACCTTGAGTGGGGCAGGCAAATGATTTATTTACCTGAGTATATCCAAGACCCACAGCAGCCATAGAGCCCTTGATGAATGGAGTCTCAATAGATGCAAGGCCACGACTGTACGCCGACAATATCATCTGCTCCGCAGTAAAGCAACCATCGGCGTATGCGCAACCGAGTTCCCCCACACTGTGCCCTGGGAGATTGAAATTGAATAGGGAAGTTAAATAGGTAATTTACTTACATTTCCTAAGAAACACCCTGGAGCTATATCGCGTTATTTACAAACGAAGAAACCAATACTAAATCGTTAGCGTTCACTAAGTTTAAGTTTTACTGTTGGCAAAAAGTAAAAACAGTAGCGTTTTGGATTTAGTCAATACGAAATAAAAAAACCACTATGGCCCCAGATTTCAACATAATAAATGAAAATCTATTGGGGAATATTAATTTATCTTCTAATTCATGTAACATAGAAATAAATATTTAAACCTGAATGATACCCAACAGTTATGCTACACTGTACACAGAACTCAAGTTACATGACTACGCACTTAATAGAAATCATAGTAGTGTTTAAATATCATAAAATAGAATAGATGCGAAGCTTTTTGCTCTTAGATCGACTATTAAATATGAAACTTTACTGTTATTATGCTTTTACACGAATTCTTATTAATTACAATAACGCTTTTTACTGTAGAGAATGATACTCATTTAGATTTTTATGAACAGTTATGAAATTCAGCATGATCTATGTAATAAAAGTAAATATGAGTACAGCCTATAAACAAAATTTCTTCAAAGTTGGGAAATAACGTAATAAAATTAATAAAAAAAAGTAATTTAAGATGAAACAGTAAGAGAGATGAAAATATTCTTAACGAGATAACTAATAGAAAACTTACCGATAATATAGTCTGGTTCGATGCCGATAGTTTTGAGTATATCAGTAAGGCCAATTTGAACAGCGGCAATACCAATGAAAGAGTTCAGGATGTTGTCGTAGATCTTAGGGTCAGGGTCGGTAACGATCTTTGTGAGGTTGATGCCTTTGGGCGCCAAGGCTTTGTGACATCTAATAAAAAATATGATTTAATAATTGCGAAGAGATGAAATAATTTGTTTTAGATTCATAATCTATATTTATCAAGAATACTTTCAATATTTTTCATATAAATGATCTTTTAGAAACACAATTTTAAACCAAAACATGCTGAAAAGGAAAACCAATTCTTTCAAGCACTATGCATAATAATCGCTTGCACGTTAGAATACCACAATCTGCTCAACTTTGTGGAGATCTTAGAATGTGTTTTGATAGTTTGTAGCTCGATTAAGTTTGCTCTTCTAAAGGGAAGTAAGTTTATTAAGTGCATATTTCTCGTAGCCTTTTTTATTGCTTTTAACTTGCAATGTTAGTATTAAAATTTATGTAATCTTGCAACTGAATTCTAAAGCAGTTAACTTCAACAGATTGGGATGAAATTTTGCATGCATGACAATGCATGGTTAGCTAAGCGACGTCATTCTAAATCTAATATAGGGGACGGCCAAAGATGGCGGACTTACGGGATACATATTCTTACTTTTCAATAGCTGCAGCGAAGACAGGAATCCTCATAAGTTGCGTCGCCATTCCGGACCATTGAGAGCCCATGCCGGAGTACACGAACCACACTGGCCTCTTTACTCCTGAGAAATACTGCATCTCTCGGGCAATGGATACTGCCTTCGTTGGCGTTGATTCTGTTAAAAATAGCATATATTAAAAATTTACGGTGCATTTGATTGAATACAAAATACGAAATTAACAATAATAATTTTCCCTAAACAACTCTATGAAATAAAAGATTTGAAGTTCATTTAATCACGCATAATAAAAACAGCATTAGGCAACATATATTGTAAAAGTAATTAAAATAAAACCCTCCTTGCTTTTTGTTCTAACTTAATATTCATATATGTCATTAACTATTAATTTTGCTCTTATTTAGAGATCATCAAACAAAAAGATGAAAATTCTGCAATGTCCGATTTTATCACTAAGGACAGAGAACGATTCAAATCTTTGGAAGGAACCACAAGATGAACATGATTTCCTCCCAAAATATTTTCCTGATCTTATCAAACGGACTTTTCTGATGCGATTGATAGAGGCGAGGAAGATTTTACTGTTACTTTGTAAGATAACAATATTTATGCTTTTACAACCTAAAAACGACCACGCTTTGCTTGGTCAAAAAGGCAAAAAACTCTTCTGTTTAAATACATTTTTGCTTCAAGATTTTAAGTCAATACATAAACTATTTTCTAAGATTGGCAGCCAAGAGCATTGAGAAGCAGGTTTTTATAATAATAAATATTTTGAAATGGTTATTGATAAGAAGAGAATAGTGTGTATTTGCTTCTATCGTAAAGCGATTTGTTAGACAAATCGTTTTTAAGGACATTATCTGAAAACGCCTAGTTGTGTGTTATTGCTCTTAGCTCTTGGATCTTATTATTTACTGTCGGAACATATTAAAGCTGATAACACGATTGCTATGGCGACAGATTTTGAGAAGAGGATTGTAACTAACCAGGCGGACTTAATACAGACCATACCACCAACCAAACGAAGCATTAATTGTCCCTGAGATCGAAGCCAGGACCCCTAGATCTAAACCAGTGGGCGAACCGCTAGACCACGAAGGCATATTACGATATGTCCATAAAAATTAAGAAATGTTAGGGATGTTTTAAAACTTACCCAATAAAGTGTATCCTCTTACAACATGACCAATAATATCCTCGTCGTGGATGGCGTGGTACAATCTCGCAAGCTCTGTGTCGACTGGTCTGGATTCTAGATCATCCAGAATCTTCGCTACAGCGGATTCTGTTCGGCCTGATGCGCATACTAGACGAGGCAGGTCGTCCGTTGGAATACCATGATTAACCTTAACAAGATATGGCACATGTTTGATAACAAAGACAATTTCAAATACAGAGTTAATAGTAATAATAAGAGTGGATATATGATTTAACAAGAGAGCGCCTGCCGATTCTGACCTAGTTAGGCGTCGTGTTTATATACAATCCCTTTAACTCCGAGGTAATGACGAGACAATTTATAAGAATTGAACTGCAAATGTTTTTTTTATTATTGAAAGTTATGATATTTTTTTTATTTTTCATACAAAATAATTAAAACATTGTCCATTATCCATGTAAAACAGCTTTATGGTGAAAAACCGACAGCGACTCACATTACAACTTGAAAATTATTCGCAATTAAAGCCATGTCACTTCTAAACTCTCATTCATTATTCATTAATATGAAGTTTGACACCGTCGCAATAATTGTAGTAGAGGGGCCCAAGAGGGGATTTTGGGATTGGTTCAAGCGTGGCAGTTTAATAGTAAGGGAGAATCCTTGTACCTTGTTAGGTACTTTCAGCAGGTATGAGCCCTCAATATAGTGTCGTATGTTCTGAGCCATTGATCAGATTAGTAAAAAAAAATCGAACCTCAGAACTGCTCGAGCGCGTCAGATTAAAACAATTTAGGTTTATAATATACAGAAAATGATATTATTATAAAAATCTGACGATTTGACCGTGACGGAAGTGATCGAGAGAATTTCAAAGATGCAAAAAAAAATCGTAACCTTGAAATGTTCGAGCGCGGTTCTTTTTTTTTTCTTCAAAGGAAATTACTTAAAAATTATAAAAATATTATAATCTGACGATTTCGACAAGCCGAAACATCGAAAATAATAAATAAAGTGTTGTCTATGCATCATGTATTTCCCGCTCTACGACTCTCATTCTTTCTCACTCTTTTTTATTGTCTTTCTCTTTTTTGATCAGTAGTTCCTAAGATAGATAAGCGCGTTCAACCAAACAAAAAAACAACTCAGTATAGATGCGTGCGTGGTACTTGATCATTATGTAGCTGCGGCGTTATGTTAAAACTACCTATCTCTGAAGATATTAATTGAAATCTAATGACGTAAAGAACAATTTTGTACAAAATTAAATACTTGTGATGAATAACGTATTAATTTTGATAAGGAATAATATTATGTTTACAAAAAATTCTTCATAGTCTCCTCAATTACCCTGCTAGCCACGTGGCTATTATATTTGACCGATATTTCACCCCCTCAAAGATTATGAGCATACTCTTCGGGGTTATACAGAGGACAAAGATGTTTACATCTCAGGTCCTCAACAAAAGAGAACTGCTGATTTTGCCAGAGAGCTCAAAAATATTAAGTTTAAAGAAGCTTTTTTAAAATTTCTGATAGAACATTGGACTGACCGTGAGATGGCTACGATTATAGGTAACAAGACAATATATCTCAATCACGATTTATGTTATGTGTATACTGCTACTAATAATGAAGTGACGCGAACAGTTAATTACGATTTGACTTGTCAAGACCACGAAGAAGCGGATACAAAAATTGTATTTTTCACATGTCAACTTAAAGAAGATTCTACAGTTACTATAAGAACTTAAAAAAGCTTAAGCTTAAGCTTGAGCTTTGCATTTGAAAATATGCGTTAATACCCGAAACTGATCTTAAGACATGTCTTGGACTGTTTTTGTTATTTTATATAAATGTTGTATAAATACTAGCGAGTTATAAAAAATCCGCTTAGCTACGTGGCTACCCAGCTCTGATGGAAAAGACTTCGATGCTGTTAGAGCGAATTTTCTGAGATGGGAATGGTCTTAACTGGAATGGTCACTTTAAAATGGTATGATGGGCAAAGTGCGTTATTATGAATCTCATAGCTTATAGATAAAATAAGTTCGTCAAACCTTGTCCCTCGCAACGTTCTTGAGGAGCACGTGAGCATTAGCCCCGCCGAAGCCGAAACTGTTGATGCCAGCCATTCCCTTGTTCCAAGGAGTCTTGTCTGTAACTACTTGCAGTCTACCATCAGCTAAAGCCGCCACACCCTCTCTGGGAATGTTGTAGTTGAGATTCGGTGGGATAAGACCCGTGCCGTAGGCAATACACATCTGTAAATAATAGATTTGATTGAAAAATATTGTAAGAAAATCAAATCGTGGAAGAACTGGATGAAGTAGGTAGACGAATATTTAGATTTCAAAAATATCGACGTGTGTTCTTAACAATGTAAAAACAAGCAGTGCAGCATCATTTTCCATCCCTGGTGGTTTGATTTCAATGCTCTTAATATATTATCGTAACATACTAACACGCTGATAATCACAAAGGCTTGAACACAGCTTTATGTAAAATTTGGTTTAATAAAGCCACATTGGGCAGTGTAAGTCATGCAGTGCATCAAAAAAGTGGTAAGTGGGTAGCCTATTGTCTACACAACAGAGGCATTAAACCCAAAAGGTAATTAAATTTTCATTGAAACAACAAACAAAAACCTACTAGAACAGATGACACACTTAAATATCTCAGCAATCCCGGGTATAACTTAATAACAATATTATATTAAAATAATTATGAAGATTTTCTTTGATGTCACTACAATCGACTAGCTCATTAAAACTGTTATTATTTCATTATATTCACTGTTCTGTAGTTGTTTTATTAAAAATCACATGCACAAAACTATATGTTTTGTTAAATTATTAAAGATAACAGCGGTTACTTCGCAACAAAACTCTGGTAGGGCGATCTCTATCTGTGAATTGAATATTGAAAACGGGCGCAACACATTTACCACTCCGAGTGAAAGAGAGAATAGTCATTCAAATATAAGTTCGAGTCAGTGGGCTTTAGATGCATATTACAATGAAAGCACCAAAAAGCGAACGGCAGAAAGTTAACATCTTTTGGTTTTATAAAATCTATAAAAATTTAGAACGCTATGAAGACACTTCGTTTGTATAATATAGTTAGTTCACGTACATATAGGAACAGCCAAACATATTTTTTAATCCCAATACCGTTAGCTAAATGAATATTTGTACTCCGTTATTGAAGTTATTCAATTCATCGATATAATTTATTCTCTTGTCGGAGCCTGCGGCATTGATAAAAATAAAATTTCGTAGAATTTATATTCAACCTTTTAATTCATCAAATTCAACATTCCAAAATCGATCACTAAGGTATGTTGAATCATGTTTAATATGGCCGCGTGCAGATGACGGGTATTTTGTTCATTGGACAGAACGGCCGCTATTCTGACCGGTCTCATCCAGCTGTCAGGATCTCTATAAAGGACCACGATGTAGCCGTCTTTTTTTTTGTTTGGAGTCATGAATGCGCAAACTGTGCTTTATTTCAGTAAAATAATGAATGCTCCATCCTTGACGTGTGTGTTGTCCTTTTGTTTCGTGTCGTGCATAATATTTTTATGTCACGAACGCAGGAGTAACTGTGTCCAAGTCTCATAACACTAATTTTCTACTTACGCTCTGTCACTGCAGGTTGGATGGCGACAATTTTATTGTGATATATTCATGGCTGAATGCGAATGCAAGATCCTACAGTTAGTTGTCCGAATTACTTTTGAATTAACAAACAATTGTGCGACGAACGACGAGTTCATAATAGAGAGTTCAACATATAATTTTTTTCACCATCTGTAGAACCTCATCCTCAAAACCTTATTTGTGACCATTTGTACGCGACCTAAGAGTTCAGACAAAACAAAAGTTAAATCCAGTTTGCGGTGCTGCTTTGCTAAGCTCCTTGTGTGTTGTTGTTCCGTCTCTTTGACAAAAAAGAACTTTTGCAAAAGAACCCCTCTCACGTGTTTCCATTAGGAAATTTAATTACACATCTACAATATCTCTGCAAACGAATTTGGAGGTAGAAAATGTAAGTTGCACGTCTCAAACTCCAGTGGAATTCTGTGTTTAGAGAAACTCATACCACAAGCCGACAGCCGCTAGAAGCAAAACGTGCACTCAAATCCATTAATGGATTTTTAAGTGGGTAGAGGTATATTCTTCATTATAAATAGACCTTGGTAAATTTTGCAAAATTAGTCACGTTTTTGTTTTGGGTATTCTTATATCTGCCTCAAAGAAAACTGAAGTGATTTAAGACTATTTTGCACTGTATACATATATTGCAAAAGCTTTCTTGCTACAAACCACATTAACACCCGCCATGATTAATACCAGAATGATGGAAAACATTCAGTCTACAAGAGACATTGATGGACCATCAATTTGATGGAAAGAGTTCTCTGTAAGTCATATAGTACGCTTGCAACGCCAAAGTCTCTTTATGCGATACCATTTCTGATCCTATCTCCCACCCCGTAGACTTAGTAACCAATCGAAACAAGTGTTTTGACTGTATTCCTCTGTAAGGTGCTTTCTCCCGAAGCGAGCTCTACAGAGCGGGTAATCTCCTATGCCACGTCCGTCGTGACATACCTCAGTCAATATCCAAAAAAAATTGCTTACCTTTGCAATGGAGCAAAGTCCTGATGCTGGCTCCGTGTGGCCCAGGTTTGACTTCACGGATCCAATAAGCAGTGGCTCTGAGCGGCCCGTGCAGAATATTTCGTCGATAGCCACCAACTCTTCAGGATCTCCTACTCGGGTACCTGGATTAAAGAGATGTTTTATGAATATATGCATTTGCTTGTTGTTATATCCATTTAGGATTAACAAATTTAGACATAGCTTGATCAATCGCCATGAAAGATGATTTTATATAATTGTTTTAAATCATGTGGGGATCGAGCGGAATCGGTTATACTTTCAATACCACGAACTACTTAAACTAATATTTATAATTATAAAAAATCAAGTACAGGCTATCTAAAGAATCTACTCTTTCATTATCTTGTTCGCCTATCCATACTTTATTGTAGCTATTTATAGTATAATATTTTTGGTAACTACCCATATGATTATAAAAATACAACAACATCTACAGCTGAAAGCTCCCATCACCATGAAGATTGCTATCCATTGGTAATTTGAGCTTACAATACAGAGACATGTTAATATTGGGTGTTGCAAGTTATAAACCTCAAAAAAGATCAGGTGCAAAGATCAGGAAAGAGCAGGTGTCAGTTACTATTTTGATGGGGGAAAAATAGTATGTGACCGAAATGAGTCCACGCTCCCAACTACTGTAGGTAGGAGTAAAATGCCTCACTGCATTGTTTTCCACCGATTAGCCAGATGAAGTTATGCTTTTCTTGTTACAAAAATACGTGTCATTGGCAAAATATAAATAAAAACTCATCAAAGTCTATTCATCAGATAAGGCGACAGAAACGTTTTAGAAATACGATACGAACTTTGAGATTGGCTTTTCGAGGAAATTCATTGACTTGGTATACGTTTACCTTCTTCCCTCCAGCTCCGTATAGTTTGTCATTAAGTATTTATGAAATGAATTTCGTTATTGGAATTGGATATTTATTTGTAGACACATCAAATTTCACATTCCCGTCTGGACAAATTTTTTCGCGATAGAATACTCCTCAGTAAGGTAGAAAAGATTGATAGCGGTCGTCGTCAAGTGTATTAAGTGATTATGAACCGTTTTAAGGGGAACAGTTGTCACCGGTTTGTTCCCATTTTACATCAATAGGCATAAGCTTGGGCTACTTATGCAAGGTCAAATAAAGCCAATTAAGAAACCTAAGCATCACGCGATATCAAACTGAACTACACAGCGATTTGCAAAGTGAGCGTTTGCTCATTTGCAATTGCAAAATGAGCAAACGCTCACTTTGCAAATCGCTGCCGCCTGTAAGGGCATTCTAACTTCTCTCTGTTTTCTGTGATTCTACATGGCGATCAAATATTTTAACTCAAATTTTCACTGTGATTTGAAAGTCACGTTAAGCTGGAGGATCCGATTGCAATCGCAAGATAGTAGGTAGTATAAGCTATTAAAGCCACAGAGCAGAAATAACGACCGTTAAAATTCCTGCACCAATATCTGGAAGATAAGGTTGAAAAGTGACGAAGGAAAAGAATCTCAAATGTAATTGCGGGTGTGAGAATAGTAAGGCCCCATGAAAATATAAGGTTAAGAGCTGTATTGCCATTTCAGAAATTTTACTAACTCAAAACGCTTCGGAAGGCACGATGGATTGCAGAGCAAATCTTTACCCATCAATCTCTATTGCGATAGCTTGGGTCGCAGCCCTAAGCTTCTACGTTCAATAGTCAGAAGTATGATGGGTTGTCATAATCATAATATGACCTATTTGTGGAGCTACTCAATTCCATGTAAATTCCTCAATCCTTTATTGCATAAAGTTTTTATTGATCTTCTTTTGTTCCATAGCACATCCAGGATTGAAATGGTAGTGACAAAAACTAAAGGATTAACATTACTTCACAATAGCTAGTAACGAACGAACGCATATGAATAAAAATAATAGAACAATAATCGCATGCAAACGAAATAGCCTCGCATAGAAAAAATATTTAGTGAGCAAGCAAAAAACATCACAATTTCCATTTTAGCAAAGTGTAACTATTGTTCCGCAGTAATCTCTGTCCTCATTTAATTTGCAGGGCGTGAGTGGACGAAGTGTGGAGCTGTGAATAAGCCAGGCACTCACTAAGGGTGTTATAACCATTAATCCGGCCCGAAGGACCATGTCATAAAGCTAGTAAAATGTTTAGGCGTTAATTGTTGTAAGACCATCTACTGAATATTTGTTTCTACTGAAGACCAATTATGGAAAATAAAATAATCAGATAAATGCAAGTAGAATAAACGGATAATTTGAATGACATGTTTCTGGCTAGTATTTATTGTAAACTAGCGACCCGCCCCGGCTTCGCACGGGTGCAATGCTTATGTAAATTTGCATGTATTATACATATAAACCTTCCTTAAGAATCACTCTATCTATTAAAAAAAACCGCATCAAAATCCGTTGCGTAGTTTTAAAGATCTAAGCATACATAGGGACAGACAGACGGCGGATAGCGACTTTGTTTTATACTATGTAGTGATACTTTTTTTTTTTTTTTTTTTTTTTTTTTTTTTTATAAAAAGATCAAGCAAATGACTCTATTCCACCTGATGGTAAGCAGAAGTAGAGTCCAAATGCGAAGATAGCTAGCGCGAGAGATAAACTGCCGCGCTAGCCACCCACGCCTTGCTGACCTGCAAGGTGCTTCTTCACGCCTCTTTTGAATGACCCAGGATTATAGGAAGGAGGGAACACGTGTGCTGGCAGTGAATTCCATTTCTTGATTGTGCGACAAAGAAACGAGTTGCCAAATTTCTTAGTTCGCGTTGGAATGGTAGCCACAGTTTGTCGGTGACAACGTAGACCAGCACGCGTAGTCCTCAAAAGGAAGGGAGATGGTGGGATTAGGGAAAAAAGTTCCTCAGAGCACTCGCCGTGGTACAGACGGTAGAAAGCGCTCAATGACGCAACATTGCGACGCAATTGGAGAGGCTCAAGGTGTTTAGTTACCTCTTCGTCGCCGATGATGCGGGCCGCGCGACGCTGCAACCTATCCAAAGCATCGAGTAAGTACTTGGCAGAGCCATCCCACAGGTGCGAGCAATACTCCACGCAGGACCGTACTTGCGTCTTGTATAGCAAGCAAAGTTGAATTGGCGTGAAGAAACGCCGCACCTTGTTCAGGACTCCGAGTTTCCGTGAAGCTGTTTTTATCACGCTTTCGATGTAGTCCTTCGGATTCAAGTCGCTGCGAACCTCCATACCGAGCAAGGTGATACTGCTCTGTAGCGTAAGTGTTGTGCTCTGGAGAGAGGGAAGGGAAAGGAATGGCGACGTTTTAGCCATAAACGCGCACACCTGAGTTTTCTTGGCATTGAACTCAACCAGATTTGCTGTACCCCATTGAGAAACAAGGTCGAGCTCTCGGTTGAGTTCAATGACAAGATTCTCACGACTCTCCACGGTTTCTGCTCGTCCAGCCCTTGCGTGTCCGAAGTAGCCCGCATGCACTGTACTGTCGTCTGCATAGCAATGGATGTTCCCAAGAGGAATCATATCATTGATATGCAGAAGAAACAGTGTAGGGGATAAAACGGAACCCTGGGGAACACCGGCATTCACTGACATGAACCGCGAACTGCATCCGTCGGAGAGGACACGAATTCTTCGCTCATGCAGGAAGCCGGCCACCCAGGTACAGAGCTGAGCAGGCAGACCATACGTCGGAAGCTTGGAGAGAAGACTTTTGTGCCAGACCCTATCAAAAGCTTTGGCGATATCAAGGCTGACAGCCAATGACTCGCCACGTTTGTCCATGGCTTCACCCCAGACATGCGTCATGTACGCTAGAAGGTCACCCGTCGATCGTTTCGGCCTAAAGCCGTACTGTCGATCGTTGATCAGAGAGTGACCCTCTAGGTAACGGACCAGGTGGTTGTTGAGGATCCTTTCCATAACTTTGCAAAGTACCGAGGTGACTGCTATTGGCCGATAGTTGGCCGGGTCTGAGCGGTCCCCTTTTTTGGGAACAGGCTGCACATTAGCCTCTCTCCAAGCTTCCGGCACATGTCCAGAAGAGTAAGAGAGCTGGTATAGGCGCGTGAGTACGGGAGACAACTCCGCTGCACATTTCTTAAGTACAACGCCCGGGATGCCATCGGGTCCACTAGCTTTCCGGACATCGAGTGATTGCAGTTCCGCACGAACATCACGCTGCCTGATTTTAATGTCAGGCATCGTGGTGCCACAATGAGGTAGTGACGGTGGCTGTGCATTGCAATCATCGACTTGGGAATTAGCCGCAAAGAGTCTTGCCAGAAGATCGGCTTTCTCCTGCGGCTTATGAGCTAAAGACCCATCCGGACATCTCAGGGGTGGCAGCGAGGGCTGGCAGAAGTTGCTTTGCACGGCTTTGGCCAGACGCCAGTAACTACGGGAGCCCGTAGGATGCGTTACCAATTCGTGGCCAATGCGTGCGACGCGCTGGGCATCCGCTCTTATGTAAGCCTTCTTACAGGACTTGGAAGCATTGTTGTAGGCTGCTTTCAGTGACTCGATATCAGGAGCTTTAAGAGCCCGACCCCTGATCTAAGCGCGATACGCCGCCTGTTTCTGTGAAACAGCAACAGCACAATCGCGGTTGAACCAGAGGTTACGTCTGCCCCTACTGATGAGATCGGAATGTGGAATGTAATATTCCATACCCAATACAATCTCCTCAGTAATGGCAGCGGCGCAAGCTGATGTATCGTTATCACTGAAGCAGCGTTGCTTCCAAGGGATGGACGCAAAGTAGTCGCGCATACCATCCCAATCTGCAGACCCATAATGCCAGAGCCGGCGTTTAGCAACCGCCAGTTGCGGAAGCTTGGCCTGCGGCACTTTGGAGGATATCAGGCAGTGGTCAGATGAGCCTAGAGGGGCTCGGACCTCTACCTGATATCCCTCAGGATGGGTCGTGAGCAGAAGGTCCAGTAAAGAAGGCGCTTGACTTGCAATGTCTGGGATCCTGGTGGGCTGATCAACCAGTTGTGACAAGTCGTGCGTGAGAGCGAATGCATGAGCAGAGATCCCTGCATGGTCAGTTTTGGAGGAACTTAACCACAAACTGTGGTGAGCATTGAAGTCCCCCAAAAACACCAGTTCTGCATTGGGATACTGCTCCTGCGCGTCATCTGCCGCCCGACTCAGATGTTCAAAAAGTCGAGTTGTCTCAGCGTCTCCGGTGTGGGATCTGTAAAGACACACGTAGACTCTAGCCGAGGGGCCAGAGTCGACGTGTACCCCTAGCATGGAGAAGGATGAGTCTTCCAGGCAGCTCAAACGGCGACAGCAAACATCCGCCCGAACATACAAGCATACTCCGGCTTTCGCTTTGAAGGACTCTTCAAGCATGTAGCCGGGATAATTCAAGTAGCTTGTGTCAGCGGGCGGCAATATTTGCGTCTCCGTCAGAAACAACAATGCAGGTCGTGCTGACTCAAGGTGTTGGTGGACAGCATTGAGGTTACTGTGGAGTCCGCGTATGTTGCAGAACTCAACCTCAAACGGTGTAGAGGGAGTGGGGTTGTGCACCGCTGTAAAACCTGATTGTTTTTTGTTGGCTGCCATGGGAAAAGGAAAAAGAGACGTGAATCGAGTGGGCGTTACCGCGACAGTTCCGGACAAAGTGGGGAGGCTGGTTTCACCGTGGAACTGCCTAAAAAGGATATTCATCGATCCGCCGGACGGAAGGGCCCCCGTACCCCCCCGGGAGTGGCCGCCGGGACCGCACATCCCGGTCACCAACCGGCACGACGGTCCACCCCGAGATTATGCGTGGCATGATAGGGCAGCCTCGCGAGCTGGTTAGGCACGCTTGGGCCCCTGCACTGTGCCACGGGCGGCCAGCGGGATAACCGTTTCTACGGGTCTCCCTGGCCGGCGGATCGACGCATTCCCCCCGGCATCGGCTCGACCAATGTCGCCCCTGGACCGAACTTTGTCGCGGTAACGCCAACTCAAGCTCTGATTGTACGCTGGCTGATCCCGAAACGCGCTCAATGAGCACTTCACGGGTTTTACACCACGCGTACGGTGGTAACTAACCAGGCGGGCGTCAGGCCCTACCACCAGTTGAGCGGATGGTCGCTAATAAATCCCTTAGTCGCCTCCTACGACACCCAGGGGAAAGAGAAGGGGCAGTGACAAAGGTATTCTTATAAACCGTCACTGCACTGCTTAAATACCGCGTACACAAATTATTGTTGAATATGCGTAGATCCTTCGAAACTGTTTAAAAGAAAATAGAAAAAAACAGCTTTTATTTAAATACTATAAAAAGAAGAACTTTAAATTGTTACAAACCCGTCATTTATCCTAACCTATAATGCGAAAGTGAGTTAACAAACTGTTAATGTTAACAATTTTTATTTTTGCTCTTTCACGCCTAAATCATAGAACCGATTTTGATGACATTTAGTATGCAGATAAATTGAGGCCCTGTGAAGAACATTATGATACGAGTAACTTTTAGCGCGATAACCAACACTATCACGAGCTAAACCGCGGGCGACCGTTAGTATGATTTATAAAAGTTCGTCGCGAGACTTACTTGTCTAGATGAACCTAAGTTCATAAAAAAGTGTGTATTTTATAAAAGGTAAACATTTACACAAGTAAATCTCGCTACAAGCTTTAATAACAGTGGACGTCATCGCACGTTAAAAACCTACGCACGAATGCTTACACGTGAAGCCACATCTGACAGTATGGGGTCATGCAGTGCCTCAAAATAGTAACAGGTTGCTAGCCTATCAACTGCATAAAAGCGGTATCAAATCCAAAAAAGTATCAAGCCTTAAGTAAACATGTCTTGAGAATCGTCTGTCACTTTCTATCACGCACAAAGTGGACGCACACAGATAGAGACGTAGGACGCTCAAGTCGGCGTTCATTCCTGAAACTTATTCTATAATATTATACAAACATAAGTCCCGTTAAACAGAATGACACTCGGAAATCGAAATCAATCATGTCTTGAGAATCGTTTGTCACTTTCTATGAAGCACAAACTGATAGAGACGTATGACGCTCTAGTCAGCGTTGATTCTTGAGACTCATTCTATAATGCTACTAAATCATTCCAGCAGTCCGGATAATACAAATAGAAAAATATCCCTTTAAAAAATACCAAATCCATCTCTGAAAGCGGAAGGGTGAATAAGGGGGAAGGTGGGTAAACAAAAACTAATTGTCAGTGGTTGCAATAGAATAGGTGCCGCTATTGTGGCAAAGCTTTTTATGATTTTAAAAACGTACGCAGAGCTGCAAAAACTGATGTCTTTTTTCTCGTCGAGATCTATAAAACACGTTTATTTCTGTGTCACTAAGGGTTTTACTGCTCTTCGGATGTTGATTAGGATAATAATGGAATGTCGAAGCTCATTGCTGGACTTTTATGAGCCTTTTACAACTTGGTGTTGTAATTGCCAGATGTCCAACCGAGGGATGCGAGTTGGATAAGCTGTCCAAGACTTTAATGTCCTATATAAACTAGGAGAAAGCAAAGATTTAAATCGTTAGATGTGCCTTAATTTTGATTAGGCTTTTACATTTGCTAGGGATGGCCTTGATACTCATCTTCCTTAACCCGGACGAAACCCTGAACTACTTTTTACCGGAAGCGGTTATACCTAAATCGAGACAACTTTACACATGGTGAAACTAAAACTAAATACCATTCAAAAACAGACGTTAAAGTTTACATTTGAGAGTACATTTTGCGAGAAAAGGCTAAAGACCACTTAAGCTCGCAACAACGAAATTTACAGCACATAAAACAGAATATCCGCACGACAGTTCTTTCAACTTGTGTAAAAGCGGTGCGCTTATTAAAAATTTCTTGTACATTTTGCGAGAGGATGATCCGCGGTTCTCGACGCTTGGGACTTTACTTTTTCGTTTTCTAAAACAAGGTTTATCACAATTCTTTGTGTCGTAAACAATGGCACTAACTTTGAGATAAAAGCTGGACATTTTAATTTTATGTTCACGAGCACTCTTTAGGCACAAAGGAACGAGGGTACAGACGGCAAGGCCACTGAACTGATTTAAAGAAATTTTGCTAACATGTTTTGCTTGGACCTAACTATAGGAAGTTTTTTCACAAGGGTAAGGAAAAATAAAACGTAAAACTGGTTGCAAACTTTGTAAAGATAACGCAGACGGAGTCACGAACAAAAACTGAGTTATAGTTATAACTGAAACAACCGTTAGTGGATTTCTCATTCCAGCGCTGAATGGCAAGCCGAATTGTTGTTCGTTGGTGTTCACCAAAAAATCCATAGACAGTTATATCAATGTGTATCATAATATTTTGTTGGTTGGTTCAAGTTGCTTTTTTGGTCATGTGGAGCAGAGTCTTTTAAACAGGTGTTTGTTAAGCCAACTATGGTTAATAAATCATCATCAACAACAGCTCATATAATGTCCAGAGGGGCTCGAGCCTACCTCACATTAGAAGCCGTCAACCTTTGGACGCCGTCGTTGTGGAGTGGTCAGTAACGCTGCCTACACATCAAGCGGTCCGGGTTCGAGTCCCGGTAGGAGCAAATGTTTGTATGATGAATACGAACATTTGTTCACGAGTCATGGTTGCTTATGTATTTATTTAAGTTTATTTACTAAAATATCTACACTATTATGTTTATTAAATTTGTACATTTGCTAGTATCCATAACAAAGTTCTTAATGATACTTAATTTGGGCAAGGTAATTGGTGTGAGCGTGGAAAAAAACCACGCTGGCCAAGAGCGGGTTGGTCGTCTTCACACACAACCTAAGAATCTCTTCATAGGTGTGTGCAGGTTTCCACACGATGTTTTCCTTCATCGTAAAAGCGTCGATTAAACGTACATATGAATTCAAAATTTGAAAATACATTGGTACGTGGCGGGGTTTGAACCGGTGCCTCCCGGGTGGAAGACAACGCCCAAACGCACTACGCCACCGACGCTTTTAATCAATTGGTTAATCAATGAACAGTAAAAAAGTAATATGAATCTCTTCGCAATCGCATTTTTTTTCACTTAAACGTAAATTACATGTTTGTTTTCTGCGCTCTTTTTATTTTGTGATTAAGGTAAGTTCCCTTTATCTATTTTTAACTCCCATTTTGTATTTATTTTACGATACAAGAGTTATTATGTTAAAATTCTAGAAAATTGTTTCTAATTTCAAGCTTCTTAGAATAAGAACCTAATATAAAGTTGAGTATCTCAAATAAATATTTTCCTCATATTTCGTGAATCTCTTTTTCGTGTCTCAATTAATTTTAAATTTGAATATCTAAGGTGCTTAATTTTGTTTATTTCATTGAAGAGGCTTTGAAAAATCTAATAAATTTTATTACCTATCTGCAGCATTACGTTAATAAAAAGCAATTAGTTTATTTTAAGAGATATAAATAAATCTATTTTTGGAGTATTTTTCTCTTTGTTTAATTAAGCCGGAGGTCAAAGCAGTAAAGTTGAAAATTAGGTCGCAGCTACGTACGTCACCTTCAGGTAATTTCGAAACTTTGAAAACAAAGCAAAAGATTCTATAGCCGATACTTCCGTAGCAAACTTGTATTAGATCTAATTTTCCTCGAAATGTGTATGTTTTATTGTAATGTGTTCTACAATTTTAATTTTCCCGGACTGTTGAGACGTTTGACTGTGCCATCTGTCCTGGTTGTCGGCTTAAGTTTGACTTGCTTTTGCCCTCAACTTCGTCCGTGTGGAATAGTTACTTTGGGCAGCATTGTGTTTAGAGTTAGAGTAGGTACTTAATTTTTTTACTAATCATTCACATGTATATTTTATTAATTTCTTATCAAGTGCCTAAATTTAAACTTTCGTGCTTTTATCTTTGATAATGACGAGAAAAACCCATGTTGATTTTCAGACTTTATCACCCCATTTCCCCTTTTTAGGGGTTGAATTATGAAAAAACCTGAAGCATGAGTTAACTCACTTACCGACAAGAGTACTGATGTGAAGTTACGAATAAAATGGTCTAGCCAATTTTGTTTCGGCATACAGACTTTCATCCCGTATTTTACCGCCTTAGGGTTTGAATTTTGAAAAATTCTCACCTCTTGTCTACATCATAAAAGGAACCTCTGTGCAAAATTTCAACTATCTAGGTCCAATTGTAAGGGCTGGGCGTTAATCAGTTAGTCAGTCAGGACTTTTCTTTTTATATATTAAGATGATTCACTGAAGGCTCAATGGGGTTTCATGGTTCAAATCAAAAAGTAACTATTTTTGGTACTAGAAAAAATACACTGAAATCGACCTGCCTCAGGCGGGAATCGAACCCAGCATCTTCCGCAATCCGGACGGTTGCGTTAACCACTACGCCACGTCAGTGCTTATGTTTAAAAATGTATGTAATGATTTTTTCTAGTATTAAAAATATTTAAACAAAAATTATTCCATAACTATTTTTGGGTTTAATGCTCTGCTCTTTTCAGATTTTGAGCTGGATTGTATTTATATAAATGTATATATTGTATTATGTATATACTCGTAAATATATTTGAAAATTTTTGAAGTAAAACTTCTTTAGGCGCGACTAGGGGGTAACTCAGATTTTTCTAACGGAAGTAACGCTCAGCATTTTATAGTCTGTGTAGTTTCCGCTATTTAAAAATAGTAATTTCGATTGGTCGTAAGTATCTGTCATATTTTTTTTTTTCAGTTAAAATTTAATCATTTCAGTGATCTACGTCAAAGAAGTTTTACTTCAATCGCGCGTAAAGGTTACACGCACACAATTTTTTTAGCGTTTAATTCGATTCAGAATTACGTTTCGCTGACAACCCCAATAAAGGACTGAATCTGTAGTGAATAAGCGAATGGTGATAACCAATTATTGGTAGGTTAAGGTTAGTTCTTTTTTATGACCAAGCGAAAGCGAGTCTTGCTTGTATTGGACTTTTGGACGAAACTTTCATCGGTGAAACGTAATTCTGCATCGAGTTATGTGGTCTAATAAAATGTATGTTTTATAAATGAAACGAATCAAGTTGTTCAGTCCAGAATCTAGTGAACAATTACGCGTGGCGCTACTCGGCCGAAAAATAGAACGAAGTGGATTGAATCAACTGAATTATTTACTAAACCACTCGACCTTTGCTTTTATGATGTATTTAGCCACTAAATTACTCGTTACTCGACGAAATTGCTAGCCTAGTCCGAACTATGCTTCAATGAAAAAAATGTGCGATTGCGATGAGATTCATATAGTTTACCATATTACTTATACTGTTATTTAAATCTGTTACAATCATCTTATAAAAGGTTCTGTTAAAAGCTTATTACAAGATAAATGATTACTTAAAGGAAAGTAATTTATTCATAATGATGTATTGAATTCATTACGAAATTGTAAGCTGCGGAGTTTCTTTCGCCATTTCTTCTCCATCTCAGCATAATAATAATTATTTAAGTAAAATAATTATTTCGTCGAAATGGTGGTAGGGTTTTGACGATTTAAAAGTACTTAGCAAAATACATTTAAATAAAGAGCTTTTTCATTACTGTTCATTGATTAACCATAGCTGGCTTTACAAACACCTGTTTAAAAGGCTGCTCCACATGACCCAGAAAGTAACCTGAGCCGACCAACAAAATATTATGATATACATTAAAATAACCGACTATGGATTTTTTGGTGAACACCAACGAACGACAATACGGTTTACCAATCGGTGCTGGAATGAGTAATCCGCTAATGGTTGATTCAGTTATAACTGTTACTAGTTTATGCTCGTGACTTAGTCAGCAAGTCCATACAAAGTTTGGAGCCCATTTCATCCCCTTGGGGGTGAATTTTGAAAAATTCTTTTTAGCGGATTGCTACGTTATCTGCGTGCCAGTTTTCAGCGCAATCCGTTCAGTGACTTGAGCTGTGTTGATGGATCAGTCAGTAACGGTTTCCTTTTATCTACAGCTTCTTGTTCCCAATAAGACAGAGGTAAATTTTTAAATCAACATTCCTTAAAAAAGTTTATATTCTCTAGGAAAACAAGAGAAGTTTGTGATTTCTATTTTGACGGACGATACGAACAGAAAGTAAAAAGTCAATAACGCATAAATTTTATTCATGGCATATCCAGTACACATTCAGATCGAATATTACGACAAGTACTTATAATTTTATTTTATTCTATATTTTAGTTATCTTAATTACTTATAATTTTTTATTAAGGGCAAATACTTAGCAAACATATTTAAAAATATTTCAGAATTGAGAGTAGAGAAATAGTCTCAGTTTTTTCAAGGCAAACTTTTTTTTTAATTTGTGTATTCACTCGCATTGGTTAGGTACTATGTATTTTACTTTTGGTATATTATCGAATACCAAATCTCGTATTTGCATGGTTAGTTGTACGAGAGGCAATTAGCAAAATAAACTACAAGTTTTTGAGTACTTTCAACGACTTTACATTATTCAAAATCACTTAAACAACGTTCTAAAGTTGTGCAAGTTGAATGGCAACCTGAATAATTAATTTCCACAGCAAAACTAACAACTCGAAAACTTTAATCATTAATATGACATCCTATAAGTCACAGTCTTTGTCGCGTGGTTAATAACGCTGTCTGCACATCAAGTGATCCGGGTTTGAGTTGGCAGGGACAAATGTTTGTACTAGCATTTGTTCGCAACTCGTGTATGTTTGCTGCTTTTTATTGCACAGAGAACCTTTTGGTCTCACCTGATGGTAAGTGATAAGGCCTTTTTTTGTTGACGGGGATGTCGAATGCGTTTACGCATCGTCCCTGCGGGGTGGTGCCAACCGCAGGGGCTATGTGGGACTCGAGGCAAAGGCGTTCCCTCCATACCCACTAAACATCCTCCCTGACCTGACCTCCAGTGCGCTATTACGGGACGGCTCGGGATCTGCGCACGTGAGCGCAACTACACCGAGACCGTCCCAACGCTGACCGTCTAGGCACGCCTAGCACCAATTGGTGGCCAGTTTTTATCTTGATAAGTAGTCCTCATTTTTTTTTAAACTGCAAATTCAATGTTATGGGGCAGAAGTATGAAATTACCACAGCAACGCGTGGCCGGGACAGCTAGTGTAATATAAATATGACTCTAAAGCAAACATAATTAAGTTCTATTCTATCTTACCTGTGCCGTGGGCTTCAACAAACTCCAGAGTGGAAGGCGGGATAGAGCACTCCTCGTAGAACTCCCGCAGGAGCAGCTTCTGGATGTGTCCGGCAGGGTACGTGATGCCCTGCTCTTTGTAGCCGTCGCAGTTGGTTTTGGCGTGGAGCAGTTGAGCGTACACCCTGAAAAAATACAATAATGATGCAAGAGTTTGCTTAGGTACCTACATCTGATAGGTCGAGCAAATTAAACGGTCAAATATCAAATATTATTTATTATCTTTATTTTTAAATGTTTCTTGTTTTAAAAATATTCAGTCTTTGCCAAATATCCCACTAAAAATGCCGATCGGAATTTAAGCATGAGTAAGTTCATGGTTATTTTTTTATGACCAACCGGATAGTTGAATGCATTGATTAGAGCTCTGTGATTGGCTCGTTTCTTATCCAAGAGTCGAGAGATCTCATAGTAATGTTTGTGAATACGGGTTTTAGTCCACAGGATGACAACGCACTTGCAGTATTTAGTAAATTACCCTTAATATTGCAAGTGTCTATAGGCGACGGTGACCACTTAATACCAGATGGGCCGCAAGCTTGTTTGTCATCTAGTAGTATAAAAAAATTAAAATAAAAGTTTGTTTTTAAAAAACATTTTTGTTTTCTGTTAGCTAATTTGTATTTTTCCCAACAAACCCTTTTATTTGATACCCATATTGTGGGACTGCACAAAAAATTACCAGTCTGCCATCATGGCCCGTCTACCATATTGAATTTATAATGACGACGCTTAGCTAAACATGTATTGTCACCCAAACTAAACGTTTATGCAAAATTTCATCAAAATCGTTTGAGAACTTGACGATAACTGTTTTGAAATTCAGTTGCAAAGTTTGACCTTAACATACATAAACATTCCATTTAAATAAAAGCTCGTAAATAATCAGGCCAGAACGTGTACATATAAGATAATAAGAAGTTATGATAGCATAACAATAGATCCCCAACAATTTACTGTAGCAACATTCAATTACAAATCTATAACCAAAAATTCAAAATACAAAACGATATTTCTTATAACAGTCCCCGGGATAAAATTCCAATAACATAATTATCTGTCGTTATTGTCTGTCCCAAATACAATTTCATATCTACCCTCTTAAGTTACGAGGGAATACGAAAGTTGAACCAAATTAAAAAATAATAACGAATCCAATTTGATGGATCATTCAAATGGATTAATCTTTCATTATCTTCATTTGATTTATTGTTTTAGCGGAGCTACCATTTGTTAAGTCATTCTATTACTCCTAAAGGAGGGTAAGCATATTTTAGGTTTATTTAAAGGTAATAACCATAAATTGTTATGTCCCAGTTGCTAAAAAGATGAAAAACGGGAGTGTAATTTTCTTGTATCTACTTGGGCTTAGACCGAAGATTCTTGTTTCAAAGAAATAAATACCTTGGACTGTTTTAAACGATTTATGGAAACAAAGACTTGTTTTGTTTTACGCATTTTTGTGTGTGTCGGCCCTTACAAGTAACACTTATTTTCATTACGTCTTTATTCTATCAATCTTTCAATTCAAGCGTATCAGACTCCCAAAAACCGGGCAATTTTTCTTTTAACTGATATCTATGGCTTAAAGTATTAAATTTATTGAAGAGTAAAGCCGGTAATATACCCGGTTAAAATTCTATCATACCTCCTGGAATCCTTGGCTTTTTGCAAGAAGCATACTGCAACAGCCTCGGAACGGGCATAACCGTTGGCGCCATTGTCAAAACTCTTGCATCGTCCATCCGGTGACAGCACTCCCAATCTGAAATAAATAAATCAATTTTAAATCTTTCCAAAGTACGGTGAGGTATATATGCAGGGTGAAAAAAAAGACTGTGGTTGGAGGAAAAGTACCCTTAAAATTGCTGATGGCAAATTTTACTGAAAGGAAACATTCCTTTATTTTCAAAAATAATTAAAACTGCATTTAAAGTTTTTTAAAAATCATCTGCTTAAGCCGGGAATCGAACCGGTGAAACGTGAAAAAAAACATTTTGTATTTTATGATACCAACCGCAAGAGTCATTCATAAGGATCAATTTCTTTTATTCATCATAGTATCTTAAAGTAACGAAAGACCAAGAAAAATATTGTTACTAGCGTAAAGCTTACTTCCAATAAAAAAATGAACATTGGGTCTTAATAACGACCGGTACTTCCAAAATGTCTGGTCTTACGAGCGATGTCTTCTAGATAACCTTTGGATGAACAGGCATCATATAGATGAGAGTAATTGAGTAAAAGACCACCAATAGCGAGTCGACGATGAGTTTGCTCGAGGTTTGTAGCGAAATTAGATTTTGCTAGCGAGAGTTAGCGTTTCATTTTCGACACAAGATGGCGGCAACTTGGCCTCATCTCACATGTTGGTAAATTTTTGATAACATATTTTTGACAGGCAAGGTCTTCATTTCATACGAGTATGTCTGTAAGTGATGAAAATGCAAAAAGTGACTGGTCTATCTTGTAACTAAATGTTGGAACGCAACCAAACTGTAACACTATTATTTAAATGAAAGAATACGAGATTTAAACCACGTACCTTTGATTTTTAGTTAATCCGATATTTCGGCGCCATGATCACGGATGAACTGAAGTCTTATGTGAGTTGATGTTAATGGCAGACAAATCTGTCTACTTAATATTGCAAGTGTCTATAGGCGACGGTAACCACTTAACACCAGGTAGGCCGCAAGCTTGTTTGCCATCTTGTAGTATAAAAAAAAATCTTACCTGGAGAATTGCAAGGATACGTAAGGGTGAAGACAAAGGTTGGAACCGCCTACGATAGCAGCGTCGCAGTGACCATCACGAATGGCTCTGAAGGCATGTTCCATGGCATACAACGAGCTAGAACAAGCTGAGTCGACGGTGTATGAAGGTCCAGTCACGCCAAGCCAGTACGAGATGCGGTTCGCCAACATAGCACGGGAGCATCTGAAACAAAGAGATGAAAATTCTTAGCATTTTATAGTTTCAACGTGTGGATGGTCCATGGTATTGCAGGGGCCTGGAATAGTACCTGGGACTAACCCAAGTGTTGTCGTAGTACACATAATAGCACTGATATGATATATAATGTTATAATAGGGGTTAAAGTATGAAATTGCCGATTTTTTCCTCATTATTCATTATTGTATAATTCCTTTAATACAATAGCTATATTCATTATTCTTTTTTTTAATTTAAACTTCATTACAAGGAGTTATATTTATGTATAAAATTTTGTGCTTGTTTAATTTTTTTCACTAGAAATAAATCTTCAAAAACAGCTCGTGGTAAGAGGTGTCCGTCTCCGTTATAAAATATTTTTTTACAGGTAGTATAGCTTAATGTTGTCTCAATATATCCACAAAATTACACAAAATTTAGATTTGTGGTTCCTTAAAAAATTTGCAAATATATTTGTATGGAAAAATGAATTTTCGTTAAATTACATACAAAACGGCAATTTCATACTTAAGCCTAATATTACATTACCGTGGCTCGGATCCGTAGCAGTTTCGTAGCCACTGTTCCATAGCATTCATAGTAAAATGAATAAAAAACTAACACATCCGCCTGCATAAAAAGACAATTAGCTAGTCATCTGAAAAGATGGAAACAAGATCAAATATTAAAGATAAACTTAAACATATTGATGGTAGTTTTTAGAACTTTTCTTCAACATAGTACATACAGTCGGAGGCTTGACATTGTGAATGATTTGACTTATTATTAAGTTACTATGTTGAACAAAATTTCTAAAAACAAGCATCAATAATGTTTTAAATTTTTCTTTAATATTTGATCTTGTTTCCATATGTTCAGTTGTCTTGATAAGCAGGCGGGTTTTTCAGATTTTTTAAATAGATATTTTTATTTTTATCTTTTTATTTTTAGATAAGTAATACGATCATGATATTTTTACAATCCTTATACCTTTTTAAAATCCTTATGTCAAGCCCTTTAATTTGTTACCTATATTGATGAATTCTAAAGGTTTTTTTTATTCTAATAATAAGCACATCACAGCCGCAATGTTGTTTCCTTTAACATTACTTGTCTAAGAACACTTGGGCTGTGAAGAAAAATCTAATGATATCTTAATTATAGTAATCCTAAGTAGAAATCCGTTCAGCCGTTTGAAAGATATGAAGTATCTGTCTACAGCTCGCTCTATATTTTTTATCTTTGGTCGAGAGCGCGCGCATTATGCGATCGTCTTTTGTTTTTGTTTTCCACACTAATTTTCTACAACTTTGCCAACGCACATAATGTATTGATTTTATAATGTAAATACAACTATTATTTGGCCGTTTGCGACGCAATATGCAAGTTCTCCAAGATCCTCCTAACTCATCATCAACAGCTCATATAATGTCCCCACCGAGGGGCTCGCGTCTACCCCACATTAGGGGCGATTAGGCCTTAATCAACCACGCTGGCCAAGTGCTGGTTGGTCGATTTCACACACAACCTAAGGATTTCTTTATAGGTGTGTGCAGGTTTCCTCACGATGTTTTCGTTCACCGGAAAAGCATCGATTAAACGTAGGTACATTTATGAAATCAAAATTTGAAAACACGTTACGTGGCGGGGTTTGAATCCGTGCCTCCGTGTGGGAGGCAACGCTCTTAGGCACTACGCCATCGACGCTTTTTCTCCTAACTACCAAACATTATCACTAGATATGAGATTAACACAAGTAATTACTTCGCAATTTTACTATCGTTTAAGTATATAAAGGGTACTTTCCCCATAGCTTCTTTTTTGAATTCGTTTATGAAAATCTTAAAATAGACAAAAACTTGTGAGAACAATTTAGTTCCTAATACTAGTTTCTCATAAGAATTTAATTTAAATTCAAATTTTTGGTCCCATAACTATATCTATATTATAACATTTTGAACGATCTCAATAGAATGAAAGCAACTTCAACTGAATTTCTACAGAAATCGTCAAAAGGAATTCTTCGCCTCGTTCCGAATCGTCTAAGAAGTCTAAATATTCTCAATACTTTCACAGCCGGTATGGAAACGGTGCGATTTAAATTTGCCGCATGCCTATAGAAAATTTATTTCGGAATTCCTTAGAAATCGAGAGAAACATTGAGTAGGAAATATCGAGTTTTGTTTCTGCTAGTTACTTTTCGGGTAGGCTACGTCCTACTTACATTGGCAATAGAAGGTTTTGGTCCCGTTTTCGCCCTCCGTAATCACCGCTATACTTGTACATACTAACAACTTTATAAAAGAGAAACCAGAACCCCTTAACCCATTTAGTTCCATATTAATAAACCTCTTTAATATTTTCTCACAAACCACCGCTAGACGAATGCAACCGCCAATTCATCAAGTGCGTTAGCAACGTGTCTCATAAGCGTTTGTACGGAAAACGTTGTCGCTGGTTTTCTCCCACTTATTTTTCTTACAGCAATAGACACAAGCGTGTGTTACCCGGTGCAAGGTCAAACAAAGCCAGTCAAGAGACCTCGTATCATGAGACATCAAACTAAACTAGATAGCGATCGTATGTTTCGCTAGAAATATTAACCTCTATTCATAAATTGGGCTAAAAGGTCATCGAGTGTTGATATGAGTTGATATGTCCCCTACAAGGTGGACTAACTATCTGGTAAAGGTCGCGGGAAGCCGCTGGATGCGGGGAACGCAGGACCGACTGACTTGGAGATCCTTGGGGGAGGCCTATTTCCGTGCGAAGAGGCACGCACAGTCTTCTACAATTTACAGGTACACTCAAAACCGCCGCGCTATCATTCCCCGGTCTACTGAAGCATTTGTGATTTTGACCGCAACTCGCATCTCGTACGTTCTTATACTAAAAAAAAATATATCTATCCGCCTACTTTCTGTGTTGCAGCTTACCAAAACAGACATTCCGTGAGAGACCGTCAATTTGTTCAACACTTGGACTACTGAAGGACGGTGGCCAGTAGTGGTCGAAAATAAGATTTGAGGAGTAAATATCCACGGAATACTGGTTTCACTCATGCTACATGCCGAGCAAAGAAGAAACGCAGGCGACGGAGCCATATGTTGGATGCTCATTCACATCCGACCCGTACGCCGCCGGGAGAAATCTTAGAACAACATCAACTTTATACTACGATAATATTTTTCGTATTTTAATGAACGTAAACAAAGCCCAGGCGCGTACTTATAAATTTATCATTTAATTTTACAATGAAGCCAAGTTCGCAGCGCATTTATAAATAAGGAAACAATTTGAATTGTAAAGTTGTAGATGGAACTTTCTCGTTATTTAGTTTGCAATAAATTGTACTTTGGCTACAAACTACTGGACTTTACTGTGAATTTAAATATAACAAGAGAGTTGTTAAATTATACGGGCGTGTACGAGTGAACGAACAAGATCCAGAACATTGAGAAAATTCATTCACTGTTAGAGTCATAAATGATTACTATGCTTTTACTCAAGTAGCCGTGTGATGCCGGCAGAATAGAATAGCATCACCCCATATCCTCCAATGGGTGTCGTAGAAGGCGCCTAATGGATCAACAAAGGGGTTAATCGCCTTATACACCATCAACCAGCATTGGGCAAGCGTGGTGGAGTAGGGTTTAGTACTCCGTGAGTAACTACTGCCTAAACCTTCGCTGACAAGGAGAGGCCTTGTGTCCCAGCAGTGGGTCGAATTATAAAGTTTGTTATGATTATAAAGACTCAAGTAACTAGTTTTACTTGTCTATAAAAACCGCCTGTATTTATAGACAAGAAAGTACTTACGCGTAACTGTCGAAACACAATTCTATTACAATATTATTATTGGCGAGATTGACCTATCAAAATACAGATTCTTTGATATAGAATTTCATTTCACAGAAAACTATTCCACGATAAAACTAAAAGTGATTGATTCTAGGAGTTGTTAAATATTGTATGAAAAGATCTGCGAATAGTTTTATGGGGAATGAAAATCGTTGAAGTTAATTGCGATAAAGTGACGGCAGACTTAAAATCTACCTTACGGGATCGAACCCGGGACCTCTGTTAAAGTTACCGGACTGTGGTCTATTAAAAAAAACTATTTTTACGAATTAAAATCGCGTGTATTTGGGTTTAAAATTTTGTTATTATTATTACTTTTAACTATGAAATAAGAGAACCTACATATTTAGTCTTATCGTGACGACGATCGCTGCAAAGCGTTACGAAACGCCGGGCAATATAACAAAATGTAAAATCCGAAATACACGCGAGTTAAATCCGTAAGTTAACCCACCCCAGCTTCTCACGGAACCCTCTACTATATTATGCATTTATTGTACATACATACCTTTTGAAGCATTCATCTATTGCTGAAAACCGCATTAGAATCCGCTGTGTAGCTTAAAAGTTCCAAGTGCACATGCAAAAAGAGCGACTTCATTTTAAGTATTAATCATTATGTAGTATGCATGTAATAAAAGTTAGTTCGCTTTGTATGCGTTTGTAAACGCAAACATTAAAATAATCTATGTATAGATGGAGAGAAGAAGATAGAAGATGTGTAGTGTTTGTGCAATCTAAGAGAACCTGCGGGCTTCTGTAATGTGGAATGTGGAAGTACTAGCTCAGTTCAGGTGCTCCAAATTCGTGCAGATAAGCAGCTGTACTCTCTCTTTTGTCTTTCTCTCTCTCTCTCTCTCCATCTCTCCCTCTCTCTCTCCCTCTCTCTTATATGTTCTATTTACTGCAAATAAATGTGTTCTATCCATCTATCTCTGTTGCTGCACTTACCCAGTAATACCGAATCCATTGACCTGCATCTTCTCATAAAACCAGGTCTTCTCAGACTCTGAGAAGCAGGCTCCAACGAAGACGCCGGTCTTCGTGTCCCTCAGCTCCTTGGGGTTTAGACCTGGGGACAATTTTTATATTATGAACATTGGTTTCAGAGAGTGGTGAATAGAAGAGTACCAGGGATCAGTGCTTCGCGTAGCTTCAAAAAAATAGAGGAAATAAAATACTGGTCACCCATCTGAGCTCCAACCGTGAATTTAGGTAGTTGCTTAACTTTTGTGATAGTTACTTAAAAAGTTTTACCGCAGCGCTTATTGCCGCAAACTAAGAAGTATTATAATCAAACTACCACAAAAACCGGGATTCAAATTATTTATTCAAACACATTCACATAAAAATATGACTACGTAATACATAATTATTATCTTATTAGGATTATTAAACTATACAAACATTATTTTATATTCTTTAAATGACGTCACAATATTAATCGATGGGCCTACCTAGGTACTTACTTAAAAACTTTCATTTTAGATTTTATTCAAACTTCACTGTATTCAAACTAGTTCATAGTTTCACATGCCTATTAACAAACCAACATTCTTGAATTTGATCATATTAATTATTTTGGAAATAATTCATTTTTATTTCAGTTTTTAAATTGAAAAGAACAGCGCTTTCAATTATGGCGCTAAAATTATATAATGAAAACAAAACAAAAGAATATCAAAGTTAGACCTCTAACTAAAATTCCTTGTTTGAAATTAGAAGAGTTGAACTGAAGTTTAAATGGCATTTCCAAGTGGCCAGTACTAATTCCATCAAATATTTTGTTGGCTGAACCCTCAGACGAATTCGCCTGAGGCTGAAACCTACTGACTTAAGTTTTAAATAAGTAATACATTTTTGGTCGTTGTTATTTATTTGGTTGTGTTGGTTTTTTTAATTCCCCCTATTAAGGCAAGGCAAAGGAATCTAGCCCATACAGTAACATTTAATATTCAATAATTTTCTTCTTTCTTGAAGTTTCTATTAAAATTAGGGTGTCACATATTTTTAATTGACAGCGCAACAATGAGACGTCAGTGTTACAATCGTAACTGGGAACGTTGTTTGTAATTGTATGTTCTTTAAACTTATATTGCGTCACTCCAAGCCCGTGGATATGTATGGAGGTGCACGCACATTACAACGTAACATTTGGTGCTCCTCCATACATTCACGAGAGTGACGAAATAGTCACAGTGACAAAATAAACAAAATATTAGTCTCATATACCAGATAAATCATACCACGTTTAAATCTGTTTGCATACCGACGGCTTATCGTTTCAAATCGCGGATTACATGTTCAATATCGTGTCGCCCGATGTCATGTGTTCGCGGTGAATTATTCAACAGGACAATTTCTATTACTTGTGCGAGAGAGGTACGCGTTCTTTCGAATCTATTTACGTTTCACGACTCCACTGAATGACGATTTATTTTCGAACTCTTAGGTTTTTGTTTTCTTTTTATTTATCTCTGAGACAAAGGTATAGAAATGTTTAAAAACGAAACCAACGGTTTTTTTTTTTAATTTAAACAAAACACCTGGAGAAAAGTAGCCTTGTGTTCAAGTATTGGGACTAGTGATGTTCCGGATATCCGTATCCGCGGATACCCGAGGGAGAATTTTTCTCGCGGATCTTTGACGGATATTTTATCTTATTAATTTTCAATTGATAGAATGAAATGCTATGTATAGGTGATTAAAAATAATTAATAAACTAGTAGATAAATTCCATTCAGAGTATTTTTTTATTTCTTAAAATCAAAAATTTTATCGTATTAAGTTAACGTTATCTACGCGGCCTAGTGACTAAAATATAAACAAAACCATAGTAATACCCGCGTAATGAAAGTCAAAACATGTCCTGCATGTCGGTGCGGCGGACGTGACGTCAACTATGGTTTCAGTCTGACGCGCCAACTTGGCTGAATAAGAAAATAAAGTATCCGCGGATCTTGACACCAATTAAAAATGTATACCTTTTTAAGGCACGGCACATAATAAGACGGGCACTAATTGAGACGGGCATCGAACTCGCGACCTTTCGCAATCCGAGCAGCTGCTTGTGACGTCTAGCATAGCTCCGTATTCAATAGTGTCAATGACAGGGTTATATTCTAATTTATTTCATTAATTTTCCTATCCTGCTCTTAATATATCCAAATATATTAAGAGCAGGAAAGGAAAATGAATGGTAGAAATGGTAGGGGCCCCTAGGGTTATGTCGGACTCTTACCGACTAAACACCCCCTATTGCCTATTGCTAAATAGCTATAAGGCTATCGGAGTAGAAATGGTCGGTGCATTATGTATTTATACCGATTAAGTTTTGACTTTTACCGCCAGCCGTGTGCCTGACACCAACCCTCTTTGGGAACGACTTCTATCTTTCCACAGCACCCGGGCAGCTTAACGTATCTTCCGAGGCACGGAGGAAATTGATTTGACAAATTTTCGGTCACCCATCCGAGTATCGACCACGCACTTGGTTGCTTAACTTTCGTGATCGTTACTAAGAACGCACGACCACAGCGACCTTGTCATTTTTAATTTATGTCATCTCGAAAAAACTCATGAAAATTTCAGTAATGATGTTTTTAAATCATAGTCTTCCTACGCCTCTTCTCCACCAGATTATAATAATAATGGTCATTAAATAGAATAACTATTATTCCTTGCCGAGGCGGTGTTAGGAAGTTTTTACGATTTAAAAGTACTTAACAAAGTCCATTTAAATAAAGAACTTTTGTTCCAACCTCACCAGCGATGCCGAACCTGAAAGGAGCGATTTAATCTCCAAATTTTTATCAACGATAAAAACTCGAATATTTGATTTCGAGTGTACTTCAATTGTTATTAATTCTAACGAAATAATATTCCGAGCTCCCGAAATGAACTTTTCCAATCCTATTACTAATTTCATTATTATTAAATAAGATCCGTGAGCCTACTTGCGGACGCGAGGCTTAGCTTAGGGCGTGTGCACATGTGCGGCAGGGCAGCGGCCACAGACACACAGTTGATATGGAGATTTATCCATCTCCACAGTAATGGGAAAACCGGTTGGATTTCCCATGGACCACTTGGTCCTGAAACACATTCAGGATGCTTTCACAGTTAACAAAGATCTGAGGCTTAGTATGGAGACGCACCTTTTCCTCATAAACATGTCAGTTCACGTCTTGGCGGCCCCAATATCATACTGAGTACTATATTTAAGATAAATTTTAATTATTTGACTCACAACTCAATAAATTATGCTGATTGGGCTTCACCCTTGCCGAAGGTTTTTTTTATACAACTACATGGCAAACAAGCTGACGACCCACCAAGTGGTAAGTGGATACCGTCACCTATAAACACCTGCAATAATAAGGAAAAAATCACTAGGTATTGCAGGTGCGTTGTCATCCTGAGGCTGCGAAATGCCTTTCAATGCCTAGTAATTACACTGGCTACCTTTCCCTTCAATCCGAAACACAGCGAACTGCTTCACGGCTGAAATAGTAAAGACGGTGGTACCTACCCAGACGACCCTACATACAGGCCTACCACCTTTTTTTATCTGAATGTAATCCGCTTACGGACGATACCCTAAACCGCTGGCTTGGTGGACCAGCGGACCGTCGGCTAGACGTGGGCCTTGCAGGAGTCGCCCAGCACCTGATCACCACGGCACTGGGAATACCTGCTAAACCACTCCGGTTTCCCCAATGCTCTTACTGGAGACGACCCGGGGTTTGCCGAAGCATTTTACCGAGCCAACAGGCCTACACCTAGTGTAAGGTTGCCGAAGCATCCCGAGAGATGTCATTGCATCCGACTTAGGATATCGCAGGATACTTTTCATACCTACGATATTATCCATACTATTAAATTTTATTCTTCTATGCTATTATTACTATTAAATTTTATTCTTCTTCGCATAAAATCCGATGCCGTGACGTGTCCGACAATGAGCGCTCGCCCTTACGAAGATGTTAATTCGACTTGTAACCGGAGCCCAAAATATTTTCCTTACCAAATTCTAATAAAGAGAAGTCGTATTTTCGCATAACTCGGTTTATGAATAAAAAGTTAAGGCCAGCGTGATTCCGGTACGTACTATCTACGGTGAAGTGTTGTGGTCATTGCAATAAAAAAATATTCTGTAAATATATTTTATAACAAATTTGCTCGTCATTCTGTATTTTAGAAAGAAATTCACGACCGCCTAAAAGTTAGATTATAATTTTTATGTAAGTTATTTTTATCGATGCTAGCCGTCACGCCACTAAGTACGCGGCGTACGAAACGTACGAAATGAACCAAATTTAAATTCAGATTCCGAAATCATTCTTTGTTCTAAAGACAATATTGAGTTATATAATTACTCAATGGCCAAGTTTTAATAGCCCCGAGATAAGTCACGAGCCATCAGATTGCGGTGTCTCGGTGAGCAGGTAAAAGTCAATGACATTAATTTGCTCCAATAAAAGTAGACCATGGAAAAAATTGTCGTAGAATAGAGAATTGCAAGAATTTCAGAAGTAGTCTAATATCTATTTTTTATCTCATGTACGCGGATGAGTCATGATTATTTAATGTGTAGATGTATTACACTTTTATTTAAATGCATCGTCATCATCATCAACAGCTCATATAATGTCCCCACCGAGGGGCTCGAGCCTACCCCACATTAGGGGCGATTAGGCCTTAGTCAACCACGCTGGCCAAGTGCGGGTTGGTCTACTTCACACACAACCTAAGAATTTCTTCATAGGTGTGTGCAGGTTTCCTCACGATGTTTTCCTTCACCGTAAAAGCGTCGAATAGACGTACATACGAATTCAAAATTTGAAAACACATTGGTACGTGGCGTGGTTTGAACCGGTTCCTCCCGGGTGGAAGACAACGCCCTTACGCCCTACACCACCGACGCTTTCTCCTATATATGACTGTTATTTATCAATAATATCGGGGCCATTCTGAATATTGTGCTTTACTTATATTTACTGGAAAAATGAGGGCACCCAAATTACGCGATACTTCATTATTCGCATAGAAATTAAAATGCGTACGAAACATGATATCTGAACCGTATTATTTTAATTGCAGTGGGGATTGTTGCGTCTAGATATACATATAAAAACCATAAAAACATAAAATACGTTGACATGACCTTTTTTATCGAATCTCATTGTGTTATCTGTGGTGTTTCGAATAAAGAAACCTTCAACTGAACGACAGATTTTAATCCCCTAATAGGAGTTCGTCAGACTTGCGACTTAGACGCTCAATTTTGTGACTTTGCGTAACGACAAACATATTGGAGAGTAACATTAAACATATACCCCCTTATTCTAAAAGATGGACAAAAGTTAGTCAAGGTTTAAAACTGATACTGCCCCTTTTATTTCCTGGATGAAAGACAGAGTTAGCATCAGTTTTAAGCCACGACTAACTTTAGTGTATGTTTTTTAATAAGGAGTATAAGGGATACACTTTTCTCTAACTTTATATTTTAATGATTTAATTCTACTACACCTATTTAGAGTTCCGTACCCAAAGGGTAAAAAGGAACCCTATTACTAAGACTCCGCTGTCCGTCCGGCCGTCTGTTACCAGACTGTATCTCATGAACCGTGATAGTTATACAGTTAAAATTTTCACAGATGATGTATGCCGCTATAACAACTACTAATGAACAGAATAAAATAAATATTTAAAAGGGCTCCCATACTCGATATTGATAATGGCAACAGGTAGACGCTTGAAATATTTAGTTATATGTTCAGTCTAAAAATAAATAATAAAATTACAGTAAAACAAATATTTAAGGGAGGCAACCATATAACAAATGTGATTTTTTGGCGGTTTTTATAGATAACTAGCTGACCCCGCAAACGTTGTTTTGCCTTCTAAATTAAAAAAAAAATTAAGGGTGGACAACCCTTATCACTAAGGGGTATGAAAAATAGATGTTAGCCGATTCTCAGACCTACTCAATATGCTCACAAAATTTCATGAGAATCCGTTTCGGAGGAGTACGGGAACGAACATTGTGACACGAGAATTTTATATATAAGATGGCACAGAACCCTTCGTGCGCGAGTCTGGCTCGCACTTGGCCGTTGGTTTTTATACTATAACAGTAACAAATAGGTTTAAAACTTATGTTAGTTCCACCTGAGTCCATCTACCACTGCTTGTTAAAAATCTGTTGCCATCTTTAGCAGTGAGTAATATGATAGGCAGTGAGAAAAAAGACAAGAGCTTCATATCATAAAAAAGTGTTCGGTTTTATTTATAGTTCTGTTTACTCTTTAGTATCTAAGTTCTTTCTTTTTTTTGGTATTGGACCCGTCGTCATCATCAGCTCATATAATGTCCCCACCGAGGGGCTCGAGCCTACCCCACATTAGGGGCGATTAGGCCTTAGTCAACCACGCTGGCCAAGTGCGGGTTGGTCGACTTCACACACAACCTAAGAATTACTTCATAGGTGTGTGCAAGTTTCCTCACTATGTTTTCCTTTACCGTAAAAGCGTCGATTAAACTTACATATGAATTCAAAATTTGAAAACACATTGGTACGTGGCGGGGATCGAACCAGTGTCTCCCGGCTGAGAGACGACGTTCTTACGCACTAGGACCCGTCGTGACGTGGAACAAATATTATACCACCTTATTATTATTTTTAACTCGGTAATTCTGCGCCCTGGTCCTGAGACCCTCAGGGAAAAGGTGGCTCAGATGCCCCAGTAACAAAAACGGTGTCCCCTAAAACTTTACTGATAATGGTTAGTGTGGATAGCTGCTTGTTTCTGAATAACGTGGATGTTGATGTTTGAATTATGATAATATTTTTGTATGTTTTTATTATTGTTATATATTCTAAACTTACGAAATGTTTGAAATATATGTACGAGTATACTAATTGACATTTTATAACATATTCAAACGCAAAAACTAAAAAAAAATTGCAGAGATGATAAATACGATTAGGTTTGGCGCATCTTTAAAAACATTTTCTGTTTGAAATATACATGTATGACACCTGTATCCATAAACATTACTATGAGATCTCTCGACTCTTGGATAAGAAACGAACCAATCACAGAGATCTATTCAATGCCATTGCGTTGAATAGAGCTCTGTCATTGGTTCGTTTCGTAACACCTAACAGACTACACAGCAAAGAAAATCGCCCGTCTACCCAGTCCTCGTTTCGCAAACAGGCCGCCCGACCGTCACCGAATTGGAAATTGAACTCGTCCAATGACCAAAACCAATTCAATTCAATAGAGAGCCCCGTTGGCTTCAGAGGAATTGGTCTCATTATTAACAAAGGAAACGTTGGCTAGGGGCTGCTCTCACACCGTTGTGTTAACACAATTCTATTGCTTCACAAATCGTATATCAATCAGCAAAGTGCTAAGACAGTATACTATACAGTTTATACTCGTACATTATCTTTGGTGTATTATTCAGACAATTAAATTGTTCATTTTTCATTTACAGGTACATTTATGAAAAGTCGAACACCTATGCAAACATACATTCATATAATAATTAAATAATACAAAATTACTCCACCTATTTAATTAATAATAAGTGAACATTTGGTATAATGTAGTGTTGCCTGTCAAGTCAGTTGAGATACTTTTTATTAGCTGTCAAAACATAATTCTTCATAAGATTTTGTATCGCATTACGAAGTTGAGTCGTCGTAAATTCTTATAGTCATACAATGATGTATGATCATATGTATGAACATATGATCACGCTCGTTTTCCCATGAGGGGTTGAGCAGAACCTTAAGTAACATTCTGTTACACATAAAGCCACATCTGGCATTATGGGCCATGCATATATGTCAGCTGACTGAATATTATATGATTATCGAATTCTAGAGATAATTTTACGAATTTAACACATTGTAGTTATTGGTGAATGGTGTCAACGTGCCTATTAAAGTTCATTTAGAAAAAAGGTGCAGAAAAATTAAATTTATGTATTTCAATATAATATATATAATAATTAAATAAAAGAGTAAGCAGTATTTTGCGAGTCCCTCACGATGCTCCCCCATTTGTTTGAGTCAGAGGCTGCGTGGAAGGCATCATACAGTTTGGTGTTGAGTGGTACGGATCAGTTTTGACCAACGCATTTCACTTCCATACAAACTTTCTCCCTTATTTCTACCACTTCATGCCTTTTTCGCGATAACAGGTAACCTATGTCCTTTCGCACCGTCTAATCAATACTTGAAATAAATCTCTTTAAAATCGGTCCAGTAATTTTTGAGTTTATTCATTACAAACATACAAAAATACAAATCGTTCCTGTTTATTGTATTAGTGTAGATAAGCTTTGATATGAAAACCAATGAAAAATTAGTCTGTACGACTAATTATCTCCAGTCGTTTCTTATTACGTCACAAGTTGCTAGAGGATATTTATTTAATTTACAATACTCTCGCTTCTTTGTTATTAATTGAAGTTCTTTCTTTGAAATCGAGCCTTGATTTATATATCCTTTCTTTCCTGTTAACCTGATCCTCAAAAATAGCCGAACCCTTTTTCATTAAACATGAGACTAGAAATGGAATTAAGACGCCCAACTTCAAAAGAGACTACTCGAGTCGTTAGAAACCTAAATAAAATATTCGACTCTTAATTGGAGAAACAATCTACATAGTTATATGTAATTACTACCTACTATAGCTCCCCCGGCAGACTTCGTTCGATATAAATATTTATTGTTTACTCAGTGGTTTGTATGGGGAAAGAAAAGTGTTATTTTTACTATTTCCTTCGAAGTTTTTACGTTGTTTCCCTCCATAGAAACCTCCATTGTGCCTTGACGAAAAAATGAAAAAAAAAATTAGCCGAATTGTTCGAATCGTTCTCGAGTTTTGTGCTTAGTAACACATTTGGCGATTATTATTATTTATTTCCTATTTCTTATCCGATATTTGATGATTAATTTGAATGTCTTTAACAAAAACAAAAAAAAATATCTACAAGTTTTTTCAAATTTGATAAGCATACAAAGTTATTTTTAAAAGTAAAACATACAGACATAGTTTTTACTATGATAAAAACTAAAATAATTATAATAAAGACCGAATATGAAATAGGGGTGGAATAACGTTGTATGCAGACTGTGTTGGACGTACTATCCTCCTCGTATTTCGATACTTTCCCTAGAATAATTGAAGGTAACAATTCAGATAAGGCCGTCAGATAAGGCCAAGAGATTTCCACTAAACAAAAAAATGCTCACGGTGTGACAGTACGAATCCAAACCAATGGCGTTCACTAAATTTAGTAGCTACACCAAATGGTGACTTTTTCTACAGTTCCCATAAACTTCGTGTCCGATCTTTTGTCGTACAGGTTGCATTGTAAACACACAAGGAAAGAAGTCGGTTGAAAAGGGAATTTATTTTCATGATAAAAAGAAAGTGAAAAGTTATATTCTGACGCGCTATTCTGTAGAGAATTCATTTGCCACTTCATGATTACTTGAATTTGATCTGTCTAGTTTGGTCTGGCAAAAAAAAACTCAAAATTAATTTGGCCATGGTATTTTTTAACGGCATTATTAGAGCCATACGTTGTACATATTATGGTATGTGTAGTCTGTAATTATCAAGGTATCCGCAGAATACCAGCGTCGAAGCACTCTGTGCCTCGGCATAAGCTGAGCGGGACCTATTTAGCTAAAAAACTTTACGTGTATTTCTTTTTTGTTACTTTTTAATTGTATTTTTTTTTCAAATAAACGTTTATTCATTCATTCATAATTTATATATATATTAAGAAGAAGATTATAAAGTTGAAGAGTTTGTGTGCCGGGCGGGAACGAGCGGCGAGCGAATGTGCAATAACATAAAAACGCGCGATCACACAGAGACGGCGGGCGAGACCACCATATTTTATGTCAATGTGTGCGTCACAGTGCGTGCGTACACGGCGCTGAGTACGCACGCACATATTCTAATGGATAGCGGCCAGTTTGTATGAAGACTTATTACTGTTCTTGGTATACTGTGGTACTATTAACAAACGTATTACTGTTCTTGGTATACTGTAATACTATTAACAAAGTCTACAAAACTACTCACCAGCATCAATGACAGCTTCGTAAGCCTTTTCCAGTAGAATTCTGCACATGGGGTCCATGGTGTGGGCCTGCTTGTAATGGACTCCGAAGAATGATGCGTCAAATTTGTTGACGTTGTTGATCTTGCCCGTCCTCTGCGGGATCTCGGGGTGGGCGAGCTTCCATCTTCGGTCGTCGCCAGAAATCAGGTCCACCTGGGATATGGTCAAACAATATAGCAACTGTAGGTAAGCTACAAACTATAAATTAAGTACCCCGACTGCTGAGGTAATTATTAACCGACTTCAATAAAAGGATGTGGTTCAAAATTCGATTTTTTTGTGTGTTACCTCATAACTCTTTACTGGGTATACCGATTTTGAGGATTCTTTTAAAGTCTGGAAGCTGTGCTTGTCATGTTGTCCCATTTAAATTTGAGCGACATCTGACGTGTAGTTTTAGAGTTATCCCTAATAATGCCTATTTAATTGACATCGCCGATATCATTTATATTTTGTTCTTTGTTTGTCTAAAAGATCTCGGATCTCGAGATAGTTTCTGGACAATTTCTGTACTTACAACTTGCTTACAACATTAAAAAGCAAAAAATAAAATATTTTTAAATGAAAAAAATCCGCCTTTCTAAACTAAAAACATAGAAATACGGTCCCAAAGACAAGTGGCTACGTTTATTTCAAACATTGAGGTTGGCACCGACCTCAAAAAAGCACTAGGATTTTTTTTACATAATTTTTATTTCTCCTTTTTTAGTTTCGAAGGCGGTTTTTTTTATTATTAGAGTGTAGGTAACATCTGTCTTAGTTGATGACGTTTTTGATTGGTTCAGTGAAAGATTATTACAATTAAGATAATATTATGAAAAATTTAATTTGAAAACTTCGGTTTTGACTCTGGTTCCGATAAAGTTACTACCAGGGCCCTGTTTTATAAAGCTAAAGTTAAAGTTACAAGTGATACTGGCAACTATGGATTGTAATGACACCTCTCGTAGTCTAAAATTGTAACAACAAGTTGAAAATCTCTGTTTCTGTAAGTTATTAAATTACAAAAACATTATAAACATTAAAAGCTTAAAGTTATCATGTAATTACCGTAATTCCACATATCTAAAATAATCAACTATTTCTTGTAATCGTCTATTACCTATTAATTATCTTCTTCGGAATTATTATTATTATGTGACATCTACAATCTTTTAAGATCTTTAAACGTTAATTATAGACTAACACTTTAAACGTACAGAGTAAGAAAACTTTGTAAACCAAAATTAAGTAAACGAACACCAAAAATTGGCGAAAGCCATTCACTTGTTATTAAAATCGCCCACGTCGGATGACCTGTAAAAAATTATGACAAGTTGTACACTTGTAAGCGTCGGTGGCGTAGTGCGTAAGAGCGTCGTCTCCCACCCGGGAGGCACTGGTTCGATCCCCGCCACGTACCAATGTGTTTTCAAATTTTGAATTCATATGTACGTTTAATCGACGCTTTTACGGTGAAGGAAAACATCGTGAGGAAACCTGCACACACCTATGAAGAAATTCTTAGGTTGTGTGTAAAGTCGACCAACCCGCACTTGCCCAGCGTGGTTGACTAAGACCTGATCGCCCCTAATGTGGGGTAGGCTCGAGACCCTCGGTGGGGACATTATATGAGCTGTAGAAAATTATGACAAGTTCTAGACTTGTAGCATGTAATCAGAAATTGTTTTGAAAAACGCTTGTTTGATTTAGATCGGTTGAACAACAGGCGTCTTGCTTGTAACTTATTGAATTGTAATTGGTACAACTTGTAGTTTTAAAAAAGACCAATTAATTTGATCAGTGTCTCCAGTTTTTACTTGTAAATTGTAGCTTTATAAAATAGGGCCCAGGTTACCACCGTAACATCCTTAGTACTCGTATACGCAGTCAACCGTCTACTCCAGATCCACTCTGATATAAATACATAATAGAAAATACTGTAGGCTCATTAAAGTATAGATAATATATAATATGTCGGAAAAATTCTTTCGTTCGGATCTTAGAACTGAAAATTTCAAACATTTGATGAAACAATGTTTACCATAATCCGGATTGCGGAAGATGCTGGGTTTCATTTCCTGCTTGAGGCAGGTCGATTTTTTTCAGTGTATTTTTTCTAGTATTAAAAAGATGCAAAGATTTCCTAAGTGTGCTTGTGCGACAGAACTGTTCTGCGACAACCATAGCATTCGTTCCATTTCTGCTTACCATCTGGTGGGATGGAGTCGTTTGCTGGACCTAGTTATAAAAAAATGTGGCTTTATGTGTAACCAAGTGGTACCTAAATCTTTGCTCAACCCCTTTCAGGATATGTATGTAATCAGCTGTGCCTTATTTTCATAGCTTATTAGAATAACATCATCATCAGCTCATATAATGTCCCCACCGAGGGGCTCGAGCCTACCCCACATTAGAGGCGATTAGGCCTTAGTCAACCACCCTGGCCAAGTGCGGGTTGGTCGACTTCACACACAACCTAAGAATTTCTTCTTAGGTGTGTGCAGGTTTCCTCACGATGTTTTCCTTCACCGTAAAAGCGTCGATAAAACGTACATATGCATTCAAAATTTGAAAACACATTGGTACGTGGCGGGGATCGAACCAGTGTCTCCCGGGTGGGAGACGACGTTCTTACGCACTACGCCACCGACGCGACGCTTCATTATTAATAGAATAACAGTCAATACTAATTTTAGGAGTCGAAAGCTCTTAGTATCCATGGATTCGTGCGGGTGCCGGGTCCATAACATTGCAGGTCGCAAGTCCCAGCAATGTTTCTGGCTCCCCCAGAAGCATTGCCTGGGAACTGTGACCTCAGGCGTAGGGTTAAGAAAGCCTCCTTGTGATGCACCAGCTCTCCCCATCCACTACCCCGGCCCTCTCTGCCTGCTTAGCCATATTTGATACGATTCCGCGAGAGCCGCCTTAGATACGCGTTCCAGTTAAGAACTAACCTATATAGGGATTTAGCTCGTATACCCCTGGCGCCTTTTTTTTTCCCCTGGGTAAAAATGCATTACGCATGCCCTCTCGTCGGGGGACGGGAGGGGTATGTGGGACTCCCGGGGGTGAACCCCGGGTCTACACACTAAAAAAACCCAGCGGCACTCCCTCTTCGCCATAAATAGTGGAGGATTGGGAAACCGGCAGAACCCTTACTTCCAATCCCATACCCCTGGCGCCTACCTCAACCGCATACAAACCAACTATATAGCCATTTTTTGTTAATTGGTCCAAACAAAAGATAAGATTACAAATTATTCCTGACAAAAACGCAAACCATTTATTATTAACTCGCCGGTGTTAAACCAAACAACATTTATTATTCGCAGACAACTTTTCCAGCATTTCCCATACACAAAACAAAATCTAATTTGTTCCTCTTGTAATGTCTTTAGAGAATTAAGCCCGTTGTATACTCACGTAAATGAACTCTGTTTCGGCTAATGGATTGAATAAGATTAACCAATGTATCATGGTTAATATATCCGAAGAATAATCTAATAGATGCGAGCCAATCTATTAACAAGCTCTGGTGATGTACGAGGCTGGTACGTAATGTAAGCCTCTTAACATCAGATATAATAACGAAGTAGGAAATGTCTAAATAAATTCGTCGTCTATATTATTTATTTAATTTTATTACTATCTCCTTTATTATAAAATATCTAAATATATAACTCAAAGGTGACTGACTGACTGACATAGTGATCTATCAACGCACAGCCCAAACCACTGGATGGATCGGGCTGAAATTTGGCATGCAGGTAGATGTTATGACGTAGGCATCCGCTAAGAAAGGATTTTTGGAAATTCCACCTCTAAGGGGGTAAAATGTCCACGCGGACGAAGTCGCGGGCGGAAGCTAGTTTAAAATATACACAAAAATGCAGTTCCCCATTGGTAGCAAGATCAGGGCTACCGGTGGTTATGGATCCAGTGACAGGAACATTATATTTATGAAATAATTTTTGCGTTTACAAACTCGTAAATATTTTTTACACTAGAAAAAATACACAGAAAAAAATCGACCTGCCTCAGGTGGGAATCGAACCCAGCTTCTTCCGCAATCCGGCCCTAGGCACTGCTTTCGCTGCCGAAATTTGTCATTGCTTGGAGCTTATGTTTTTATGGTAAACATTCTTTCATCAAATCTTTGAAATTTGCACTTCTAAGATCCGCACGAAATATTTTTGCTATTATATTTGTCGCCCAGTTAAGATGAAACTACCTTACATTATGGAAAAAAGATTGCGTTTACAAACGCGTAAATATTTTTAATACTAGAAAAAAATACACCGAAAAAAATCGCCAGGATCTTTGAATCTGTTCTGGGCGAAACCGGTACCTTATTAAAGAGGTTCTCCTGCAGATGAATGACAGAGTCGGAGTCGGGGAAGTACCCAGACACGCCGGTGATATAGACCTCGTCTCCCGGAGCCGGGTGGGAGAGACGGTGACCAGATGTCAGTCTGTCCTCGGCTATAGTTGTTGGTGCCATCTGTGAGCAATTAAAGTAAAAATGTAATTAATCAAGTAAACAAATATTACCTACGAAGAATATAATGACACCCAATGTGTAAGTAATGCGCATGAATGCTTGAAAAATAGTACTGCAGTCTGTTAGTTGCTGTGTTTTCTACGTGACTGACAGGCCTCCTTAGGCCCCCTGCGTGTACGTGAAATGGTCTCGTCTATCTGTCTCACTCTAATATACGCGTTAGTATCCTCTTTTCTAATTCTATGGATTTGATTAGTGAATTTCCTAAATCTATGGATGGCACTATAAAACCCCTGTCGGGAATCGTACGATGGGCAAACTAAAGTTAAGATATAGACAACATTTGTCTCTAGGTTCTCATAGCATAGACGCTCCAATGGGCCTATTCCCTGGACAACAATAATGTAATATCCAATGTTAACTCAATTTACTTATTCCGTATCAAAAGGTAAACGATACATTTAATCAGTGGTATCCAGTAATGAACTGATAATACATTTAAAAATATGCACAATCGGCTAGTTTGACCTTACACCCCACGATACTACAATGGTCGGAAATATATTCCTTAACTTAATACGTTATAAAAGTGCAATTGTTTCTCTACGTAATTAAAATTGTTTTTTTACAAGGTGAATGCTTGCGTCAAGGCCTACGTTACTGTATAAATTTCTGTTAATATATTTTCTAAAACTTTTTTATAAACCCGCATGATTGTATCAATAGATCATCAGAATAACCAACCATTTTTGTTACCGGGGGACTATGCGACCAAATCATTAAAATTAGCCATTTTACCTTCCAAAAGGAAGGCTTATAATTTGAGCAGTCTATGTTTGTTAAACTATTTATCCTATTTTAATAAATAATATGTCGATCGATTCGTTATTATCACAGATATATCAATCTAAAGAGATCGGTTAAATCGCCGAGTTCATATGAAGACCGAGTGTCGCGATCAGCGGCCGTACTACTTATCATGGTTCTAGTTCAGCATGCCGTAATATACACTATTCATTGCGCGCGTCTTAAGGACTGCGAAGCGATGAAAGTTAAGCACAGCCGCAAAGGAGATCGGTCAAATCGCTGAGTTACGTATTCACTTGACTTTATCGGAAGGCGAAGTGGCGGAAATGTACGCCCACAGGGCATACACTTGTCGCAGGTTAAACGCCGGCTTGGCCTATCTCCTTGTATTTTTAAATCTGTGGTTATTAGATACTTATGGTACATTTTAACCGACTGTAACCATAATAATAGAAGGAGGCGATTTAACCTTGTAAACCTCGATTTAACCCGTTTTGAAAATGAAAATGAAAAATGAGTCTTTATGTAAATGGACTTTGCTAAGTACTTTTTCATTCCTTTCCCATTTTTTTCTTTTTTCCGTAGTTGGAGTACAGTTTTTTAAACATTTTGCTTTTTTTCATAAAAAAAAATGCCTGTTTCTCCATTGTTTTGTAGGGAGACGATTAATTATATTTTTATGGTTACATGGAAGCTTGTGGTTAGTGTTGATAAGGCTGAAAATAGAAGCCATCTTTGCCCGGAGCCCAAAACAACTGAGGATATCTTATCATGAACTTTTGGAACACAATTGATGTTAGGCCCTTGAAGCCCTAGAAACCTTGCGAATCGTCTAAAACACTAACCTCTCTATTATGAAACGTGGACTAAAATAAGCTGTGGTTTCAAACTGATGCTTACTCTGTCTTTCATTCGGCAACTAAAAGTAACACCATCAGCTTTAAACCATGACTAACTTTAGTCAAGATTTCATAATAAGGGGTGTTTATTATTATGATTTCGACAATTCGGGGCTTTTTGCGTCACTGCGACCTGTAAAGATCTATTGTGACTAGCCTTCAAGTAAGTTCTATTGAGGCCTTACATGTTGTCCTTTAGCTGGGCACTATCTAAAAATAATAAGATATTCCTAGCTTAAATTGTTTTAACATCGTCTGGGTCAAGAATGTGTCTCTACTAATGTCGGCTTCTTTTGTGAATGAGACATTCACAAGAGCACAGGAGGTGCATTGGTGTTTTACGCTCCTGTTCACAGACTCTGCAAGCATCAGTATCTTTTAGTCTCATATTGTAGAGATATCTGTTCAGCTTGCAGCGGCCAGTCTGAGCCCTAATCAATACGCTCAGGTTGCCCCTGTTGATCTTCAGTAGCTCGTCAGTGCGCTTACGAGAGTATGGTTCAATAGTGCTTTTGAGTGTTCTTTGCCAGTCTGCTTTTGCCTCTTGGAGGAGGTGGGTTTTTAAGTATTGCAAGGCCTGATTCTTTGAGATACAACAGAAAGGTTCCGGGCCAAACTGTAAACCTTGAGCCCCAGCCCTTGCTAGCTCAACGGCCTTTTCGTTACCGATGATTCCAGAATGACCCAGTATCCATTTGAGGGTGATCTTGTTTTGTTCCCCAGGTCATTTAGTTTTTCCACGCAGTCTTTTACTAGCTTTGACTTTAGAACGTTACCCGTTTAGTGCTAGTAGAGCTGCCTGGCTGTCTGAATATAATTACTATATTTTGGTTAACGTAGTTTCGCTGGCGGCATAAGAGGGTAAGGATAGAGTTATCTGACTACAGTCTTCTGTAAGATATTTCCCGAGTCTAGCCCTCCAATTAGGATCGGGTAAACAGCTGTGCCATACCACTTCTTTCTTCGACCCTGCTCTCGATTTATTAGAGGTCGGTGAAGTATGGCTTGCTATCAACAATATCTATTGCTATACATTTTTGGCGTTAGATTTTACTACCCATGCCTGACACCAGAGTACCGACCGCACACCTGGTAGCTTAACTTTCGTGATCGCTACGAAGAAAGCACGAGCTCGTGCCATCGAGCTCTTCCGATATTTTCCACGGTGTGATGCCGTGTTTTAACAGCCGTAAATGATACTAATACCCCAACACTGCTAATGGATGTCGTAAGTGGCATTTTGACCTTACGGAACACCATCATAGGTCACCCCAAATGCAATGCATGCCCAATGATAGTTGCCGGCCGATCGAAAAATTTTTAGCCAAATCTTTCTTAGGAATAAACATAGGTACATACACCAGATAAAATGGAAAGCAGGCCAGACAAAAGACGTCGATATAAGTCTAATTGAGAAAATTTATGAAACCTTTGTACGACAACTTGCAGGTAGGAAGCTATAAGGCCAATCAGTCGACCTTATCATATACGTCAATATTTAAATTACTCTTGATTATAGAATAAATTAATTCTAATTAAAGTTGTTTTTTATTGATAAGCAAGTCTTTGTCCACGTTCGCTATGCGGTCTATAGCGGTTACTAGGTGGTGGTCTCGGTGTAGTTGCGCTCACGTGCGCAGATCCCGAGCCGTCCTGTAATAGCGCACTGCAGGCCATGCCGGGAAGGATGTTTAGTGGGTATGGAGGGAACGCCTTAACCTCGAATCCACATATCCCCTGCGGTTGGCACCACCCCGCAGGGAAGATGCGTAAATGCATTTGACCTACCCGTCAAAAAAAGGCGGTTACTAGGCGATAGGCCTGTATGTAGGGTCGTCTGGGGAACACCTTTCCTATTTCAACCGTGAAACAGTTTACTGTGTTTCGGATTGAAGGGAAAGGTAGCCTGTATAATTACCGGGCATAGAAGGCATTTCATCAAAATCCTCAGGATGACAACGCACCTGCAATACCAAGTGATTTTTTCCTTATTATTGCAAGTGTTTATAGGTGACAGTATACATTAACTACCAGCTGGGCCGTCAGCTTGTTTTTTATTTAGTAGTATAAAAAATGCAGCGTTGTATAGTGACTTTACTACCGCTTTGAAGGCACCCATGTTATAATGTTCAGGAAAGCTGTTCACATTATGAAAGAGTGCAAATCGCTTTAAACCGAGATGATTGGAATATCAACAACACAGGGCTCATCGCAACTCTCAGCATATTAATAATTATTTAAGTAAAATAATTATTTCGTCCCGAAATGATGGTAGGGCTTTTGACGATTTAAAAGTACTTAGCAAAGTCCATTTAAGTGAAGAGCTTTTTCATTTCATTAACCAGCTTTAGCTTTAGTATACATTTAAGTTAATTATGTATGACGTCAACAAGTACTTGTAAAAGTCTAATTAAAAAAACTCTACACAAATGTATAGGTAGATAGTAACATACATAGTTTGCAACGGCGAACTATGTCTGAGATCTCTTCCAGCCAACCCAGAATTAGAATGAGAAACATATATGAATATATTTTTACGAGTAGGTATCATTTTCACGATTTTTTTATTCACTTTTCTTATACCGTTAAAAATATTGAGACACATTGGTCAACGAAGAGTTAAAAACTTAAATTTTGGACTATTCTTTATATATAAGTACAAACTTTTCCCACGCTTTCGCTCGCATTAATGTGTATTTAAATATTTAATGAATAGACTAAAAAACGAATGATTTTGAATTCTTTTTTGTATTGCAACATCTATAGTTCGTTTTCAAAAAATAATCCCTGCTATCAAAGGTTTACTTAATATTGTAAAATAATAATTTAGTTTGTTACCTACGTTTTCATTCTCTTTTTTTCTACTTAATATTTTCTCTATAACATTATGACCACTGAATTAAACGTTGAAATAAAAAGCTTTTATCACACAGAAAGCCTCGTGAGCTTAAAACACTCTCTATCTTATATCTTAGCACACTTTTGTTAACAATCTGACAAAGTTAAAAAACCATATCCTGGGACTCACCTTGATTTTGTACGACAAAACTTTTAAAGTACCCGGGAAGCTACACTGGTCACAAGCCGGCACCCACACGCCGTCTGTGCTTTACACGACGCTCAACAATCCTTATAAAATGGGCAATTAAAAAATGTATCTACAGGCTGCTGTATTTTGTGTAAAATTTTCTTTAAAAAAAGTTAGCTCGTTTTTTATGAAAGCTGTTTTTTGAGATTGGTGTCAACATGACGGGCTCGTATAAAACAAATTATATTTTTGCCGCATAGAAACCTTGTTTTCACCATTTTTTTAATGCGATATATTTTATATCACACGCTTACACCAATTATTAAGCCCAAATTAAGAATTAAAAACTTGTGTTATTGATACTAGATGACGAAGAAATATATCTACATATTAAAATTAAAATAAATACGCTTGCGTTAGGTAGTAGGTAGGCTGCGCTTAATATTTTATATATTGGAGAGTTCAATAACACAGCCACACCACATCGCAACGACTACGTTTTGTCGTTGCGATGTGGTGTGGCTGTGTCCAGCAGTGCCCAGCAGTGGTGTCGTATGAATACCGTCGCTACACCATTTTGCAGTCGCCTTGTGGTACTAGGTGGTAGACCCATATATGTAGGGTCGTCTGGGTAGGTACACATAGAAATTACTACTATTTCTGTGTCTGGGTAGACCATCGCCTTTATTATTTCTACCGTGGAGCAGTTGTTTCAGATTGAAGGGATAGGTAGCCAGTGTAATTACTAGGCATTGAAGGCATATCATCTTAGTCCCCAGGATGGCAACGCACTTGCAGTATTAAGTGATTTACGCTTAATGTACGTGTCTATAGGCGACGGTAACCACTTAACACCAGGTGGGCCGCAAGCTTGTTTGCCATCTCGTAGTATAAAAAAACGACAAAATGTTGAAGTGGACGGTGTCACTGGTGGTTGCGTTTGACGGCAAAATGTGGTCCGTGTGAATTGAACTATTAATTTCCATACAAATTAGCTGCTGCCGACCTGTTGTCGGTGTAGTGAAGTTTGTGGATGTGGTACAGACAACAGCACATGAAGCTACCCAATACCGTAATTTTTTTTAATACATTTTCATTACCTTATTTTAAATTTCCTGATACCGTCGTCTGTATATGTAAATACTCTTTTGAGGTAGCTTGCGCTATTTTTCTAGCCTGGATATTTTTAGATGTTCCTTATTTCCTCTTTTACCGTAAGACTTTCTTTAACAAACGTAAAATGTCAAAGGGCAGGAATGCCCGTGTAATATGAAGAAAATTTCCGCGTTCCATATATCTTCTGAAGGGTCTCGTATCATTTATGTATATGTTTTATGTAATAAGTGACAAGATTACGACTTGCAGATTTAGCATGTGAAAATATTAGTAAATCGACTTCGATATAAACTTCATGCATCACATTAAATATTTTCTAGTCACAATCATATCCTCAATCACAATCACAATATCCTATTCCTCAGACATTTCTACGTAAATTATAAAATCACGCTCATAAAGGGGTTGAGCAGAGTCACGTCTGGCAAGAACATTAAAGTCACGTCTGGCAGTATGAGGCATGCAGTAAGTACCTCAAAATAGTGACAAATTACCAGCCTGTCGCATAGAGTAATCAAACTCAAAAGTAAGAAACCTTCAGTGAACTAACAAATAAAATACAACAACCATGACAGATGTTACAGTCTTAATCATCTCAGCAGTCGGGCTTTCTCGTATTTATTTTACACTTTTATCAAGCTCTAATCCCATTCAAACCTACCTTAAGAAAAAATACAATCACATAACAACACCCTGTATATATATTTTAAGTTTAGTTGCAGTCAAACTAAAATAGTTTACTTTCAAATTAGATCAAATCAACGGGCGAATTTTCGCAGTGCATCCCGCGCTCTGAGTTTACAAGGACATGGCAATTTTCGATAGCCAGTCTCTCTGTGGTTGAGGGTACCAGGTGAAGCTTGATTCCATCATCGGCATTATCGTCACTTACTATCTGGTGAGATGAAGGCTAATAAAGAAACGCCGTAGAGTACTTGGTACTTGGAAGTACTCTCTTTAACTTTAACAGGGAAGCCTCTCTGTCTTCATCTTTATGGACATACCCCCCCCCCCCCCCGGACCCCCTAAGGATCTCCAACTTGATCGGTCCAGCGCTGCCCGCATCCCCTTACCTGGTGGTTAATGGCCAAAGGTGGGAGCGAACTTCATCTGGGTTCCTCAACCACTCAGGGATTGATTAGAGGAGTCGAAAATTCTTAGCATTCCAAGGATGCACCTGATGTCAGGTCCATCGTGTTGCAGAGTGGAGCCAAGGACAGTGCCTGGGAGTTCCAAATCAAGTGTAGGTTTAAGGGCTTTATGATGCATCAAACCTCACCTCCACTACCCCGGCTACTCTTTCTACCCCGCTGGTGAGATTTAGCGAAAGCCACTTCAGATACGCGTTCAAGAACAGAACTTATGGAAGTTCTAGAGAAGCCGAAGACATTTCATAATGTATAGAGGATTTGGGTATTTTCAGTCAAAAGAAAATATTATTCATTAAGATAAAAATCCCCATCAATCCTAACAGAATGATTAAGAAAAGAGAAAGAAGTACAATACTTTTGAAAAATATCCTTTTGTGTATGAGAAGCGTAAATTAGCTTAAATTAAATTAATTAATTACCCTCCCTTTTCTATGGGCTCTTGTTTTCACGTTGTTTCACAACAACAAAATATTAAACGAGACATTTTTTACGGCATCTAAGTAATATCAGCAATATTTTTTAACTTTAATTTAATATTTTGAAAATTTTAAATGTAATTAGTGTAACATTAGGTAAATTTAATTATAAAAATTGTAGTGCCCTCACAGGGTTCATGTCGGCTATATAATTTATTGAACGTCGTTAAAAATCGCATGAAACAATAAAGATATTGAGTATTGAGACATTTTACAATACACTACTAGGTGGCTTTTCTAGGTGGTAGACCCATATGTAGGGTCGTCTGGGTAGGTACCACCGCCTTTCTTATTTCTGCCGTGAAACAGTTCGCTGTGTTTCGATTGAAGGGAAAGGTAGCCAGTGTAATTACTGGGCATGGAAGGCAAATCATCTTAGTCCCAGGATGGCAACGCCTTGCAGTGTTAAGTGATTTACCCCTAATATTACAAGTGTTTATAAGCAACGGTAACCACCTGAACATGAGGTGGGCCGCAAGCTTATTTGCCATCTCGTTATGTCAAAAAAATACAATGTTCAATATTGTATTACGTAACCCGTTTCAGAAGTCTGGCTAAGGTATTAGTCGCTGATTGAAATATATAACAAATCTTTGAATATCTTTGAAAAATGCAGTAAATTAGATTTTATAGCATTTTGAAAAGAAAAAGCTATATTCTTTTAATTATTTTATATCTATTCATTTCAAAATAATGTCAACAATCTGCCATGCTCACATAAAAAAAATCATTAAGGAAAGTACTACAAAAAATGTGTTTGGGTTTTCCTCATAATGCCCAAAAGTCCCAGGCTCTTCTACAAAAAACTGATTTCCTAAAGCGAATGCGACAAGTATCGCAAATGAAGCACATTGTTTGTAAATTAATTGTTTTCAGTAGAGTTTCATGGAGTCCCGTGACCTCTTGCCACCTACTGTTACCGCACACAATATGCCCGTCTCCGATTCACATTCTGAATGTCAATTTCGGCCGATTATTACTCCAATAAATATTTTTAATCAAAAAAACCAAGGCGGTTTTTTTGATTAAAAATATTTTTTGGAAACAAAACGGAAAAATATTTTTTTTATAAGTATTTAAAAAATCTAAATGTTTTGTTTGAGGTTGGTTCTAAAGACTACGTTTAATCCAAATATTGAGGCTGGCATCGACCTTAAAAAAACATTTAGATTTTTTCAAGCAGATATTTTTTATTTCTCCGTTTTTAGTCTTTTAATCTTATTTTCTTTTAAGTGTTGTAAGTATAGAAATTTTCAGGAAACATGTCGTGATCTTTTAGACAAACAAGTAATAAATCGTTGATGTCAATTAAATGCGCATTATTAAGGATAACACAAGAAGCTTATATTTTTAACAAAAAACTACTCGTCAAATGTCGTTCAAATTTAAATGGGGTCACATGACAAGCACCAGCTTCCGAATATAAAAAAATTGTGTGCGTGTAACCTTTACGCGCGATTGAAGTAAAACTTCTTTGACGTAGATCACTGAAATGATTAAATTTTAACTGGAAAAAAAAATGTCGCAATCGTCGGAAATTTATAAATATCTGATTTATTACAAAAGTAATAAACAAACAAATACACTTGGAGATTTTTAAAAAACACAAGTGCAATTTAAAAGAACTTTTTTAAGACTGTTGAATTTTTATATACTTTGCTATTCACAATGGATCTGTTCAATAATATTGGAAATAAATAATCCTAATTGATTATGATCTTTGCCACTAGCTGGCGTATAAGTCGAGAAGCACGGAGTATATGACAGATACTTACGACCAATCGAAATTACTATTTTTAAATAGCGGAAACTACACAGACTATAGAATACTGAGCGTTACTTCCGTTGGAAAAATCTGAGTTACCCCCTAGTCGCGCCTAAAGAAGTTTTACTTCAAAAGAGTCATCAAAATCGGTACGCCCAATAAAAAGTTATGAGGTAACGCCTTAAATAGAAAAAACAAAGTCGAATTGAGAACTCCTCCTTTTTGTGAAGCCTTTTAAAAATTAGGTACATTTTTTGTCATCATCAACAGCTAATATATAATGTCCCCACGGAGTGGCTCGAGCCTATCCCACATTAGGGGCGATAAGGCCTTGCCTATAAGGCCGGCGCCGGCCAGTGGCCCACAGGGGCTGGCGTTAGGCGTCTAGGCACTCCTTGGGCACCAATATTGGTGCACAAGGAGTGCCTAAACGGGCAGCGTTGAGACGATCTCGGTGTAGTTGCGCTCACATGCGCAGATCCCGAGCCGTCCCGCAATAGCGCACTGGAGGTCAGGCCGGGGAGGATGTTTAGTGGGTATGGAGGGAACGCCTTTACCTCGAGTCCCACATATCCCCTGCGGTTGGCACCACTCCGCAGGGACGATGCGTAAATGCATTTGACCTCCCCCTCAAAGAAAGGGCGATTAGGCCTTAGTCAACCATGCCGGCCAAGTGCGGATTATTCACACACAACCGATTGTACGGTAGGTTGAGTTAAAAATGGAGTCTCTCAACACGTGTCTTTACAAGAACTTGGGAGAAGCTCCCATAGTTTGTTTAAGAATGCTATCTTTTGACAGCAGCTTGACTGACGCCAATGTGGTATAAAATATGTAAGTACCTTAAATTATATACCTGGTAAGTACTTATATTAATCTATGGTACAAAAAACGTCGGTGGTCTAGTGCGTAAGAGCGTTGTCTTTTACAATTTTGAATTCATATGTACGGAATAATTTTATTTTTGCGTTAACAAACGCGTAAATATAATACTAGAAAAATGCACTGAAAAAAATCGACTTGCCTCAGGCGGGACCTGAGGCAAGTCGATTTTTTTCAGTGCATTTTTCTAGTTTCATATGTACGTTTAATCGACGCTTTTGCGGTGAAGGAAAACATCGTGAGGAAACCTGCACACACCTATGAAGAAATTCTTAGGTTGTGTGTGAAGTCGACCAACCCGCACTTGGCCAGCGTGATTGACTAAGGCCTAATCGCCCCTAATGTGGCGTAGGCTCGAGCTCCTCGGTGGGGACATTATATGAGCTGTTGATGATGATATCTGTCGCAGGCGGATCGTATAACACGCTGTATTAGGGGTCACGTGAGGCTTTGAAAGTGAGGGGGGGGGGGGGGGGGGGTTGCAAAAATCACGAAACATCACAAGGGGGGGCGTAGTAGAATATCACGTGTATTTATTTATTTGTCAAACGCGCGATTTTTAAAACCGAAAAGCGTCTTGTTAAATCCGTGGTCCGAGGACAAATATATTCATGTTATAGTCATATAGGTATGTTACGCATATGTTTCTCGCATGATTACACCATTCCTTTAACATTCTTTAAACAACCTTAATTTTCTAAGAATAAAATTTGATATAAATACTTTTTTACCTGTATTTACAGATAATATTCAAAAACTTTAAGATGGTAATTGTAAGGGGCCGTCCAAAAACATCACATGATTAATGGACGGCCCCTTACAAAACGGCGCGGCGGATTGTAGTCTGTGAGAGTGATGAGTTTATTTGATCTATTCATTAGGTGTACGTCATATTACGAGAATAACAAGCACTTTGGCTATGAGAATTTGGGTAGCAAGGAAATTGTCACTATTCCATTAATTATAATTGCCATTCTAATGCATAGTTCAGTGACATCCTGCCATTGACATGACGATGAACTCTACAATAATGGAATTGCAAATAGGTTTTAGCTACTTTCAAAGTATATCAGTAGATCATTACCTAATCTTAGCCTTTAGGGGTAACATGTAATTTTCAAGATATCACGTGTTACTTATTGTAAAAGCGTAATAATTGTTTTGAAAAAATATGCTTGTGAAAACAAATTGCCTAGTATAAAAATTCAAAAGAGATTTTTTTTTACATTTTAGTGTATTAAAAACATCTTAAAAATAGGTCTTATAAAAATAAAAAACCAGACAAGTGCGAGTCGAACTCGCCCACCTAGGGTTCCGTACAAATTTGTATTTTTTTGCGTCATAAACGGCCGTATCTTTTTTTGCGTTAACTTAGAAGTTTGATTTTCTCACAGCTTCAAGGGACTGTAGACTTGAGTATATGGTTTTAATTTGAACACGATATTTTCTCGCGTTTCTGAGACAGAGGCAAACCTCGATGATTGATTAGGAACTTTACATAAAGACTATATTTTTTATGATTTAATTAAAAATGTATAGTTTTCAGAGTTTTTTCTGTACCTGTGATATAGGACAATATTGCTTGCCAAATTTCATAGTTTTAGGTCAACGGGAACCCTATGAATTTTGATTTCCTTGAGAGTCAGAAAAGAGGTTAGGCAGAGCTTTAGACAGAAACACCACAATACATAATGCAAGCCTAAATCGCGCTTACGAAGTTTCCGCGGTATATAAGTAAGTTTCAACAATGCACAGTCGTGTCTGCTCAGATTTATGCCCTTCTGGCAACCCAGGTTTGTAGCGTGGCTTTACGTCACTGCGTGAATAGTCCCCTCACACACATGCGTTCGGCCCCGCTATGGTTACCGTTCGCACTTCCGCGCGTATGCCCTAGTCTATACATATATGTCTAGGGCAGCGTGTGCACCTCCCTCTCTCCTGAGGGGACTGCTTCAGATAGCCTTATAGCCACTTTGGCAAAACTCAATAGGGATGGTTAAGTTGGTACGAGTCCGACATAAACCTGATGCCGGGACCAGGATATCCATATATGGATAGGATTCACCTCCTTCCCTCGTATGTTCGGAAGGTTCTTCTGACTTTTCCTCGCTGCTTTGTCTTCCACTCCTCTGTGGGGGAGGGAAGAGGCGGTGGGGGGAGTAAGGGGAGAAAAAATTGAACAAATTCAACGCCGAAATGGCGTGATATAGCGCGTCTTGTGGCGCGTCCGATGAGGGCCGTTGAATTTGTTCAATTAATGACCTTATGGCCGTGTGTTTGGTACGGTATTTGAATGAAATAGAATGATGGACCATGTCCTTCCAGACGCCAGATCAGTGGGCTTAGCGCCTTAATTATCTCAGCAGACCGGGCATAAAAAAGTATAAAATAACATTATTTTCATTTCATTTCACACTTTTCCTAAATATCCCGGATTTATATAAACTGCCTGAGAATTCTATGCCATTCTTGGATATCACAAATTTCCTATAACTTACTTAAATATAGATACATATAACATATATGTCTCACTTCAATAATACTGTTGATTTTTATTTATTAATTTGCAAAAATTAATCTATTAAATATTAGTTTGTGGTATAATATTCTTTATGGTCATGTCTGTGGCTTTATGTCTACGATGACTTTGTCTGTGGTTGAAGCGCCATTTTTTTCTTGAGTAATTTTTCACTAGTTTGAGTTTCACTTTCTGTTGAGCAGCGCTAGGCAACGGACGTATACCTTCTTAGTGACGAGAAGAATATAGTACACAATAATTTCTTCAGTATAATCGTTGTTTCAATTACCCGTAATCTCCTATAGGTTATGGGCCCAGACTACGTAACGATTAGTGCATTAAAAGTACGGTAACAGTGAATTTAAAATTGTCGTGAATAAAAATCGAAATGAAGTCGCGTAATAAGAAATATTCAAGAGTTTAACAGTGAACGTTATATAAGTAATGTGAAAGTTTCGTAAGAAATCACTTTGAGACTAATTACTAAGTGATAGTGTAGTTATAAACTACCGCATCAAGAGAATAAAACAAATAGCTAAAAAGTGCGACTGTGAAATAGATTAGTGGTGCATTTTTTAAATTCACAATTGAAAATCGATCCTACCCACATGATACGAATAAGGTGTAACAACTGCCTTAGAAACTAATAGAGAGGAACAATTGAATTTCTGCATAGTGAAAACTACCGAGTGACGATCACAAAGTTCAAAAATATTGCATATTACTACAAAGAAAACTACACATTGAACGTTTTTACGACAAGCAACAAGCGGAGAAGAATTTTATTTCAGGAAATACGGTGAATAATAATTTCAAAGTTGTATTGTATTTGATCATTGTGGTCGCCGCAATCGTGTCAAGAAAAATCACCATTAACTTTAATAAATATATAACGAAGCTGGCAGCGGCAGTAGTGGTTACAAATCTACTGCGAATACAATGGAAACCTAAACCAATATTAAGGACAGTATCGTTTAATCTGTTTATAGTGTGAATGATATTACTTGATTCTAATACTAATTAAATATATTTTGTTCTAGATTCAAGAGCGAGTTTAAAAACTAATTTTTTACAAATCCTACAACAATATGCAGATTCCGTTAGTAATTGGCGAAGCTGAAATTTTGCAGCAGCTTACTGCTAATTTGGGAAGCCATATAACTTGCAGTTAGTCTCCAAGATACAGTGAGCTGGATACAAGGTTGTTTTTGGACGACAGGGAGCCGAAATTAACAAGGACAGTAAGATCATTATGCAAGGTAACCTTTTAACAAATCAATTGCTATTGACTTTGTAGCTTTTGTGAATCGTAGTGATTCTGTTTCTCATACGTGCAGTAGTGATAACAATAGTTATTAATTATGGCAACAGCATTCAAGTCATTATGAGTAAAAAAAAAATTGGAAATAAAATAAAATAATTAATCGACGATGTAGATCAAATTAATAGAGTAGCACCTAACATTAAGTTATGTGAAGCATGTATAAATAGGAAACAGAGTCGACTGCCATTTAATCAATCTAAACAAGTATAAAAGTTACATTAAAATTCCTTGTCAGTGTTTGACCGCGATGAACTTCGAAATTACTCAACCGATTTTGATGACATCTTGCAAATGTGTTTTGCTTAGTCCAACTTAGGTTATAAAACAGTTTTTTTATGATTAGTAGACCTCAATTTTTTACTGCAAATTAAACGTTTATTTGAGAACGGTAATGTGGAATTACCACAGCAACGCGTGGGTAAGTTAGCTAGTATATTATTCATTCTGATATTTCCGGCCGTATAACTCCTTCAACCATTGACAGGAAAAATAACATCGTTCTTTTTGTTGATGAGTATACTCATTACTGTGTAACATACTTGCTACCATGTAAATCAGCAGTTTCTATGTTCAAAGGCAAAAAGTGAGGCCAAATTCAATTCTAAAGTACTTAGTTAATCTTCATTCTGATATGGCGGGAATATTTATGTTTTGTGTACGTTTAGCTGCTCGTCACAGAGTTAATCTTAACTCATTTTTGGTAAGCATACCGACGCCTGCAGTTCCTAAAGAAAGACTTCTGACCGAAAGTTGTTGTATTTCAGCGCTTTACAGGATGGCTACTGAACATTGCGCCGTACGTTATGCGACGCGAAAGATTCCCAGTGGCTAATTATTTACTTATGTTTTATTTTCAGTATGTTAGACATTAAGGTCTATATTTATATGGGCCTATGTATTTTGTTCATGCTGATTTACTGAAATAAAAAGTAACTGTGTTGAGAAAGGTACCTATAACATATCTTTTGACAGTTTCTCAAACTTTACAATTAAATAGTGTTACTGAGCAGGTGGTTACTGCCCGTCACATAAAAAAAAAAAAAAAAAAACTTAAAAAAACTCGTTTATTGTTAAATGGTGGTCAATTAACTAAAATGTTTTGGAGTCATGCAGTTTTGCCTGTGGTTTATTTAATAAAAACAACATCATACATACCATTCGAAAAAAAAAAAAAAAAAATAAAGTTTCTTTTGGCTCCACCGCTTTTGTTCTTAATAAAACGAGTAAATCAAAACTTGACAGTAAATCATGGAAGGGTAATAGGGCATGAACCAAACGGTTGTAAAGTTTAGGAACCTGGTAACAAAAGGTACATGTATATTGTATTAATCACAGATGTTTTTGTAGAAGATACTATTTTTTTTGCAATCCAGGCCTTTTCTGAAGCCTGAAGAGAATATATTAAATTCTCGTGACAAAACTGATATGAATGTTAATTCGAAATCAGTGTCAAATAAGTCTCGGAAATCTGACGGCTTAAAATCATGAGGAAACTAAAATTTTATATTAAATCATGGAAGAGTAAACCCTAACGGTTATTAAGTTTGGGGATCTGAAAACTAAAGTCAGAGATGTAATTGTAGACAAGGCTATTTTCCAATACAGGTCTGCGCAGAAGCCTGAAGAGAATACACTAAATTCTCGTGACAAAACTGATATTAATTTAAAATCGAAATCAGTGTCAAATAAGTCTCAAAACTCGGACGTATTAAAATCAGATAATTGAAAATCTGATATTATCTATACATGTTAGCCCTAGTAAAATTAGAAAAGTAAAACATGATACTGTAAAATGTTAATCTGGCTGTTCGTCATCAGATGCTTAGAGATGAGTTGCATTCTTTATCTGTAAATTGATTTCAAGACTTATTGTTTTGGCAAAGGTATTAGGTATGTATGACTATGCCATACAAACCACAATAAAACAGTGTATCAGAGAGCATAAATCGTACACTTACAGAAATGACTCGATCATTGGCATAGTTTAATACTAAATTATAATTATTATTTTTAATAATAAGTAAATGTATTTTCTTTTGAGAAATTAAACATTTTTAGACCTGAGCATTGGTACAAGTGCGAAACAAAGCAAATCTTTTTGGGGTATATCTGTCGTTGTAACAGATACGTAGTTAATTAATTAACATACCTCCCCCAATTAAAGCTGTGATAGATAAAACACTATATGAAATGTGGCATACAACCTAAAAATAAGTATTGATAATGTTTCGTTTTACTGCAAAAGTTAAACGTTATTGTGACAAAAAAATATCTTATTTCAAAAGAGTAGATATTAATTTTGTGCAATCAAGACCAATGTGCGCAGTAGTACCTAATATCAAAGTGATACTTGCTAAAATGAGTAAACTCTACCTTGAATCGGTAAAACTTAGAATTATTCTATCAAAGATCATTCATCTTTTATACAAAATGATCCAAGTAATATTTATGAGGCACAGTGAGAAAAATCTCAATCTACCCCCTATTTCTATTTGCAATCGTGTTTCAAAATGAGATTTTACAGGAGTAACCACACCTGGAATCCTGTCTAAACGCCAAATAAGTATGATGCCATTAGTTGTAATTTGTATTGTAGTTGAAAATACATATTTATAATGCTGCACTACAAACGGACTATATAATGTGCATAGCAGTGTAATTTACTGAGACTATATATATAGCGTTTTATGAAGCAGTCAGAGATGCGTTATGGCCAAAAATCACTTGTAGTCAGTGTGAATATAAATATTGATAAATGTTTTGTTATTTTTGACGATAATAACGGTTGCACAAGTGTTGCAAACTAAACATATACCTACCTAGATGTCAATTATCACATTTCTATTTAACAGATTTATAAAAATGTGATAACATTAAATTACATTTCAACAGGTCAGCAGCAGATGCGTTGACAACACCGCTTCTTGCAGTGATGTTTAATACATTCATAGAAAAAAAAAATGGGCTTAAGAGAAGTTCATGATGTATTTGAATAATAATATTAATATGTAATGATCTTATTATAAAATGCATATGATTTCATAGATATATATAAGTGAGTGAATGGTCTGGTTAGGTTTTTCTGGGTTTCCCTAATCCTAGCAACAAATGTTGGACCATAATAATGTATCCCAGTGAGCACATAGAAGGTGTACGATCTGTTTAGGATTTGATTGTTAACTTATGATTAAGTTTGTATAAATGACCAGTCGATTAATTTTTGAGGGGGCGTGTTGATTTTTATTTATTAATTTGCAAAAATTAATCTATTAAATATTAGTTTGTGGTATAATATTCTTTATGGTCATGTCTGTGGCTTTATGTCTACGATGACTTTGTCTGTGGTTGAAGCGCCATCTTTTCTTGAGTAATTTTTCACTAGTTTGAGTTTCACTTTCTGTTGAGCAGCGCTAGGCAACGGACGTATACCTTCTTAGTGACGAGAAGAATATAGTACACAATAATTTCTTCAGTATAATCGTTGTTTCAATTACCCGTAATCTCCTATAAATACATCAAAGAAATATTACTAAACTTATCTTACAGGAAGTTTAGCTATCACGCCATTTCATCTTCGCATAAATTCTACCTCGCATACTCTTCAAATTCATCTTAGTGCCATTTCAATAGCTGTCAATTTCGCGTGTCAATGTTATAAGTGCTATGATGTTTATTGTACAATTCAATAAGCACGAACTCTTTTGATAAGAACATCGTTACTCGATTATTGTGTTGTGGTTGTTGCTACCAAAGAGTATATAATACACTACGTTTAAGAGTCGGGACTTCATACAAGCTTTTTGACTGCAGTTTAGGCTCAGATCTAGTACCAACAGAGACAGACAAAAAAAGTAATGCCAACATGACAAAATCAAACTAAGGATGTGGTGTACGCTACAGAATATGTCGATATCGATAAAAAAGAATGGGTACCCTGCCCTGCACTGCAGACAGGTTTTTAATAATACAAAAGGAAAATAAAAACCTCTGTTAGTTTAGGAAATATTGAGTTTTATTCAATTACATGTAATTATTTTCATACAATGGAATAATTTTATTTTTGCGTTTACAAACGCGTAAATATTAATACTAGAAAAATGCACTGAAAAATCCCTCCTGTCCCGCCTGAGGCAATTCGATTTTTCAGTGCATTTTTCTAGTTTCATACAATTTATGTCACTACAAAAAATAATAAAGTTAGGATTACAATGTGGGAATTAAATTGTTTGTAGGATGCACTAGAAAACCTTTTCGGCATAATGAGACAACATTTATATAGTACCATATGCCAAAATATTTTATGGTTTAAATTTTTATGCAAATGGATAGTGAACCCTATTCTGCAACAGTTTTAGATAGTAAGCAGGCATTTATCTGAAATAATAAATAAACAGAGATTAGTAAATAGTATCGTTTGAGTTTACGGTGATCATCAATTCAAATTATAGTTCACCACTTACCAACGCGGACTATGGGTAACGCGTGCCTTGGTCTGGTGACCAATCAAAGTCACATCTGGTCCTGAAATAAATCACTCATTAGCTTCAGGAATTGAGCTATCATACCATGTCAGAAAAATAGGTTATGTAACTTACCAAGGGTGGAGTAGGAGCCGTGCTTATACGGTTGCAAGTAATGATCATACCCGACGGGCACCGTGTTCAAGGCGGCAGTCACGTTGAGATCTGAAAATATGGAAGTGGGGTTAAACCCAGAAAAACTTTTAATGATGATAATGAGAGATGTTAATCTTTTGGCAATGTTTATCTTCTGTGCAATACATAGGCCAGCCCTCTGATCACGGGAAACCTCAATTAATTAACCTCAAAAAATTTCTTTGTATTTAATTTCCATTATTTTATACGATTAGATAAGGATTGAAAATATTTTATATGTATTAAACAAATGCAATAGTAATGAAACATCTCAAATACATTTTATACTCAAATGTACGAATATAGTTTTATCGATAATTTGGTACGTAGTAAGGACATCACTACGAAGCATATGGTTTTTGGTAATGATTTTAAGACAAAGTATTAAAGTGACCTGAAATTCTTTCTAATTACTTAGCGTCAATAAAATAACATGGAAAACTACTTACCGCTTCTCATCTAGTGGGGATTGAGCCATGAAAACCCGCTTTTGGTTAAATTTCCTAACAGATTTTAGTCCACATATTTCACATCTTGTGTAATACATTTTGCTGTTATGCACTTATATAAATGATAAAAACCAGTATACACTTAATGATAATAGTCACCGAAAACAATAAATACGCACACAGATGGAAAAATAAACTAAAACGACGCTTTTTTTAAATTTTCAAGAACCGCCCGCCGCCATATTGACATTAGTGACACTCCAGCAGCGCGAGACAAGGAAGGGTAGATATGAAGTAAGAGACAAAACACCAGTCGCCATTAAAAATTGCCTAAACTCCATACATTTTTTCTGCAGTATTGAGTTTCGGCAGGCTGGTTGCTACACAGAATCATATACAAAGAATCACGCTCATAATATCAAAAGGGGTTGAGCTTTGGGCAACATTAAGGCCACATCTGGCAGTATGGGTCAATCAGTGCCCCTGTCGCCTACCTACATAAAATGGGCATCAAAAACAAAAAGTAACTCTCAAAATTATCTCAGCAGTCGTATGGAATAGTAACGCTGCCTACAAGTAGTAGTCCGGGATCGAATCCTGGTAAAGGGAAATATATTTGTGTGATAAACACGAATGGTTTACGAGAAGAGTCATAGTGACTTGGACCAAATCTGGCCACATATAGGAATACTACTAATGTATTAATAAAAATTTGGAAAGGGCACAGGATTTAGTAACTCCACCTTGTAGAAGAGCACAGTCAAATAACGCTATATTTTTGTAATGTTGTGTGTCAAAAAGTGCTAAACCGATTTTGATGAAATTTGGTAAAAAATATAGATTAGATGTCAGGAAACCACATAGGCTACCTTTCATGCCCTAGACGAAAAATTGTATGTTGGTAACGAATAAACTCGTAACTAAAAGAAAAGACCTATTTCAATGAAATTTGGTACAAATTTAGAAATTGTGCGAAAATATAAAACACTTTTTGTTAAAACCCGGAATAAAAAGTATAATTGCGTGTAATCTATCATACTTGTCCTCATACAACAACACATATGGTAAAAGATGTTCATTATATTTGCTACCTACATTGTTAAACGAGCTGCAAACGGGCTTAGTTAATAAAATCCTGGTTGATCAGGGAAAATGTAAAAGGTCACTGAATTATTATTTATTTATCAGTGTGTCTGTGAGTGACGGCGGCAATACATAAACCTTCTATGGTTTCTTTTGCTGCAAATTAAGTGTAGGTGTTTTGTTTTTGATATCCATGTAAACATGAATACATGAATAAAATATAAAAACATCGGGAGTAGTCTCCCCTTGACTTTCTCGTATACCGGAAATGACTCAAAAGTTGATAGAAACCTTATATTTTGATGTCATACATGCATGTTAAATTTAAGTAATAAATTAAAGTATACTCGAGCTATCGTGTTAAGTTATCGTACAAAATGTGTAAATCCGTCAGAATCTTGAGGTCGAATTTTTTGACGATTACAAGACTTCCTCTATACTACGTATACGAGAAAGTAAAAATTTTACATGGGCTAAACACGTAATTAATATTCTCGCGAAGCCATTAATTAAGAATAAAATAGATAGAGCTCTCTATAGAATAGCAAGCAAGACAGTTTCCTTGTGTTCTCCCAAGTACCTACCTAAAACCGCTAACCCTGATAACTAATTGCTTGTTCACACTCCGTCTTAGAACAGAAAAAGAAAATATTTGTAGTTTTTTTCTTTCAATTAAAAGCTCAAGAAGATAAGAAGTTCTCATTATTACACCACACAGGTATATTTCCTTCTCATTAGCTTGAAGTCATTACGTCACAAAGGGTATCAAACATTATACTTCCAAATACTAAAAACGGCATAATGTTTGCGTTGAACTTGGTTGGGCAATGGATAAAATCGGTTTAATATACATAAACACTGAATAGTGTTCACAATGGAACAATGTGAAAGAATACGTAGTTGCTGTTTTGATGTAACGTGTGTTAATAAGATAGTTGACTAGTTGATTTCACAATGCACGACGCAATGCGACGCGAAACTGATTTCTGATTTTACGCAGTGAAATGCAGAGATTATTATCATCATAAAATGGATGGAATTCATCAACAACAGCTCATATAATGTCCCCACCGAGGGGCTCGAGCCTACCCTACATTAGGGGCGATTAGGCCTTAGTCAACCACGCTGGCCACGTGCAGGTTGGTCAACTTCACACACAGCCTAAGAATTTCTTCATAGGTGTGAGCAGGTTTCCTCACGATGTTTTCCTTTACCGTAAAAGCGTCGATTAAACGTACATATGAATTCAAAATTGTAAAACTCATTGGTACGTGGCGGGATTCGAATCGTAGCCTCGCGGGTGGGAGACAACGCTCTTAGATGATGGGATTATCCTAACTAATATTATAAATGCGAAAGTGAGTTTGTTTGTTTGAAAGCGTATTTCACACCTAAAACACTGAACCGATTTTGATGAAATTTGGTATGGAGATATTTTGAAGCCCTGGGAAGGACATAGAATACTTTTTGACGCGATAACCGACCGATATTATCGCGAGCGAAACCGAAGATTATACCGATAGCAATTAAATAAAATTAGGAGCAATTGCTTTGCTTGCCCTGCTCCCAAATTTATTTGGGGTCGGTGTTAAATGTGAACATATTATGACCTACTATAGTCATGATTTGGCTGGAAATGCAAATGGGCATGGAAAATTTGTACTCTCTCGGGAATCGTACTCTGCACTGCTGGATCTAAAATTTTTGGTATTAACTATTTTAAAGTTTCGTATTTTTCAATTTCTTAAAAAAAAAATCTTGGTATTCTTAAAAACTGTAACGCTGTAAAAGCCATCTACTCGGCCTACAGAACTTGTAAAAAAAGAAGAAAATATCATCAAAAGCTCGTCTTAAATAACGCAACAACTTAATTAAAAAATTGCTCATTGCACTGCACAACAAAACCATAACTAAAGGAAGTGGAGAAATGAAAAAGTTGAGCTTATTAACAGGCTACAGTCTTATAGCCTACCGTCTAACAGGAATCAGTAGGCAATAATTGAACCCGCTTACCTATGGCGACGAGAAAGGCCTACTAGTGAGTGGAGCATCTCGTGACTGCCTAAAACACTCAGTTATCACACAACAAACGAAAAAACTATTGATTTTTGTAGCAAGATGTTACTTTTTTATATATGAATATTTTATCTAATTATCTACTAACATAGCTCGAGTAGTTTTTTAATGTACAAATTTCCAAACAATTATTTGTGTTAGTAGTCTATTTTCATAAGTAAGTCTTTTCAAAATTTGCGGTCTTATTGTGGGAAAATTGCATGTAAACCTTCTCGCCCCGTTAAAATAACAAGACGGTATAATAACGAAAAGGGCAAACTAACAAACGTATATTGCCCTTTTATAGGTAGATGATAGGCTGGCACACCTATCATTATTTTGAGGTACTGCATGGCCCTTACTGCCAGATATGGCTTTATGTACTTAGTTATCTAAATGTTACCCAAGGCTCTGCTCAACCCCTTTTGGGATAGCGTGGTTGTATGTAGGTGGAGGAGTCGATTTTACCTTATTTTAACGGATTTCATTTTTTTAGCGCCTGTTTTTCCGGAGTCGCGGGAGGCAATTTTATAACTTTTTTTCTTTTTTTGATTACTTACTTCTGTTATTGACTAGGTTAGGTATGGAATAATTTTATTTTTGCGTTTACGAACGCGTAAAGGTTAGGTATATCAAAATATAAGGAACCAGTTTGCCATGGAATCTTTCAAGACCATCTCCCAGGTTGTTCCCCGAGCAGCCTCTCGCAATAATTCAATTGCTCCGTCGGCAGGGAAAGGCAACCTAATTAATGTTTCGAATAAGAATTACCTATTGTAGAGATTAATTGCTCTGCCGGCTTGTTTGAAACTAATTGTTATTGGTCTATTCGATCCACTATAGATACATATCAAATGCCTCGTCACATAATCACAGACTTTATAATTCGCTGGGAAGGATCTCTCCTTTTCAACGAAGGAGGTATAGGCAGCAGTCCACCACGCTTGCCTAATGCGGATTGGTGGACGGAGTATTAGGTGATCCATACCCCTTTGCTGATCCATTAGTCACCTTCTACGACACCCATTGGAGGATATGGGGTGATGCTATTCTACTCTGCTGGCATCACGCTTCCAAATGAGGACTGTTGGGGAATATTCAGATATGTTTTATAGAAAAAGCCTAGCACTTATTTGCTGGACAAGTGGTCATAAGAGCACTTGTGACCACTTGTCCTCTGGCAATTAAAACCATTGCAGTATCATATTCAAACAACAATAATTCAATAGTTATGTACGCTAAAGCAATGATTTTATTTTTCATTTTGTAGTCAATATCCTTGTTTATCCCTACATTTCTCGGTACATACATTTACGGTACATTTCTTTTCGGTACAAATAATATTCCTAATATAAATATAAATAGATCACATTTTTGACTAACACCTGCTTAAAGACTTAATAAACAATTAAATTTACACATTGTTCTTTTTTAATTAAAAATTATTGTCTTATTACCTTTTAATAACATTTTTTTTCGTATCCGTAAGAATAAAATTTTTAGGGATACGAAAAAAAAATATTATTCTAGAGAAATCGATATTTTTAGCAGAGGTGCCTAAAACTAAATCACTACATAGTATAAAACAAAGTCGCTTCCGCCGTCTGTCTGTCCCTATGTATGCTTAAATCTTTAAAACTACGCAACGGATTTTGATGTGGTTTTTTTAATAGATAGTGTGATTCTTAAGGAAGGTTTAATTATGTATAATACATGCATATTTACATAAGTATTGCACCCGTGCGAAGCCGGGGCGGGTCGCTAGTATTAAATATTTAAAAGGCGGCTGATCCAAAAAGAGCGAGATTTCAAATGTTTTAAACACACATAATTAGGTATATTTTATACCCTTAAATATTTGTTAACTCGTAACCAGACACTGTATAACTTAGTTTGCAGCTTCTTCGGAGCAAAATTATTCGCCAATCCCTATGAAAGAGGTTAACCCGGAAACCCCATACATCGGTACAAAACTTGATTTGTCAGAGGAAATAACATTTCCTGTGTGACGAATGACCTTTCCCCGGCTATTGTCCACGTTTTATAATAACACTTTCTGTGTATTGATAAATTATGTCCCTTCAGATTATTGCGTGGTTGTTGCGCTGAAGATAAATGAAAGGTTTTCAGGCAACCGTCTTTTCTCCAGCGACAATGCCTGGAGACTAGTATTGATTCTCTGGGGAGGTTCATCGTTATTTTTTTTTTTTTTAGAAAAGTCAAGCTATAGACTCCATTCCACCTGATGGTAAGTGGAGTCCAAATGCGAAGATAGCTTCAACATATACTTCAACACTCTATCTGAAGCCAAGAGAAATAGGCATTACTTAAAAATATACAATACACAATAACATTGTACCTTTATCACCGATCTCAATTTTTCATTATTGTATACGTACATAAATAACGCCGTCGTGGTGGAGTGGTCAGTAACGCTGCCTAAACATCAAGCGGTCCGGGTTCAAATCCTGGTAGGGACATATTTGTGTGATAAAAAAATCGAAGCTATTTATATTCATACGTTATCTAGTATCCATGACACAAGCTCGATAATTGGCGTGAGCGGAAATATAATAAGTATAGGTATACTTTGCAGCGCACATATTGACTTCATGGAGAAGAGGCCGAAAGACGACCAACCTGAAGAAGTCTAAAATACTTTCATATGCAACTTCTTAGTTTGTTGACAACATTACATTTTTTAAGAGTATATTTTTAATATATGGATGGAAAATAGACATTAAAAGACTCAACACGTTATTTTTATTTTCTTTCATTTTAATTCTAAGTATTTTAATTTAATATTCCAAATCTTACTCATTCTAAAACAACGTAAGTGCTACTGTGGGATTTTTGTGGGTTAATCAGTTCCACAGTTCAACAGTTCACGCTCTAAAACATCTCTATAATATAATTTTTAACACTGGATATTATAGAACCTTATTTTGGATATTATAAAGTTTCTAGTGGTAAACTCGTTGTTCTGAAAGTAAACCTCTACAAACGCTTTGCAACATTCCAGTGACGGGCAACTATTCATGCGATTTGAGATTTGAGGCGAGCTCGTCCGTCCATAGAGATTGCATTCTCGTAGACATGTCACTAAAGTTTAAACTTTAATATTACCAAGCAGCTGTTTACCTCAAATTAACTATAGTTGCGAACTTGTTGTGAACGTGTAGATAGACAATATATAAATAAATACACTTCAGAAAAATGGTGTTTGCTACTGGTGGTTTGTAAATGCAAAAATAAAATTATTCCATAATAAATTGGTATATTATAATTTGTGTATAATACTGCCATAGCTGTAAATAAGAGATTTTATTTATTTATAGACATAAACTAGCGACCCGCCCCGGCTTCGCACGGGTGCAATGCTTATGTAAATATGCATGTATTATACATATAAACCTTCATTAAGAATCACTCTATCTATTAAAAAAAAAAATTGTGTGTGTCAGCTCCGACGCACGACTGGAGTTTACTCCGAGACAGGTGAGATGGCGCACCTGCTGTCATCCGTGTTTTGACAATTAGAAAGTTGCGCGACATAGGATGCGCACCAATTATGACTTTGACCTTCAAAAACGTAACGAGGTCATTCATCGATAGATTTTACTCCTCACATTTTTCTCATACCGGGGCCCTTATATATTCAAATCGATTCTTAAGGAGTAAACTCCAAAAAACCGCATCAAAATCCGTCGCGTAGTTTTAAAGATCTAAACATACATAGGGACAGACAGACGGCGGAAGCGACTTTGTTTTATACTATGTAGTGATTATAATATATCTTTAAACAGGTTTTTTTCAGCAGGCCTAGCACGGGGCGTGGACAAAATCTCTCTCCACCACTTGACACTATTTCTTCTCAGGATTTAGTGCGAGTTAGAGCGAGAGGAAAATATTTTGTTTTCCCCGAGGAGAATTTGTCCACGTCCCGTGCTAGGGGGGCAGGTGGGCGTGGATGGCCAAATCCAAAAAGATGAGGAATAGCGAAAAGTACGTACTCAATCCATTAGTACTGTACAAACATACAGGAGTCTCAGGCCCGAATTTTGATGAAAACAAAAACTGCGTCATGGGATTTTAAAAAATCTTCAAGGTATATTGGTAACTTAAGTATCGTGAACTTTAGGGCTCAGTAAGAAAAACAAAAAAGTTTTTGTTAAAAATTAGCTCTTTCCTTATGTTTGTTATATGTCCTTACTTTCCAGAATTTGTTCCTTATCAGCGACACTGTTGAATTATGTAATAATACAGATTGTGTTTTTTTTTTTTCAAAATCAACAGGTTCGATTCTTGGCTAGGAAGTATTGATTTTTCAATTTTTTTCATATGTTACAGACGGATCTACGATGGAATTGTCTGTGGAGGGTGCCCTTGGGGTTTGTCGGGTTGGACCGCAAACACATTGTATAATTTATTTAATGAAATCTCAATCTTTATAATAATAATGAATAATTTTATAATGTATAATAATTTAATAATGTATTTTGTTAAATATTTAAATTCAAGCAAGAAATAAAAGGCTTTTTTATTTATTTTTTACAGATAGATCGTACCTTTAACACGCCGTATTACAAAGTGACAATAATTCCACTCCGCTAGGTCATAAAAAAATAACCTGAACCTAGCAATAATAAGTGACGCCTACCGACGATATTGACGCCGCCGTGGTGGAGTGGTCAGTAACGCTGCCTACACATCGGGCGGTCCGGGTTCGAGTCCTGGTGGTGGCAAATGTTAGTGTGATGAACACGAGCATTTGTTCATGAGTCATGGTTGTTTATATATTTATTTAAGTTTATTTATAAAAATATCTAGATTATTAAGAATATTTGTCCGTTATCTAGTATCCATAACACAAGTTCTTAAAGATACTTAATTTGGGCTAGATAATTGGTGTGAGCGTAGAAATATATTATTATTATTATCTCCTTTATTAATTTTAAAATACATACAAATTATATTTAAAGTGATCTCCATTCGATTCAGAAAACGTTTTACCAATTGTTGGCGCTGGAGCGCTGGTTTATTATTGTGCGAGGAAAATAAAAGAATTTTACTACTGAAATATTTTGCCTTATATTTTTCACACGTTGATGTTGACAAAGTCATAACATGACACATTGAGATATAAAACCACAAAACACGCTGAGAACTCTTTCGTCGTTAACACCAATTTTAAAATTAGATTCTATATCACACTTTTTTTACTTATGTCTAAAATGCCATATCAAGTTACTTATTACATCTTAAAAGTTAATATGCAAAATGCGTAAAAAGCGTCGGTGGCGTAGTGCGTAAGAACGTCGTCTCCCACCCGGGAGACACTGGTTCGATCCCCGCCACGTACCAATGTGTTTTCAAATTTTGAACTCATATGTACGTTTAATCGACGCTTTTACGGTGAATGAAAACATTGTGAGGAAACCTGCACACCTATGAAGAAATTCTTAGGTTGTGTGTGAAGTCGACCAACCCGCACTTGGCCAGCGTGGTTGACTAAGGCCTAATCACCCCTAATGTGGGGTAGGCTCAAGCCCCTCGGTGGGAACATTATATGAGCTATTGATGATGATGATGATGATGCAAAATGAAGTATTGAGAATGACAGACTAATATTGATAGAATATACTACGGATTTTTGAATAAACGGTTTTATTTGGTTAACAGTTCTCACGCACTTCAATCCGCCGCGCCGTTCTGTAATACGGCGTGCTATACAATCCGCCTGCAACATACATGGCTGTCTAAATATTTTCTAGTCTATGGTCGGTACTCTCCTTAGCGGCACGCGGCCGGACTGAAGCTGAAATAACAGCTGATGAGGGTTGGATGCCGGCTCACGGTGAGATGTTTTAATTATTATTTTCATTATCATTTGTCACTGGAATTACAATCTTGCTTATTTTCAAGAATACTTTGCGGGTAACCCAACCCGTCGGTAGATACAGAAGAATAGACGGAGCACGGGAAATGATATTAATTGAATAGAAATTAATTAATTAAATAATTGATAAAGTGTCGGTGGTCTAGTGCGTAAGGTCGTTGTCTCCCCCTCTGTCTCTGTTTGAATTTTTCGACGCTTTTACGGTAAAGGAAAACATCGTGAGGAAACCTGTACACACCTATGAAGAAATGTTAAATTTTAAATTTTAACCCGCACTTGGCCAGCGTGGTTGACTAAGGCCTAATCGTCCCTAATGTGGGGTGGCTCGAGCCCCTGGGTCAATTATATGAGCTGTTGATGATGATGATGTATTGATACAGATAAGAGGTAGCCCTGTACGTGATAATGATCACCAGTGGCGTAGCTACATAGGGGCAAACCGGTGCAGTGCGAGGGGCGAGACGACCGACGGCTCGGTGGTAAGAGTTTCATCATCATCATCATTTCAGCCGAGAGACGCCCACTGTTAGACATAGGCCTCCCCCAAGGATCTCCAAACCGGTCGGTCCTGCGCTGCCCGCATCCAGCGGCTTCCCGCGACCTTTACTAGATCGTCAGTCCACCTTGTGGGCGGCCTACCAACGCTGCGTTTCCCGGTACGTGGTCGCCACTCGAGGACCTTTCCGCCCCAACGGCCGTCAGTCCTCCTCGCAATGTGCCCTGTCCACTGCCACTTGGTTCGCAATTCTTTGGCCTATGTCGGTGACCTTGGTCCTCCTGCGGATCTCATCATTTCTGATATGATCACGCAAAGAAACTCCGAGCATAGCCCTCTCCATTGCCCTTTTGGGTGACCTTGAGCCTTCTTATGAGGCCCATTGTAAGCGTTTAATCAGTTTATATTATAGTTCATTCGCTACAAACATACACATATTTACAAGTCCTGGCTCCATACTAAATCCATTGAAATTTTTCTAAGTCCTCCATACTTTTTGTTACACCCTAACCAATCATGGACGAAGAGACGTACGCCCGGTTACGGAAAGACGTAAGCGCATAGACAACGACTGCGCGGAGACTGGTAGTTGACCACTCACCCAGAGTATACCAAGAACAGTAATACGTCTTCATACAAATTGCCCGCTATCCATTAGAACGCACTGTGACGCACACATGACATAAAAATATGGGGGCATAAGGTGGTCTCGCCGTCTCGGTGTGATCGCGCGTTTATGTCATTACACATTCGCTCGCCGCTCGTTCCCGCCCGGCACATTTACGATAGCCCTAGCGTCAACGCAGAGTAGGGTAATAACTCGCCGACAGGCCGCAGATAAACTACCTGTTCTTGGTATACTGTGATTCACCGCACGATCGTTCGTGAGCTTGTCTCGAGGCGAGGCGGTGTCGTTCCGTTGCTGATTAGTGCGCATTACAGTATGGAGTTTCATAGAAAGAATACTAAACGGTTCTAATTGAGACGACTGTAGGCCAAACTTTTTCTTTATAATTACTTGATATTTTGAATTGAAATGAAAATGAAAAATGCTTTATTTTCTGAACAATTAAAACAATAACATTTCTTGTGAAATCCACACTAAGCAAGCCTGTATCGCGGACATCAAAACCAATTCCAGAATATAAAAGACGGCTTCTTATTAATTTTAACACGACATGCTTTTATGGCACTTGTCGTGTCGAAACAGCAATGGATATGTAATTCACTCGGTGATCATGACTTTCATCTGTCAAAAAAAGTTAGCGAATAGGCCAGGCCTACTGACCCGTTCCCGAGCTGATAAATGCGACCTTAACGAAATTCTGACCCAAATGAACAAAACTACGCCAAAGTCTATAGGAGAGAGGGCCTAGCCAATTGACCAGTCGATTGCGTTGAACGTCTAACGAAAACTTAGACAAACAGGATTCTTTGTCTAAGAACGAAAATAATAATAATGTATGAAACTGACGTTTTATTGAGAAAGCTCTATGGCGACCGAAGTCAAAAATTAGCCTCCCATCCACTAGAGCTTACTTCGTATGACTTGTCCTCATAGATGAACTGTAGAGAAACATCGTAGGGATAAATAAAACCGTTGAGGCCACTAACTAAATATCATCTCTACACGTTTTCCTGCGACTTTATCATTCCTCGCCAGTCCGAGAGGAATAACAATCCTTTTGTCACCATACACACGAATTGATACTAGTGGATGGGGAGCTATTATCATTTCGTTCGATAGAAACGTTGTATCGTTTGCCTCTTGTCTAGGCCCTTGGAGACATATTCCACCGACCACAATTTAATTGGTCCAGGATAAAATAATTCATACAACGTTAATAATAAATCACAAAGCATTGTTAATAGACTTTTTGATTTGATCATGTTCATCTAGGTCTTCCCCATCCCACATCTCCACTTACATACACTGATCCTTTCTAAAGACCAAACCGTTTGCGTATCAATTTAAAATAGAAATAATTCAAGCTAACACCTGAAAGAGTCCAAAATTTATCGATGAAGCCTTTCATTTGTTCCCCCGCTGTTAATTCCTACAATGCAATGGTTCTTTGGAGCCTCAAGTTTAATCTGGAATTTAATTAAATGCGTGTAATGAAAGAAACCCGCGTAACCGTAAAATTAAGACGCCACGCACGGCTCGTGAGAAACGCCGCGTTTTTTGAATCAGCGTTCTTAAAACGCAATCGTATAATATTAGGATATTCATAGAGGTTGTTATCTATTTATCTATTTATAAGGCCTAATAATAAGATAGGTGCCCAGAGTTATCAATAGAACACTTTACTAATATGAAAATCATTCCAAAAGATGTAGCTATCATTATTGCCAAATGCCTTATTCAATGCACAATATATTTTTCACCAAAAAAATTAGGCACCGAATTTCAATAGCTTTTTCGATATTTTTGTTTTGAAATGAGCGCGGTTACATATGAATTTCGTTCTGGGGCAATCTGTATTTATACCGCGGAGTTGTGATTTTCTAACCTCAGGGTCCGAACTGGGGGGAGGGGACAAGCTGGACATTTGTCCAGAGCGGCAAAAACGAAGGGCGGAAAAATTGAAAATTAAGGGCGTCAAAATTGAGAATTGAGGCGCCGGGCGGACAAGATTAATAAAGTTTTATGAAAATAGCTTCAGTAGTTTCCGAGCGATTTCACTGTCTAAAAGTCTAAAATGTAAAAAAAAATTCAAACTAATTGGTTGTGTTAGTAGTCTAGTTTCAAATTTATCTCTCTCAGGGGGGATTTTGCCCAGAGCGGCGAAATGGCTAGATCGGGCCCTGTCTAACTTGACTATAACTTTAGGTTATTTTATCTGACGCAATCACTGGCGTGTTTTGCAGTGTGGTCCAAACTGAGCAAGTCATCTCAGCCCTTTGTTTTTCATAGGTTTTAATAACTGCGGCGAATTCGCGGTAAAATGTGAAACAAAACTTTATCAAATCTCTTATAGATAAATACTAGTTTAACTAAACATGGGCTAAATACTTACCGCGAAGCCATAATTAAGAGAAGAAGAAGATATGGTTTTACATTTTTTATAATATTTGTCAGTCAGGCTCAATGTTATCTAGGATAATCAATATTATATAGGATTCTTTGTCTAAGAGTGTAAAAGAGGTAGATACGTCATGGGCGCACCGAAATTGACCGAAATGCAAAATCAAAACAGGCAACACGTGTTGCCTATTGGGCCTTAGTCCAAGGAGCTTATATTACCTATAGAATGGAGTCATTAGTCAAATGAAAAAAGTGAGGGCAAAAATATTGACAACCCTTGACATTTCTTGGCATTTCTTGACATTTCTAGAGAGGCTCTGTCTCTTTCTATTAGGGTGCCTATAGCAGAAAAAATAATTACGGACAATCTTGGACTTCGTTAAGTTAATAAAATTAATTAGTACTCAAAGTTTAAAATATTTTTGAGTTTACCATGACAAAGAATTAACATTCATAATAATTAGTTTTAATCTTCCGTACAACTGTCTGTTACTATAAGTAAATTTACACTTAACATTGGCGAAATATAAAAATGAAAAATATCTTTTTTAAATGGACTTTGCTAAGTACTTTTAAATCGTCAAAAGCCCTACCACCATTTCGGGACGAAATAATAATTATTATGCTGAGATGGAGCAGAAATGGCGAAAGACTCCGGCGAAGAACTCCACAGCTTACAATTTTGCAATGATTTCAAAACATCAATACAAGTCAATAAATAATTAACAATTTAATTTAAGTTACAGTTTTACATGCGTATATTTAGGGTAGTTATTAAAAATAAATAAAGTAGTAGTAGTGGTAGTTTTATAAATTCTGTAACACAATAAGTTTATTCCTTAATAAAAACTTGATCACAAGAACTGTAAAATATTGACCTAAAATATATTACTTTCATATCAATCGATGTTTCATAATACTTTATAATGATTGGCAAAATAATCGATTCTGTAAAACAACTAAGAAAAAAGTTACAGCTAATTTTGTACAAGACAAACTTAAAATCGCTCTGCTATAAAAAAAGAATTATGCAGATGTGAATTTATTCTATCATGAGACCAACAATTAAAAATATGAATACCGGTAAAAGATGTAAAAGAATCATTTGTACTCGTAACTCGATTAATACTGGTTAACGTATGACAAGGTATATAACTTTGTCATGTGTTAACCAGTATTAAAAAAATGTGCATAAAACGATAAGGATTTCCTATGTAAAGTTGGTCGGTACGCAACGTATCACACCATATATTTGGAATAGCCCGTATTAACTTTTTTCGGTTTCAAAGAGTTTGTACCTCATTCTTACTTTAAATTGAACGCCCTACGTATATAGATATCAACTTATTATTTTATAATAATTCTGGAAATCCTAGTCACCCTAGTCAATTTGTTTACACATATTTGAATAAGTAATTTATGTATGAAAATTAATTAAATTCAGATAGTATTAAAGCCGAGTATCAGAAATTACTTTCCCCTATGGAGTTTCGCCCAATAACGATAATCATATGGAATTACATGTGAAAAACCAATTTTACTTAGGTGAACAATAATATGCAATTATAACACTTACAAGTGAAATTTCAGACTGCATCCTGGATACCACTCACTTCTGCAACCACGAACTATACAGCGATGCACCATTTTGCACTATTTATAGTTATTAAAATGTAAAAAGCCGTACCAAAATCGCGAGTCGATATTTATGAATACGTCAATTAGGACAATTTATGTCATGTTGAGATTTCGGGACATTGACACATGAAGTGAGTGCTGCCATTACATAAATCCTTTCATTTCCCATGAGTTATAGAAAGAATCACAATGATGATTTTCAAAATAAAATACAAACCTAAACATTAAAAGTAAATATATTATATTTATTTCTTTCATTGATAATAAATACTGATAATTGAATACAATATGTTAAGTTTTTAGCTACTTTTCTACTTTTGTTTTAGAAAGATGGCGAAATACTGGGGAAATCTTGTTTCTATGTAGTCGTGTTTAGAAAGAGATGACGACAATTTCTAGAAAGAGAAATGTGAAATTTGAAATGTCAAGTATTGTCAAAATTTTTGCCTTCACTTTGTTACTTTGTCTAATGACTCCATTCTTTAGTATAAGCTCCTTGGCCTTAGTCGCTCTCTCTTGAAACAGTAGACGTTCGCGTGTGCCTTCAAGTTTTTAATGTACATACCTATTTATGCAATGCCGTCCTGTCCTGTGTTTTACGAAAATGTACTAACTATGCAAGAAAAATAAATAAAGCTCATGGAATCACGTATCATAAGTAAGTAAGCCGAAATTATATTATTTAATTTGTTTTTATCATTGTAAACAAATATATGGCGCCATGGTTGCTATGGTAATGGTCACGCAATGACAAACACTAGCTGTCTTTTTTGTTCCTATTGGATTAATTATGGCATCCCTTTTCAATTTTTGCCAATGTAGTGAAATATAAGTCAAATAATAGAAGTGTACATGTCTGTTTCTACAGCATTTCGGATCATATTTTTTACTGTTTTGTGAGCCTATAACGTATCTAATACTACAATATCATTGTCTATAGAAAAGAAAACAACCAGATGTTGGGCAGAACCTTTGATATTTATGACTTCGTAAAGCTACGATATACCTACAATCCTACATACTCAATCTTGCATGCACAGTTTGTGTAGAATACGACGCAAAAACTATATTATAACATGTTATTGTTATAGTGTGCCTCTCCGGGGTCCGGCTACACGCGCAATCTTATTTGCAACAAAAACCAGTTTGCAGATTCATAATTGTACCTTCTTAGTTGTGCAAACCATTTTGCACAAATTAGCGCTTTGTGCAAGCGCTTTGTGCGGTGCGTTATACAATTTTTTAACTAATAAGATCAAGCATGTAGCCGACCCTTAAGAACTGCGCGGGTGACGAGCGTTTTTATGAGCCAGTGCGTAAACGCTCGCATATTTTATAGGAGTTCGTGTTGTTGACGCGCTCAACACAACTTTACGACTTCTCATAAAATTAAGAGTAAGTATTACGTTTTAGAATTTGAAGCAAGCTTTGTGTGACATTTATTAATATCGTATGCTACAGGTTAACTGGATTGGATATATTAGGCCTACGAAAATACACGTTGACTTTAGCGTTTTCTAAAGTTTATTATAGAAAACTTATTTTCCATTCTGACATTTTTTATTTATTTTTTAATGTAGGTATCCTCATGCCAGTGTCATGACACACTGTGTTTCTTTTAAGTTTCTTTTCTTTTTACTTTCTCGTATACGTAGTAAGTATAGAGGAAGTCTTGTAATGGTCAAAAAATTCGACTTCGAGACTTTGACGAATTTACACGTTTTGGACCTCCCCGAGTCCAAAAATACCATTTTTGGAATTATGCCTGTGTGTGTGTCTGTGCGTTAGCACGATAACTCGAGTATGCTTTAAGTTATTGCAACCAAATTTAACATGCGTATATGTCGTCAAAATATAAAGTTTCTATCTACTTTTGAGCCGTCGATCACGAAAGTTAAGCAACCAAGTGCGCGATCGGTACTCGGATGAGTGATCAAAATTTAACATGCATGTATGACATCAAAATAGAAGGTTTCTATCAATCTTTGAGTCGTTTTCGGTATACGAGAAAGTCAAGGGGAGACCACTCCCGATTTTTTTAATTTATATCTCCAAACTTTTACAACACTTTAATACTACTGCTGATGTGGCTCACAAACCGTGATGGTTTACCCAGCTGTCCGCTACGACATGCTCTAATATATAATTTAAAGCTTATTCTTAAATTAACAGTAACCCATACATACATTCATACTTTTACAATGTTTGATTAAACCAGTTTCATTGTTTTTATATTTAATTTTTATATGCAGTGAACGCATTTATATGCTATGTAAATTTTTAAGCAATATTTTTAAAATCTTAGTTGCTTTTAGATATCTTCCAAGTAAGTTTTCTATGTCAAACATAGATAGATACTTAGGTTATATCCAATAACAGAGTCAGCTAGTGCCTGAGAATTGCTGTGAATGGATGGCTTGTATTGTATTGTTAATCTGCTAGTTTTGTGCAGACAAATGATCTCTCGTAAATTTGCAATATATTATTTTCCAACAAAAACAATAATCATTAACAAAAAAAAGTCTTAGAAGATCCTGAGTTCCTTTGGCAAGCAGCCCACACCACACCCATACCATATAACTTAGCGACACGGAAGCTGCAAAAAAAATACTTGTTTTGTGTCCTGTCCTGCCATAAAGTTGTAGGTATCCCTAGGCACAAACTGTAAGATAGAGTAAATACCATTTATAACAAATGCCCTGGCTTTCAGTGACAGGTTACCCTCAGAGTCGAGATCTACGCAAGCCACAAATTGGCCGCATTTTTCCAAATAAGCTTAAGCGGGCGTGTGATAGCGTGGTACAGCGGTGAAATGAAGACATCACTCCGTGTTGCACGCGACATTGTCAAAGTATTCAGTTTTTACTTTCTCATACGTAGTATAGAGGAATTCTAGTATAATCGTTAAATTCGACCTCGAGATTTTGACGGATTTACACGTTTTGAACCTCCCCGAGTCCAAAAATACCGTTTTTGGAATTATGTCTGCGTGTGTCTGTGCTTTAGCACGATAACTAGAGTATGGTTTAACTTATAGCAACTAAATTTAACATTTATGTAGGTATGATATCAAAATATAAGGCTTTCAACTTTTGAATCGTTTCCGGTATACGAGGAAGTCAAGGGGAGACCACTCCCGATTTTTTATTCTGTAACCATGAGAATTTTTTACAGATAAGTACAGATACAGATTTGGTAATAAAACTGTTTTTTTAAAAAAACCGCCTTCAAAACTAAAATCTGAGAAATAAAGCTTTATTTTTTTATCATGCCAGTTGATGTCAAAAGGCCAAAACTATGTTTTTAGAGGTCGGTGCCAAAGACAAGACAGTAACAACAATTAAATTCCAAATATTGAGTTGAGGCTATATACTATTTTTTTTAGGTCGATACTAACTCCGACCTAAAAAAAACATAGTTGGCATAGGCCTATTTATTTATTTATTTATTTTTAACTGAGAAATAAATGTTTAAGTAGGTACCTCTAGGTACTTAAAACTTTTATTTCTAAGTTTTTAGTTTTGAATGCGTTTTTTATTTCAATTTTCTTTCTTTTATGTGGTGTAAGTACCTATATTATGATAGCTATCAGAATCGGTTTACAACTCAAAGTTATCAATGATTAAAGTTAAGACAGGTTTATGTATGCCTTATTTTTCAGAATAATAAAATACTGCAGTTCTAAACTTTTCAGGAAACTATCTCGAGACTAATTTTTACGACAAAAAAGAATCATCGAAATTGGTTAACAATTTTCAAAGACATCGACTTCAGTTCTTAGTATAAGCTAGTATAGTAATTATTATCTGTGGTATAAGTACCTAATCTGAGATATCGACGCATAACGATAGAAAAGGTGGAAAAATCCATATTGCGATTAAGCGTATTTACAACAAACTACTGAACTAATAATTCTTCCTCCCATTTTGAGTTATCCCTATAAATGCCTATTTAATTGACTTCGATGATATCGTATCTAATTTTATAACTTCTTTGTCTAAAAGATCTCGAGATAGTTTCCTGAAAAATTCTATACTTACAACACTAAAAACCGAAAAATAAATTATATTTGAATAAAAAAAACCGTCTTCAACACTAAAAATAAAAAATTTATGTTAAAAAAAAATTAAATGTCTTTTTGAGGTCGGTGCCTCAATATTCCTATAACCCTCAATATAATAAACCTCAATATTTGGGATAGACGTATTTGGGACCGACCAAAAAAAGCATTTAGACTTTTTTAAACATAAAATTTTCATTTTTCCGTATTTAATTTAAAGTTGGTTTTTTCTTGTTCAAAAATATTGTTTACTTTTGGTTTTTATTGTCATGGTGATGTGATTTGTTATATCGTTTTTTCTATTATTATTAAATAGTGTGCTGAATTTAAAAGGTTTTACCTTGATTTAGTTTAATTTCTCAACAAGCAGACTTTATAGTGTTCAAATTGGTTCAAACCAAGCTATAGAACTTGATGATTATAGAGATCAGAGTTAATCTTAGACAAAGAATGAGTTAATACACTCTCTTTACTCTGTGGCTCGATATAGGAATTCTAGCGATTTCGATGCTATAATTAAATCGATTTACGAATGTTTACAAAGTTATACTTATCGATAAAAGTGTAGATTGTGATTGATACCCGGATTACTTGTGTGTAAGGGTTGTATCACCATTGATATGATTATATTTTTTTTTTATAATAATATTGTAAGGGGGCCTAACAAGGTCGACCGACGATCTGCTAAAGGTCGCCGGAAGCCGCTGGATGCGGGCAGCGCAGGACCTGGTTTGGAGATCCTTGGGGGAGGCTTATGTCCAACAGTGGGCGTCTCTCGGCTGAAATGATGATGATGATAATAATGTTGTTGGAAATCCTTTTATATAAGTACACTGTACTCTTATTTTGGTGTGGTTAGTACCTTTAAGGTATTACATATCACTATAAAATTACAAAGTTAAATATACGTATACATACATATTAAACTTACCTGCCTAATAATATCCTATCACATAGGCTTTAGATACATTTTAATATCCCTAACATCATTATTTCGTGGGTATTTTAACAAAATGTAAACATTGGACTATGATTTTTTTTTTGGACAACCATCAAGAATCAAGACTTACACTAAAACAATCTATAGCACACTGTTACCATTAAAAATATGAAAAAAAAACATTTGGATTTTTATAAACAAAATTAGGATTTCTCCGTTTTTAATTTAGAAGGCGGTTTTTTTTATTTAAAAAAAAATCATTTTTACTTTCTCTTATACGTAGTATAGTTATTGTAATCGTAAAAAAAATCGACCTCGAGATTTTGACGGATTTACACGTTTTGGACATCCCCGAGTCTAAAAATACCGTTTTTGAAATTATGTCTCTGTGTGTGTCTGTATGTCTGTGTGTCTGTGCATTATCACGATAACTCGAGTATGCTTTAACTTATTTCAACCAAATTTAACATGCGTATTTGACATCAAAATGTAAGGCTTCTATCAACTTTTGAGTCGTCGATCAAGAAAGTTAAGCAACCAAGTGCGCGGTCGGTACTCGGATGGGTGGCCAAAATTTAACACGTATGTATGTATGACATCAAAATATAAAGTAAATAAAAAATAAGGTTTCTGTCAACTTTTGAGTCGTTTCCAGTATACGAGAAAGTCAAGGGGAGACCACTCCCGATTTTTTTGATTTTTAATGTTTTAAGTAGGTATAGACATTTTTAGGTTTCTATCTCGAGGTCTTTTAGACAAACAAGGAATAGAACTAGTATTGGGTGAATTTCCCGGGACCAAAAATTGCGTGGCATCGATGAAATCGGTATTAAAAAACAAAGCTATAAAGTTCTTATTTTTTTTCTAGATAAATGAAATAGTTATCTATGTGGGGCACTAAATATTTTAATAATAGGAATAATAGGTACTTCAAAAAAAATTATTAAACCTCGAAATCTTTCATTGCCGTGTTTGTCCACACGTCACCTTGATGTATATTATACTTCATTGCTAAAAATCTATTGATTATTTATATTGAAATTTAGTTTTATTTGATGCGTGAATAGTTAAAGTATTGTTACGGAATACATTTATTCAAATTATTAAACAATACAACGAATGGTTATTCTAAATGCATTTGTCCCAGAACAAACTTTCATCGCCATGTCCTAAACATTTTTAAGAATATTGTTTTATCTAACAACTTGCGGCCCCCTCCTTGTGCGCTAAGCGTTGCATATTAGTGTCGCCTAAGTACTCGACGTGGAAGGACGTACACTCGTGCATGCGTTTTTGCGCTATAAATAAAAGTATTCCATTTTTTATGTTGTCGTCATTTTTTCTTTCATCGCCGTGGATAGGTATAACTTCTATATGAATAAGTTTGTCCTCATGATTGAGTTTTCAATAGAATGCCATTTCTCATATGTTTATTTGTGAAGTGTTTACTACCTCGAATAACAAATAGTTTTTTTGTTATTTTATATTTTTGCCTTGTTTTTCATCGCCATGCTTTCATTGCTGTGGTTTCCGTGGCCAAAATTTGCTATGGCAATGAAAAAAAAGACACGGAAATGAAAGAAATTTCATTGCCATGCCTTGTAACACAATTTAGTTTCATTGCCGTGGCCAGGTGTTTCATTTCCGTGGCCAGGTGTTTCATTTCCGTGACTTATGTTTTTATTGCCATGATAAGATAAGGCAAAAAATACATCTTTACCTGTAATACAGGTAGTGCCGAGTATTGGCCGCAACAATATACATATATGAAAATAAACTCAAAATACCGTTTTCTAAATTGAAATTATACGCCTCTGCCCCACATACAATGTTGATAAAAATATATAACCATATCCCAAAAAATATTTAAAAATACTGGAAAATTAATCAGTTTTGAGAATCACCAAAACAGTTTTTAATTACAAAAAGTTATAATGGCATTAAAGAATTTTTGATAATGAAACTAAATACCAAATGCTGGTTTTTTTCCTGCAGCTGCGCTTGCGTGGGTCGGTGTAAGGGATAACCTATATTTCTTAAAGTCTAATCCATGTATATTCCAAATTTTATCAAAATAGGTTCGGTGATTTAAGCGTGAAAGCATAACAGACAGATAGAAGGAGTTACTTTCAAAATGATGACGATAATACTCAAGTAAGTAAGTACATATATAAAACTAACTTTTGCCCGCGTGCTAGATTTTGTCCGCGTGGAATAATTACTTTGGGTAGCATTTTTATTATTTTGGGCACTTATTTTGCAAAAGATACACATACAAACTGCTGTGCATTACTGTAAATAGATTATCTTAATACATTTTTACAAACTACCTTTTTTGTTTTTCCATCCTTTGCTAACTTTCATGCGACCTTCCATCCCCTATTTCATCCCCACATGGGTCAATATTTCAAAAAACGCTAAAACAAATATCTGCATATTTTTTGCGTGCTATTTAAAATTTCATGGTCTTATCTTTGGTAATGAGTAATCTCATAAAAATATTTAATCTCTTATTTCAACCCCTTCATTCCCTTTTTTACAAAAAAGTAGCTTTTATTCAATTTCGAGGTTTAGTCTATTTTTGTACCAAATTTGATCATAGTCGGTTCGGGAGTATGGCGTAAAAGCGATTAAGTTAATAAGTCGCGTCCAACATCTTGCATCTCAAAATGGATATTGTGTTCGGAATCAGGACCCCCGAAAACTAAGAAAATTATCGATTTTATATCCAAAAGGCGTATCCGCCATCTTGGATCTCGAAATAAAAGTTGTATTCGGAATCAAGACCGCTGAAAACCTCAAAAATTATACTTATATTGCTTTTAAGTAAAAAGTCACGTCCGCCATCTTGGATCTCGAAATAGATTTCGTATTCGGAATCGGGTCCCCCGAAAATCACGAAAATGATACGCATATTGACATTTTGTCAAAAAGTTGCGTGCACCATCTTAGATCTCGAAATAGATGCTTTTTTCGTAATCCGGACCCACAGAAACCATGAAAACGATACCAATATTGACATTGTTTAAAAGTCGTGCCCGCCATCTTGGATCTCAAATGGGTGTTGTATTGGGAATCGGGACCCCCAAAAACCATTAAAATTATACCCATATCGATCTTATATTAAAAAGTCGCAACCGCCATCTTGGATCTCGAAATAGATGTTTTATTCGTAATCCGGACCCACCATAACCACGAAACCGATACCCATATTGACAATGTTTAGTGTGTGGTGTGTTAGACGTGAATGTGTGACTTTGTTTGGATTTCCTTACGAACTTTCATCCCCACATGGGTAAGCAGCAAAAACGCTAGAACAAATATTTATTTATTTCTTATCAAGTGCCTACATGCAAAGTTTTATGGTTTCGTCTTTAACAATGACGAATTCCATACAAACTTTCATCCCCCATTTCACCCCCTAACAGGTCAAAATTTAAAAAATTTTTGATCAAATATTCATTTTTTTCATAAGAAGTGCCTTAATTCAAAGTTTTATGGTTCTATCTTCAAAAATGACGAACTGCCATACAAACTTTCATCCTCTTTTTCATCCCCTTCAAGCCATTTTTTTGCAAAATAAAAGAAGTGCCTAAATTCAAAGTTTTATGGTTCTATCTTCAAAAATGACGAACTGCCATACAAACTTTCATCCCCTATTTCAACCCCTTCAAGCCTTTTTTTTTGCAAAGTAGCCTATGTTCTTCCCCGAGCTCTAGTCTATATGTGTAACAAATTTCATCAAAATCGGTTCAGTGGTTTAGATGTAAAAGCTATAATATTAGTAGGGATTTTATGTTGAATATAGATTTTCATTTCCGTGGATGCGTTCATTCCCGTGGCATAGTTCTTTCATTGCCGTGGAGGCTTGTTTCATTGCCGAGCACGCATGTTTCATCGCCGTGGCACGAAATTTTTAATCTTGTATATCTCGTTTGTTTTTTATGTTATCTGCTAGATATTGAGCAAGAATACATACATTATCAAAAACTTTAAAACCCGCGATTTAGTTTTTAAAAAAACTTTAAGATAAAAAAGTCCACGGAAATGAGAATTTTTTTGGACCTGTTGAAATTCACCCTATTACGATATAATCGACGTCAATTAAATGTGCATTATTAGAGATAACTCAAAAACTACTTGTCAGATGTCGATCAAATTTAAATGGGACCACATGACAAGCAGCAGCTTCCAAAAGTCGAAAAAATCTTCAAAATCGGTACACGCAGTAAAGAGTTATGAGATAACAAACATACAGTCGAATTGATAACCTCCTCCTTTTTTGAAGTCGGTTAAAAATACATTAACGCGATCGAGACATTAATGCCAAGTAATTAAGCTTGCTAAACGATTTAGCATGCTAAGAAAAGCTTACTAAGAAATTAAGCATGATAAGAATATTAGCCTGCGAAAAAAATGAGCATGCCACGAAATTACGATGCAACAAAAATTAACATGCTAAACTAATTTACCGACATAACGTAAGAATCAGGGACTGTGTTGTCATCCCTGGTTATGGATCCATTCGTGACTAATCTATCCCAGGGGCTCTCAGGACGACGCACGGCGGGTCCCAGGTGATTTAAGTCATCTGTATACGGCCACATAAATCTTTGCGTAGTTATAAATTACTCACTTATGTAACGTAATTTGAGGTTAAATTCTTGAAGACCTTCCCCACATTAGGAAGACGGAACGTTTAATGGAACCATGCAAATTGTGGAATCATTTTTGCGTTAACAAACGCTATTTACGCGTTTTTAATACTAGAAAAATACACTGAAAAAAATCGGCCTGCCTCAGGCGGGAATCGAACCCAGCATGTTCCGTTGGGCAATTGCATCGTTGGAAGTTATATACAACATGTAAATTAAATAACCAACACCCTGAATACAGGTGGTTTGGGATCGGCTTCTGAGTTGATTTCAGTCTTTTTAAAAAAACCTATTTAAAAAAAAAGTAGCCAGAAATTATTGTATGTACAACATTTACTGGGTACTTTTGTTTTTTTTTTTCAAAATTCTTTCTTCTTTTTTAAATTTTTGAAATCTACTCAGAAGCCGATCCCAAACCACCTGTATTCAGGGTGTTGGTTATTTAATTTACATGTTGTATATAGGTACAGGGCCCCGATCGCGGTAAATAATTTCAAGTCGAACGCAGATGAAACACAGACGCTGTCAAAGTTACGTTTCTGTTAAGCCCTGTCCGCACAGCAATAAAATATTCGCGCGGAAATAATATCGCGTTCAATTTGAACGCGATATTATTGTGTGTGTGAGGATTGAGGGCCACTTTGTCATATTCTCTTAAAAATGTACCTATGATTTAGTGTGCGTTCTAAAAGAAATGTGAAAGCCTGAAACGACTTTGTGAAACCTTTGAAAGGCGAGTTATAGGCTGAAAGGTTGGGCCCTCAATCCTCTATGTGAGGATTGAGGGCCCACCTGTAACTAGTAAACTAAACACTCTACAGAAAAACTTTTTATATCAAAATCTAACGCTACGTTAAAAAAAACTGTGAAGTTAAAGATATCAGCGCATAACGCTATAGTATTTGATATACTGCAATTCAAAGTGGGCCCTCAATCCTCACGCTTGCAAAAAATTGTTACCAAAAATAAACAAAATTGGTTTACTTTCAGATATTGTCCGCTTATCCAATGCGTTAGTTAAAAAATGTGAAATTTTGTGGAACCGAGAGCTTGCTCCAACTCCTCCTGGTTTTATAGAAATGACCTTGATAATGTTTGGGCCCTCAATCCTCCATCTGTTTCTTGTTTTTCTTCATTATGTATTGTGTAGACATAATTTGACAAAGCTAAGGTATTCTGTTTTTGTGAAAAAAAGTGTGAAATAAATTGACATTAAGAGTAATTTGAAAGACTCATTTATTATTGCAGAAAACAATATTTTAATTTTTATTGTATAAATAATTTTGCACTAAGTAAGATTTGACAGCAGGGTGGCCACAAATTCTAATTATGTCAAAAACAACCGTTGTTGGCACAGACTAGTTAGGATTTTCGAATAAACATTTTTAAATTTTCCCTATTACGGGACGGCAAAGGCATCTAGCCCATACATCCATGTCTTAAGTTTTCTGTCTTCTTTTTGTTGATTTTCGTATTAAAATGTGGGTGTCACACATCTTAATGCATCTAGGGAGGGCCTGGCGAGAAATGCATGGCAACATACCGCATCAGCTGGAAATGCAGTCATACCACAAAACCCTTACGATTCAATGACAGCACACTAATTTACCACCAACTGTCTTTCCCCAATGGATAATAAACTCTAATGATAATGCATTATATTGAAAATCGATTGAAGAAATATGACAGTTTAGGATACCATTTTATGCTGTTGACTCTATTTAGAATCACTTGTAGAATTCTATTTTCTCTTGTTTGGTAAGCATACGCTTACAAACTGAAATGCCGAAATGTACTCATGTTAAAATGTCTATACCTACAACAACGTGTCCAAAATTCAACGATAAGCTTTTGGTGGCCAAAAGCAAAAAATGTAACTCCAATTTCATTGTAATAAAAAAAAACATTGACATAGGCTTCGAAAACTGCCACATCTTGGGATATTTTTATCTGCCACTACACTTTTTCTAACATTTCTGATTTTTATTATTTGAATCCGCTAATCACAAAAACTATTAAAAGTTTTTAAACAAAACTCAATAAAATTTATATATTTTCCATAAAATTTTGAAAGATTTTTACTTTGTCTTCACTTTCACGCATCGTGGTGTAAAAAAACTTGGCGCCACTAAGTTTGACAACTGGTATACTACCTACTCTAGGAAAATTATCTACAAAAAATTCATAAATTATAATTTTTGATGCTATTAATTTTTGTCATGGGCTCAAAATACGTTTTTATCGTTGAAAAATACTGAATGAAACAAAAAAAATGGTAGAAACAATTTTATTTTCTTTATTGCATTTTTAATATTACAGTAAATGTTGGAATTGTTTGCCACTGGCATACAGGGACAACATCGCATTAAAAAATATCCTTTTATTCTACGTGATTTTTTGACATAGCTCGAAGCTCGTCTAATATTGCCATTGTTTTTATTGAGCGTGAGCGTAGGGCGCTGTCCGTGCGCTGTAACATGCTCGCCCGGAGGTTTGCACGTTGTAGTGATCAGGTAAAGGTGTCGCTTTTCAAAGCCTACTGTTCGACGTTCTACACGTGCAGCCTGTGGGTGAAGTATACTCAGCGTGCGTACAGCGCTCTGCGCGTCCAATACAATGACGCGTTTAGGATGTTGTTTGCGTTGCCGCGTCACTGTAGTGCCTCACTAATGTTCGCAGAAAGACGCGTCGATGGATTTCATGCGATAATTCGTAAGCGATGCGCGTCTTTTTTGAAGAGGCTGCGAGCAAGCTCGAACGGCATCCTGAGCGCATTGGCGGAACGCTGGGATTCTCCCATGCTCGCGCACTGGATGCGACTGCACAAGAAATATTAACTTCCCAGTCGGGTCCAGTGAGTAGGAGCTTGGGAGTGATTTTTTTATGTCTTTTTTTTATTATTGTTTAGGTATTTTGTGTTTTTATTATTTTTCTCTTTTACTGTGTATAATTATGGACGTTGTCTGAATTAAACGATTTATTATTATTATTATTATTATTAGATGTATTTGAAACAAACCCAATAGAAAAAGTCCAATATAGATAACTCCAGTTTAGATGAGTGAACGTGGTAGCCTTAAGTTAGGACTAAGTTGCCCGATTCGCCAGATCCAAGGCGCGTGGCGTGTGGCGCTCGGTGTCGTAAGACCACTGCGGCCGTATGCACACCCTGCACCATAGGTAAAGTTGCCTCTGGATCAACAGTCGTTGACATTTTTTAACGCGCGGAATGGCGTGATTAGACATAAAATATATTTACCTTTTCATATTTACCCATTCAGTATTTTTCAACGATAAAAACGTATTTTGAGCCCATGACAAAAATTAATAGCATCAAAAATTATAATTTATGAATTTTTTGTAGATAATTTTCCTAGAGTAGGTAGTATACCAGTTGTCAAACTTAGTGGCGCCAAGTTTTTTTACACCACGATGCGTGAAAGTGAAGACAATGTAAAAATCTTTCAAAATTTTATGGAAAATATTTAATAAAAATATTTATTTATTGAGTTTTGTTTAAAAACTTTTAATGGTTTTTGTGATTAGCGGATTCAAATAATAAAAATCAGAAATGTTAGAAAAAGTGTAGTGGCAGATAAAAATATCCCAAGATGTGGCAGTTTTCGAAGCCTATGTCAATGTTTTTTTTTATTAAAATGAAAGTGGAGTTACATTTTTTGCTTTTGGCCACCAAAAGCTTATCGTTGAATTTTGGACACGTTGTTGTAGGTATAGACATTTTAACATGAGTACATTTCGGCATTTCAGTTTGTAAGCGTATGCTTACCAAACAAGAGAAAATAGAATTCTACAAGTGATTCTAAATAGAGTCAACAGCATAAAATGGTATCCTAAACTGTCATATTTCTTCAATCGATTTTCAATATAATGCATTATCTTTAGAGTTTATTATCCATTGGGGAAAGACAGTTGGTGGTAAATTAGTGTGCTGTCATTGAATCGTAAGGGTTTTGTGGTGTGACTGCATTTCCAGCTGATGCGGTCTGTTGCCATGTATTTCTCGCCAAGCACTCCCTAGATGCATTAAGATGTGTGACACCCACATTTTAATACGAAAATCAACAAAAAGAAGACAGAAAACTTAAGACATGGATGTATGGGCTAGATGCCTTTGCCGTCCCGTAATAGGGAAAATTTAAAAATGTTTATTCGAAAACCCTAACTAGTCTGTGCCAACAACGCTCGTTTTTGACATAATTAGAATTTGTGGCCACCCTGCTGTCAAATCTTATCCTGTGAAAAATTATTTATACAATAAAAATTAAAATCTTGTTTTCTGCAATAATAAATAAGTCTTTCAAATTACTCTTAGTGTCAATTTATTTCACATTTTTTTTCACAAAAACAGAATACCTTAGCTTTGTCAAATTATGCCTACACAACACATAATAAAGAAAAACAAGAAAGAGATGGAGGATTGAGGGCCCAAACATTATCAAGGTCATTTCTAAAAAACCAGGAGGAGTTGGAGTAAGCTCTCGGTTCCACAAAATTTCACATTTTTTAACTAACGCATTGGATAGATTTTGATATAATTTTTTTTCTGTAGAGTGGTAAGTTTACTAGTTACAGGTGGGCCCTCAATCCTCACATAGAGGATTGAGGGCCCAACCTTTCAGCCTATAACTCGCCTTTCAAAGGTTTCACAAAGTCGTTTCAGGCTTTCACATTTCTTTTAGAACGCACACTAAATCATAGGTACATTTTAAAGAGAATATGACAAAGTGGCCCTCAATCCTCACACACCTTAGACAAAGAATCCTGTAGACTTGGCATGAGTTTTGACAGCTAAGTGTAAGAAGGATAGGTGTATACAGACACCCATAAGAGTGAAAGAGTACTCATTATAATTTTTGTCCTTGTCAGAGTTTCACTTTTCGCTTATTTGACACAAAATTTTGGTGTCAAAGAAACGAAACAACAAACTGTTGGTGATAGTAAATATTCAAAATATTTGTGTTTACAAAGTGTTGTTATCATGTGTAAAACGTACACGTGTTCGAAACTATATCCTGCTTGTGATTGTTACAATGCATTGTTGTGTAATCTGCTGTAAAAGCCGTAGCTACCGAAATTGCGAGAAAATAAGTTATTACTCGTAAGTACGAAAACTACTTTAAATTAGTATTTTATTGGCATTATACAATAAAGGTTAGATTAAAATCGTATAATATAGGATCTCAAACTTGATAGAAAACTAAAAAAATCATGAAAATTTGCTTACGAAAATATTGTTATTGTCCAATAATTGTCATAGAAATCCAACCAAATTTAGTAGTTTAGTTGTAGTTGTCAATTGCTATATAATTTGACTGTCGGAGCGTCATTTTGTAGATATCTTATTTTTCTGGATTATACTGCATTTTAGGGATACCAGTAATATAATTTGAAGCTGTCCTTGTTGTTGGGTAAATACAAAAATTTAAGTTACCTTAATGTTTCAGATTTCCAGGACATAATATTCATGGATATTCAAGCACGTACTGCTGGTCAATCTGTAAATACCATGAAAAGGACATCGCCAAAAACGTATCTCACTAGGTATTTACGTTTTACCGCGCTATAAAAACCAATAAATTCTTGGAATTAACGTTGTCGTTATTTATTTACATTCACGGATATTCAAGAACGTACTGCTGGTCGAGCTGTAAATACATACCATGAAAAGGAGTACCACCAAATTCGTATTATACTTTGTATTTACTTTTTGCCACGCTTTAAACCAATAAATACTTTGAATTGAGTGTTAGGCGGGATACCATGGCGGCTGAACGTCGATCTTTTGGTTTTAAAAAATTTTATTATATTTTTATGATCGTTTATTTCTATGATTATACTCGTGGGTGCCACGAGGATAATCAAAATAATAAAGTTTAAAAACTGAAATCTCACTACGGAAACAACTAATGTTAAACACCATGGGGTAGGCAACATTACCTACCCCATGGTGTTTAACATTTGTTGTTGTTGCTATAAGCAACGAGGAAATATTAATCTAATGATTTTCTCGTTGCTTAGCAACCACAACATGAGTTTGTGTAGAAACTTAGAGGGAATGAAATCGTCTAAAATAAATCATTTACAAGGAAAAACCGACTCCTTCTATTATTAAAGTCGGTTATAATGTAGCCTATATTGTCCGGACCGTACATACACACACACACACATACCGGAGTGTATGTGTGTGTCTGTGTATGTCAGTATGTGTGTGTGTGTGCGTGCGTGTGTGTGTGTGTATTAATGTGCACACGTATTAAGACAAACATTACTTGACGCAAATGAAAAAATCCTATTGTAGTCCATCCAGTCATGAGAAGGGAGATGAACTCGAGAGTACAAACATTTTTCAAACATTTTAAAATAAGACAAATCAAAATATTTTAAACATGGGGTAATATTTTAAAACCTGGCCTCTTCTGTTGACTTTAGTCACTTCTGTCACTGTCATGTCAATTCTCAGTCTATCCCTTACAGGGTGTACGCGGATGCCCAGTCTACAGGATTCTTTGTCTAAGTCACACACACATATTATTTATCGCTGTGCGGACAGGGCTTAACAGAAACGTAACTTTGACAGCGTTTGTGTTTCATCTGCGTTCGACTTGAAATTATTTACCGCGATCGGGGCCCAGATGTACCTACCTCGGAAACTTCGTAAGCGCGATTTAGGCTTGCATTGTGTATTGTGACGTTTCTGTGTCGTATCTTGGCTCCGTGTTTTACATTTTATACTTTTCGCTGATCAACCATTTCTCGGTTACTCGATATTGACTGTCTATGTAGCGCTGTGACGTAGCTGCTACAGATTTTTCTTCAAAATGACGGATCCTCATAGAAACTTTCATCCCCTATTTTATCTCCTCGGTAGATGAATTTTAAGAAATCCCTCATTCTTAATTTTTTATCGAAAGGCCAATACCAATTTTTATGAATTTTATTTAAAAAATTACGGATTTCCATACAACTCTACATCCCCTATACCCTCTCAGAGGAATTATGAAAAATTCGGCCTTATCCCTTGCCTCCATCATAAAAGGCACCTCTGTGCAAATTTTCAGCTATATAGGTCCAAAGATATGGCCTAGGCATTGATCGGTCAGTCAGTTAGTCGGGATCGAGACTTTTTATAAAATGGACTAGCTGTCCCGGCCACGCGTTGCTGTGGTAATACTTACTTACCTACAATAACATTGAATGCAAGTAAAAAATGACGACTACTTATCAAGATAAAATCTATCCTATCTTGAAAGTTAGAACAAAACAAACTTAAAAAAAAATCGGGAGTGGTCTCCCCTTGACTTTCTCGTATACCGGAAACGACTCAAAAGTTGATAGAAACCTTCCTGAGTCCAAAAACGGTATTTTTGGACTCAGGAAGGTCCAAAAGGTGTAAATCCCTCAAAATCTTGAGGTCGAATTTTTTGACGATTACAAAGACTTGCTCTATTCTACGTATACGAGAATTTATACCTAAATTTAAGACACTTACACCTAGGCTACAACTTACAAGTCCCCTGCTCCTGCCTTCCCCTCTCTGCAACATGAGGAACTCGGCCGGCCCCCTCTTGGTGAATCTATGGATTGCTACTATGAGTATTGTGTCCAATATTTTATTTTTACTTAAAATTCACCTGTGATGGCAAAGTAATCTCAAATAAACATTTGCTAACTAGTTATTGACAGGAGTATTGAATTAGTTTTTATTTTTCATTTAGCATGTTTTTAATAGGGTATAACAATCATTTAACTAACAGGAGTGTTTTAGTTTCAGTGTTTAATATTTTTCTTTTTTGCAAAATTGTGATCCGCCATGCTTGATAGAGGTTAGTAACTTAGGCAATATAAAATTTGCTAAATAACAAAGAAGTATTTTTGTAGGTAGGTAATTGATTTGTTTGATTTGTGAGAGAGAAAGCTTTGTCTGTCTGTACGCTTAAATCTTATCTACTATTTGTAGTTCGTGTTCATCACACAAACATTTGGAATTACCGGGACTCGAACACAGACCGCTTGTTATAGGGAACTTTTACTGACCACTCCACCACGACGGCGTCTATGAAAATGATTCAGTCTTCGCTTCGGTAGTGGTTCACTTGCTTAGTTAACCTGGGTGGACCACCGGCACTGTTTCTTCCAGGTGGTCCACCTTAATCCAAAGATGCCACATCTTTAAATTGTATCCTCTTTTTGATATAATTTGCTCTTTTTAAACTTATCCCTTATCTGTTTTGATGAATGAAGTACCAGTGGATAACGTAAGTATACCTGTTCTCAGGGAGTAGAAGGTAGTTTTCATTTTTACATTTTTGGTGGTTACCTATTGTTTGTTAGAAATAAAAGATTTATCCCTTTCCATGAAAAATATTATGTATTTTTTCTATGATTTTGATTCATAAATAATGATAGCGTTTGGCGTTTACTTTTATCTGCAACATTTTTTTCTTAATTCTTAGTCCTTTAGATTTTTTTTTTGTCCCAAGTGACCAGATTGTCTTATGGAGCCGCGCGGGTCATTTGCCATAGTAAAAAGAATCGACACATTACATGATATTTTGAGATATTCAATGTCAAAGTATTTTTTTTATCATTACCTATAGGTACTAAAAATACTTTGTTATTGAATATCTTAAAATGTAGGTTGGATCATTTTTGCATAAATCGGTCCAACTTAACTCTCTCGAGTTACTACACTAAGAACGTACGACCACGGCCACGGCACCAATGACTTCGCTTCGACCTCCTTATTAATTATCTCATTTCATAAGAATATAAATTAGTATTTTTACCAGATACCCAATGAAAACATTGTTACATAGCGATAAGACCGCCCATTGTACATTTTATTAATTATTCTATTTATGTATAAATAGTAAAAAAATATGAATGTGCAATGGGCACTCTTATCGCTATGTAACAATGTTTTCATCAGGTATCGGGTAAAAATACAAACTAATTTATATGTTTCACAACTGTATTTAGTTTAAAATTTCCTCATATTTTACCCAGTAATAAATACATGTTTATGAAGTAATGATTTATTCATATTTATAATCATTATTATTACAAACTGTCCATTTGTTGATGTATTGTTCGAAGACAAACAGAAACAAAAAAAATAGAAAATAAATCAATTACGATGCATTCGCATACCCAACACAACTTTCCTTCAAGAATGTTCAAGAATCACAGATTTTTTGTCACATTATATGACTACAATTTAATAATTGAGTTCACTAACACTTAAAACTACACTTAGTCACTTTTTATAATTACACTCAGTCACTTTTTATTGATGTCTTGGACAAGAACTACCGGATTAATCGTTAATATGTCATTCAGTTTTCTCAACGTAAACGCCACCATAGTGTTACAGAACGACATCGTCGTAGTGACGTTCTCATACTGCTCTAACGGCGCCGGCTTTGTGCCATAAAACGAATAACCGGCTTCATTGTCTTCGACAAATGGCAATTTAGTTGTGGATTTTCTAGCAACTGCTTGTGCGGGCAACTTGGACGTGGACTTCCTCGCCACTCTCTTAGCTGCCGGCGGCGCAAAATCCATCGAACTCCCACTGTCCCTCTCATTATCAACATCAGAAGTCGCCGCGGAATACGGAATAGTTTGGTATTTCAAAATTAAAGAGGCGTGTGACGCCTCATGATGTGGCTTAATGTCTTTCAGGTATTTAAACCGTTTGTCACAGTGTCCACAGCAGTGAACGCTCCTGGTGCCGTGTAAGAATTTGAAAAATGCGTAGTTGATATGCTCCGATGGGTGCGCGGTATTATGGTGCTCTGTGATCGAGCTCACATCCTTGCGTAACGCGAGACAAATGCAGCATTTAACCACAACATCTCCCTTTGATGCGATCTGCAGCGTAGCCACGCCGTTATGGGCGTGACTCTCCAGTTCCTCGTTGGACATCGCCGTTTCACACACGAGACACACCTTCGCATTCTCTTCCTCGACCGGTTTCTTACTTTTAATCGGCAGATTTATTAGATTAATGATAGGCGGCGGTCCACTTGGGAGTGGAACAACTTTTATCGGTTCCTTAGGTTCAAACTCATGTTCCGACTCTATATGCTGCGCCACCGTCTGCCTGTGGCCAGTGAACTTGCAGTGCGGACATTGGTAAGGCTTCAGTTTGTAGTGTCTATAAACGTGGTCCTTCACATTGTATTTACTGCTGAATTCGCAATAGGGACACTGGGTGCCAAATTTCCTCTTCATTGGCGGGCCGGAAGGCTCGTCTATGACGAGTCTCTCGTCTTCGCTATCGTCTCTCGGGGCGGGCCTCTTGCGGCGGAGACTCTCCTCGGACGTGGAGACGCTCTCCTCGTGACGGACGACAAGTAGCGAGTTTTCGGGTAAGTCTTGAGGGGGGGCAGTCTTTTCTGTGGTATCAGGAAGCTCTGTGAGCGGAAGACATCGCATGCTCAGTCGCTGAACTTGGAGTACGGCGGCGACCCAGGCGGCGCGGAAGGCGAAGTCCCGGGAGGCCTCCACTGGGCGAGCCCCCACTCTCGAGTGGACGCTCTTGCAGTGGAACTGAGCCTCGTGGTACGTCTGGAACTTCTCAGTGCAGTTACTGCAGCACCATCTGAAACGCCCGAGTTTCTTCTTAGGTATAGGCACTCATTTTGAAAAAGATTAATTAAAATCAGCAAATCAGCCCAATTATGGTTCTTTGTTTCGCTAAAACGTACTAGCTAGAAGCTTGAGATAATACAATCGATAAAGCAAGCATGCAACTTACAAATAACGGTTTTATACGCCATTTGCGTTTAACCTAACTCACCTAATTTTAGAAAGCTCGGTCTCCAGATGATCTCGCATTGAGTTTTCATCTCTAACCCTGTAATTGCACTTTGGACAGCATAAGTACATGTTGTTTGGCACCCCGAACTGCCCAAATGCCTTCTCCAAATCCGTCATACTAAATTTCTCTGCTGGCTTCTCTGGAGGTTTTGGCACAGATTTTTCACTAGACGTGGAAGTGCTTGGTTTCTCAGTGATAATCTTCTGCTTGGCTAGGTTCTCCTTGTTTTTGTTAATGGCTTCGGTCTGATGTGCCAAGACGCTGTTCACCCATTTCTCTATGTTGGTGTCCGGAGGCAGCAGGGTGGGTTGTTGGTTCTGCCCTCTGTGCTCGGACAGCATATGCTCATTTAGACCAGTGTTATGGAATGCTTTGTAAGAACATATAGCACAAGCCCATCTGAAAATATATTAAATTGAATTATAAACACGTGAAATAATTATTTCCAAAGGGGAAAATACGCAATTGACTTTACTTTCGGAATATATTGCAATAAGACAAATGCAAATTTATATTTCTGTTACTTACATATTAAAATCATTAAATTAGAAATTTTAAGACGGGTTTATTGCTTCTAACTTAACAATACATTCCGAATAGTCAAAATTTTAGTTCTTTTGCGAGGTATTAATTTCAAATAAATTATGTTAAATGAAATAATTATAGGATATTTCAATAAATTAAAAATATGACAATTATATTTTTATTTTTGCTTCTTTTTAACTGTGATTCTATCACAACATTGGTGAAAATGTTCGCCAGGTATATGTATTTTCTGTTTAAAACTTCATAGCTTTCTTTTCTTTTTCTACACGTGTGGTAGGGCAATTGGAATGATGAAATGAGTAAACTAAAATTTTGTAAAAGGGAGTGACCCACATGTGGTGCACTCACCCCTCATCTTAACCACTAAATGCTCCATATGAGGGTCACGCACAGGGAACGTGTTAAAAAAAAGATAAAGTTTTCGTACTGACCTCCTGTACTTGAGCTCCTCGTAGAGATGCGAGCGCATGTCTTCCTCCGTGTCCTCGCTGCCCTCCTTGCACAGCGGGCACTTGTACGTGAGCCCGTTGGGGGCGCACAGTGCGCCGTACCTAGCGCACAGCGCGCTCAGCTCGCCAGGCTCTTCCGCCTCGCGCTTCACGATGTCCAGGTTCAGCGGCGCCGCGGCTTTCGGCGGCTCCGCGGCCTTAGGCGGCGCGACCGCCTCCGCCGACGCGTCCGCTTCCTCCGCGACCTCGCTCTTAACCTCGGCGGGCCCGAACTTGTCCCGCTGGCGGCGCCACCGCGGCGTGCCGTCCGGCTCGTCCTCCACCGAGCCCTCCCTGTAGTAGTAGTAGAACACGTCCGCCTTCTTCCCCGGGTGCGAGTTCGCCTGGTGCTTGGTCACGTTCTCCTTGGCGGACGTGCGGAACGGGCAGTACATGCACTTGAACTGCATCTTGGACTGGTGCAGCCGCGCGCAGTGGTCCACCACCTCGGGGCGCAGCATGCTGAGGAAGGCGCACAGGCCGCAGTGCCACGGCTTGAGGTCCATGGTGGGAGCGGCGGGGGTGGCGGGGGCGGGGGCGGGCGGCGGCTCGCGGACCACCAGCGAGCGCGCGCCCGCCCCGGTGCCGTGCGCCTCCGCCACGTGCTTGTCCACGAGCACGCGCCGGTAGTGGTAGTAGGTGCACGCGGAGCACGCGTACAGCGCCGCGTCGTGCATCTTGAGGTGCGCCACGATGCGCGCGCCCGTCAGCGGCCGCGTCGTGTCCAGGTGCTGGTAGGGCGGGCAGTGCACGCAGCGGAAGTCGTTGGAGCCGGCGTGCAGCGCGTCCCAGTGCCGCCGCAGCATGTCCTCGTCCAGCGAGATGTACGAGCAGCCGCGCGCGCCGCACGCCAGCCGCGCGCGCTCCCCCACCGCGCGCGGGTACCGGGACCCCGCCTCCGCGCCCAGCGCGCCGCCCTCCGCCGCCGCCCCCGCCGGCGCCGTACCAGCGCGCGGCGCCGATCCGATCGAGCTCGACGCCAGGTTCACCATGCGGTCGAAGTGCATCTCGTTCGTCTCGAGGTGCGGCACGGGGTTCACGGGCGCCGTGTTGGGCGCGGGCTGGCGCTCCGCGTGCAGCTGCAGGTGGCGCACCATGTTGAGGCGCACCTTCGTCTTGAACTCGCACACGGCGCAGAACACGGCCTCGTCGAGGATCGGATTGATCGGCAGCAGGTGCGCGTCCTGCGGCCCGTAGCGCGCCAGCTTGAGCTGCTCGGCGCCGGCGCCCGACGAGCGCTTGCGGCGGGACGCGGCGGGGGCGGCGGCGGGGGCAGGGGCGGGCCGCACCACGCACGCGCCATCGGCGGCCGCCACCACCACGGCGCCGGTGACGCGGTGCGTGTACTTGAGGTGCCGCTTGGCGACGGCGGCCGACTCGAACCTCATGGCGCACTCGAAGCAGGTGAAGGGCAGCCGTGTGCTGTGGTCGCGCTGGTAGTGCTTCAGCAGCTCTTCGGCGTCGGGCACGAGCAGCGAGCAGTGCGGGCAGTGCAGCGCGCCGGCGGGGCAGCAGCTGCCCGTGTGTCGCCTGAACGTGTGCGCCGTGCGGGACACTGACAAACAGCTGGGGCAGCGGAGCAGCTGCGCGGTAGACACCAGCCTCTTCTCGGCGGGATTGGCGGACGCGGCGGACGGGGGCGACGGTAGTGCGGCGGGGGCGGCCGATGGGGGCGGAGATGAAGGCGGGGGCGGGGGCTCGTCGTCGTCGCTGTCGAGGCAGACGACCTCCCCGAGCGAATCCTTCGCGGAGGCGGCGACGCCGGGCTCGAGTTTCAACGCGGCCGGTGGGCGGTCACTCGCAGCAGCCACTAGAGCGGGCGGCGGCCCCTTCGTGGCCAGTAGAGCGCGTAGAGGGGAGAGCGCAGGCGACACTCGCTCGGGCACAACTCCATCGTCCTTTTCGGTGGGGACGGCTTCGCCGACGATCGAAACGCTGTCTAAAATCGGTTCCGCAATCAGCTCCGCGATCGGTTCTACGATCGGCTCCGGAATCATTTCGGCGACGAACTCTGAAAGGGACGATTCGATCAAACGGTTCGTGTCGCCGATAAGTTTTTCGAGATCCAATGACCTCTCGGCCTCCCTAGCTGCGTCTTCGACGACGTCGTTCGGCGCGACGGTTGTCACGGACACTTTGGTCTTGTTGAACGAAGCGAGAGGTAGAACTCTGAACTCTGATGAACCGTCCTGTAAAGAGAAAAATATACTATTACGGGAAACTGCCTTTACTAAAGCACGATTACTGTATAATTTATGTGGTCTGGCAAAAGTAACGCAGGATCCAATTCAATACTATAATACCAACATCAATACCAAAATTATTTGTATTAGCAATATTCGGGCTGTACCGAAACCAAGATTGATAAATGGCAAATCTGATTTATGATAAAAAGAATATATCGAATTTTACTAAATTATTGCACTAATTTATGGCAAATGATTATAAGTACGCGGCACGCTATCGATGGCCTAATACGAACTGGCCTGTTGCGGTATACAATTATGCAATAATGAGTGACAAAATGAGGTCAAATAAGAAGTGATGATTTGGGAAATGTATGTTGCACGCTCGTAGAAGCAATAACTCACTTTGTTGGTGATGACTCGGAGATAGGCCTGCGGTTGTTGGTCGGGGTGCTTCTGCGACGTGTGGTAGATCAAGTTGCCCTCGGTGCTGGCTCCGTGCACGCACCAAGTGCACTGGTACACGTTCAGCTCGTGACACTTCAAGTGTTGGATCAATTGGACCGGAGTCTCCGAGGTTTCCGAGCAAATCTGAAATATAATTGAAGATAACATATAAAATCTGACCGACAATATGTCGTAGGGCAATCCTTGAACTGGGCCAATCGAGCCTGATCAGATTTTCATGAAGTGTAGTTAAGAACCATCTCGATCACGTCAGCTTTCGAACGAAAAATAATCGCATCAAAATCGAGATATTTATGGTCTAGTAGTCAACTTAGCCGAAATTGCGGTGTTTCATAATGCCGCAGGTAGAATAGCATCACCCCCTATTCTCCAATGGGTGTTGTCGAAGGCGACTAATGGATCAGCAAAGGGGTATTGATCACCTTATACTCCGTCCACCAATCCGCATTGGGCAAGCGTGGTGGACTACTACTTAAACTTCCTTCGATGACAAGGAGAGGCCTTGTGTTCCAGCAGCGGGTTGAATTATAAAGGCTGTTATGATGATGATGATAATATGCCGAAGCATTTCATGATAAGGCCAATTACCTATATAATCCTACCACGAAATTGTCCATCTAAAAAAGTCAACTTTAGACAAGATATAACAATTTCATTCGTATTGAGGCAAAAATTTTAAGCGTCTGAGATGCTACTTGCCCGTGGTGTCCCCGCCTAGGCCCCCGTGGGGTACCACAACCAATTTGTTTTTGCCCGTGAAACCCAACCCAACCCAAACGGGGGACAATGGTGTACAATAGGCAAATTATATGGCCAGTGGTACACCCGCTAATCGCCAGATTTAAAATGTATCTTTTTTTGACAAAAAAGGTTTGAGACATGGTACCACGGCCAATAAAAAAATATATTAAATAAGATTATTATACAGGGGTTTCACGGGCAAAAAAATTGGTGGTAGTGTTGCAGAGAACCCATGTAGGTAGGTGTGTTGGTTGTAAGGGGCCGGTATAATACATATAAAAAAATCGGGAGTGGTCTCCCCTTGACTTTCTCGTCTACCGGAAACGACTCAAAAGTTGATAGAAACCTTGTATTTTGATGTCATACATGCATGTTATATTTTCGGTCACCCATCCGAGTACCGACCGCGCACTTGGTTGTTTAACTTTCGTGATCGACGACTCAAGAGTTGATAGAAATCTTATATTTTGATGTTATACATGCATGTTAAATTTGGTTGCGATAAGTTAAAGCATACTCGAGTTATCGTGCTAACGCAGACACACAGACATAATTCCTAAAAAAAATATTTTTGGACGCAGGGCGGTCCAAAATGTGTAAATCCGTCAAAATCTCGTGGTCGAATTTTTTGACCATTACAAGACTTCCTACTACGTACTTATACAAGAAAGAAAAAATTACATACATAGCAGGGATGACGGGGTTCCGTAGAGTGTCTTTGCAGGAGGTGTTCACAATATTTTCCGGCAGTGTACGTGCGAAACTTGCAAGCTGCAAAAGGAGAATAAATAAATATTTATATTTTATTTAAAAGACTTTTTCCTTACAGTGTTTGGTACGGACGACACGACAGCAGATTAGACTATAAAACTGGTAAATTTCTCCAAGTGATTTTAGCGCAAAATCGATTGCGAAAATTTACAGTTTGTAGTAACCTGATGTGCATCGTCTGTACATAATACAAAACAAAGTTACTGAAAAAGGGTTTGATATTTTGGCGGTCAGCCAAAACAATTTGTCTTATATATTCGAGACAATGTTTAAAGGACTCAGAACACGAAAGTATTGAAATTAAGTACTAAAAAAAAAGTATCGATTACTTACCATGGGGACAGACGTAATATTGAACAACGGCTTCTCGAGGCAGCATCGAGGACGTCTTGAGGGGAGGTGGTGTTGTATTACACGCCGACAATACAAGCGTAGGTTTGCCATTGTGATTTCTACTTATATGAGCAGATACCAGTTGACTCGAAGCAGCTCTGTAGAAGCAGTACGCACAAACGTACGGACTTGTTATATGATCCTTGAATACGTGCATCACCAAATCTATTCCATTTCCCGCGCAGTCATATTCACAATAGGAGCAACTCAAAGAATTCTCTCCGCCTATGTTTTGGTGAGTAGACGCATGGACTAAAGACTCTTCGGGGTTATTTGAAGTGAACGAACAGAAACGGCCAGCGCACTTGAATAAATGAACCAACTTAATTTGATTCATCATTGTGCTTAACACTACACGATGCTTTTTAGACATCACTTCAGCTTGTATTTCTTCATGTTTGTTTTCCTTCACTTGTGGGACGGGCTCTGGCGCTACTAACGGGCTTGATGGTGGCAGCTCAACTAATGGGGCACCTAGACTCATAACATTCTCGATTTTTGGTAACGTGGGCAATTCTACTTCCACACTTGCTTCGGTACACATCAGTTCTGATAGAGGACGCACATTTATGTACGGCTTATGTGCAGGTGGTGGAGGAGACGGCTCTTCATGTTTCTGCTGCTCGTCTACTTCTTTATTATCAGGCGTGTTTTCTAATACTGGCATAGTATCTATATGCTTATCTATATAATGGTGCAAACAATCTTGGAATTTATATTTCCCTTGAGGTGTGACTATAACCTTACATATGAAACAGTAACCATCCCATATTTCAGAGTGTTTTAATTGAACGTGCTTCTTAAAAGATATCAACAGGGTAGTTTTATAGTGATTTTCTTGTCCATTTATACAGCATACATACTCTTTAGAACCACCATCATTATATTTTACCTTAAAGTGAGGCAGGGCAAATATATCAGCTGGAACGTTGTTTTCTGCAGATTCAATAGTTTCAGACAAACTATCCTTATTAGGTGTATTGGGAACGACAGCGTCATCCACTTTTTTATCTTCCTTTATTTTTCCCAAATCCAACTCCTTTTTTATACTTACACTATCAGCAATAGATGAAGTTTCACTTGTGTTATCGTCAGTTTCGAATGATATCTTTGATTGATACTTAGTTTTAGGCCGCTCATGTAATGTCGGCGAAGTAACTGCGTTACAACTCTTGCGAGATGTCAACTGTTCGCTAGAAATGTCACTATCAGTAACATCACTAAGATCATCACTAGCTTCCGTCATACTGTGACTTAGTTGTCTACTCCTAAGTACTCTAGGTGTCTCAGTCTCTGCACTGCATTGTTTGGCTAATGTAGTAATAGCTTTTAGGGACAGTACAGACAAATTAATTATATACACTTCAGTTTTTTCATCATTGTGGCGCACAATTACATGAGTCTTTAGATTTTCTAGAGAAATTTGAGTAAAGTTACATTTTTCACAAATATAACCAATTAGTTGTCCTTTGGTATCCTTGGGTGGAGGTGGAATGTCCAAGTTAAACGGACACTTAGCAGCGCTAGGGCATGAAGTACATGGATGTTTATATTCACCTGTGTGCATACTTACTATATGCCAGAAAAATGCTTCTAGGGAAGACCTTTTCTTGCCAAATTCTTTGAAACAAAATCTACATACATACATGTCAGAAGGCATTTTGCTAATTGCTTGAAAGTTTATTTCTTCACATTGTTCTATAGCTTGTTTCGCCATTTCGGGGCTTGGCCGAGAAAGGGGGATTTCAGTGTGCGAATGATTTTGTTTATAATGATTGACTATATCTTCGCCACTATATGGACAAAAACGACATTTATAAGTGGAAACATGCATTTGGAAACAATAAGATTTATCAGTGAAGCACTTTAAATCTGGTACAATATCTTTATTTTTTGGCATTGCAATGTCATCGTTTACACAAAACTCTGGCTGTTTATTTTCAGTCTTTTTCTTTTTATTTTTGGGTTTTATAATCCCAGCTTGCCAAGCTGATTTCTTACGCTTTGGCTTCTTTTTTACTTCGACTAATAACTGTGAACTTCCACAGCTCTTTGATGAAGCAACAGATTCATTCTCTGATTCAGAACTATCTCCTACTTTATCCCCAATAGATTTCATGTTATAGTTACTTTCACTAACAGAATCAGATTCAAAAGCGTACGGATCTTCATCATCAGATTTATTAACAGGCTTCGTTTTTGATTTTGGTCCCGGTCTGTATCCTTGAGACTTTTTACTTGTTAGGACAGCATCTAAATCCTCAAATTTGGATTTCCCCTTTGTATTCGGTCTCTTTCTAACTATCTTTTCTGTAGTGCGAGTTTCCTCGGTTATTTCATTATCTTTAAACTTCTTTAAAACAACTATGGGTTCTGGAGATTCCTGACTAGAAGGTTCCATATCTTTTTGCTTTGTACTTACCTCATCCACAAGCTTGGCTAACCGACACATTCTAATGCCTGTAGTGTTCAACACGTCGTGACTTATGAACATTTCCCTTATATCTTCTTGTAGTTGTAACAATTCCCGAGATGGCTTTTTTGGTTTACTTTCTTTTGCCCCAGATCTTGTTATTCTTTTCAAACCTTTTGGTGGTACTTTTCTATTAACTTTGCCTTTTCCTTTTCTTGTCACTTTGCCTTTTTTAATTGGTTTTTTAGATTGCTTTACAGCGACACTTTTATCAACTTCGATATTGTGGTTTTCAGTTAACATAACTTTATTTTCATCTACGGATTTTTCGACACCGCTCTCTTGTATTATACCAATAGACCCACTCTGAGCTTCTATGGCTCGTTCATTTATGTCTTTACACTCTTCAACATTTTGCACTGAATTGTCTCGACTATCTTTTACTTCATCGCTTGCATTTTTGTCTACATCATCATCCTCATCCGATACTAATTCACTTAACTTTTCCAGTTTCTTTTTTATTTTCTCATTTTCACTAGATTTGTCTCCTAGCATATTCAATATTTCTTTTAGTTTTGACTTATTTTGTAATATAGACAAAATATTGCCAATTGAATCAATTGAAGTACCTTCGTTATTAGTAGACAACCGTAGCTCGTTATCTTTAAGGTCAGTCTCTGAAGGATCATGTGAGGAAGTCACCATAGAACTAGTATCGTTTTGAGTGTCATTAGTACTGTCAGGTAAACCTTCTTCTTTGTCGGATTTCTTATCAAGAATTTCATTAGTGCTATCGGGTGCTGCAGTGTTATCAAGTGTATTCTTAGGAACTTGTACATCAGTAACTGTATGTTTATCAATTGCTGTAGTAGTAACTATGTTATCACTGTTACAAGAGTTGATTTTTGATACATTATGTGTGTCATTGTCGCCTTTGTTTTCCGAGTTGTGCGTGATCTTTGATGGAGATTTAATTAAATTACTTTTGTTACCGTTTTCTGTCACATTATTTTCAAAAGTGTTGAGTTCTTTTTCTTTTGTGGCTTCTAAATCTTTTTCTATTACGTCAGAGATGTCTTTAAAATTCTCGGATAACACGTTCATATCACTTTCTTCATCCGAGTTTATGTCCTCTAACATATTTTCAAGACTAATATCGTTTGTAAATTCGGTGGGTGTTTTAACTTTAGAAGGTTCCAAATCACTATCAAGGTTAGCTATGAGTGCATTAATGTTATCGATTACACTGTCGGATGGGATATTGTCAGAAAAAATTTCCATATCATCCATGGCAAAATTGCTATCAAATTGGTTGTCCATATCAGAGCTTGTGTTGATATTTATAGTATTTTGTAAACCATCGTTTGTACTCGGCAAGACATCTTTTTCTTTATCTTCTTCTTTGGCCTTCTCGGGTAATTTTTGTAGAGGTTCTGACGATTCTAAGCTTTTCTTTTGTTCGTTTGCACCAGTATCTCCTGTCGTCTTTGTTACAATATTTTCACATTTCTTCACAGCAGTAGTGATTTCTTTCTCAATAGTCTTCTTTGCTCTTTCTTGATCTTCTTCAGTATCTGAATCCGAATTATAAACTAGTGGTTTTTTATTTCTTCGAGGCCTCAATGTCGTATTTTCACTGTCATTGATACTTTCAGATGAACCAGTATCGCTTTTTTTACTGAGTCTTGTTATTCGCTTATCAGACTTTTCATTTTTTTCTGTTTTCTTAGATTTTTCTAAATGAGTTAGTTTGCTATCACCTTTAATGGTATCGGATTTAACATCAACTTTATTTTGAGATTTCGAATTCTTGTCTTTAATGTTACAATCATTACTTTTGTCACAATCACTTTTCATTTCCTTCTTTTCACATTTAGCTTCTTCCTTCTCACTTTGCACGGGTTTTTCTTCCTCAACGGGTCTTTTAATCTTAGGAATCTTATAATTTTTAACACCATAACCAGAACCTAAAATTTTACCTTTTGTAATATTGTCATTTGAGTAAACGATTCCCGCAGTCTTCTTGTTCCGATCTCTACCCATATCTTCTTTGTACCTATTTTTGTGATTATCAAATTCTCGAAGGTTTCTAGGATCAGCAATACTCTTCACACGTGGTCTATTATCTATTTTATACTTATGATTGATTCGATGATTGGATTCCTTAAAATGATTGTGTTTATCTTGCTTAATTTCAGATTTATGTAGTGTCTCCGATTTTGTCAACTTTTTGGTGGAGTCATATTTTGCTTTACAATTTTCGAAGTTTTCAGATTTAAGTAGTGTCTCCGATTTTGTCAACTTTTTGTTGGAGTCATATTTTGCTTTACAATTTTCGAAGTTTTCAGATTTAAGTAGTGTCTCAGATTTTGTTAACTTTTTGTTGGCGTCATATTTTGCTTTATAATTTTCGAAATCAATTTTTATGTCCTTAAAACTTTTTTCACTATCGGTGTTATACATGTCTCTTCCAACGCTACGAGCGCGTCTAAATTGATTTTGTTTACTATGATCCATACATTTTTTTTGTTTAGATTCGTTGCCCAATGATCTCCCCAAGCTGGACTCGCGTTGAAATGATCTTTCAACACTTGAGTCACGACGAGATGTTCTTCCGACACTAGGTTCACGGCACAATACTCTTCCCACACTAGCAGCACGTTTTCGACGGTCAAATTTGGAATCAAAAGTTTTAATATTATTATCTCCTTCGAGAAAACCTTGGAATGTTGAATTTATACTAGTATCAATTGTAAAAGATTTGCCTGTGTGTGGTTTAACCGACAGTCTATTTTCGATATCTTTGTTTGTTTGACTATATGAAGCACGTGGCATTCTATCCACAGATTCAGTGGAACGTCCAACACTGCGTTCTCTGTAAAAGTTCTTTCTGTGCCCGTGATTTACATCATTAGTATTAAAATTATCGCTCCCTAAATTTTCACGCTGGCGGTCTTTGAAATGCCGATCATTATCGAATTCACGAGGCATCGAATTCCGAACATCCCGATCCCTATTGTGATAGCGGTCATTATGTTCATGCGATGAGTAATTATTTTTTTCATTCTTACCAAAATTTTGCTCTCTTTGGTGGTTTTGATTAGTAGATTTACTGTATCGATTGTAGTTCGAGATACTGCGGTCTCTGTGATGTTGACGACCTCTGTCATCGTTTTGGACGTCATAATCTGAACTCCTATTTAATCTAGGATCTCTTGACTGGTGTTCTGATCTTCCAAAGGGATGACTTGGTGTCATTGGCATATCGCTTCGTCCAAATGGATGAATAGGGGTAGTCGGACAATCAACTCTTCCAAATGGGTGACTGGGAGTCAAAGGACAGTCCGATCGCCCAAAAGAAGGATTTGGTGTCTGTGGACAGTCTAATCTTCCAAACTGAGGACCAGGTGTAGATGGACAGTCGGACCAACTGAAGGGATTAATTGGTGTGGGTGGAGCGTCGATCCGACCAAATGGATGAGAAGGTGTATTTGGACAATCTGTACGAGCAAAGGGTATTTGGGTACAGTCTGACCTATTAAAGGAATCTCTTCTGTCATGTCTAGTATGCACGTCTTTTTGAATATTATTGTACCTCTGATTCCGATCAGCGAGATCAATTGTTTCCCATCGACTGTTGTGTCTCCTTGTCTCTACGTCAGATCTATCCCAGTAAGATCTGGGCTCCTGTTCTCTCGAAACAGATTGTTCTTTACTTTCACGTTGATCATAAAGTGAAAACATAGGTGCATAAACGTGTTTACGAGAAGCATCATTATCTTCAGTGTCGAAATTTTGCTGACTTATCACCTCATACGTTCTAGCATTAGGTGTCATACTTGGATTTCGACTAGGCGTCATACTGGGGTTTCTACTTGGAGTCATGTGAGGAGCCATAGTCGGAGTCATACAAGGATTCATATTTGGTATAATATTAGGAGTCCGATTTGGAGTCATACTCGGAATTATACCCGGAGTCACACTCGGAGTCATACTCGGACTCATGCCCGGAGTCATGTTACCAGGAGTTAAAATGGTGAAATTCATCAGTGGTGGTACCAGTTTCGGTATTCTATCAGAATTGACAACTTTAGAGCTTTCAATATTAACTGTTTGATTAAAGTCTTTTCTGACACGTGGATCTATCGGGGTTCTCGATTTATCCGCACTTATCGTGTCTTGATTCCTTTGTTTTGTATCGTCTGGCACATTCGTTGGAGTGTTGGTATTTGGCGACAATAATGGAGCAAACATTCTCATATCGACGTCGCTTTTAGAAGGGGTTAATTTAGTTGTTACAGGTTCAACAGGTATAATAACGGGCGCAATACTTTTTGTTCTTTGAGATTCATTGATATCTGGCGATTTAGGGACGAGGTTTCCATACACATCATCTAATGATATATCATTACTAAATTCGTCTCCTTCAGATTCTTCGTCTTCGAAAGCTAATTTAGAAGAAAAATTAAAACGTTCACATTCTTTTTCTGTGAGTTTTAAGCTCTGTTTTTTTGCATTATCATCTTTGATAGAGTTACTGAGGTCGTGTAAAAAAAGTGCTGGCTTTGCTGACTCAACTGCTTTCTTTTTATACTTTTCAATGGATATTCTTTTCTTTGGAGCAATTTCTTGAGCGCTAGATACTTTAGTGACCTTAGGTTGATGTAATAAAGGTGTAGTCTCTGACCCCGGTATTGATAAAGATTCACTCAATATTTCATTCTTCAGCGCTTGCAAAATGTCTATTTCCGATACAACGTCCTCTTTGGGCGGCTTTTGTGTGGCTATACTAGGGTCATTCAGCAATGGTATCTCAACACTTTCCTTGTTATCTATTTCAGAATTAGTTGTTTTGGTGATTTCTGTTAGCTCATTTGTCGATGACGTAAACGATGAACGATTTTCGTTATTATCTAAAACTTTGGAAGATGCAGTGTTATCACCTTGTTCATTTACTTTATTTTTATTTTCAATAAGTTTATCAATAGGGTTAGAACTTATTTGATCATGTAAAGGTTTATAAAAATTTGCTGGTTGGTTATTTTCTAAAGGTGCTGAAACTTCGACATTATTTGGTGCTTTGTTTTCAGTCTCAGTTTTAGTAGCAGACTTTTCTTGCATTACTGTAGAATTTTGTTCAATATTTTTACTGTCTTCATACTTAAAATCTTTCACAACAACTGGCTTTGTGCTAGCCGATGGTTCATCATACATTTCAAAATCAGTCAAAGCCGTATCATGAGGTTTTGTAGGTTTGTCCTTGTCGGTAACATCGCCAGTTTGGTCATTGTTATCAGAATTTATTACAAGACAAATTTGAATTTTACGAGGTACTTCACCTGCGTCAGCATCATTTTTAACCGTCGTAGTATTTTTATCAGCATCCAGAATAAAATTACCATATATACTTTGTATGGCTTCGCTCTCACTATCAGATAGTTCACCTTCTTCTACTTCAACTTTCTTTTTCAAATTTTTCTTTTTATAAGATTTTAACAATAAATCTGATATATCGTCACATTTAGCACCAGTGTGTTTTAGTTCATTCAGAATCTGACGTTTGGCTTCTCGTAAACTTTCAATATCAACATCATTATCACTACAGTTCATAATCCTAGTTAATATATCTTTTGTATTTAATGAATCTAAACTGTCTTCTGGTACATTAAGCGTTATATTTAAATCTCTTGCGTTTTTATATGGTTTTTGTTTAGACTTTTTTCTTTCTTTTTTGTTATATGTAGGGGAATATCTTTTCGGTGAACGCCTAGGCGATCTACGACTAAAAAGAGGTGACCCAGAATTTTCTTCTCCATTTGACCAACGTTTAGTACTAATATCCGGAGAAACAAGTACACGCGTATAATTACGCTTCGATGCTGATGCTGTATTGGGATTATTTGCACCAGGTGATATTGATGCCTTATTTGGCCTGCGCTGAAAAAGAGCAGGTTCTTTACTTCCAGGAGTACAAAGTTCTTCAGTGGCACTGGCTCGCGCAATTTCAGGTAAAGTGTCTTGTTCTTGTTGTATTTTTGTAACAGTTTTTAATTTATTTCGAACAGCCTCTAGGTCATCCGAAGTATCCTTGGTATTCGATGGAAATATTGAATCTGATACAGACTTCAAGCCGGGAAGAGCATCTTTCTGCAACAAAATCAACCTCGAAATTAATGCTAATATCAACGTTACAATGGTATGGTTACTTCAGAAAATTACATCATATTTGATAAGCTACAAAAGAATAAAAAATATCAACTAATAGCGAAAATGTATCTGTCACACATACCTGTTCTACTTTCGTATACAAATTGACCAAGACCTGCTCGCATTTCAGCAAATTATCCATTTTCATTCTGTAATAAAGGCACATAATTGTTGATGTATAAAAGTGATTCTATGTCCTATTATACCTTAAATATTGCTTACTTATAAAATTAAGCACTAGAAAATATTAAACTAAAGAAAACAGAGTACTATTTATTTCTTGTAAATAATATAAATTTCATGCAAAATTGCTTGGCACTTATTTACGAGTCATAAATGAAAAAAATGCATAATAACAACAACTGCAAAGTCCTACATTTACATACAAACTTACTTATAACATAAATATTAAGTGTTACAGTTAATTTAAACGAAAACTCAAAAATTAAACAGTTTCCTTCTAGGGATATTTAAGGTAAATAACGATAACATATAACTTTGAACAATTGTAAACTGTTCGAAAGACAAATTATGTTAACTAAATAAAAAAATATAGTAAACTAAGAAAATGTAATATAAAAATGAAATATGTGTATTTTGTTTTTTTTTTATGCTTGACAGGGACGATGTTGACCTCCATTTCACTTGATGGTAAGTGCCGTACTATAAGGGCGAAGATGAATCGAGATTCACCTGGAACCCTCAAACCACAGAGGGATTGGGGATCTTACCATTTACTGTCGGAACGCAATATGCTGTTAATATTACGATCCGATGTTCCGCAAGTTGGTCAGTGAACAATCCGCGGCTAGGAGCGAGCTGGTCGCAAAGCACCGCGTGGAGGAATGGACTAATGCTCGCAGCCGGTTTAATAAGCAACGAGACGAAGAACGTATTATTATGGCGACAGATTTTGATAAGATGGTGTTAGCTAGCCAGGCTGACTTGAAAATGTCCTACCACCAACCAAACCGAGTACAAGTACTTCCCTGGGGATCAATCTCGGGATCTCTGGATCATATTCCGGCGGTACCACTAAACCACCGAGGCAGTTATAATGGCGGTTGTATTCAGTTATTGTTATTGCGTAGTTCACGTGCGTAAGATGTTTACATCTTTGAACAGGATAGTAATAGTACGGGTCGACCACTGTCTGCATACATACGAAGCAAACGTTTTACTACCCCTATTATTATCCGATCTTTATATTTTAAAACGCTTTTAACATAGTAAAAAGCTATGTCATTACGTTTTCCTTTTTTCAAAATTCAAGATTTTTGCAAATAATTTTGAAGGTGTCGAATTTTAAAAAAAGAATGAAAATATTCAACCATTCTCAAATTTAACTTCCTTCCATGCAGACAAATCCACTTCAAAGAACATGAATAACTTTATTGCTCAATTTCTCAATCGAGCTGCACGTAAACGTAGCGTTGTCGAGCTTGCCGATTACTTGGGGGTTAGTTTCATTGACAGGACAACAGGATGGTACACTATTTTAATGCACGCCTACCACTGCGATAGGGTAATGAGATGGAAATGGCTAACACGGAACGAAGTATAATAGTTTTACCTTGATGGAAGGTTGAGAGAAGAAAGAATTTCACGGACAAATAGTTTTAGCATTCTATTGCCAACGGGTTTCATGGAGAGAGATAGGCGAAAAATGTGCCGGGTCAGATGAGCGTGGTTGTTTGCTTCCATTACACTCTCTTTAATGGATTCACTGGGGCTAAACTTCGTTTGAGGCAAAGACAATTAAATGGAGAGTTCGGAGATAAATCATCTTTGTCTCTCAGAAGTACACTGACATCTTTCACATTCTGGTCTTCGTAAAATTCTTCTTCAGTTTCCTTGATATGCTGAGATCTTTGAAGCGGCAATGAAGCAGCATTGGTATAAATATAGCTGAGACGAGCCAAGAGCACTTGGCTCGTCCCTTGTTGCAGGTTTACAGTAGCAGAACAACTTGCGTAGTTTCCACGGGGGTGTAGTATCCATTTATATATTTCCCAAGTTTTTGAAATGGTAAACAATTAACAGATGCCAATAGATTTTTATAGCGCATCAATAATAATGCTACTTCTATATTAGCTTATAAAGTACCTGCACTATATTATTATAAATAACTAAGACCAAATTCTATACCAACTAGACCTGAATTGTAGGCGAGTTTGCTTTCGGAACATATGTCTAAAGTAGAGATTTTCCTTGTGTACCTATTTTAATTATCTTCCTAGAACTTAGTTTTATAGTATCAAAAACATTCCACCTGGTGGTAAGTAGAAATAGTCTAAATTCAAAGATAGCTAGTCATTCATTTCGCCTAGCCTACTGCCAATTTATTAGGGTCGGTGCAGTATGCCTTGATCGATACCGAAAATACTGTTTAAAGATTTGGCATTAGATTTTTACGACCCCATCCGACTACTAGCTGCGCACTTGGTTGGTTAATTTTCGTAGCCGTTACTAAGAACCGACGACCGCGGCGACCTCCTCATTCAAAGATATTCTCAAATATAGCAAGTACGAGAGAAAATATTATATTATATAGATTCTCCCTTTGCCGATCTGTAAGGTGCTTTTTCATGCCTCTTGAATACACTAGGAGTGCTGGCAGTTCAATGTTTTCCATTTTTTTATTGTGCGACCTAGTATAAATATAATTATGAAATCTGTTTCAACATTGATTGTGTTATCACAAAAATAAAGCCTTTTCTTTTACACACCAGATAATCGAATTTTAATAATATAATTACATTTATATCCTTTGTTTACCGATTAAATCTTAACAAAAGAAAATATTGTTTTATTGATAAAACTTACTGACAGCAAACCCAATTGATTTTGTAGCTATACCTTACCTATCTAAGCGTCAGTCACGTGTTTGACATGTTTTGTTATATTTCAATTACTTTATATGAAAATAGAGATGTAAAATTGTAAACACAAACTATTTTATCCGTGATAAAAGTGATAATACATGCAAATAAAACTTTATTTGAGTTCTAAATAATTCAGTGCAGCTATTCATTATTTATTTCTGTACAAATTGCAGAAAAATAAAACTGCATAAAATAACACAATTTCTGTCATAAACGTCATCGCCCTACATACTGAGGTTCAATTAGGCCATTGGCTTTGCGTACTTTATTATGATAATTATGTAATGATCTTAGTTTATAGATCATAATGACGTAAATTTTAGTAATTATGGTGAGCAATACTATAAGAAATTTGAAAGTTTTTAGCCTGAATTTAAGTATAATATGTCACTTTAAACATAAGCATTAATATTGTTTCAATGTCTATTACCTAGTTGGAGATATATCAAGCGAGAAGTGATTCCTATTTTTTGTTTGCAAGTGTAGTAGTTTAACTGCCATAAATTATAATCTAACTAAAAATAAAAAATACAATAACAATATTGAACCTTTTCTTTTTGTCCAAAAGAAGATCTCTTAAAGATCTGATCTTGTCAAGCTGCGCTTGCCGAGGGTTTGAAGAACTGGAGGTATTTTCTAATCTCTTGATCATACTCTCCAAGAATGGTATGTACTTCTTCATCTCCTCGAACTTCCGATCGTAATCTTGATCCATTTTGAGGGCTGAAAAGGATAATTTGAGATCGTGAGTATTTTTTTTCTTTTATTTAATTGAAACATACAAGCTTTAACAAAGCTTCACTTGCTAATATTTTACACTACGTAAGTCGGGTGGCAAATCTTGTGAATACTTAGGTACATCCATTGTACCCTAAAAGTAAGTATATTTATATTATAGTGTCGACAAAAATCCAGTTTCTGCGAAAAAGCGCACAGTGTTGTCTACTACAGATACAACTGGCTTAAAGCTAACTAAAGCAACTCAATAAGCTATATATGTAATAGTTCATACGGGTTTGAGTACACACACACACGTACGAATTACTCGACTTAGGGTAAAAACTTTACAGAATTACCTACGAGCGTGGGCGATTGCCTGCTGTTTTTAGGAGGTAATAAAGAATACAAATGAATCAGAAATCATTTTGAAGTTAGATGTAAATGCACCGAAGAAACCACAATATTAAAAATACATTAAGGACTATCCTTATACCATTTTACCTAGTAGCTTTCCATAGCAGTCGTTGAAAAACTAACCGGTGTGACAGCTGTTTGTACTCCGCAGAAAGCGGCTCGTATGCTTGTTTGGCACATAGCTTTCCATAAAACTATGTGCCAAACATATACATATATACGACCGGCTTCAAGATATTTTAAAATAAGGACGTGCAATTCCATAGTACAAGAACCGAGAAGTGGGTAGTACTTATTTAGTACCATTAGGAAAAACGTAGCCACTTCATTCGCCTCGCTAGTCAACGGTAAAAGGCCAAGAGAGGGAACATTAGACCCGCACCACTCTCAACACCAAACTGTATGATGCCCTCCACGCCATCTCAGACCGAAACAAATGATAGAACATTTGGAGTTTTCGAATCACAGCATTAAGGACGACGTTTCGATTCGAAAATCACTTCTTGACTGGCTCGGTTTCGGTACCGTATCGCCTGTGTGTGATTGAGCGGCGAGGGCAACGGAAGTGAAGGAACTGGCGAATTCTAACTGGTAGTTTCGAGGACCTAATAACATTAGTGAACAGTACACACAGGGTTCAAATATCAGTTTTTATCTGTACGTTGATAGAATTCATTTAGTAGCATTTCAAGAGATTGGCTGACCAATTAATTTCCAATCGTGAACTAAACAGAGAACTTTCTGCACAAAACACAAGAAAAACACTATTCTTCTCATTACCTGGCACAGATCAAGAGGGGGCTAAAATCAACAAGTTCGTACACCTATGTAGTGGCTTCTTCCTTCGAAGAAGATATTTAAATTTATTAGAGATCTTACGTAACTTAACTCAGATTCCGGAAATTTGTAAGTTCCGTCAAATTGGTTTTAGATTGAAGACTCGGAATTTGCTTCCGATAATGTTGAATCGGAGGTTATAACGAAGATTTATACGTAATACTAGCCAAAACACTCGAATACGAGAAATTCTAAAATACCTAATAACGTTTAAAGTTTGTAAATTTGTAGGTTTGGTGGGCAGTAATCTCCGGAAGGACTACACCAATTTTGAGAATTCTTTCATCGATATTTACAATGGATTTTCCAGGTTGACATGAGATACATATTGTTCATATATATTGTTCACTTGACAGCATAAAAACGGCATGTCAAGCAGAAGTTATGAAAAAGCATCTATTGGGAGTTTCTATTGTAGATAATATGAGTTTTTAGAAAACATGTATAATTCGTAGTATTGTAGTCTTTTTGTGTTGCGAGGCTATTAATACGAATAGAATAGACATGTACTGACGCTCTTGCTAAGGGAATACTACAACCACACGTTAACCACAAACCATAACACAACGACCACAAGTAGGAGAGAGCAAACTTGCATGAAAATCAAATAGGATAGACATCTACTGACGCTATTGCTAAGGGAGTACAACCACCACAGTTAAACACAAACCGAAAATCAATAGTTTACGGACCACATATTGCCGTCAAACGCAGTCGTGTGGTCGCTAGGTGGTCGAGAGACTGCCGAGAGATGCGCGATCGCCCAGTAATCCCCTGGGAACATTCGACTTACAGGCCCTCTAAGGTCTTCGCCTTCTTAAAAAACGACGCAGGAAATTTCATCAGCGACAAACACACAGCAGTCAATAAAAAAATCGTTGGGTCTGTAATGTCGGTGTCGACCACATCGCAACCACAACATATCGAACCACCAGTTTCACCGTGCACTTGTGTGGTGTCCACAAAAACAAACGACAACGCAGGCACATTAATATTGTACAGTTACCACAACACAAATGCAAAATACTGCAGCGAGATAATTTTTGTAGCTGCGAAGTCGTGGAGCTGTTTGTGGTATGTGTGAACCACAGATATATCAATCTAAGGAGATCGGTGGAATCACCATGTTCATAGGAAGACCGAGTGTCGCGATCAGCGGCCGTACTACATAACATGGTTCTAGTTGAGCATGCCGTAATATACACTATTCATTGCGCGCGTCTTAAGGACTGCGAAGCGATGAAAGTTAAGCACAGCCGCAAAGAAGATCGGTCAAATCGCTGGGTTACGTATTCACTTGACTTTATCGGAAGGCGAAGTGGCGGAAATGTATGCCCACAGGGCATACACTTGTCACAAGTTAAACGCTAGTTTGGCCTATCTCCTTGTATTATTAAATCTGTGGTGTGAACTCTCCCTAAGAAACGCGGCTTTAGGCGTCGTCACCATGAGCAGATGAAGACAAAACAATTTATATAAAGTCAGTCAATCAAAAAAAATCGTGTGGTCTGTAATGTCGGTACCGACCACATCGCAACCACAACATATCGAACCACCAATTACACCGTGCACTAGCAGCTGAACACCGCACAAAAACAAACGACAACGCAGCCACATTAATATTGTACAGTTACCACAACACAAATGCAAAATGCTGCAGCGAGACAATTTTTGTAGCTGCGATTCGGGCAGCTGTATGTGGTATGTGTGAACTCTCCCTAAGAAACGCGGTTTTGGGCGTCGTCGCCATCAGCAGATGAAGACAAAACGATGTATAAAGTAGACATATTAACTAACGAAGAAGGCCAACACAACAAACAATCAACTGATAAATGTAATAATAACGTATTCCTATCAGTTATATTCACGTTAGTTTCTGGTGGAGAGTAAATGGAAATCTGAATCGATTTCGGATTCGGTTAAGATTCTGTTTAGATTTTGGCTCTGAATCCGCTAAACCAAAATTTTCCACTTTGGTTCCGATTAACTCCAGTTCCTAGGGAGTCGCCTCTGTAACTTAACATCCCTAGTTATTACAATGGATGCCTGTCAATAATAAATTATAATATTTTGACTTCACGACCGCGGGTGCCCCATGACATAGGGATGATGTTACAAAGCTTCTATTCAGATTCCAAAAGGTCGTAAGTTCCGATTGTATTTAGACGTCCAATTCCGAATCGGAGATTAAATACCGAGTATCGGAATGAAATACGAAAAACCGTAACCATTCGCTTACACGAACGGATATAATGTCTCTATAATTCAAACATCGGTTTCAGCATAAAAATAATAATTTTAAATCTATTTTATAAAAACGCTAAGTACCTACTTGTCAATTTATGATAAGTCTTAGCATTAATGAGGATGCTAACATCCAACATAGTGATAAATACTTCGTATAAAAGTTTTATTTTTAATAAACGCGGCAAGTAAAACTTAAATAAAAAACTAGGTAGTTCAAGCTCCGACTCCGGCTCCAACTAAGACTGCTACTCCGGTTCCGATAAACTCACCTCCGCAAACATCCGTAGTATAGTATACACTAGTGGTCACCCGCGGCTTCGCTCGCGTCAATGTCGGTTAAATAGTAGCCTATATGTTATTCTGATGTACGAGCTATATTATTGTAAACTTTCATTAAAATCCGTTCTGTAGTCTTTGCATGAAAGAGTAACAAACACACATCCATTCATACAAACTTTCAAGTTTTTAATATAAGTAGGATGTATGAACAATGACAGTGTGCGTCAATGCGTGAGCGCTCCGTGCCGGCATTCCGGCACTGACCGACCTATCTACCACACAGACAGTCATAGCTCACAAACTTAAGACAGTAGTACTCTGGTTGCGGTTTTAACCAAAACGTTATAACTTCGATTTAAATCTACTAGTTCAAATTACCTACTCACATAATATACCTAAGTAAATAATAAATAATAAATTTCGTAAAATATAATTAAAAACTATATTTTAGTACCTACCTAACTAATATTGACGAAAAAAAAAGATAAGTACCTACCTAACCTAACGAAATTACCTACTTACAGTTAAAAAGATCCCATAAATAATCTATTGTTTTAAATTAAGCACGGATGGGTTTCCTACGCCATATCGAAACACTATGATAGACCCTGTTTTGGTATAAGCTTACTTTCATCCACCACTAGGTACTTGCCTACTACCAACCTATCTACATAAAATATAGGATGCAGACTACCTAGACATAGGTAATACGAGCGAAGTAGGTATTTACCTACCTATTAGGTAAGTAAGACAACTTAAATCAGAGACAAGTAATGATAGGAATACAATTCACAGGGAATATGTGACAAATAAAAGACGAATTACCTACATACCTCCGTATTTAAATATATTATACTTAAACAATAAAGCATTACATTCATTGTAGAAGAATTAAAGCATTAGATTTAATTTAACTGGCAAATAAAACTAAAATTTAAGTCACTTAATGTTCATGCTATACAACCATAGACGAAAAAACGATCCAATAATAATACCTAGGTATCCAAAATATATCGACGCCTGTCTATGCAGGGACCTACCTGTACCACCACTTTAAAAACACAATTTTTTCGTTGTTTCTACCATAGAGCTTCTTAATTACGATAATATAGTTCTAATAAACACATTTGTTCATCACGTTACGTAATATAATTAAATTGCGTTTCGCACGTCTAAATCTCTCCAAACCGAACTAGCAAATGAACGACAAAATGGCCGCCACCCACAATGCACGGGCGCGTCCAACGTGGCTATTTCACTCCGCTCCGCTCGTTCACAGAACAAAGAACGGAAAGCATCTCCCAACCTATTTATTATTACTTACATTACAGCTTGCCTTGCCTACACATGCACCGCTCTGAATCATAATCACGACTATTAAGTAATTATATTACAAATTCCTTTACAGTCGGAATTACTTATATGTATATTTATTTGCCTTAAATTCAATAAATATTATATATCTGCATATTTATGTAGTAAAAAACGAAAAACTAAGTATTTAAAATAAAAAATTAAAATATTTGTTGCGTTACGTGCTAGATGTCCTAACTTCCGTTTACTCCTACAACAATAAGTTACCTATTATTCATTTTATATTACCATAATCGGTATTAAACACTATGCTTACACTAAATAAGCTGCAAAGAATTTAAATATTACTTACTAATGTTTATATTTAGGATTAGCCACTTCAACATACCTTTTCCAAATCATTTTAAAAGATAGTTCAGTCTTCAACACATCCGCTTGAGCAGCTATCAAATTTAAAACAGATTACATATTTATGTACTATAATTATTATTATTAAAGTTACGTAGATAAATATCGTACCCCTAGTCACCAAGTAGACATTTCGAAATCTTCAAATAATTAACAAACAAGATGTGCAATAATGACGTAAGTAACTTATTATAGTTTTTATTTTCACCAACGATGTGCATCAAGACCATTATTTTAATTTCAAATCCTCATAATTTTACTTATCTCCTTAAATACCTACAATATGGATGAGTAAATACCTAATACTTTTGTAGTTTATGTTCTATTGCACAGCGGGCCTCCAGCGGACGTTCACAGAGAATATTGTAACGACGCCATTCGTGAGTTCTCCTATAATCATTCATTCTCGTTCCCGGATTTACAAAAAAATAACACTAACCTGGACGAATAAAATTTGAACTTAAAATGTGGAATGTTTTTTTAAACACTATAACTAGAAACACGGCAGTTTTGTGACTCGCATTGTTCTTGAGGCGAGCATACAGCGTTGGTTGAATTATTATTCCTGCCTGAGCATCGTTCTCTCAGGAACGGGCGATGACTGCGGCAGCTCGCTAGACACACACTTCGATACAAGGACGTTGGTGGCGTCGCTGCCCCGCACCGCGCGTGCCCCACAACCGGTCCCCTCGCGCCTCGGGCTGCCGCCAATCCGAAGCAAACGAAATAGCTCACACACTGACGTACCATTCGACCGCAGTGTCTCGATTTGTCCACACGGCCAGTGCAGGTTTTAAATCGTGCTCTAATCAACTATTAAAACACCACAAAGGGCGTCGCTTGCAAGACAGCTATCATTCACAAATGTTCTGGAACTTTGTTCGATGTTTTTTTGTTCCTTCGTTGTGGTGGCCAGCTACACTGCATTGACAAAACTGCATTGCAAGACGTCGTTCTACAAAATAGTTCGCCAGAAATAGTGAATAGTGATACATTACAATCTCCTTCTATGTGTAAAAATATCCAATACGTCATTGACAAATATCACATGATAGTTGCGCAATACTTATGTCAAAAATATTAAAAGTACTTACTGTACTCAGTAAAATTATGTAGCAAACTAATAATTATCAGCATCATCAGTATAGGAAATTGGATTAATAAGTGTTTTACAGTGTAAATTCAGTTTCTAACGACGATTTCTGTGATCTTGTGCCGAGAATGAATTGCCTTTATAGAATGTAAGGGAAAGGAAGCAATTTTAGTTTGTAGGTATTCTTGCAGTCTATCAAGTTGTCATTGACCATTGAAAAGCTTATTGAAGTTCTAAAGGGTTAGAACTTCAATAAGCATTTTTATGTAGGTAAGTAAGTACCTAGGTACTTACCCTTAGATTAAAGCAAAAACTTTAACCTAAGTCCTTACCTACCTATTTATTCCTAAAATTAAATTCAAGTGATTTTTTGCAGAAATAAAAACTAGAATTTAGTATTATTTCTATTCATTCTATGGGTCCACTCTGAACCTTTTCAAAATATCAGGGGCAGAATAAAAACCCATAACGTATTACCTAATTATCATTAATAATAAGTATGTAGGCACCTATTAAATAATCTACACAGAATAATCTTTGCTGCAGAGAAAAAATTATTTTACCTTTCTATTTATTCATTGTTTTAATTGTGAAATAAAAACAATTATGAAATAGGTCCTAATGACTATCCACTGTCATTGATTGATTACCATTGTTAGGAGTATACAATGATTTATAGGTAAGTATACATACACTATAATAGAATAGAATAGAATATATCTTTATTGTACATCGACCAAATAAAATACAAATACAGAGTAGGTAATTAAAATTATTTGTACAAAGGGCGACCTTATCGCTAAGAGCGATCTCTTCCAGGCAACCTTAGGATGGACAGGATTCAAAGATATGTACTCGAGGGAAGATGGCGACGTATAACTCACAATATATACATACATAATATAAATAACACTACATTCGAATATTACATACTTATGATACTAATACATGAAAATATTATCATATTAATTACACATTACTTAATACATCTTGTATAAATACACTACATACGAATAATTAATACTTACTAATACATGATAATGATATTTTATATATGATAAAAAATAGATATCTATACATGTAAATAAAATACTGTACCGATTAAAATACATAGTAACATAAGTTTGAGTTTAACTATAATATAACATCACTGAGATTATAGACAGTTAGGCCCCTTTATCATTAGGACACACAGCTATTTTAGGACATCACGTTGATGCAACCAATCACTGCCACTAGTAAAATAGGGCAGATGGCCCATTTTGTTTGTCCACTTTGGGGCGTTCTTAATTTATATTATATGCAGTAATCTTTGTAGAAAGTTATAAAAACATATACACTTTGCCTTACAAAAGATTTCTTTTATAAAACTTCGAATAGATAATTAGTTAGTTATAAAAAAAAATGTGATCTTGTGCCATTTCTGGCCAGGTTTACCACCTGTTTTATATCAAATTTCATGTGCCAGTATTGGCCATCAAGAATAATTTGAAAAAATAGTTTTTATTAGGGAATTGCATGACATTTTATAGTCAATGTTTTTTATTCATGTAAGTATAGGTAAGTAAATTCTATTCACAAATTACAGAGATCACATTTTAGTAAGATATAAGTAGGTACAAACGACGGCATATCAGGCTACCACAAACTACCAAAGTTCTTCAATATACTTACTTTAAACTCTATAATTAGGGAATAAATAAGGTCATGGTAAAAAGTTGAAACTAATTTATAAAGTGATTTTGTGTGGTGAATTATATTCTATTCACACATTCTACTGTTTTTCTTCGAAATCCGTTCTATTTTCTTAGAAGGCATTTTATTGAGCTTTGAAAACAAACAGAAAATATCAAACACTTAAAAGATTATAAAAACTTAATAACAAAAATAAATGTCCAGAAATGGTTATTTAGGTAGGTACATACAACATTTTGGTGCCATTAGTGGCTACCTTGCTCTTACCTTGCTTCTTAAAAGTACAGTCAACAGCACGTCGGGCTATACAAAACTGGCAAATTTCTCCAAACCATTTTCAACCTAAGGTTATTCAATATAAAGTGCATAATCGATTGGGAAAATTTGACAGTTTTTGGTAACCCAACGTGCTGTTGTCTGTACAGCGACGAAGTACCTAACTTTAGTTCTAAGTACTTATATGATATATTTTTATATAAAATGAACATAAATATTATAGAAATAAACAAAAATTCCGAAATTCTTTCTTTCTTTCTTTCAAATTAACAACTGTTTGACCCACCCGCTCGCCTTATTGTTTTTGCTAAGATCATTACACGCATAACATTTACCGGCCGGCTACAAAAAAGGCTTGTTATATGAAAGTGACACATCACAGCTATCAACGGTAGCAGTTGTTCCATAAATATCCGTATTATGCAGCAGGACCCCATGTATGTTTGGTTTAGGTCCTAAATAATCGAGTTTGTATATGTTTTTACCTATCGATTAATATATTACCTACTTTAAAATTTCTACCTTTGCAAACTCAGACCAATAAAAAATTAAATAATTCTGTGCTGTACCAGCGGGGCCCTTTGTTAATTGAAAGTTTACAGACTAAATGATTTAGTATTCAAGGAGCCTCTTATTTCTACCTTCCAAATAACTTTTCACTACACCTAGATATGAATAGTTTTTGAGAAATATGCGATCGCATATTTTGTCCTTCTTGCAGGGCCCTTTGTTATTTACTGAGTTACATGACCCCAGGTAGTTTTAAAAACCCGTCTGTTATGTTATTTCTACTTAGGTACTGAATCAATTATTATCAACTTGCTAGTGACAGGGTTTCAAAAAAAAGAACCTACTGAAGACGTGGTGCTAGTGCTTTGAAGAGTTCTTTTACAATGAGCTAATTCTGACTGCAATAGCTTGCCAGGAAACTATCTGACACTATCTGATATACCTCGAAGTTTATTAGTCAATAATAAAAACTATTCATTAATTTCAGTAGGTAATACACTCTGACCAATAATTGGTCTGAGGTAATACAGTATTGTCCAAGCATTGCTCATCATCGAAATTAAGCATCACCAAACCCAAAAAGTAACAAGCCTTCAGTAAACAATGGAACCCAAAAGCACGGTACCTAATATTACCGAGGCAAAAGCCAACAACCGACAGATGTTACACTCAAAATTAACTCTGCAGTAGATTTTTATACCTACTTACATAAAATTATTTCTCCGTGTTTGGTTTTGAAGGCGGTTTTGTTTATTTTTTACACTAAAAATCTTACACAATTACCTACGACCGTTGTTTATACTTTTTACAATTTCATAAAAAAATTAACATAATAAATTTTTAAATTGAACAGTCCATTACCTTTAAATTAAGTTAACATTTATGTTACTTTTTGCAAAATTGTAAAACGTCAAAACTTGAGAGCTAATGGGGTGTAGTTGAAATTAAAAACATTTATTTCTATTCAACTGTTTATTTTTATGTGACATACGATAAAAATATTTACAAATGTCTCTTTGATGTACAAAATATAGTCTCTTAGAATGATGGAGGAGTCTCTCCCGAGTTCTTGTCGCAATAACACTTGTTGAGCTATCAACACATGAGAAACAAAACAACTAACGTCTTTATCAGAGACAATTCACCGAACCAAACCAATAATGATTTCAAAATGTTTATGGAACTGACATAATGTCTTGGGACTATTTCCTCAGTGGATTGTCTCTGCTAGTGGCCTCGTGTAAGTGGTCCATAACTCATTAAAACTGTCTGAATCCAAATGAACTGGCTGTAAACATCGTCGCCAATCTACAACATAAAAAATATACATACCTTAAGGCCCTGTCCGCACAGCGATATTTCACCGCACGTTTCTTTCTCGCAAAATTCTGTGACACATGGGATCTTATGGGTCTATCCGCACATGCAGTAAAAAATCGCGCAAAAAAAATCTGTGGTTTGATGCAACGGTGCGGAATTATTTCCGCGCGAATATTTTATTGCTGTGCGGACAGGCCCTAAGTGACTCGAATAAATAATATTACATAGTTAATAAATTTACAGACTACAAAACTAAGAACTAATCAGGTCATACTAGGTGACAAAAGACTAAATAGGTACTCCGTGTAGGTGACGCATCACGCAGCGACTTTTTTTTATTCTTTATTTAATTTGGGGCTTTTAACCATGGTTATGTCAGCAGTGGGTAGATACAATGGGGCTGACATAACCATGGTTACATAACATAAGTATTACAAAAAATGCTATATTAGGTATTACAATAAATTAACATAGTAGTAATTAAAAAATATTAAAAGTAATCAGTAGGTAAGTACCTTTAAAATTAGGTTCTTATGTATATAAAATATACATAAGAAAAGGAATTAATGTTCGGTCAGTTTAACCAGTGCATAATTTTTTAGCTACTTCGCAGCGACTTGTTAAAACTGCAGTCATCGTTCCACATAGGTAGGTACAGCACGGTAATGGGTATTATAATCCAGTATGTATTGTATCTTCATACAAACGGTCGGAACGCGAGTCAAGTCCACGCTGTCCACGTAACTCGAATTAGGTACACACCAGCCCGGCTAGCATGACCACCGAAACGCGATATGATATAGCCATTTATCGCGTAGAACTGTCAAAAATTATTGGATATAACTGCAATCTTGAAAATTTATCGAAACTGCGAACATGTAGAACCCTTATAAATGTTCGCAGTTTCGATAAAATTTCAAGTTGGCCATTATATTCAATAAATTTTAACAGTTTAACGCGATAAATGGCTATATCATATCGTGTTTCGGTGGTCATGCTAGGCGGGCTGGGGCCTACCTATAAGCTTCTTGGGCCTATCGCGCTATTTACAACGATTTTACCAAAACCAAATCGTTATCGTTTTCATACATTTAAACCGGTCGGTTTTAGTGTAAAAAAACTTTAATTTAAAAAAAAACCTAAATTTTAATGTAAAAAAACTTTAATGTAAAAAAAAACTCAAATCATTATCGTTTTCGAATTAGGTACACACCTGGGGCCTACCTATAAGCTTCTTGGGCCTATCGCGCTATTTACAACGATTTTACCAAAACCAAATCGTTATCGTTTTCATACATTTAGACAGCTGTCAGCTGTCAAAACGTATGAAAACGATAATGATTTGAGTTTTTTTTTACATTAAAGTTTTTTTACATTAAAATTTAGGTTTTTTTTTAAATTAAAGTTTTTTTTACACTAAAACCGGTCGGTTTTAGTGTAAAAAAAACTTTACTACATTTAGCAGCAAAAAAACTGGGCCACATATTTTGGTTGCCATATTCCCAATAAAAAACTAGTATTAATTGCTAGATAGTGTATACAATTATCTTTTTAACGTACCTAACTAAAATAGTACGTTATTACATTAAAAAACTGTCACGCTTGTCGCTGCGTCATGTATAGAAAGCATCCAAACATAGATTAGGAGATAATCTATGCATCTAAATTATTCATCTTTCTGTATTATATATGTAATGGTAATGTCACAATTTACACTTATTTCATAATGATGCAGAGGCTGCTCTGTGATCACATCGGATCACACTGTTCATCATACAATTTCTGCAGTAGCTTATTAACCTTAAGTACTTTAGCATAAAGCGCAAATTCTTATTGAATGTATTTTTTATGTGCTTGATCTTAACTTAGATTAGTGACTGACAACTTAGTTATCATTATAATCTTCGCTTCTTAATCAGCGGCGAATCTGCTTTCTCATTCGAGATTCCATAATTATTTAAACTTAAAATCAGCCATATGTAGACTTAAATTAAGCTGTTTACAGAATATACTTCATTGCTATTATTCTCCAACCTACTATTATTAAAATCGATTAACAGCTTTATTCTTAAACGTATGAAAAGTTTCTTTAAATATCGAATTGGAAAACACGAGCACGGCATATTAAAAACGTCGTTCTTGTATATATCCAATAACGCTGAGATCACTTTCGTACTAGGGTGGGTTTTTTCGAAATACCATTTGAATTTCGCTTCCATTGTTTGCACTAGATTAAGAAAGTCTTCTGGCGGCAATACAGCCAACGAATCTCTGGTATCACCGCCAGAACCGCATTGCGTAGTAAAATTCAACACATAATTCTTCATAGGTTCGCAGAAAAGGTGAACTTTTAGACATTTGACAAGCAGGAACCCAGCAGTATACAGTAAAGCATTGTTCTCCGGCATCACGACGTCCTTGTAATCGACGTCTTTCACGACAACAGAAGAGTAACTCAAGTCCTCTTGTTCACTGACTTTTATTAATTCTTCCAAGTGCTTACTAACTTCGTCATATTTCTCTGGATCCATCTCACCGGGCACATACACCGTATCACTCAAGAACCTTCTACGAAATGCCGATATAATCTCTGCTAAAGAAGGGTTCTTCCGAGCTTTTCCGTAATAACGTTCTATGTTTACATTTTGCAGACGTTTCGTGAACATTAACGTCTTTTTGCCGACTCCAATTTCATTATACAATGACATTAGAGTTTTTATGTTAACTTTGAAGCCGAATTTGAATGTAGCTTCGTGAGTTCTGTCTTCGCCAGTTACGTTGTTGATCAACCGGACATTTTCAAAGAAGGACTGCATATCCTGCAAAAACTGCAGCTGATACTTGTCTCCAACGTAACTTCTTTTAAAACCAAATTTATTGCCAAACACGTATGTGGAATTGAACAAGTCGTACAACTTCTCCATTTGAAGTACAAACTCCGCGGTATCATTGGCCCGTCTATCCATTAACTTCAAATCCACAAATGTAACGATTGCAGTGGCTACAGCTTTGTTAAAGGTGTCTGTAAGAAGTCTCATTTTTGTCTTAGGCGTCTTTTCACCCTTCAACGATAAGTGACTTAGTGACAGCGTAGGAGCCAGCTTCAGCGGTCGAGTCTGATCACGGCTGTAGCATTTTCTAATATCCGCCCATTGTGCCACACAACCGTTGAAGTGAAAATCGTTTTTAGAAAAACTATCCCGAATCAGTCTCACTAAGTCGGTCGAGTCGAAGTAACAGTAGATTTTTTGGTCATTCAAATAAAAGTATGGTCTTTCTGGAGTTATATTTTTCGCGGCAGCTATGTAACTCAGATTCATGTTAGTGACTACGCCCCGTAAATCATATCCTATATCTAATGCTATCAACATTATTTTGTTAACCCAATCTATAACGTTCTGATCTTTTTTAGTATTGGCCACCAGCGCTAAACATATTGGTTGTACCCAATCATCAAAAATTCCGTGTAGGGACGCGAAAATTGCAACTTTAGCATACTTTGGCTTCTGTATACCGTCTATTTCGTACAAGCCAAAGAATCTATCCTCTTTTGTTTCATAGTACAAATTAACATTTTTAATAATTGAAGTATTCAAAGAAAGAATACAATATTTTTGATTTTCATTCAGCATGTTTGCTTTGCATTGCAATGTTTTTATTACGTATTCCGTTATTTCTGTCGCCAGTGTCACTTGGAACCTACTATTTTTCTCCCCACTAAGTGACGGTAACTGTATAATGTTTCGCACGAAATTGTGTGCTTGAGGACTTATATTCTGGAGATTTATCGCGAAAAACTTTTGGCTCCAAGTGTATCTATTACCTCTGGAACTTGGCGCTATGTTCAGTATGTTGTCTGTCACCTTTATTAGCTGTGCCAATCGTGGGTTCAGAAATTTCGCGTTGAGACGGTTCATTTCTTGCAGTTCCTCGTTTTTAGTCATCCTGGGAATTTTTTGTGGCGTCATCTTCCTCTTCTGTTTGATGTAATCGTCTAACAACTTCATAGTCGTTTGGCAGTGTACTGTAGAGGTGGAGATGGTTTGAGTTGAGGTATGGGTTGTTAAAGTGTTTGGTCGACCCGTTGGAGATGGCGTTCGCGGTGGCGTGGCTGGTTTGTTGTCTTCTTCTATAGGTTCTAGTTTTATTTCGATGACATTACCTTCGGGTAGGTATAGCGTGGGCACCGCCCCTGCCTGCAGTACTTTGCCAAAGTCTGTAAATTTTATGAGTCGACTCTCGAAGTGGACCTCGCACACTAATACCTTTTCCTTCTTATCTTGATGGTCCCGCTGTATTCGTTGCAGCCATATGAATTCCCTGGAAATAATATTAATATTGTATTAGATTTTTTTGTTACTTGATAGGCAGACAAGCATACGGCCTGTCTGGTGGTAAGGAGTCACCGTAGCTGACGTGACACTCACGCGCTGCCAACCCTAGCTAGTCCCCTTTCTTAAATAACTATGGGTATCATTTCTCATAATAATTTGTTGTGTTAGTACATAGTCTAGTTTCGAATCTCCGGACGGCAGTTCGGCACTTTTAGCTGACGGGCGACAAAATTACAAAATATGCTTAGTTTGGCATGGTTTGGGGCTAGGTGAATAAAATAGTTTATTGTAAGTATATCATAGATTCTCAAAAACGAGGACACGTTAATATTATCATACAGTATTGTAACTCCGCCCTGTCCTTGAAATAACTGGCTACGACCTAGCGGGGCGTAAACACGCGGAAGGGCTGCCCGCTTACAGTATTTTAATTTAAAAGAAAGAAAATAAATTTATTGGCTTTCACAGAGCACGATATTACCTAATTACTTAAAAACTATAACGACACATACATAAAGAAAAGAAACATTAACAAAAACTAACATATACACACATTATATACCTACTATTTACTTTATATTTAATTTCTACATTCTTGTTTTATGATTGTAAATATTTAATTTTTTATGTAAAAAATGTTGTGAATGAAATAGGAAGTGTTTAATAAAATACATGTTTTTTTTAGGTAAAATTATTAAAAAAAAATTATAGATTTGAGACAGAAAAATATTTACGCCTCGACTGAGACGTACTATATTATCACTGAAACACTTTTATTTTCAAGAAATTACATATTATTATCAACAAACAAAATATTGTTTTTTAAACTCCGCACAAATATCCCTATTTTATAATTTTCCATCTATCTATTCCTGTCAACAATCCGTCTCTTTTTCAAATTACCTAATAACCTGCCATTATACACCAAAAAAATCCGATCACTACAATACCTACCATTTATTACTCTCGTAAATTATTTCATAATGATATTTCATCATATTTAATAATATATGTAGTTAAGTTATATGTTGGTACATAAGTAAGTAGATAACCTAGTCTAGGAAACTACCTACCTACATATTATGTAGTTTTGTTTTTAACGCGAGCGTAGGTAGGTTACGCGTTCGTCTCTTTTTTCATCCTATCCACTTATTTATACTTATATTATTCCAGATTTTGCCCGATGGAAAAATCGAAATACCTAAATAAAATACCTACCTAAATATTAAAAACAAATTACGTACTAGTAGTTAGGTACATAAAAAAATATTGCACTTTGCCATTTTAAATTATGTAGGTATCTACTTAATTCAATCAAATATACACAATACAAATCGCATGTTTATGCAGTTAAACAATTCACACCGTTTGGTCGTCGCTGCGGCGCATTCGCGACTGGATGCCCACCGGCAGTCTTATTAGCGATCTCAAAGTGACAGTCGCAAGTTGTATAATTGTACAATTATTGCTAGCAAAACTTTAATTCGTATTACGGAACGTACATTGCTATGATAGCGCCCCAAGCGGCAACTTAACAAATTAAAAGTGTAATGTCAAGTGGCGCTAGTTGCCATACATTTTGGTCGCAAATGCACGTGTCGTGCGACCACTATGCGATTTGTTTCCGTAATACCAAAAAAGCAACCGCAACTAGTAGCAGTCGCGTTGCAGTTGTACAATTAGCTACCGGTTGCTATAGTTCGGTAATTGGACTGCGAGTGCCCCGCGAACTCGAGGCGCGTAGCTATTACGCGCTTTCGGACCGTTTGTATGAAGATAGAATACTGTATAGATAATAAACCGTGACATCGATTAACGTTACTGATATTGCTTAACGTTTTGTGGACACAACCGGCATACGAGCGTCCTAGCATCTCCTAGCGTGTTATGGCAAATGAAGCTTTCGCGCGTAGAGAGTTTAAGTACAAAACAGCTCAGCTGCTTGGCTTGATAATATAAGTACGTAAATGAAATAGTAAGAACCTTGCAAGCAAGACTGCAGCTTATATCCTCAAAAAGAAGGTCCGTTATACATTTACGTAGCCCACCGGGTAGAACGACGCATATCTCAAATAAAGTACAAAGCGTTCGTGCCGCAGAATTATAGGGTTGTCACTTTTTAGCATTTTTCATTTGAAACAATTTATTTACATTTTCTATTGTCAATCGGAAATTGACTCAACATAATGTTCTATGATAATCTTAATCTATCTATATTACAGGCGGATCGGAATGGAAGCGACTTTTTTGAAGTGAAACTTCTTTATCGGCGTTGGAAAAAAATTTACCGTCACATTTTTCGGTTACGCGCCATCTTTTTTGAAGTGAAACTTCAAAAAAGATGGCGTGTATGTATTCATGTCTATGTAAGGCCATAAAGAAGTTTCACTTCTTACGTGTGTACACTAGTACACGTACACATTTTTTTGGATAGCATGATTAACTTTACGTCGATTGTGTCTTTACGTATTCGCTGTTCTTTCACAGAACACATCATCAGATCACACGTCTTTCTACGTTCTATGGTGTAAAGTACTAGAAATTACCCCGAAAAAGTCACGCTGCGGAATGCGCGAGAATTCCAGCTTTGTGTCGATTCGTTTCTTTCCTATTTGTTGTAGTTATATCAAAAATAAGCCTTGTAACGTCGCCATCTGTGTTAACTATGCTAAAACTTAGCTGTATGTAACATGTAACTATTGTCTATTACCTATCTAATAAATTCAGTCTATGTGTCAACCGCACCGATAGTGTTTTCATTATACTATTACTTTCTAACATATATATGTTTAATTCTATACCACGTGTGAGAATAGCTTCCTTGTTGTATACATGCAACATATACATATGGAAGCGAAATAACAAAAAATCGCTTCCATTCCGACGCAGTATTTTGATCATAAATGTTAAGGAGCTTTGTGTCGATTCATTTTATGAGAGAGCATATCGTCAGGTAACGGTTGCACACAAAGCCACATCTGGCAGTATGGGTCAATACAGTAACACCCCCCTCCCCTCCTAGTAAATATCATAAATAAATCCCTGTAAATAGTTACAGGTTGCAATACTACGTTTACTATTATGACTGTCATTAAATGCCCGTGGTCTAGATATAGTCGCGTCCGCTATCTTGCATCTCCAAAATACTAAGATGTTGTATTCATACAAAAATAATATAGAAAATTAGCTACGTACTGATTGTGATTGATTTATTTAAAGATATTAACATAAAAAAGTTAGTAGGTACGCATACTACGCCGCAATGAGCTTGGGAAAAATAAAAATATTTTTTATTTCATAAAACTATAGATTTCATTACTATGTTCAACAGTTTTATTTCACTTGAATACGATACATATTTACAAAGTTATAATACACTTAATGTTATAATACACATACACCGCTTAAAGTCGCTGGCGCGGGGCTAATGGCAGTGTGACTTCATTGGATTGAGTATAAATGCACAACATTTATACTTAATCCGTACTTTATTATTATATGTAATTTTATTTGTATTATGGTTTCATTTCATTTATTAGCGGTCCCCCGACGCGGCGGCGGTCATCTTAAAAATATTTATTTTTCTTATACATGTTAATTTTTATATAAAGACTAGCTTTTGCCCGCGACTTCGTCCGCGTAGAATAGTTATTTCGGGCAGTATTTAAATTTTCTTCTTTATTCTTCTAACCCAAGCGCCATAAACCAATTTTCATCGATTTTACTTTAAAAATTACAGATTTCCATACAAACTTCCATCTCTTATTTTACCCCCTTAGGGATTGAATTTTCAAAAATCCTAAATATACTTATCTTACTTAATTTCTAACTGAAAGACCATACACCAGTTTTTATGGGTTTTCTTTAAAAATGACGGATTTCCATATAAATTTGTAATCTCTAGACCCAGCGGTTTGGGCTGTGCGTTGATATGTCAGTCAGTCAATCAGTATTCATTTTTATATATATAGATTATAATTATTAATATATTTTAAAAATGTTATTAAAATATATTAATAATTCTTCTTAATACCACGGGGTCCACATTCGGAAGCCTCTTCGTGGCGGACCCTGGTAACGTGCTGGGGAAACTTTCTCGGCGGATGTGTGGCTTTTGATGCCAAGTGTGTTCCCTTGGCATTTGAAGTCACATGCCATCGTCGAGTTGTTTTTGTTTTCCCACCACGGCTAGATCCGGACGGCCCTTTTCAGAGCCACGACCGCGCCCGAAGTCCCCCAGGTGCGGTCCGATGGCTGCTCCCGGTGTTCTCGTCAGGGGCTTGCGTTAGTCGGTAGCCCCTGTGGGCTGCAGGCCACCAATTGGTGCACAAGGAGTGCCTAGACGGGCAGCGTTGGGACGGTCTCGGTGTAGTTGCGCTCACGTGCGCAGATCCCGAGCCGTCCCGTAATAGCGCACTGAAGGTCAGCCCGGGGAGGATGTTTAGTGGGTATGGAGGTAACGCCTTTACTTCGAATCTCACTTATCCCCTGCGATTGGTACCACCCGCAGGGACGATGCATAAATGCATTTGACCTCTCCGTCAATGAAAAAAAAAAAGGTTTTTAATGCCACAATTTAACTGTATTTTGTTTATTTTAATTCGTACTATGACGAGACGAGACGAGACTAGCTACGAGACTCAATTTTGGCCCTAATTTCGACAGCGATTCAGTTCAGAGTGGTTCAGATCGACACGCTCATCTGTCATTTTAAGAGTTTTATTCTATTCTTAAATATAAAATGAAGCTTTTACAAGCGTGTTAAAGAGATTAAATTCAAGTAGTATTTTTACTAAAGACGAGGCTGTATGGGCTTTCTAGTTCCCCTTGCCTTCCCCAGAAATAGGGAGAGTTAAAAAAAACAGGCCAGCGACAACTTATTCTTGCGACTCATTTATTCTTGCGAAGCAAACGCGAATCAGTAATATGAAGATGATGGTACGAAATAATACGATTCAGTTTATGAACCTATACTGAACCGTGTGGAATTTGAATCGCTTTTATAAAGACGGGGGTAAGGCCCCAGTGCAACACAGACAGTTCGAGAGATCGAGTTGCCCACGCTTCGGCTGCTTACGTGAAAGCAGCACCAAAGTCAACGTGATTAATTTTGCCTCAACGGAGTCCATCTTGTAACTGTAGAGATCGCAGGTATTTTTGTGTTGTTACTGAAGACCAACAGTACCCACACAATTTGACCGAGGCTCAGAAAACGGACCGCGTCACTTGGTGCAGTGCCATGCTTGCCGGAAATTATTGTCGAACGCCGTAAAAATAACCGCAAACGCCGTATCATCTCGCACCACGACCGTGGTGATATTCCACACAGCTAGACAGACAAACGAATTTTTGAAGGTGAAAAACGTAGAACTTATGAGCCATCCTTCTTCTTAAAGTCCCGACCTGGTACCTTGCGACTTTTTTCTGTTCCCAAAAAAATCAATTACGCGGTCAACGAGAAGCGGCTATCGAAGAGTATGAAAAACATGTTTCTAAGGTCACCCGGAAGAGTGGCACAAAAGTTTTCAAAATTGGTTTAATCGAATGGAAAAGTGTGTTTACGCAAAGAGAGAATATTTTGAGAAACAATAAAATAATTTTTGACCTTTAATATTATTTTTTTCTTATTCATTCCGGAAACTTTTTGTGCTCATTATATTAAAATTCACAATCAATGACATGACAACATTGACACGGTAGATAATATTACCGTGGCATTGACAACCCTAGCGAGAACCGGGCGAGGGGTGACAGACCGTTACAAGTTACCTAAACAGCGCGGTGGACGAAAAGGAGCTCTCTGGCGTTGTGATTCGGTATTAGATTGTGGGCCGTCACTACGTCCTATTTATAAACTGATTGTAGTTACAAATAAATAGTATACCAGATACAAGTCTCATGAAGCAAATACAACTCTATTGCGTTTGCAATAAGGCTGTCATTTGTTTAAATCACGCCCCAAAGAGACCTTTGTGTAAACTTCGTTGTTATCATTCATGCCTACGAAATACCCAGCTTATTGTCAACGAAGCCACCTTGTATAGGTACTAGATTTTATAATAAAAGGTAAGCGTAGGTACTCACAAATATGGATCAGACGGCAGTTCAAAATACGCCAAGGCACGATTCGCCACGGAATTATTGAAACAGTTGACAACACCACACTGTTTTAATTCGTCTGCCATTTTTTTTCAATTGTCCATTAGTGTTATTGTTTACAAACTTTGTTATTGTTTAAAAACATACACAACCTCACCACGATGCCGAACTACCCTGAACACTGATTTCAGTTGAGTGTTGACTTGGACTAGCTAGCCAGACACCAGACATTGAATAAACAGTCTGTAGCTAACTTCAGTGGGAGAACGCGGAGCTCATTTCGCTCACTTAGACCCACGTGACCTCTATTTCTGTAGGCAAAACATTCGCTCGGCACACCGCAGTGGCGCAACTGTAAAATCTACACTCGAGAGCGGCAAGTTTGAATGAACATTTTTTATTTCCGCGCGTTTCATTCCACAGATTAGAAAATTAAGAAAGAATATAATTATTCTTTCTTTCATATGCTTAAAGCTTAGTTATACAATGGTCTTTAGACATATTCTATCTAATTTGTGACAAGGGTCCTGTAAAATATAAGCTTCTTGGACTTTTCCGTTTGTTTTTTTTTTTGTAAAATATTCCCTGTTACGGGACGGCGGATGAATCTAGCCCATACAGCCATTTCTTCGGTTTCTATCTTCTTTCTTGATTTTCGCATTAAAATGTGGGTGTCATTCATTTTAATGCATCTATGGCACAGACATAATAATAAAGAGATCTAGGGAGTGATTGGCGAGAAATGCATGGCTTCAGACCTCATGACGGCTACTGATGGGGTGGAAATCCTCTATAAAATTTTCAACGTCTTACACACCACAAAACCTGTCGGCTCGTGGACACGGCTATCAGCTGCGACAACAGCCGCGCACGATAACTGGTTTTCACCTTCTTTCTAGTATGGAATCTTCAGTATTTCGTTCCGTTGTACAGCGTGCAACAGGTAGAGAAAACATCTACCTACCATAAAGAGGCTAAGTCTCGCCACATTCAATATCACGTTACTCCTCGTTGTGACATCACGTCACTTATTGATTTCATCCTTGAGAGTTGCTCAGACTCAAAGTAGTAGTCTGTGTTTGTCTCAGACCAAATAAATACTCTTTATTTGGTGTAAGGTGTTTGTTAACCTACATGAATTTCCACTGGTTTAAAAGCGTTAGTAGAACGCCATTCATCATCATCATAACAGTATAATTCGACCCACTGCTGGGACACAAGACCTCTCCTTGTCATTGAAGGAGGTTTAGGCAGTAGTCCACCACGCTTGCCCAATGCGGATTGGTGGACGGAGTTGGTATAAGCTTTAACTGCCCTTTGCTGATCCATTACCATTAGTCTCCTTCTACGATAACCATTAGAGAACATGGGGTGATGCTATTCTACTCTGCTGGCATCACATGGCTATTAGAACGCCATTAATTTGTTAATAATATAAATAAATGAGCATATGTATTTTTTATGAAAAAAGTTATTGACTCGGAAATATGAGAAACAGCCCAAGGCGGCACACACTAGCCCGCCTAGCATGACCACCGAAACACGATATGATATTAGCCATTTATCGCTTTGGGCTGTCAAAAATCATTGGATTTAACCAAGAAGGTTGTTTACCTACAACCTTCTTGGATTTAACCACAAACTTGAAATTTTATTGAAACTGCGAATATGTATAAGGCTTATACTTGTTCGCAGTTTCGATAAAATTTCAAGATGGTGGGTAGGTATATCATATAGTGTTTCGGTGGTCATGCTTGGCGGGCTGGCGATAGACTTCGATTTTCTCTACAACTTCGAGTAAACAAACATCGAATGCGAGGGAGAGAGCGACCTCGTGATTGCGGGTGTGCTGTGAGACTAACTCGAAGCGTTACTATATGTTCTCGATCAATAATATTTGTGCTCTAACTTCGTGTTTCATGTGTTGCGTAAATCACGTAGGTAGATTGAAGAAATTTGACAGAGGAAGCCTGTTGTCTGTACTTACACTGATAAAAATAAACCTCAACTGTTGAACCAATTACAATTCAACAAGCTACAAGCAAGCAACGAATTAGGAATGATAAGCAAGACGCTTGTTGTTCAAACGATCTAAATCGAACAAGCGTTTTTCAAAACAATTGTTACATGCTACAAGTTTAATTGTTACATTTTTAGACCGTGCAGTGACGGTCTATAAGAATACCGTTGTCACTGCCCCCTCTCTTTCCCCTGGGTGTCGTAGGAGGCGACTAAGGGATTTCCGAGCGACCCATCCGCTCAACTGGGGGTAGGGCCTAACGCCCGCCTGGATAGTTACCACCGTACGCGTGGTGGAATACCCGCGAAGTGCTCATTGAGCGCGTTTCGGGATCAGCCAGCGTACAACCAGAGCTTGAGTGGGCGTTACCGCGACATAGATCGGTCCAGGGGCGACAATTGGTCGAGCCGATGCCGGGAGGAATGCGTCCAGGGAGACCCTGGGCGATTTTAATTATTCTGAAGAAAATATTGATTGTAATAGACGATTACAATTATTTAAGACGTGTAATTAAATGAAAATATTAAAGCTTTAAATATTTCTAGTGTTTTTGTAATTTAACTTAATGCAGCAGTAGGTAGGTAACTCTTCATACCATTTATAAACATTGATTGAAACCTACTTATTACCTAATATCTATTAATTTCTTATAGCCTACCTACAATAAGTTTTTGGTAATTTATTCCTATCTGTTTGTGAAAGATATTCTAATAGCATAAAAGTGTATCACGAATTATCAGACTAATATGAATTAAACATCATTGTAATAAACTTTTTATTTATTTAAATAATCAGACTTAAACAGCATCAACATTATAATACTTATTTATTGATTTAACTAATCAAACTTATACAGCATCAACATTAAAATTATGTATTGTGCCAGCATCACTTGTAACTTGTAGCTTTATAAAACAGGGCCTAGGTGATTAGGGTACAGGCTCTGTGGGGTCCACGTCCGGAAGCCTCCTCGTGGCGGTCCCTGGTAACGTGGTGGGGAATCTTTCTCGGCGGGTTTCTTGTTTTTGGAATTCTATTGTAGATTGTCTCTGATGACATTTTCTGCGTCACCGGGTTTTTAAGAAGGCGAAAACCTTGGGGGGTCCTCAAGCCTGTAGGTCAAACGTTTCTAGGGGAGTACTGGGCGACCGAGCATCTTCCCCGTGGGGAGTCTCTCGACCGCCTAGCGTCCCTAGGGCGTCCGTGTCGGAAAGGTCGGCGGGTGAGTGGCTTTTGATGTCAAGTGTGTCCGCTTGGCATTCGAAGTCACATGCCATCGTCGATTTGTTTTTGTTTTCCCACCACGGCACATTCCGGACGGCCCTTTTCAGGGCCACGACTGTGCCTAGAGTCCCCCGGGTGCGGTCCGATGGCTGCTCCCGGTATCCTCGTCAGGAGGACGCACCAGCTCGAGCAGCCGTCGGTGAGGAGGCGGCCTATAGGTAAGCCCGGCGTAGGCCAGCGGCCCACAGGGGCTGGCGTTAGTCGGTAGCCCCTGTGGGCTGTTGGCCACCAATTGGTGCACAAGGAGTGCCTAAACGGACAGCGTTGGGACAGTCTCGGTGTAGTTGCTTTCAGGTGCGCAGATCCCAAGCCGTCCCGCAATAGCGCACTGGAGGTCTGGCCGGGGAGGATGTTTAGTGGGTATAGAGGGAACGCCTTTACCTCAAGTCCCAAATATCCCCTGCGGTTAGCACCACCCCGCAGGCACCATGGTAATGTTTATAGATAATATTACCGTGCCGCAGGGACGATGCGTAATTGCATTTGACCTCCCCGTCAAAAAAAAGGGTACAGGCTCTGTGGTAAGATTAGGGATCTTCCGCCTGAACCTGAAGTCAGAGGTTACCACAAACCGTCGTACCAATTTTTACAATAAACTTTGAAATATGTGATTATGGAATAAGTTTGAAAAAAAATAAATAGATTATTAACAGTTTTGGATAAGCCGTACTGTTATTGTCTGTACAAATGAGGGCGAAACAATCACGTCGATACAATTTTGGTGGCATTCTTATTCTTATGCAAGGGGCTGAGGCTGTGTCTCAAAGCACTCGACCCTATGGGATCTTTTGTGCTTCCCCTTTCCTTATCTCCCATCCCCGCCAACATCGAAAACATTTTGTATGAGTTTTACGATGTACGTTTTGGTGGCATACACCGGTCGAATACTTTTGCCGAATATTCGGCCAGGAACCTCGCGAATATTCGGTATTCAGCGTATGGTCGAGTAGGTTTATTATTAGTTGCAAGTCTACTAAAAATACTTCACTCAGTCGCTCAAATCTCCACCATCCACTAGAATACACTTTTGAGCTCGTTTGATTAATTTATTTTTTAAGTTTCTAATCGTGTCTCTGTCACTTTTTAACACACTAAAAACGTCCTTTATTGCTATTTTTAATTGTTCACGTGTTTCAGTTTTTTCTGTGTACACCATCCATTTAACCTCAGGCCATAAATAAAAATCCAGCGGTGTAAGGTCAGGGCTCCGTGCTGGAAAAGGAACAGGCCCCCCGCGGCCTATCCATTTGTCACCAAACACGTTGTCATAGTGAGCACGCACCTCTTCTTCGAATTGCGCCGGCCAGTCTACTTGGTAATACATGTCCTGTAAATACGCGAGCGGCACTTCCTCAAGTAAATTTGGGATCACAACTTGAAGGGTTTCAAGATATGATCTTCCTTTTTCATCAACAAAAATTGGTCCGATTAAGCAGTCGTTAATGATACCCGCCCACACATTAACATTAAAGTTACGAAGCGATTGTTCCTTAACTGCGGACGGATTGATAAGGGCTGAGTATTCTTCGTCGTGAATATTATATAAACCTACACGAGTAAAAATAGCCTTACCAGTCCAGAGGATATTAGAGTCTTTGTTATTTAAAAACCAGTCTGAAAACGCGATTCGTTGTCTGGGTTCGTCTTCGTCAACGTGTTCGTCGCCGTGTGATTGCAGCCCGTTCGATTTCATTATGTTCCATACGGTAGCCTGGCTAACCTTAAAATGTGCCGCAGCCATTCTTGTGCTTCGTGTTGGGTCGCTTTCAAAATAACTCAAAATTCTCTCCTCTAACCTCGGCGGACAACTTCTAGCAGGTGCTCTTGCGTGCTTCGGAGGCCTAAATTGCCCATATTCCAACAGGTGCCGGATTACTGTCTGAAAAGTACTAGGCGTGGGTACTTGTGGAGATATAATTCCTTTCTTGCGCAACGACTGCAGGTGGTCGGGTGCCGCGTACCTCCGCCTCGCCTCAGCCGCATTATAGCCAGATAAGACATAAAACTCAAACATTGCTAAATACTCCACGTTTGAATATTTATAGTGCAAATTCATTTTGTGTTATCCACGTTGTATAAGCGCGGAACCACAAGGATACAACAAACGTAACGTAAGGTATCAATCCGTTTTTGTTTTCAGTTGTGTAAATCCGTTAATATAAATAAGCACAACTGTGTTGTGTGACTGTGGCTCGGCTGATGACGGTTCGACGTGGGTCGCGCGCCGTGCCTCCGTCATTAGTCCGGAACTCCGGAGTCCGTCGCGTCGCAGCGCGAGTGGCGGCACGAGTAGTGCGGGGCGGGGCGGATAACAAACTACGAACGATACATTGTCATGACTCACTCATTCATGACATGACGGCCGGAACCAAAGAGTATGCCGGAACCTAAGGCCCCCCGCCATCGCCTCGGACGCGGTATCGGCATGTTGGGCGAGTTGGGTTGGGAAGTGAATGTGAAATCAAGGATGTACCGTATCGAGCCTTGTCCAGTCTATATTTACTTTAGTTATTTTGAAAAAAAAGCTGATATATTTATATAAAGCAGGTAATAGGATTCGACTATCGCTTAATACGCAGAGGACTTCGGCTCGAAAACCAATTAAAAATCACCGTGTAAAATTGTAAATTGTAGGTAAGTACTTCTGATATTATTTTCATAATCTTTGATAAAAAAAAATACATACTAATGGGTGATTAGATCAGCCTATAAGTAATATTTTTTACAGTTATACACAATGAATTTTTCAAGTGGGCCTTCAGGGGCAAATCCTAAACTATAAGGAATATCTAAAAATGCTCAAAGGCGCGACTCCGATTTTGATGAAAACAAAAAGTGACTCATTAGATTTTTGAAAAATTAATAAGCCTAGCCAGGAATCGTAACCCAATAATTTTGATTAAAAAAAACAGCCTGTATACACCATTTGATAGTGTTGATAATAAGGATCAACTTCTGGGAAGTACCTAATAATATACGGGAAACTAATGGAAAATGTTAAATTTCAATAAAATATTTCTTGTTCCACCTTGGTTAAGTGATTATCGAAGCGATGATTATTATTTTTTTGAAAAATCCTATGATGCAGTTTTTGTTTTCATCAAAATCGGGCTCGCGACTCCTTTGAGCATTATTCGATATTCCTTGTAGTTTAGAATTTGGCCCTGAAGGCCCACTTGAAAAATTCACCTGTATAGGTAGAGCTAAATTTGCTCTACCTATACAGGTGAATTTTTCATATCTACTACCTCTGCATTGTAGAATAAAATATCTTTTTTAGTGTTGTACCGACTAGTCTTCGCTTAGTCGATACAACACGAAAATTATACGTAGGTACCTATGTCGTCGCACGATGCGACGTTCGGTACAGGCCAGAAAAAGAAGAGACGTAAGACGATTTAATTTTAATGTAGGTAGGTACTTTCATACAAAACGTTTGAAAGCGTCGCTCTCACGACGCAAAACACACAGAAGACACGAAATGCAAAGATGTCTCCGCCGTTTGTTCAAAACAACCCCGGTGACGCAGAGGTCATCAGTCATCCTGCAAAATTAGACAAAAAAAATTGGGAGTGGTCTCCCCTTGACTTTCTCGTATACCGGAGACCACTCAAAGGTTGATAGAAACCTTATATTTTGATTGGTCACCCATCCAAATACCGACCGCGCACTTGGTTGCTTAACTTTCGTGATCGACGGCTCAAAAGTTGATAGAAACCTTCTATTTTGATGACATTCTCGCATGTTAAATTTAGTTGCAATTTAGACACACACACAGACATACAGACACACACACACAGACATAATTCGACATAAATATTTTTTTTGGAATTATGAGGTTCAAAACGTGGAAATCCGTCAAAATCTCGACGTCGTACGAGAAACTAAAAAGTTCAAAACACAGGAGAGACGCTTCGAGGACGCGACAGGGGTCAGGCAGGACTTTACGTATAAGCTCCTTGGGCAGGACGGACGCGGAATGGTGAGACTGCGTCGCGTCTCCGACGAGGCTTTAGTTAATAATATCACAGTCTATAAATATAAGCTCTGTGACATGACTGCCTTCGTTTGGTAGACGCTGGTCCATTGTATATCTACTGCAGGCTGTCTAGACAAAAGCGCATTTTTCTCAACTTCAAAGGCTTCGCAACCACTAGTATACGTTTTGATTTTGTTTCTACTTTTTCCATGGTTTTCGTTTTATACTTATTTTGGTATCAATTTCAATCATCTGTTTGTTTTTTTACGCTGTGGGAATAAGGTTACTACACATTAAGCCAATCGCGTACATAAAAGGGGCATCATAGCCACGGTAATGTTAATAATTTTACCGTGTCATAGCCAAGAATCTGTCTGAACTGTCGAGGTTATGATTTGACGATTTTAAACCTAATACACGCAGGCAATAAAGACGCTCGACATATTGCACAACATTTGCTCACAGCTACTCGAGAGATTTTGCTTAGCAACGTTCTTATTGCTTAATGCTGCCGTGAAGCAGTTCGCTGTTTCGGATTCAAGGGAAAGGTTTTCAGTGTAATTACTGGGCATGGAAGCATTATCTTAGTCCCCAGGATGGCATTGGCAATTATTATTGACAAAGTATTAGGTGATTTATCCTTAGATATATTTCAAGTGTCTATAGGCGACGTTAACCACTTAACACCAGGTGGGCCGCAAGCTTTATGTTTGCCATCTCGTAATAAGTAATTATGAAAAATGTAGATCTTACTATTTCATATGTAAAGGGAATTTAATTTCAAGTAGGAAACCTCACAAAAGACTGTAATCAATGTCAGGAAGTTATAGAATCCACCACGACTTCTCCAGCTCCAGAAATAAAAATAATAATAACCGTAAAATCACAGGTCAAATGAAAAAAGGTCACACGAAGGCTAGGCAATTTATTTTTGCTACTTATTCTAATCTTTTTGTATCGAATTGTTTAGTTGTGGAACGCTTAAGGTGGAACGCACCTACATTCTGCCAACAAGCAAAAAACAAGTTTTGAAATATTTCTAACTGCGTCATGCATGTGACCTAGTTCAGCAGTAGGTATCATACAATAAAATTCAAGTAATATATAAAAAGTTGCACTTACTAATGACATCTAGTGGCAAAATATAGTACAATTTACTGAGACAATTTTCTTGCTGCTATGTAGCTTTGAATGAAAGCATATAAAAAAAGAATAATTTACGGCGTCAAGAGATGTCACTACGCGGTCACTAGATGTCGCTAGTAGTTATCACTAGATGTCGCTAGCACCGCGGTGCGGTGCGTTTAGAAACCGCGGCGCGGCGCGTTTTATGTGCGTTGCCCTGCAGACGGTGGGACGCGGTAAATTGGCAATGCTTGCGGACGCTTCGTGTCAACGTTAGTAATACAGACGACGCAGCGCGGGCGGGAACTGTCCAGCACCTGGCAACCGCACCGCGTTAGGTGTGTGGTGGTCCCACAGATTTATTAACACAAGGAGATAGGCCAAGCCGGCGTTTAACTTGTGACAAGTGTATGCCCTGTGGGCATACATTACCGCCACTCCGCCTTCCGATAAAGTGAAGTGAATACGTAACTCAGCGATTTGACCGATCTCCTTTGCGGTTGTGGTTTACTTTCATTGCTTCGTAGTCCTTATGACGCGCGCAATGAATAGTGTATATTACGGCATGCTCAACTAGAACCATGTTATCTAGTACGGCCGCTGATCGCGACACTCGGTCTTCCTATGAACTTGGCGATTCGACCGATCTCCTTAGATTGATATATCTGTGGGTGCTCCATATACATGCATACAAAATTCACACTGCACACATCGCTTGCGGTGCAAGCGATGTGTGCAGGTCTTAAGCGTTTTGTATTTGTTTAATACATTGTAAATAGAGCGATCAGTGGGCACGTCGCTTACAAGTCAACGAAGCGGTTAAGGTAACAAAAAAAAACCCAAATGGAACTTTAAAATTTTTCTTTAATCAATAATTTAAAGCTTACAGAGACACTTTCTCATGTATTACGTAAGCGCCGGCACGGGCTCGCCGCGAGAGCGACTCACATTCCCGAGAACTGAAATTTCGCCACTATTACGACTACATAAGAAACGAAACGGCGCGGCCGCATCTAATGCAACGCGCCCAGGTTCGCACGAAACAAACTTGCAAACAGTTCATGATTGTCTCTTGAATCCGTTTCAAAAATCACATCTAAATATGAATTCAGCGCTATGTCTAACACTCGGGTTGTCCCTGTCACTTCAAAGGTATCCAAACAAGTCTTAGGCGAACGGAGAACGTAGTACAAAGGTATTGCTTGAGATAGTTTGAGCCGAGACTTGACTTTGGACGGTAAACCAACTCGCTTGTCCGGGGCGTCCAAACATAATTGACTAAACTATTGCCGGTCAGCCGGGGCATCGTAAAACTTTACAAAATATATATATTTACGAACAAAACAAATGGGACCGGACAAAACTTCGAAAATCGTCAAAAAACAAATCGAATGACAACTAAAACGGTCACTCTAGACGTCACGTGAATTATCAATTTCACATTGTTTTAGGACTATAAAGAACGCTGCGTTGACGCCGACTGGACTCGAAGCATTCAACTATGAGCCTAATTACTTAAACAAAAGCAACATTTTTCAAAACCTGTCTTCTGAAAAATGGCACCTACACGTACCAGATTAGCTCCTAATTCAATGTTCAAATCTAGTGGGCGTGCGTCACAGCGTTACCCATTCAACGCATACTCGCAATAATGACACGTAAAAACAAAACGCTTACAAACACAACCGTAGTCACCTCACACACTCATGCACACTAACTGACACTCCCTGAGCCTACAGCTGTTGCCATCTCGCTTGTGTATAAGGGGAGAGAGAGAGAGAGAGACGGCACTAACGCTGTAGGTTGAGGGAGGTGGCAGTTGGAATAGCTCTCAGAGACGCAAATGTCTCGCCTTATGTCACCGTTGAGTATATCAACTCATACATAGCCCAACATCCCAGTACTGCCAGACGTAACTTATTTTCTCAGAGATGAAATGTGTGTAATAGAATAATATTTCGATATACGTTGAATACACGCATAATTGCCAAGTTGGTCAGACGGCCAATCGACAGATATCAGTTGAGTAAAAATCGGAGTCACTAAAGGTAAGTAAAAATCGGACTCACTTCACTTGAAATTTTTAAGGCTGATTTATAAAATATATAATATATAAATTATTTCAAAACGGTATACAATCATAGACAAATCCTAAGGGAAAAATCCTCCCAGACACAAAAATATCACTTCTAATTTTCTATACACAAACTGCTGTTTTTAAAGACATTGCTAGTCTGATTCGTTCAGGACTAATGAGTTAACAAATTTTTGTGTCTGGGAAGATGTTTGGTCCTTATGATTTGACTGATTGTATATAGTTTTGAAATAAAATCCACATACAAAACTCAGCGTTCAGAATTTAAGTAAGGCGAGTTCGATTTTTACCCACATTTAGCACCGGATATTTGTAGATTGGCCGTCTGACCAACTTAGCAGGTATGCGTGTGTTCAACGTACATATAAACACTACTATATTACACATATTTCAACTCTGAGAAAGTATGTAACGTCTGGCAGCTCCAAGATCTTCATCAGTACAAGGCGAGGACCGTCCGAAGGGAGCTGACGGCGGGCAAACATAATAAAGCTACGTGGTTAGAATACACGCCGAACATCTAGACCTACACATTAATATACCTACAAAGGAATACATCAAAAACTCCCTACCGCCAGCTGCTACCTTGCATTCGTCGGGGTACTTTAGAAACAGATTGAATGGGCGAAATTACACTGTTTATGGAACTTTTATTGTCCAAGAGTGTACTAGTTTAATTATTGCCTGTTTTTCTATTAGCTTTTGTCGAATTTAGGGACTAATTGCTAGCGTTTTACTGAAAAAAAAAAAATATTTTTTTAAACATCACCCACTCTCTTCCAATCATGTTAAGAAAATAGTAAAATTTTAGTATTTATTGTGGGTTTTTCGTGTTTTCTTTTTTTATATACAAACTATGCAGAGTCCAATCCCAAACTTGTAAATTACTGTTTTTTTTTTAATGAATAGGTATTATTTTTAAAACTTTAACAGGCCTTAATTATAACTTGCACACGACTCCCTTTTAAGCGGACTTAAAGCCGGAATTACATTTTAAAATGAGTGTCGTGAAATTAATTTCGTGACATTAGTTTTACCAACAGTTTCACGTGTAATTTAATATTTTCGTAATGTATCCATTAATTTCATGAATGTAAAAATCAGTTTGCCCTGCGTGATTTTTGGGTAAAATTAGTGTAATAGTTCATTGATTAAATTTGTACAAACGACGGCAGAACAATTTATTGCAAACGTTCAAATTTTTCAATAGACTTTAAACTCCATAAGGGAGAGTTTCACCCGAATTATTGTAATAACACGTATTTTATGTACTTAACTTTATATTGTTACTTTATTATAAACGGTGAATGTGAAGACATTGGAATATTTTTAAAATGAAACTAGACTCTAGATTCACAAAAGAGCAAAACCAATTTATAATTACCGACATTCTCAGTTGATATTGGCAAAATAACTATGTGTTGCGACGCGATTCATTATGATTTTATTTTAACTTTATAAGGAATATTTTCTGAAGAAATTTGTCAGTTTTGGGAAATCACTGTCGTGTACACAAATCCTATCTACAAGATAACGAAGAGCTCTTTTTGAAAATGGCTTTAGATTATTTTGCATTTTAGTATTTGAAAAAGTTTGGCTGTAAACGGGCGCTGTTTGTAAAGTCGACGACGCGGACGATCCTCGCACAATTCGTTGGTAAATTTGTTCAAACATTAATCCGTAACAGTTATTATATACAATTGACAGTGTCTATTACACCAACCGCCCCTGCAACGGACGCGTGACAGATTTTAATTTTGAAAATGTCCAAAAACTTGCAGTAACCATCCGTTACCGAGACGGCATAACAATTTGAGGTACCTTAATATGAATATCATATATCTATTTCACTGTACTTCGTAACACAAGCCTAGGAAGTTTATTATATACATCTTAGACAATTAGGCGCCTAGACGCGACTGAAATAAGCATTAAGTCGGTACGTAACTGGATTATATAGAAAATCCTTGTTTGAATTTGTGTTAGTTTTATTTTTAACCAAAATGCTTACGACAATAGAGTCTAGGTATATTAGAAAACGGTTAGATCATTTTAATACACGTGTTGTCAATTTAAGTACACCTAGAATGCAACTTAATGCTAGGTAATAAGTGTTGATTTCGTGTAAAATGTCTCATCTGAGCTACTCGGCTGTCATTTTAAAATCTAAATTAAATTCTGAACATTCTAAGCTTACAAATTCGCAAGTACAATATTAATGTATGACAATAATTGGCCTGTACTGTTCAACCATCGAAATTGCAAAGACATTTACATTCGTTTAGAATATTTCTATTTTTAAAACAGTGTGTGTGTGTTTGTGTGTGCGTTTGTGTGTGCAATTCACACACGGCAAAAGTGAACCTTCAAAGTTGCAAAAGTGATTTCAGAAGCAAGAGATGATTATATTGGTCGTAAAGGTGGAACAACCAACCTGTATGCGTCAAAATCTTTTCGGTGTCGCTTTTTGGTTTCATATAATTTTCAAATCACAACGGTGCTAAAGAAGTACACTTCAAAAGGTACACAAATTCGATAAAGTTGACACAGATGGGCTTTCATTGTAATTGTACGGTAGAATTATTTTTACATACAGAATAAAATGGCATTTTTATATTTCCCAATAAATGTTTAACACGTTTGTTGGTGTGTCCACTGCGAACGCAATTTTGATTTATATTCAATTCGTTTAAAGCACAGTTTCCTTCTCAACACTAACCATAAAACTAGTGTAACATCATCTGAGGACTTTTGTGTAAAATTTTAATTCTTAAAAGGGCAAAAGCCATGTATAAAATTTTATCTATCATGCGTAAAAATTACCGACTAAAATTTCATAGAACACTTTCAATAGAAAATGCTTTTGATAGTATTGTACTACGGAATCAAAAATGGTGACTAGTATTAGATACAATTAAAAAAAGCGAAGCTGTTAAATATAGTACAAACAAAAGAATTTCGTATTATCACAAACTATCGAATTTCTACAATCAATTTTAAACTTAAACATGCTTGAAATAAAGTGCAAAATCGATTGAAAAAAAGACGAGTCAGTGGCAAACGGATGTGCCGTTGTCTGTACTTGATAAATGAAAGTGTTATTCTAGTAAAGAAACGGCCTAATTTTATTAGGTACTCATAAATTAGTTATTAAGTTTGTCAATCAATTGATTTCAACTCAGATGATTTTGCACTGTCTAAAATAGAATGGTCGCATTTCCTCACGTGTGAGTTACGTTCAAAACAATATTAGTTTTTGAAAAACTGTTTTTGTTTTTAATCAAAATCCAAAATAGACAATGGTACACACAGCAAAAGTGTCTACGTTTCAAGCAAGTTATTAAAATTAAAATTAGATTTTTGAATTTAATTTTCGTCTTTTTCGACTAGACACTCGAACACAATTTATTTATACAATATTAATGGGACATTTTTATTTAATTTCAATTGGGTAATCAAATATTCAGAAAAAATACTTTTAGACACATTTGATATGTGTAGATAATATGAGAGTTACACGGTTACAATTTTCTCCAAAAAAAAGGTTTTTGAAACTTAGCTGTAGGGTAAAGTTTAGCAGCGAGCAACACTCTGTTATTACTAGGGTCTATAATCTATGGTAACAGTTTACCATCAGTCAGGCTGCATACTGTACGCTTCTTTGCTAATCTTACAGCAAAAAAAACATAAAAGTTTAGGACTCACAAACAAAGCTTCTGGACCAAATAAATTACATTTTTACACATTAAAACTGGTTTCCAAACGACATATTATATTATCCTACATCTTTCGTTCCAAACAATTCTCTCAATAATTATTGCGGCGACTTTCCTCAAGTCTACTACCTTCATTTAGTCACTCGAAAATAGCTTTATTATTGCTTGCGTATAGAATAGTAACTCAAATAACACGACACTATAATTATAAGACATTAAGAGCCTTATGCACGCGCTAATTTATATTGCGATACGATATGATAGCGATACTGTCGACATTTATTACGCCTAACCCAATTAAAATTGGGAACTGGGAGGCAAATGAATGAATGATAGCGATATTGTCGGTAACGCAAAAAAAACTATTGCAATGATTTGGGCGTTTTTCTATAGTAAATGCAACTACCCACATTTAAAAAAAAGTATTGCAATCATGCGGGCGTTTTCAGACAGTAAATGAAACTACCCACATTTTTAAAACAACTATTGCAATGATGCGAACATTTTCCGATAGGTAATGAAACTACCCACATTTTGCTAAGTCACTTTATAATTTGACGCCAATTTGATGCAATATTGAACAGACGAATTTTAGCTCTACAGACATACACATTAGTCTTTTCTGTTGAAATAAGCGAAATTGGACTTTAGTTTATTTATTAACGATCTTCCAGAAAAACCTGTTTCCAATATTCAATCGAAAGTGACTAACGCGCTAAAAATGTTGATGTTGCAATTGTGTTAAAGCTATAAAGTCGTGATATGATAGTTGCTAAGACGCAAGGCACGTCACAGACGCCTTATTGCGTAGAGTTTCTGAATAATGAGGATTTATTTAAAGAAATATTCAAAATAATCGTAGTTATTAGACCTGCTCTCAAATTGTACTAGTTCTGTATTTATTATTAAAATACATCATTCTTCACTGGTTAGATATAAGGCAAGTCGTTGACAGCAGCTACTCTGCTACTTGGTAAAAAAATAAGAATTTCACAGTTAAGAACTAAAAAGTTGGTACAATTTAGAATTTGGTACACAAAAGAGTAGCCAAAACTTGGCAACTCTTCTACAAACTTTTGTGGACGCTAAAAATTATAACGCAATTTACTGTAGCTGTTAACTTTTCTACGCAAACCATGAATACAAACAGCTGCGTGTGACGTTAAGAGCACTTTTAAAGCAGCGATGTCTATAATCTCAGTGTCTAAATTTATTCTTTTGGGAGGAAAATAGTTTCCTAAGTACAATTATATCGAAGTAAAGCAAGTCTATTGAGTAATGCAACCACAAAAATACAACCAATGAGGGTGTTTGAGAAACCAGACGACACTAGATGGCACCACTTAAGCGGGAGGTCTTGGTGTCAAAAAACTAAGGAAATTCCCGCTCTAAAACGTCATAGAATTGTCAAATGAGGATTTATGAATGAAATTTTGACAGGTGGATCCGTAGACAGAGTAAAACTATAGAGCAAGTGATGCACTCACACATACAAATTTATAAAAGGAAAGACTTTTGCATTTCACTGTAGTGGATATGAGACAGATTATAATATAAACAAATTGTGTCACCGCTTTTTAGACGCTGACGACAAAATGTCAACTTGACGTTTTGTAGTTCGTTAACGTGCCAAAATTACAGCTTCTCGTTTGTTTACGTTTTTGTTAGCTAAAAGCGTAACTTATATAATTATTAGCGATATTACTTATCAAACGTTCTTGGCGACATGGTTTTAGTGGTACAAAAACCAAAGTTTGGTGGCACAATGACAGCACACACACTAACACTGTAAGGAAAACCGGTTGCATCGTCGCTGGCTCTATACTTTTACTCCCTCTAGTGGACCTCATGCCTAAGTGCTGCCATCTGAATACTATTTTGTAGAAAACTCATTGTAAAAGCCTATTAACAAATTTCAACGAACACATCCGAGTAATACCGTGCATTTCAGGAGGTTGCTGCGTTTGCAGCGTAAGTCCGAGTTGAGTGGCCGGCCGCGCTCGGCCGGGTCATGTCCGGGTGGGGTATATAAGCGGGGGGGCGGGTGCCGACAGCTCAGTTGCGCAGCGGCGGCGCTGGCGAGTGGTGGTGGCGCTCCAGGTCCTCGAGGGAGAGCGCGTTTGGCACGTGCACCGAGGGTAGCTTGCCGGCCGAGGCACGCGCTAGTAGTTCGGGAGAGAACCACCGCGCTAACTGGTTGTCGCCGCCGCCCGCTCCACCTGCCATTTCTGGAAACACGACAACACTAAGTTGTTCACTCCAGTGAATGCTTCATTTTAAATTCATTCCATGTTCACACGTCCGAACTGGAATGAAGTAGAAAAGAAGATTCACCTCTTCTTCTCTTTCAATGTGTCGCCGAAAGAAGACGTCTTCATTTTATAGGCCCTACAGACTCACGCGAGAAGTCTCGCCGAGACTTGACCCGAGAAACGAGATGGTATCTACACTCACGCGACCTTCTCGCTTGCGTTCTCGATCGTTATTCGAAATGGACTACTTTGATATTGCGGAGCTTTGGTATTGTGTGCATTAGCATACTCCAATCTTGTGAATGTTAGAATAAAAAAAAATATTAAGGAAAAAAAAAGGCCCAGGCGATGGTGGATGACCCAAATTCATCGAAATAGAACAAGGTTTGTGAATCTTATTTCAGACCACTCTCCACGTCGCACTGAAACCGAAGAAGAAGCGCGAGAAAGAGAAGGCGAGAAACTATTCACATTACCGCTTCTCGGGGGTTCTCGGCGTGAGTCTGGAGGGTCTATTACAAGAGAAACAAAACGTTCGAATCTGAGTGAACGTTCTGTCAAAGGTCCAACACCGTTGGATGGGTTCATTAAGTAATTACTTACCATTGAGCCTGCTCTGATGCGACTGCACTAGCAGCTGTTGCAGCGTGGTACCGCCCACCACGCCTCGAGGCACTCCGCTCATGTTATTGTACTGGGGACAATTATTTCACATTATATCATTGGTTTGTCCAGAAGGACCTGACCAACAAGCTACAAGTGTTCGTGGACAAAAGCCTAAGGCATATATTGAAGATATTTTGGCCTAATACAAACACTGAGCTCTGGACGCTGTGTGGTCAGTCTAGTATAGTAAATGGCGGTGGATTGTCCAAAGGAGACCCGAGAGTCATCCTTCACGAGGTAAACGAAAGAAGGGACGTCCCAAGAAGACCTGGTGTATCGCTGGTAAATGAAAGAGGGAACTTCCCAAGGAGGCCTGGTGTATCACAGGTATACGAAAGAGGGGGTGTCTCAAGGAGACCTGGTGTATCACTGGTAAACGAAAGAAGGGACGTCCCAAGAAGACCTGGTGTATCGCTGGTAAATGAAAGAGGGAACGTCCCAAGGAGGTCTGGTGTATCACAGGTATACGAAAGAGGGGGTGTCTCAAGGAGACCTGGTGTATCACTGGTAAACGAAAGAAGGGACGTCCCAAGAAGACCTGGTGTATCGCTGGTAAATGAAAGAGGGAACGTCCCAAGGAGGTCTGGTGTATCACAGGTATACGAAAGAGGGGGTGTCTCAAGGAGACCTGGTGTATCACTGGTAAACGAAAGAAGGGACGTCCCAAGAAGACCTGGTGTATCGCTGGTAAATGAAAGAGGGAACATCCCAAGGAGGCCTAGTGTATCACAGGTATACGAAAGAGGGAGTGTCCCAAGGAGACTTTGGTGTATCACTGGTAGACGAAAGATAGATAGGACGTCTCAAGGAGACCTGGTGTATCACTGGTAAACGAAAGAGGGGACGTCCCAAGGCGACCTGGCGACGTTCAGTTGACTGAGTTGCGAGCACTGGGAATGTATGGAAACAGACTTGAAGCATATCACATCATGTTAATAAAGACACATAATGCAACGTAATTTATAAATAAGTATTTTCAGAATATGTAAATGGAAGCTGATTTACAGTATTTCTTGTTTCTCAACCATTTTTGATCCTACCTAGCTGTAGAACTGGAGTAACACAAGCACTTTCCGTTCAATACGTTCTCTGGTCAGACCGCTTTCAAATAGTCCTACAAAAGCTAGTTGGTTGGAAGAGATCTCTGTTACAGATCACGATGCCCTGGGGCGTCGCGGCATTATATCAGGGGCGTCGTGAGGCGATCCACATAGATTATCGTAAACTCACTTTCTTATAATCTTTTATATCTCTGATTTAAGATTGCCAATTTTGGTCAAATTTTCAGAAACCGTTTAGTTTCCTACTACCTTTCAAATAATACTACTTTACACATCATCGTGTTACATCCTAGGACCAATGTTCTATGGAGGGTGACCCGTCTCCTTCAGCATGTGGACGGAAGAGATGTAATGCCTGTAGTGACCTCCACACGCTAAATTCGCGATACATTACACGATAAATTATTTTAAATGTTACAACACCCGGCTTAGCTTTTTATTGAAATTATTATACTCACCGAGTTAGGCATTTGTTGCCTCTGCTGAGGGTGTGGAAAGGACCTGACTCCGCCGGCCATTTGCTGTAATAAAAACGTTCATTTTATTAGAGATGTAAATAAAATATCAGGTGGAAATCTAATGTCACAACATTAACTAACTATCAGATTCACAAAATTATTGGTCCACACACACGTTCTTTGCACACACCCGTCCGTCCGGCACCGAATCACCGTAAAGTCTTTAAACGTCATGGATAATTTATATAGCAAAGAGTAATTAGACATGGTAATATTGCGTCTTGCACTTTTCGACATATCTAATAGGACCATTTCTTTTGATCCATAGGAATTATGGCAAGTATTAATATATATTCATTAAATCGTATACTTCCAAGTATTCTAATTTTGCATCAAATTATCGATATAGCCCAAAAAATTTGCAATGGGTTGATCATATCTACCGAGAAAACCGACAAGCGTTGAAGCCGACGAGTCCAATGGAGACTGCGTTTGGACAAGCATGGAGTGACTATGACCCATTGGTCTGATGACATGATTGCTGGAAGTTGCTGGATGCAGAAAGTCGAAGAGCAAGAATTGTGGAACAAAACAAAGGAGAGTAACATTCAACAATGGTTAGATAGCCTTCTGGTTCGACTTGAGGAAATCACTCATTAAAACGGGCACAATAAGGGGAAGATGTTTTATCTGCCTCTGTACTGGTTTCGTCTCGTCCCCGACTTCACAACGGTTGTGCAGTCGATAACGTTACCGCAAAATCTTACATACATTCATAAAGTCACGCCTTTTACCTCTAGGGGTAGGCAGATATAACTTATTCCCACTTTTTACTACCCCTATAGTCGCAAGATCCTAGAGCTGCCAGACGTTACTTATTTACTCAAAGATGAAATGTGTGTAATAGAGGTGTTTCTGTGTACGTTGAACACACACAACTTGTTAAGTTGGTCAGACGGCCAATTGACAGATATCAAGTGCTAAAGGCGAGTAAAATTCGAACTCACTTAAATCTGAAGGCTGATTTTTATATATTTTATTCAGGGGACTATTTCAAAACAATATACAATCAACCAGACAAATCCTCAGTGCTAACATCATAGTGGTGAACCAAAAGTGTCATAGTAATGTCAAAATGTCTATGGGTAAATACTGTAGTTCTAATTTTTGCCACCGGGTCAGAAATTTTGTGGCACTGTACACGTCGACGACCTGTCACTCCTTAGACAATTTAACACGGGACGAGGACAACGGCATAGCGCAGATGTAGTACTGAAAACATTCTGCTGTTTTCGCGAGGGGTGAGGCAAACACGTATAGCACACATTTACTCACTCGTGCACACTGTTGCAAACATTGTAATCGCTATTATGAGCACACACTCGCAGGCACGGCTAACCCGCGTACTACCATATCGCCTAACGTTGTTATATCGTTGTTTCTGTCGCAAAATTTGTAGATGAAAAATTTTATTGTTATATGAAACAGTAGTTTATTTGAATAGAAAATTACTTCCGTGTGATAAGCAACTCCGTTTTAGGATAACTTTAATGTTTCTGGTCGTCGTTTACAACAAAACACTCTGCAACCAATAATTTTTACGAGGTCCGCTTAGCGACAGATACGAATTCAAAATGGCGGTCGGTCGTCGCGGCGTACTAGTTTTTATAAACTGACATGAACGTTTGTTCATGTACAGTCGAACCAACTGAATCATGACCCACTTGGCCATCATTCCTTTACAATCATAAATTTAGTTAGGTTTTCTTCGCTACCATGCGTGTTGCACTTAGTACGTTTTAAATATGAATAATAATGTGTCATTACGGGTCAGAAATCTATGCAATTTTAATCTTTGTTATCACTGCATTAAAGTCTCAATTAGAATTTCAAATAAGATCTCGTTCATAATCTAAACTCTTTTCACTATTGAGAAAACCGAATAACTATTATATTTTTAAAAATAAAATTACGTTATGTGTCAGATGTCATGTCAAGTTGAAAAAATTTTAGAAGGCCATATTTTATTAGACAATGTCAGAGTCTAATAAATTGATAACAGGTTCGTTACTTATGAAATGTATGTTCAAGCGAATTTCAACCTACTTTGTATTGAGTGACTGTAGGAAAATGATCTTAAGGTGGGTCATGATTCAATTTGGTCGACTGTACTTTGGCAGAGGGGAAGGCGTTAGCTTACCACGTCCCGTGTTAAATGGTCTAAGTGTAACTCAGTTTGAAAAGACAGCAACTGTCAGGCTGTGCAAAGTACTATTTGTCACGCACTTGCACATTGGTACATTTCGTTTTTGGTCTTGCCCGATTGATTACAATGCCAATCTAGTAAAGTAAGTAATTATACATCTTTGATTTTACATTAATTTTAATTTGTCGAACTGAACACTGACCTGTTGTTGGCTGAGATACTGTTGGTATTCTGACTGTGACTGCGCGTATCCCATTTGAGGGGCGGCGCCGCTTTGGTTGCCCTGTGGGAACAATATTATCTATTTAGAGTGCGTTCCAAAACCAGGTGAAGCCAAGTAGACAGCGTAAGATAGCTTTCTAATTGGTGTAAATTAACTATAGTTTAACAAAACTAACCAATGGTGAAAGCGCTTCTTAATAACGACCAATAGTGAGCTACCATTTACTCTACCCCAAGTAAATTGAGATCGTTTTGGAACGCACCCTTAAAATAACTGGTCGAGAGTCCGTACAGCTACTATGTAATAATAAGCTACTCTTATTATTACATTAAAAACAAAAAATGTTTGCACGAACACTACATATTTTTCTTCATTATGTTGGTCAACACTCACCTTGACTATGGGCCTCCCCTGCGGCATCTTGGGCGGCTGCGACCACTGCTGCTGCTTCGAACTGGGCGGCTCGATTTCCTTCTCCGCTGTCATTTTACGGAGTACCTGTGCCCACGAGTGATCTTGTCAAAACAATTATTTAATAATACCATTGATTGTTTTGTCTAAATTTCACAAGGGTTCTGTTTAATAAACGTGACGTTAGTGTCAGTGTGTCTCATTGAGTTGGGCGTGGGCCGGTGCCAGTGTCAAGTGTGTCTCACCGAGGTGGGCGTGGGCCGGTGCCAGTGTCAAGTGTGTCTCACCGAGGTGGGCGTGGGCCGGTGCCAGTGTCAAGTGTGTCTTACCGAGTTGGGCGTGGGCCGGTGCCAGTGTCAAGTGTGTCTCACCGAGGTGGGCGTGGGCCGGTGCCAGTGTCAAGTGTGTCTCACCGAGGTGGGCGTGGGCCGGTGCCAGTGTCAAGAGTGTCTTACCGAGTTGGGCGTGAGCCGGTGCCAGTGTCAAGTGTGTCTCACCGAGGTGGGCGTGATCCGGTGCCAGTGTCAAGTGTGACTCACCGAGGTGGGCGTGGGCCGGTGCCAGTGTCAAGTGTGTCTCACCGAGTTGGGCGCGAGTCGGTGCCAGTGTCAAGTGTGTCTCACCGAGTTGGGCGCTGGTCGGTGCCAGTGTCAAGTGTGTCTCGCCGAGGTGGGCGTGGGCCGGTGTCAGTGTTAGTGTCTCACCGAGGTGGGCGTGAAAGAGATGGGCGTGGGCTGCTTGGGCGGCGGTCCCTCGTGGCGGCGGCGGTAGTTCTCTCGCTGCTCCTCGAGCTTCTTCTTGATGAGCGCGCCCTGCATGATGGATTGCGTGTGCGCCGCCAGCTCGCGCGGGGACGGGATGCGCGCCGGCACGCCTGACATATAACACACAATCATATTTATTCTGAGTAATATTAAACCCATCCATGAAGATTGCATACGACAAAATATTATGACTTTTTTATGATCAATAGGCTGGGCCACAATCACGCTTGATGCAAAGCGATGATGAGGCCTAAGATAGTACATAGTTGCCTAAAAGCTTCACTTTGGCATTAAATATGTACAAATTATGCTGATCCAAGAAACAGACCTCGGCAGGGTTTCCCTCCTTAGCAGTTCGCATAATGTAAACGGAAGCAAATCTCTTCGTATAATTAATCGTTTCATAACATAAAACAGATTAACTTTTAAATACCAAAATTGTATTTGAATAATCTTAATATATATAAATTACGTGTCACGTTGTTTGTCCGCGATGGACTCCTAAACTAATTAACAGATTTTAATCAAATTTGTACACCGTGTGCAGTTTGATCCAACTCGAGAGATAGGATAGTTTTATCTTGATAAGTAGTAATATCTTTTTTAGTGCAGATATAGGTCAGGAGTATGAAATTACCGCAGCAAGCAACGCGTGGCCGGGACAACTAGTAATTATATAACAATTTTACTGTATTTTACTACTACTAGAAAGTATGTTTACATTCTATATTTACTACAAAGAAATTATTCATAAGGTTTACTTTTCATTTATCCCTGCTTTATTATTATACTGTACCTGGATGGTGCACTGCTAGCGTGTTCGGGCTCGTAGCCATGATGGGTGACACACAAAAAGCTGCGTCCGTTACACATTTAAGGAATTAGGATCTTGTTTACAAAGTTTTCATAGCTTTCTTACTTTTGAAGCTCAGTACCGGTAGTGTAAGTTTTTCAGTATGAAATACGTAACAATTGTAGTTGCGTTAAGAGCTCAATTTGTAAGGGAAACACGATTCTTTCCGCTAGGGGCGCTATTCACGTTTCACACAAAACACAAATCGAGCTCTTAATGCAACAAGAGTTATGTATTATAAACGAAAAAACTTACACTACGGGTACAGACTAAATAAAAAAAGTGAATACGAACTCTTATATTTTAAGGACCAAATAGAAAGAACTGAATTATGGGATCTCTTGTGCATAGAAAATTAGGAAATGAGGAAACGTTTCTTACTATCCTCATGTAGGCGAGTAGCCTATTATTAAGTCGCTGGGTTGTGAGTTTAATATATTTGTGATACATCACTCACACCTATAATCTATCCTAATTAGAAACTAGATAACTGACAAACATAAATAAACTAGATAATATTTTTTTATATAGAAATAATATACTAATAATATAAAGCTCAAGAGTTTGTTTGGTTGGTTGGATGCGCTAATCTCAGGAACTACGGAGTGGTCTCCCTTTGACTTTCTCGTATACCGGAAACGACTCAAAAGTCGATAGAAACCTTATATTTTGATGTCATACATGCATGTTAAATTTTGCTCACCCATCCGAGTACCGACCGCGCACTTGGTTGCTTAACTTTCGTGATCGACGACTCAAAAGTTGATAGAAACCTCAAATTTTGATGTTATACACGCTTGTTAAATTTGGTTGCAATAAGTTAAAGCATACTAGAGTTATCGTGCTAACGCACAGACACACAGACAATTCCAAATACGGTTTTTTTTTGGACTCCGGGAGGTCCAAAACGAGTAAATCCGTCAAAATCTTTTGACAGATTTTTTTGACGATAACGAGACTTCCTCTATACTACGTATACGAGAAAGTAAAAATCTTTTTTGTGTAGGATAGTCCATTTATCTAGGAAGGTTATAGGCTATATGACATCACGCTACGACGAATAGGAGCTAAGCATCAACGAAAAATGTTGCAAAAACGAGAAATCCACTAGAACGAAGTTGCGGGCACAGCTACATCTATTATATATAATTCCCGTGTCACGATGTGTAAATTGTCATAAATTGTTAAATAAATAAATAGATGTTTGTCCGCGACTCCGGGATGAACTCCGAAATTAACGATACGGTTTTAAATTTTTAAAAAAATGTGTCTTGTTCCATCTTGAAAGATAGGATAGTTTTTATCTTGAAAAGTAGACCTCATTTTTTTCCTGCAAACACAATGTTATAGGACAGTAGTATGAAATTACAACAGCAAAGCGTGGCCGGGACAGCTACATAGTATATAAATAAACCACCTAGCCTAGAGACCAAACGTTCCTGCTCCTCACACAAAGACTTGCCTCACCAGGACTCGAACCCGGGCCGCTTGGTATGTAGGCAGTTACTGGCCACTCCACTGCAGTTATGGCATCAAACTGACAAATGAAAGATGTGGAACTTTACCTGGATGTGGCAAGGGTGATAGCCGCAGCGGCTGATGATGAGGCGGCACCACCAAGTGTGAGGCTGGTACTCCGGGAACCGTGCTTGGTAGTGGAGATCCACCCATCTAAGGGGCACACGTAGAACATTAAAAACAGAACTCCTCAATTAAGGTCGTAAGATCAGCTCGGCACCGTATATGATATAGAGGCGATGCGCTTCGGTTCGTAGTTGTATCATAGCCGTCATTCCGTAGCTGTCATAGTAAAAATTAGTTTTAATAAAAAACCGCCTTCGAAACTAAAAACGGAGAAATAAAAAAAAAAAATGTTTACAAAATCCAATTTTTTTTTGGAGGTTAGAACGTTGTCACTTGTATTTGGGACCAAAATACAAGTGACAACGTTTGTTCTAAATATTGAAGACACCGACCTCAAAAAAACATTGAGATTTTTTATAAACAAAATTTTTATTTCTGCGTTTTTAGTTCTGAATACGGTTTTCACGGCAACAGATTTCATGATGGTGACTGATGGTTGATATCCCACCATAAATTTCGCAAAGTCATACACATCACAAAACCTTTATTTCAATGAATGCCCATACTGCTCGTCAACAAGAACGCTTGTGGATCAAAATAACACCTCTCTGCACAAAAACCACACCGAAACAAGTTTCAAATCAAATCAAATCAAATCAAAATTGTTTATTGTTTCATGTGGTAAATAAGATGTTACACAATTTACATTTGATCGCACATGAACCCTGTAAGGGCACTACAATAATAATTACAAAACTATAACTATTAAGATATTTCTAAATTGTGAAATTAAAATAATTACTAATCTAAAAAAATTGATTAAAAGAATTTTGAATTATCGAAAAAAAAATCTACATCCAGATGCCATGGTTTCCCGCCAAACACTCCCATCTGTAAGGAGGGTGTGTTACCTGTCTCTGGTGCTGGTGTACCCGCAGTATAGTGAGCAACACTTCACGGTGCCTGCTCTGGAGACCAGGGTTGCTGAGCTGCTGCATCAGGTGCTGCACTGTGATCTCGCCCGCTTTCAGACCTGACCACAATCGCGATCATTACTGAACGTTGTAAATCATCGACAAAGTTCCCGGTGTATCACTTGTAGGCGATAATCGCGTGGCACCGACATGTCTGATTGGCAGGTTACCCACCCCCCCAATACCGGGTTGAGCCAATAAGAGCAGACTATGTCGTCGGCCACGCTAGAGCGACTGCGCGGAGGGGAGGCGACCTGCACAAGCGGAGTTAAGACGCTGCGCCTTATTGGCTGCGCCATATTACCTTAATATTCTATTGGCCGGAGTAAAAAGTAGGCGGGGCGTGGTAAAGGGCAGCCGTTTAAATTATTCTGTTTGCTAAATGGTAGACCGAGAACTTTGTAGACTGTACTTTCATATACGATCAAAAGTGTGTGCACTAGAGCTATTTTTGGTGGAGATACGAGTTTACATGTTGTATTTATAATAGAATAGAAATAATCTTTACATCGACATAAAAGTAGCACATTTTTATAACATTTTAAGTGTAATGCACAATGGGAGGCCTTATCGCTATCGCGATCTCTTCCAGGCAACCTTAGGATGGATAGGAATTTTACATAAAATAAAATGGGAAGATGATGTAGCAAGCTACTGACAAATTTTATTGTGACATGCTCATAGAAAGTTTGATGTAGTAGTCGCAAGGCTTAGTGCTCCTTCATTTACTATTTACATGTCTTCTTAGTTTATAAGCCAACTTCTAAAATAAAAATTCATGGCTTAAAATATTCTTAAAACGCTGCAATGTCTTTCTACAAAAGGATCTTTCATAATATTTTTTTTTTCAAGAAATCACAATAGGCGCGTGTAGCTCCTACATTTTTATTTGTAATTTATTATGACTTTGGATTTTGACACAATCTGCCTCTTAATGTGTAGCTGTAGTGTATAGCTGTTCCCACGTTTCAGTTTCGATGAACGATGACCGATGCCGGATAAACAATGACTGATGAGCGATGAAAGCGTTCAGAGCAATGATGAATCATTTTAATTAGACGTTTAATTTTCTGTGTTTCATCGATAATGAAAGCAAAAATTAACAAGTCTAATTACAGCGTTTTTAACCCCCGACGCAAAAAGACGGGTGTTGTAAGTTTGACCTGTCTGTGTGTCTGTATGTCTGTGTATCTGCCTGTGGCATCATAGCTCCTAAGCGAATGGTCCAATTTGGATGCGGTTTTTTTTGGTTGAAAGCTGACGTAATCGAGATGGTTCTTAGCTACAAATTTATGTCGGGGATTACATACAATTTTAAATTTTGAAGTTATTTAGATTTTATTAGTTATCTCGTATGACTCACCATGCACTAATGCCTGAGCCTCGGGCCTCTGCAACAACTCCCTGTCGGCCGCGTGCATGCCCATCTCGCCCGGCTGCTGCTGTTGCTGCTGACGCTGCAGGATTACATTCAGAACAACCTTATCCCCTTGTGTGTCGGGCGGCCTCCTGGAGGTCGCTGTCAAAAACGCCTGTGTGTCGGCCGACCTCCTGGAGGTCGATCCCCCCTCCACAATTTTCCGATGATGAAAATGATGATTATTATTATTATTATTTGAAAATATAACTGTACTAATTATATTATATTCTGTTAGCTTATTTTATAACGATTTTAGTGACAAAAACTCATGTTTATAGTTTTATTACAAAATTTTTATTATTATTTTTTTACACCCGGAAAATTCACGACGGAAAGTCCGGAAGTAACTGACACATGCGCGAAATTTTACAAAATGGCGGCGACACAATAGGGGCTAAGATTATACTTTAAGATCCCAGGCCCCCCAGACCTTACTTATTTTTGAAGTAACGCAACTTACGCCATGGATACTCTAACAATATTTACGCCCACAAAGGCGTAAATATTTTCAGAACTAGAAATTAATAAATAATATAAAGGCGCGTCCAGATATGATCATTTATCCGATCCGATCAGCGTATCCGTATCACGTATCAAGCTCCGAGCGTATGTGCAATGACATAAAAACGCGGGATCACACCGAGACGGCGAGACCACCTTATGCCCCCATATTTTTATGTCAATGTGTGCGTCACAGTGCGTGCGTACACGGCGCCGAGTACGCACGCACACATTCTAATGGATAGCGGCCAGTTTGTATGAAGACGTATTACTTTTCGTGGTAAACTGTGGTACCAACCTGGACGTGCAGTAGCTTGTAAAGGAGCTCCTGCGGGATGTGCGGCTGTTGCTGTTGTTGCTGTTGTTGTTGTTGCTGTTGCTGCTGTTGCTTCTGTTGTTCCATGCTCTTGTTCAACATCTGCACAACAAACACAACAGTGTACGCAACGCTTAAAGGTCTCTACCCACTACAACGTATCATACCATGGACGTGCTATGAACGTATCAGACACGTAAAGCAACACGATACGCTCTACTATGCCCACTAGAGCGTATCAAAGTATGTATCGGCTTTAATGACCGGAGCATCAGCATACCATCTCATTATCATCCGCGTGACATACCCGTGCGTAACGATTTTAGTGACGGGAGGGTCCGCGTATCATCTCCGTATCACCCGATCAATATCTGAGCGGTCCCCGTGCGCTGTTGTATGCCCTTTGTAGTAATTCACCTGATTCCGTGTGAGGCAACGCGTTCATAGCACGGTCATAGTATGATACTGTGTAGTGGGCAGAGACCTTAATGCTAGGGCCGCACCTGCGTGACAAAGCTTCGTGCTAGGACACGATTCGCGCAGATGTGACCGGCCATTATCGGCTATCGTCGCGAACCATCGAGCACATAACCAATAGAGTGGTAATACGCGCCCTCCGTCTCCGAAACAGGTATGCGCTTTTGCGCTAACGTCAAACTGTCAATCTCACCTAAAACAGTATATTACTAGTGTTGCAACATGCTGCAATAACATAAATCTAAACTTGTATCGATATTTGTAGTTCGATAACACGCTATCCCTTGGAAATAGATTTATTTTTTTGGGTTTGATGGGAGCTAACCTATCGCGCAGCGTAGTCATACTAGTGTTTTTCATTTCAGAGATTGTTCTCCATTAGTTCAGACGCGGGTGACTAAGTATACGATACGGCAGAGGTATTTTTTTTAATAAATGCATTACGTAATGATTAGCACACAATTTAGAAGTAAAGAAAGTGATTATCCATAGTTAAATGCAAAGAGGATAATAATACTACGCAATTTACACGTCTGGAAATGATTTCGGCCATCTTGGATTATTGCACGATAGTTCGTACAAATAAAGAAATGCCACATGCTTTATCGCGATAACTTTGCTAGGGCCGCACCTGCGTATATCGTACGAAGTATCGCCACGGGGCGATAGGCGCAAGTGCGGTCGAAGCATAGTGTTATGTCGATCTTTATTCCCATTAAGACTTATACATAAATTCACTTACATGAGAAAAACTCAATTGGAAAGACGTACATACTATTATGAGGGTAGTAACAAAATACTTGGCGGATTCACCGCCACAAATGCCAATACACGGCCTAAGGTGTAGTGATAAAACACAGATGTATAAAGTAAACTATGCTCACAATTCACTAGATGTGGCTTTCATATACGTTTCTAGGAATTGGTTTTAATTATTGTTATTGATGTTAAAACGATACAAATGTTCACTAGAAAAACGGTAAAATTTGGACTATATGTTTGAAAACTCATAACTGGAGTGCAATTTAAAAATGGAACGTTCTTTTACTTCTAAACATGACAACCAAAGAGGTAAGTAAAAAATGATGTGTTCAATTTGGTTTTCATAAAAATTTTGAAAAAAATATTCTAACTTTGAACATAATTATTAATTTCCCAGGTGTAGTCTAAAAGAAAAAAATAGTCCTAATGATGAACGGAATACGTAGTTCTCGGCTTTGTCATAGGTCTTTTTACACCCCTTATACACGGTTATTGGTTAAATACCAAAAACCATCAAACCATATTAAGATCTCATCAACATAAACAACTTTTACAACGGAAGCAACTCTGATATCTCGAAAAAAAATCAGCGGTTTCATACATTATGGAATAATTTTTGCGTTTACAAACGCGTAAATATTTTTAAAACTAGAAAAAACACACTGAAAAACATCGACCAGTGTATTGTTTCATACATATTGGTTAGTGTAACACACGAACCAATATGTATGAAACAATACACTGAAAAAAGTCGACCTGCCCCAGGCGGGAATCGAACCCCGCATCCTCCGCAATCCGGGCGGCTACGTTTACAAAAACGCAAAAAATATTCCATAATATTATAAGGTAGTCCAGTAGTATCTTAACTGGACGTCAAATATTTGCAAAAATATTTCGTTCAAATCTTAGAAGTGCAAAATTTCAAAGATTTGATGAAACAATGTTTGCCATAAAAACATAAGCGATAAGCACTGACAAATTTCGACAGCGAAAGCAATGACCTGGTGGCATAGTGGTTAACGCAGCCGCCCGGATTGCGGAGAATGCTGGGTTCAATTCCCGCCCGGGGCAGGTCGATTTTTTTCAGTGTGTTGTTTCATACATATTGGTTCGTGTGTTACACTTTAGTATGAAACAGCTGACATTTATAACCCCGCATATTTTCAATAATAATTAGTAATAAAATATGATGTGTAACACACCAATTTTTATCCACATAAAAAATCTTTTTCATCAATACAAATTCGGTGTGAGCAAAATGTGCACATACGATTTTCGTCTAAATCCAACAGGTATAAACGGAGACAAGGCTCAAAGTTACCTGCAGCAGGCTCATGGGTTGCGGTTGCGGCGGAGGACGGGGAGTGTCGGCCGCCGCCGGTACAGCATGACCTCCGGATACTTGTGCTAGCTGGATACAAGAAACATGTTAAATATAACTTTTGACCGACAAACATTACGAATAACAGAGTACTTCTATTATAAAAAACTAGCTTTTGTCCGCGATTTCGTCCGCGTGAAATAGTTATTTCGGGCAGTGTACGGTATAGTGGGTCGGTGGCGGGTTCGAAGCGCCTCCCCACGTTGACACCGGGCCTATTAGCTCAGTTTTGTGATCTGGTGGCGTGAAATAAACTGAAGACTCAATTGATTAACACTAATTTATTCACTGACTGATTATATACAATAATAACACTGATTATTACCCTGATTTATATGGATATATTACTGACAAATATGGTGTCTCTTGCGCACGTAATTACAACAACGTTGCGTTCCTGACCTTGTCCCAATGGGAAGTGGTTATAGACAATAGACGTAAACGCTCTACCGGGAGGTGTATTCGGATACGCGGGCTTATTCTGATGTCTGAATACTGTGATGAAGGAATACCCATGTTAATTCCATTAACAGGCAGTAATTTAATTTTAAGGGTATTTATTTTTTATCAAGTACCTAAATTCAAAATTTGTCTTATCTTCGAGATTGACAAAGAATACTAGTGTTAATTTTCAGACTGTCACCCCATTTAGGGGTTGAATTCTGAAAAACCCCTAAAATACATGTTTAGTCATTTATCCATAGGAGTACATACTTTGAAATCCTGTAAAATTTCGATTAAATAGTCTAACTTGTCTTGTATGCCTATACAAACTTTGGACCCCCGTTTCACCACCTTAGGAAGTGAATTATTAAAAACTCTTTCTTGTGCACCTATAGACCTCATAAGAAACATACGTGCAAAAAATGGAAACTTTAGACCCAGCGATTTGGGCTGTGCGTTGATATGTCAGTCAGTCAGTTTCTTATACACATATTTGGAAGACTAGCTTTCATTCGCAGCTATTCTCGGGTTAAACTTTGGACACCCTTTTTCATCCCCTAAGGGGGTGTATTTTATAAAATCTTTTTTTTAGCGGACGCCTACGTCATAATAACTATTAAGAATTATTTACTTAATTAAAGTAATTAATTATTTACTTTTATCGGTTATTATTAATATTTATCAAACTTTATTGATTTATCCTTTCGAACCCTGTAGCTGAGTGATGGGTAGGTTAGGGTTATTTTTTTTATGACCAGACGGAGTGAATTTTTTTTTTGGGAGAGTAGAGTTTTATGCATCTACCGCACCACACCACAGTTATAATCAGATCTACCAAATCACGAGGTAAGTATTAATAATTACTGGTTATTATTAATAATAACCATATTAATCACATTTACCGTAACATATACAGTTTAAATATTACATTAAGGAAATAGTTTTTTTTTTAATTTCCATACAACTATAGCAAATTACGTAATCAAAAAAGTAAATAAAGTTCAACAAAAGAAAGGCATTTAATATTATCTAAGATTTCTCTTACTGGTCTTGGTACTTATAAAGTATGATACTCACTAGTCGTTTGAAAGCAGAAACGTCGTGGTCAGACGCGTGGTGTGTGTGAGCCATAGGCCTGAGGCGAGCCTCCAGTTCTTCTAGGCTCTGCATCTTGCCGCCTTGCCCAGCGTTGGGGGTAGCGCCCATACCTACAATTCAAATACAGTAAACTTCATAGGGAGTTCTGGGAAAATAACGTTTTTTTGCTGTGCAATTCCGGTAGTTCAAGGTCCGTATTGTGTCCTCTCTCCTACCCTGCTCCGTATTTATTCGGGGTCGGTGCTATTGACTATACGTATTTGAATTTGATTTTTACGGCCGCGTTTTAACATTTGTAAAAGACACTACTAACACACAACACCCCGTAAAAAGAATGAAAAAAAGAAAAAAGATCGGGAGTGGTCTTCCCTCGACTTTCTCGTAAACAGGAAAAGACTCAAAAGTTGATAGAAACCTTATATTTTTCACCCATCCGAGTACCGACCGCGCACTTGGTTGCTTAACTTTCGTGATCGACGACTCAAAAGTTGATAGAAACCTTATATTTTGATGAATGTCAAATTTGGTTGCAATAAGTTAAAGCATACTCGAGTTATCGTGCTAACGCACAGACACACACACAAACATGATTCCAAAAACGGGTTTTTTGGACTCGGGGAGGTCCAAAACGTGTAAATCCGTCAAAATCTCGAGGTCAAAATACGAGAAAGTATAAAAAAAAACGTAAAATGGTCTCGTCTATCTATCTCGTTCCAATATAGATGTTAGTATACTCTTTCTCTTTCACATTGCCCATCTACAGTTTCCTATATCTATGATGTAAACGATGTGGTCAGTTTTCGGCGCCAGCAATGACGCCTGTTACTGACTCTTTACTTACCTTGTGTTAATTAGCCCTAAGGAAGATTCTATTGCCCATACTCCTAGTAGTAACAAAGGAACTACTGACCTGGTCTTCCCTCAGCGTTGGCGTTGGCTTGTCGCAGCAGGTCCAGGAGTGAAGGAGGTCGCGCCGCAGGGGATATAGGCGCAAACACATGGGCTTCTGGCCCCGGCCCCGCACCTGGCCCGGTCCCCACCGGCCCCGAAGCATTCGACGTGGGCGGGTCCATATGCGTAGAGTTGTCCAGATCTGGTAACAAGATTCTCGCATTGTAAATCTGTATTTACATAGCATGATAATGAATGACTTATTAATAATTAGAAAATTACCTTTCCTTGGGGAAATTTACTTATGGATATTCTGCTAATAAAATACGATTTCAAATACATTTATTATATGTATTTCAAATCTTACTTAATTAATTTTTAATTATTAATAAGTCATTCATTGTCATGCTCCCAAATTTATTTAGGTTTCTTCTAATTATTAACGAGTATAACATAGTTGTAATAAAATGTAGAGTTTAATCCTCTTATTCATACAAACAAGTTAATTTATAAGAGATTTACAAATTGTTTGTCTCTGTCAATCTGGCACGAGATGAATGAGACTAAACACTTTTTAACAAGGTGCTAACTAAAACGGGTTTACTGAGTGTTTATGAATAAGGCTGTTAGAGTAAAAATTATTAAAGAATTTATTTTAATCAGAACTATATAATAAATTTGAAGACTTGAAGCTTTTCGTAGGAACCCTTTTGCTATTAAATAATTTCCTCTTATTATGACTATATTTAGGATGCTTAAATTTTTTCTAAGTGTCGTCTTTTCAGTGAACCAAGCGTATATTAGATTTACAAATAAGTTCATTTAAAAATTGCTGTTTAAAAATCGGAACTATAATTAATTAAAATTTGATAGCAATATAGTATAGAAATAACTCTGTTAGCATGAGTAGAAACCCGTTTATATACCATGTGCCTACTCTATATATATTATGTGTCAATATCTAAATTCACGTCTCACCATCCACCATGTTATGTAGCAACCTCTCGTAATGCCTCGCGTCATTGGTGGGGCTCTCGCGGCGAAACCAGCGGCTGAATCTGCTGCCACCTTCGCCTTCCCCGCTGCCATTCTAAAAAAAAAATATTTTGGTAAACTATAAACAAAACGGGACGTGACTGGCGCGCTTTCATGGGGTCTGAAAGATATTTATTTCAATAATTCACAAACTGTTTCAGAGTAGATTTTGTACAGTGAAAGTGGTATTGATTTGATGCACAAGCATTTGTGTTGACATTCAACTATGAGGAATCATTAAAATAAAGGGGTGACACTGAAAATTTTATTGTGGTTTTCACCACTTTATCAATTATTCATGATGGAGAAACTCTGTTCCCATCGTCAGGCACTTCCTCGATGCAACAAATTGTGTGACACTCTTATTTATGTGGCAACATCAAGAAATAACAAAATTACTGAAGTCGTGGCTGTATGGGCAAGTTCACTTTTCCTTCGTTTAATCGGAAGAATTTAAAACTACTATTTACGGGAAGTTTGGAGCGCTTTCATGGCGTCCAGTTATAATTATTTCAATAATTCGAAAATTGTTTTGAGTAGATTTTGTGTAGTGAAAGCTGTTCCAGGTTGACTGCTTAATTCTTCAGTCACCATCATAAAGTCTGTTACTATAAATGGGCAATGAATAGACTGGGGCGAGACCAAAATAATGCACCAATGTGTGAGTAATGCGCATGTGTGCGTGAAAAATAGTACTGCAGTCTGGCAGTTACTATACTACTGCGTATACGTGAAATGTTATCGTCCATCTCGCTCTAATATACCCGTTAGTATGCTCTTTCTCTTTTACATTGCCGATCTACAGTTTCCTATATCTATGACGTTAAGTTTATTGCCATAAATTACTCGCGAAGACCTTATCACAATTAAATGTTAATCGTTCCCTTTCAGAGCTGAGAAGTGTGTAAAGTAACTAACCGTAAGGACGTCAGGTATCGTGTCGAACTTGAGGAACTCGTCCAGGTTGAAGTCAGGCTGTTCCGGCGTTGGCTGCTGCTCCTCGGGCTTGGTAGACTCCACGCCCGAATCTTTGTCCTGTGCAAAACAGACATGAACTGTAATATTATATTAAACTAGCTTCTTAATTTGATTAATTTATCGTAAATCAATGTAATAGGGGTTAAAGTATGAAGTTGCCGATTTTTTCCTCATTATTCATTAGTGTATAATTCCTTTAATATAATAGCTATGTCCCATAATCTTTTCATTACAAGGACATATATTTATGTATAAAATTTTATTCTTATTTTTAATTTTTTCACTAGAAATACATCTTCGAAAACAGCTCTTCCTAAGAGGTGCCCGTCTCCGTTATAAAAATATGAATATTTTTTTACAGGTATAAATTCTCAATTTTTTTCTCTAAGTAATTTCAGCTTAATGTTGTCTAAACATATCCACGAAATTACACAAAATTTAGATTAGTGGTTCCTTAAAAAATGGCAAATATGTTTGTATGGAAAAAATAATTTTCATTAAATTCTCTATACAAAACGGCAATTTTATACTTAAACTCCTAATATTTGAAGTAAAACGTGTATTAGAACCTTTTAGTAGAAAAAAAATACCGCGCAATGTACACAGCGCGCAAGTGTCCAAGTCACTAAGCGCCGCCCACTTAGTAACTTACATTCGGTCGGCTGAGGTGAATAGCCCCTATAAGTCCGATATCGAGTGGTTACATTCGGCGCAGACGTTTTAAAGCTATTTTTTGGTAAAAAATATTTAAATTTTTGATAATGTTTCTTAAATTTACATGTAAGGCCTCAATAGGACTTACTTGGAGGTTAGTCACAATATATCTTTACAGGTCGCAGTGACACAAAAAGCCCTTTAAACAATTCGTGTTTAAATAATAATAACAATGTTTCTTTGGACATTAATTAAGAAATAATGGTTTTCATAAGTCTTTAATAAAATTTCTAACTTTGACCTTCAATAACTTCATAACTATTAATTTCCCAGGTACAGTCTAGGAGAAAAAAATGGTCCTAATGATGAGCGGAATACGTAGTTCTCGGCGTTGTCATAGGTATTTTTACAGCCGTTATACTCACGTTGCTGGTGTTGACTGTATCGCTCTTGCTCTCAGCGGGCGACGAGGTATCTCGCCACCGCTCCGTCGGTGATCGACTGCCGCCACTGTTGTTCCATTTCTATGCAAATAGATGAAAAAAAAAGATAACATTAATCCTCTTTCGCTTAAGATAAAAGCGGCAAATAATTTGTACTGAAAATAAAACTTCAGACGCGTTCAGAGTTCACTGTCCTTTGACGAACGCATAGAATAAAAATCAGGAGTGGTACCCATTGAACGGAAACGACTCAAAAGTTGATAGAAACCTTATATTTTGATGTCATACATGTATGTTAAATTTTGGTCGCCCATCCGAGTACCGACCGCGCACTTGATCGCTTAACTTTCGTGATCGACGACTCAAAAAATGATAGAAACCTTATATTTTGATTTCATACATGCATGATAAATATTTTGGTTCCAATAAGTTAAAGCATACTCGAGTTATCGTGCTAATGCACAGACACATAGATATAATTCCAAAAAAATATTTTTGACTCGGGGAGATCCTAAAAAAAAATTGGTTGGTCTGTAAAGTCGGTTTACTGACGATAGTTGAACGTGACAACGTCTTAAGAAAATACTGATGGAATGGTAGCATTTTTCAAAAGAAAAAAATAATTTCATTTGTTTTGCCGGCCTTACATGGAACGCCTCAGAGCGAGGTAACGCCGCATGCGTCATGTTTTTTCGTGCGTGCAGCCGGCTCTATCGAATTATAAGACGTTGTCACGTCAAAATTACCAATGTGTGAGTAATGCGCATGTGTAAGTGAAAAACAGTACTGCAGTCTGATAGTTGCTGTCTTTTCTAGGTGACAGACAGGCTGACTTGGGCCGCCTGCATGTACGCGAAATGTACGAAAATAAGTGTGCTACGACCTTAAAGCGCGACAAATCATCACGTTAACTATACCTCTTCTTTATTGTTGGTAGTGCCATTTTTCTTGACTGGCTCATCGAAGCCTCGCAGCTCGATAGTCTCCAGCTGAGATGTGGGCCCACCACTAAACCTGCGGACAACGAATCACTTTATGACTATGTAACACAAATATATAATTCGAGAATTTACAAAAGAAGCTTTTTTGTATTTTTATCGAACGAACGCGGGTGAATCATGATTGTGTGTAGATGATATACACGCACAGAGAGATAATGTATAATAATTACAGTCAACAAAGTTGCCGGTGTTCCATTTAGCAAACAGAATCTTTGAAACGGCTTCCTTGCACTAAGCCCCGCCTACTTTTTACTCCGGCTAATAGAATATCAACGTAATATGGCGCAACTAATAAGGCGCAGCGTCTTCACTCCGCTTCCGCAGGTCGCCTCCCCTCCGCGCAGTTGCTCTAGCGTGGCCGACGACATAGTCTACTCTTATTGGCTCAACCAGTATTGGGGGGCAGGTCGCCTGCCAATCAGACATCGGTGCCACGCAATTATCGCCAACAAGGGTACACCGGGAACATTGTCGATTGTACATTTTTCACATATCTATAATATTATAGTTGTATCCACTATTTTACAGCAATTTATTACTCAAGACTTAATTATTGCGAGTTTTTGACCCCAACCCTTTACAACAACAAAATAAATGTAAGAAAATCCCTTTTCCAAGAAATAATAAAACACGGTAGACCCTCCGCCTAAATGTTTTACGTTATAAATGAATAGCCCCAAGATAATTGGTGTGTTATTATTTAGATCGCATACGATTAGGAATCTGTCAATAGTAAACCAACATTTACTAAAAATTTTAGCTAGGAGCTTATTATTATTATCTATTTCGTGGGCTCCACGTCCGGAAGCCTCCTCGTGGCGGACCCTGGTAACGTGGTGGGGAAAAATTCTCGGCGGGTGTGTGGTTTTTGATGTCAAGTGTCCCTTGGCATTCGAAGTCACATGCCATCGTCGAGTTGTTTTTGTTTTCCCACCACGGCTAGTTCCGGACGGCCCTTTTCAGGGCCACGACCACGCCCGAAGTCCCCAGGGTGCGGTCCGATGCGTAAATGCATTTGACCTCCCCGTCATCAAAAAAAGGAGGATCTTATCCGTAGAACTTGGAAAAAATTAGTAACGAAGAGGGGTGTTATATCACTGCGGCCTTGTGTCATGTACCCTTTGGGCGTGATTATATATATGTATGTAACTTACCATTCGGGTTCATCTTCTTTGTCATAGCGCCTGTTTGAATAACGACCTCTACGGTTGTCCTCTCTGTAAGAAATAATTTGTGTTTATTATTCATGTTCGCATTCACCCTATGATGCCGGCAGAGTAGAATAGCATCACCCCATATCCTCCAATGCAACCGTAGAAGGCGACTAATGGATCAGCAAAGGGGTATCGATCACCTTATACTCCGTCCACCAATCCGTGGTGGACTACTGCCTAAACCTCTTTCCATGACAAGGAGAGGCCTTGTATAACAACAGTGGGTCGAAATATAAACGCCGTTACGATAATTCATGTTAGAGACAGCTGAAATCAGAGCTAAGATTTTTTATAGCGTAGAATTTATCTTAAATGAATGAATGAATGAAACGAATGAATGAAGTGAATGAAAATAAAAAAAGCTCTTTAGTTAAAATGGACTTTGCTAAGTACGTTTAAATCGTCAAAAGCCCTACGACCATTTCGAGACGCTTACTTACCATCAATTGAGATAAAAGCCAAGAACTTCCCTGTCAAGAATTTAAAAATAAAACTCAAAATATCATCAATACTTTTGATGTTGGTCTTAAGAAAACATTTACCTGTGACCTTGTTTTTCGTTATTGAATCGATCATCTCGCTCCCTCTTCATGTCAGAGGTGAAGTTGTCTCGGTTGAAGGAGCGCCGCTCGAATCTGGAGACAAATATAATTTTGTAGCTACCTTCTTGATTATAGGGACCATCGGCAATCGATTTGAAGTTTTTTTTTGTGATAAGTTGGAACTTTTTAAGAGATTTTAGTGTTTCTTGTTTCTCCTACGCTGCTCCTACTTTATTTAAGGTCGGGGCAGTTCAAAAAATCATTTAGGTACAATTTGTACACTTTTGCACGTAAATTTTCAAGTCTAAATATATAAAAGAAGAAACTGACTGACTGACATTCCAAAGCATAGCCCAAACCGCTGGGTCTAGAGATTCCAAATTTGGCACATGGATACCTTATACGGTTTAGGGGTGTATCAAGAAAGGATTTTTCAAAATTCACCCCCTTAGGTGATGAAACGGGGATCCAAAGTTTGTATGGGGAAACAAGATTAGTAAGATAGTTTTATTCTAAGCTTCACAGGAGTACTCCTATCGATAAATAAGTAAACACGTATTTCAGACTTTTCCAGACTTCAACCCCTGTAAGGAGGAAATTAGGTGACAAAAGTCTGAAAATCAACATGGAGATTTCTTAGTCAAAGATAAAACCATGAAACTTTGAATTTAGGCACCTGATAAAAAATATATACCCTAAAAAAATTATTGTCGCAAGTATTTATTCCACCCGGGCAAAGTCGCGAGAAAAAGCTACCAATGAAACAAAAATTATATGTTTGTAGATCAAGAAGTCAAACTTACACGGAGCGTTCGCCATTGGTCCTGTTCTCCCGCTCGCGCGGAGGTCGGTACGGCTCCGGGCGGTATTCGTTGTCCTCCCAGCCCGCGTTCGGCATGTCCCGCACCATTATACGCCCAGATCCTATGCGGCGTCCTGCGAATGTGCATTGTAATGTTACTAGACATACGACTTATTTTTCTCTGTAATTAGATTTAATTTTAGGGCCTGCACAGACGAAAGCTTTTGTCCACGAAGATCTAAAATCCTCGAACCATCAGAAAAATGTCCACTAAGATCAATATTCCAAGGCGCGGTTTATACAGAAGACATGTGGCGTGTGACGTGGCGCGGAAATTGACGCGTCTCCCGGAGGCGCGGGCGCAGTTCTCTTTACGACAAAAAAGACTCTATACTACGTATTATTAGGTTTATATTGAGTTTCTTTAACTCCGTAATTATAGGTGCAAAAGTTTTAATGGATCGACGACGTTTGTTACTCAATTCCGCCCAGATCGGCTGAACAGCTCTGGATGAAGTTTAACACAGGGATAGATTATAGTATAGAATAGACATATGCTACTTTCCCGGTGACATGTTCCTATAGAATGTTTTTTTTTTTGGGAGGCTTATATAAGTAATATAGTTAGTGTTTGCAGTAATATACGGTGCTATGTCGGCTCTCGAGACACACACCACCTGTAACTGCTACAGTAATATAGGCCCATGTGAGAAAAAAGTTAGAAGGTATAACTTTTATGAAACACTGCTATGATATAGCTATAAGGCCATTGTTTGTCAGAAATAAGTGTGTACTGTGAAAAAGATACGCATGGATCTGGTGTGCCTCTAATTTCATGGCATTCCATAACTTCACAGAGAATTTTACGACTTTAGAAAAATTCAGTCATATTCAATAGTGCAAAAACTGTATCAGAGTATTCTATTATATTCTTAATAAATGGCGCCTCAACAATTAATCATTTAATAAATAATTACGCATTAAGCCAAATCAAGTGAAAGTATTTTTAAAGTTTTTCAATAAATTGTAATAGAGATTGAGTTAAAAATTTAAATCGTCAGAAATTGCTGTTATTTATATAAGTAATTATATTTCTCGCTTCTTCTTTAATCATATTGTTAAATACGTGAGCTTTTTTTTTATGAAATCAATGCTCAACTCAAATATAGTTCTTCTACCTTTATGGTCTGTGTGCACCAATAAATGTTTTCTTTTTTTCTTAATTTATGAAGATTAGGATTTGTTTTTTATTTACTGTTGGGTATTTAACAGGAGATATTTCAACTAACTCCTTCATTGCTGTAGCTGTTCATGATACCTACTTACTGTGTGGTAGCTCATTTTTACTACGTATTATCAATAGGAGTGATTGTTTGCAATTACTGGGAGATTTATTCATTGATACGTTAATTAAGTAATATAAAATTATACAGAATGAATTTTTCAAGTGGATCTTCAGGGCCAAATCCTAAGCTATAAGGAATATCGAGAAATGCTCAAAGGAGTCGCGAGCCCGATTTTGATGAAAACAAAAACTGCATCATTGGATTGATTGGAAAAAAATTTACCGACACATTTTTCCGTTACGCGCCATCTTGTTTTGTATTCATGTCTATGTAAGGCCATAAAGAAGTTTCACTTCTTACGTGTGTACACTAGTACACGCACACATTTTTTATTTTTTTAAATACATTGGATTCGATTGCCGGCTAGGATTACTGGTTTTTCAAAAACTCAATGACGCACTTTTTGTTTTCATCAAAATCGGGCTCGCGCTCCTTTGAGTATTTTCGCTTCTTCCTTCGAAGGCCCACTTGAAAAATTCACCTTGTCAACGAACCAATCACAGAGCTCTATTCAAGGCCATTGCGTTGAATAGAGCTCTGTGATTGGTTCGTTTCTTATCCAAGTGTCGAGTGATCTCATAGTAATGTTTGTGAATACGGGTGTTAGTTTACCTGTGTTCCCCTGGTCAGGTTTAGCGGGCGCGGGTTGGGTAGAAGCAGCCGATAGCGGCGAGTCTGGTCGGGTGCGCGCCACGTGCGGGGGCTGCGGCGCCGACGCGGCCGGCGCGCCGCAGCCCGACGTGAACGAGCGCCGCTGCGGCGACAGAACGATGCCCCCGCCAGGGGAGCTCTCCTTGCGGACCCGTTCGCGAGGGTCCGCGGACCGCCTCTCCCGGTCGCGTCCGTACACTCCCTGGTAATACGTACACGTCTGTTTTAGCACCGTTGTCATTTCAAAATTCGATCAAACGAAAATGCGATACCAAATGTGTTTGTAAAAAATCGGGAGTGGTCTCCCCTTGACTTTCTTGTATACCGGAAACGACTTGAAGGTTGATAGAAATCTTATATTTTAATGTCATACATGCATGTTAAATTTTGGTCACCCATCCGAGTACCGACCGCGCACTTGGTTGCTTAACTTTCGTGATCGACGGCTCAAAAGTTGATATAAACCTTATATTATGATGTCATACACGCATGTTAAATTTGGTTGCAAGAAGTTAAAGCATGCTCGAGTTATCGTGCTAACGCACAGACACACAAACAGACATAATTCCAAAAAAAATATTTTTGAACTCGGGGAGGTCCAAAACATGTAAATCCGTCAAAACCTCGAGGTCGAATTTTTTGACGATGACAAGACTTCCTCTATGCTACGTATACGAGAAAGTAAAAAATGCGTTTGTAGTTCAACATTTTGACTTCCAATATAAACATCTATTGCTTCTGGAATCACTTATGCTACTTTTCTGAAGGTCACTTCTGCCGTATGTGAATTGAACACACATAATAAGGTATTGAGACGATCCGCCGGATCCATCGCGTTGCAGAGAGGGGAGCCAGAAACAGTGCCTGGACTTGTGACTTCAGGCTTAGAGAAAGGCCTCCTTGTGGTGCACCGGCTCTCCCCATCTACCCCGGCCCCTCTCTCTGCCTGCCTAGCCACAGGGATTTAGTTGAAATAGCCCTCGCACCTACCTTGACCGCAAACAAGCCAACAACATAGCCAATTTTTGTTAATTGGTACAGTATTAGTTTTTTATAGCGTGGTATTTGAGGTTGTTGGACATACATAAGTTATAAAAAAAAACTAGCCGCTCGAATTGGCAACGCCCGATCTGGGGTAGTGCCTCCACCTTACACACCAATAACACTAAATAGCTGAAGTGTTTAGCTGAAGTGTTTTCTTTCTGTTGGTGAATAAGGTTGCCAGATCTCACGGGGTAGGGAAGGTGACTAGGGTTGGATGCGCGCGAATGCCACATCAATGTTGCAAGCGTCTATAGGCTACGATGACTGGACTCCAAAAAAAAAGTCTCTGGTAGCACACGTGTTCCATTCTTCTTACAATCCTTAGTAATTCAAAAAAGGCGTGAAAAAGCTCAATGCTGCCCGCCTAGCATGACCACCGAAACACGATATGATATAGCCATTTATCGCTTTGAACTGTCAAAAAGCATTGGATATAACCGCCAACTTGAAATTTTATCGAAACTGCGAACATATATAAGGCTTATACATGTTCACAGTTTCGATAAAATGTCAAGATCGCGGTTATATCCAATATTTTTGACAGTTCAAAGCGATAAATGGCTATATCATATCGTGTTTCGGTGGTCATGCTAGGCGGGCAGGTCAACAAGGCCAGTGTGGCTAGTGCGGTGCATGTAGTATTATCTCACACTCCTCTAATCTTTTGCATTTGGAGTGAGATGGAGACATTTGCTAGACTTTTTCATAAGAAAGAAACTTTCATCATACCTTATGGTTTTCATTAGGAGCATCTCCTCTTCCACCCTTGTCCTCTTCATTCGGCGAATCAGATCTTCTTTTTAAAACGCTGTGAACAAAATTGTGTGGTTAATACTCATCTGAACAACAAGTGAGCAAAGTTATTCTTTGCCGGGAGAAACAGCGCAGTAGTTACTTTCATTGACGAACGACAACGGTGACTTAGCAAAGTGTACCCATTCATAGCGTATCACTTTAGAACTAAAGTGTCTGATATCGAGAAGGAGCACCATCACATCATGCACATTAGTAAAGGCTCAAGTGTTCCTGTCTTAATTTTGAGGACTAGAATCAGATTTGGAGGACTTTATGAGCTTAATAGGCTCCGAGTATAGTCCAGCTCGAGATATCTGAGCAAGCAGCGATTCGAACCTTCAAAAGAACTAGAGTCATAAAATGAACCATATAATTTTCAAGCATTGAGATAAAGTCATGATCTCTTTGAAAAGACAAACCTAAAGTTGCTGCAGCGCTGAAACTTAACAAGTCATCTAACTGAACAGAGTTTACACAGACATGCTGCGCTATATTGCATGCAGCATGTAATGTACAGCCGATGGCTAGCAATCAAGTACCTAAGTGAAGTTCGGCGCGATAACCGCATTTGAAAGGAACGTATTAAAATATGGATATATACATATCTAAGTTTACTTTATCTAAGTTTTTAAAATGTCAAATATAAACCAGACTGTTACTTACAGGGCAAGCGCTTCGCAGCCCGCGAACGCGTTCTCTAGATTCCGCTTGACCAATGGAGAGTTGCGCAGGCGCATCAGCTCGTCGCGTGTGTACGTGAGCGGGCGGCGGACGGGACCGACGGCCAGGACCGCCGGGTCACCCGTGCCTCGGGATGTCGCGCACTCCTCGTCCCCTATCGAGAACACACACAATTTAATTTTCAGACTTTTGACGTGACAACGTCTTATAATTCGATAGAGCCGGCTGCACGCACGAAAAAACATGACGCATGCGGCGTTACCTCGCTCTGAGGCGTTTCATGTAAGGCTTGAAGTGCAAGCAAAAATCTATTAAACAAATGAAATTAAATTTTTCTTTTGAAAAGACGTTGTCACGTTCAACTATCGTCAGTAAACCGACTTTACAGACAACCAATTTTTTATTATAAGGCATTAGCAGGCTCTCTTTCAATCTATCTCAATTTAAGAGTGAGTAAGAGAGATAGATATAGTCGAACAATCGGGATTCGATCAACAGAGTTTGTAAGTGCCGTAGTGAAGTGTTAGTATTTTTTTTTTGTCTTGGTCATTGTAAAGGTAATTTTTAATTTATAATAATAAATTTGCAATATTAATAATTATCAATTAATGTTATTTGCATACACATTTCTTTATGAAATTGATCTAAGTAATCCTGTTCATCCTAAGGTTACCTGGAAGAGATCGCTTTTAGAGGTCGCCCTTTGTACAACTATTTTTGATCGTTTCAATAATTTTGTTAAACTGGCCGAGCAATGTACAGAAAAGTTATACTTATTCTAATTTATTCTACGTACTTCTGATTGAAGTAACCACTATTATTTCTTTTTGTTGATTGGTTTGCGTGTACACTGAATTAATGGCATTTTTTTTATATTAGCGAATATTAAATTAAATTATAGATAGGTACACCAAAAAATACGCTATTCAGTATTGAAGATCTAAAAAAATATAGGCATATAAGTAACTAAAAACATCAAACAATTTGGTGGCAGGAAATCGCATGCGCTTATTTCCGTAAAAGCGATAGACAACGGTAAACAGCATCGAAGGTCATCGACATGACAGCTGACGAGAATAGTCACGTTCACCTAATACCTGTGTACGGTCCGCCAAGAAAGTGGTTGTAATTTAATCGCATACTTAATGAAAATAAGAGTTATTTTTGGATAGCTTTCGACAGAGGTGGCGCACAAGCGGCCAGAGCGCGAATGCTCGAACCAGTAAACATCCCTTGTTTCGACGGAAAAGATTTTTTATATCTACCCTAGTTGCGATAAGGGGCGACACTCTCTGGGACTCCAGCATACCCACTTAAAACCGCTGACGTCGGTGTTTCGCTGCCTTATACGTCTGAAGGTCACCTGCAGATGGCCCCATCAGGCCCCTACGGTGGTCAGAGAACATCCCGAGAACGCTTGGGATGTTCTATCGGCTTCGAGAGGTGTAATGCGAGCGACAGGGACGCGTTGCCATCTCTCTCTAGACAACAGAATTATAATCCTTCGCATGTGTTTGTGCCATGCAATCAGTCACAAATATTGAATTATTTAGTTCTGCATGCGTTGGCATTTCCAAATTAAACTTACATTAATTTATGGAATAATTTTATTTTTGCGTTTACAAACGCGTAAATATAATACTAGAAAAATGCACTGAAAAAAAATCGACTTGCCTCAGGCGGGACTCGAACCCGCACCTTCCACAATCCGGGTGGACGCGTTGACCAATTTCGCCACCGAGGCACTGCTTTTCGCTGTCGAAATTTGTCAGTGCTTGGTGCTTATGTTTTTATGGTAAACATCGTTTGATCAAATCTTTGAAATTTGCACTTCCAAGACCCGAACGAAATATTTTTGCAAATATTTGACGCCCAGCTAAGATGAAACTACCTTACATTATGGAATAATTTTATTTTTGCGTTTACAAACGCGTAAATATAATACTAGAAAAATGCACTGAAAAAAATCGACTTGCCTCAGGCGGGACTCGAACCCGCACCTTCAAAAACATGCTGAAATTCACCCGGATTGTGGAAGGTGCGGGTTCGAGTCCCGCCTGAGGCAAGTCGATTTTTTTCAGTGCATTTTTCTAGTATTACATTAATTTGATTTATTAATGCAATGCCCCAATTTCTACTGTGTAACTTACTCATATTGCCAGATATGGCTTTATGTGTAACCATAATACCAGTAGTAGTAGTGTTCAACCCTTTTAAGATTATAAGTGTGATTTTATGTAAGTTGAAGGTCGTAGAACATATTGTTATATACTTTTTATATATTGTTATATAGTTTATTTTATATTGTTATATAGTTGCTCGGAAACGGATCAGCATCGCCTCAAATCGAGTCGTTTAGTATTCATTGTACAAAAAACAGAAAACGAGAAAACAATTGATTTTTCTTCATATGAATATTTAAATAATGAAATTGAATAAAATTTATATACTTATTTTACAGTACCCATGGAAACCACGGGAACTATTTTCATAAAATTGTATTTTTTATTTATTTTGGTACGACATATTTTCAAAATTTTTAATACACTAAAATGTAGAAATATTTTCATATTTGTCACTATTTTGGGGTACTGTATGGCCCATACTGCCAGACGTGGCTTTGTGTGTAACTAAATGTTACCTGAATCTCTGCTAGACCCCTGTTGGAATTGTGAGCGTGATTATATGTATGTTTGTATGTAAATTATAGCAAGCCAGTAACCAAAAATACTGTAGGTATAACGTACACAACAATTATTTAATTAATATCTCTGGCAGTAATTGAGTTTATACATTTTTAGGAAGCGTTTCATATCCTATTCAATTGGAAATGGTAAACATTTAAAAAAAAATATTGACGACTGAAACCCGGCGAGATCGAGCCGCGAACAATTACGAGGAATGGCGAGAAATATTAATAAAGTCTACTATACTGGGTGTAAAAGACATGAACAGTCAAACGAAAACCACGTATTCTATACATCAAAATAAGACATATTTCATAAAAAATATTGCTGGGAAATGATTTTTATTTTTTGGTGTTACAAAAAATTGCAAATTGTAACGCGCAATGTAAAGGGCTCAACTCGCACGCAACTCGCAAAACCGCGATAATTTTGCTTGACGGCGGCCCCGTTCGTTAGTGTGCGTGCGCATCGAGTGAGGTACATTGAACGCTAACGTTTTGAAGCCATGTTTTGTTACGAAATACTAAAAATAATGATAATGTTTCTTTGGACAATAATTAAGAAATAACGTATAGAATACGTTTTCATAAAAAAATGAAAAAAAAAATTATGACTTTGACCTTCAATAAAATCGTAACTATCAATTTCCCAGGTATAGTCTAAAGGAAGAAAAATGTTATGACGGTGAGCAGAATACATGGTTTTCGTTTGACTGCTCATGTCTTTTACACCCTGTATAAAATTCTCATTGACCAAGCCCCGGTGATACTCGGCTTCCAAGCGCGGGTTTGCGTTAAAAACAAACTTTAACTCGGATTCATGGTTTTAGGTTTAAGTTACATATTTATGGAAAAATTTAACTCCGACCGCGCTGCTTTTACACATTTTTACGTTTCAGCATAACGAGAACTCGTAGCATAGTTTCATAGCACTAGACGTAAAGGCCTTTACATAGTAAGTCACGGGGCGGCAGCATGGTCCACAACACAACGCGCAACGATGCGATGCCACAGCCATTTTTTAGCATAACCTGACCCTTTTGTCAATACATGACGCAGACTTGGCGGGGCGGCGACCGCGACCATAGATAATAAGGGTTAAAGTATGAAATTTCCGATTTTTTCCTCATTATTCATTAGTGTATAATTCCTTAAATACAATAGGTATGTACATTATTCTTTTTCTATTTTAAACTTCATTACAAGGACATATATTTATGCATAAAAATTTATTCTCATTTTTATTTTTTTTCACTAGAAATACATATTCAAAAACAGCTCGTTCTAAGAGGTGCCCGTCTCCGTTATAAAAATATGAATATTTTTTACAGGTATAAATATAAATTCCCAATTTTTTTCTCTAAGTATGTTGTCTAAACATATCCACAAAATTACACAAAATTTAGATTTGTGGTTCCTTAAAAAATGGCAAATATGTGTGTATGGAAAAATGAATTTTCGTTAAATTCTCTATACAAAACGGCAATTTCATACTTAAACCCCTAATACAACTGCAACGAAAAACGTTGCTACTGTGGCTCAATTTGTATACGCTCCGACGAGTCCACACACAGATGCGACGCGTCGTGCTCGTAGTCATCAAACGTGTTTTTGTCTGCGCGAATAAGCAGACAAAAATGCAAGCCCACACTAGAAAAAAAACAAAGGTACACAATTGCAATTAGACACTAGATGCAGTCCTAACCGTCTGTTCCGAGGTGTTCGAGGTTGTCCTCGGGTGGAGTAACTTTCCATATAAACTTCAACATTGTCAGCAAAATCGTGCAGTATAGCTCGAGATTTAAGTTGACACTGTTTAATTAACTCGACAACAATGATATAAATCGTGAAAACAAAACGCCCACATTGGCGTTAACAATTTTTTTTTTCCTTTCTTCAAATGCGACGCCAAATGGCGGAATTAATTAGCATCATAGCAACGAAGATGTTTTTCTTGTTGTAATTAGTAAATACTTTCACATTTCATTTCACGTCCATTATCCGATTTATACTAAGTTACTTTTTAGAGAAAAATAAGGCACGAAAATCAAATTGTAAACAACCATTGTTGTTAAAGTATCTGCTTTGTTTCCAAGAAAAAAATACCTAATGAAATTGAATTAGGGATGTTATGGAGTTCCGTTGGGGCCGGGGCGGCGGTGCTTTTGGTCAGGCCGCCCTGGCAAAAATGCTGTGTGGATCCACCCTTAGTGCGTATTTATAAATAACTAAGCGACCCGCCCCGGCTTCGTACGGGTGCAATGCTTATGTAAATATGCATGTATTATACATATAAACCTTCCTTAAGAATCACTCTATCTATTTAAAAAAACCGCATCAAAATCCGTTGCGTAGTTTTAAAGATCTAAGCACACACAGGGACAGACAGACGGCGGATAGCGACTTTGTTTTACTATGTAGTGAAGCCGGAAACAAGCGCCGATCTAACGCTGACATAACCGCTATACAAAGCAAACTGGTACAAACTGTGACTTATGACCGCTTTCAATATACTATCTACCCTTTTGCTTACTAGGTATAAGATTTTGATAGATATCCTATACAAAACATGTATTCTACCGTTACTGTGAAAACTGTAGAGTCATAAAAAACGGGGATGTAATTATGGTAATAATCAACATGTTTGACTACGGAGAAACACTTGTTATAATAAAATACTTGTTTGTATTACTTATTACTTGTTTGTGTACAATAGTTGTCGGCGCTGATCGGCGAAGGTCGGCGCTAACTTGCGCGGACCAGTGCAGATTGGCGCTGGTAGCCAACTTTCTTTGTGTATACGCACTTAGGCGACAGACTGGTAATCTATCAATAAAAAAATATTATCTAATGGGTGTAATAAGACCCATGACAAAGCCGAGAACTACGTATTCCGCTTATCATAGAGACCATTTTTTTCTTATAGACTATACCTGGGAAATTAATAGTTATGAAGTTATTGAAGGTCAGTTACATTTTTTTTTTTCAAAATTTTTATGAAAACATGTTGTAAACATTATTTCTTTAATTTTTGTCCTACGAAATATTAACAAAATTTTAAGTATTTCATACCAAAAAATCGCTTTAAAACGTCAGTCATTGTAACCAACCACCGCGCGACTTGCACGCCGTATACATTGCGCGGTATTTTTTTAAAATATTTTTTCAACACCAAAAAATAAAAATCGCTATATTTTTTTTATATGTTTCTTGTTTTGATGTAACTATCTATCTATCTATTTATCAATATTTTGAGCCAGTGCAAGACCCATACCGACAGATACAAAGTGAAACCAAATGTTACCTAAGGATCTGCTCAACCTTTTTGGGTTTCTCAGCATGATGATTTACCAATTTTTTCTCTTAATTTAGCAGGAATTTCATCAATTTTAGGATCTATTTATTTTATCACCGCTCTATAATTAACAGGTATGCGAATTAATAGTTTATTTTCTTATGTATGCATTAGGGATGTCATGGAGCAATGTAAAAGCGTGGTAAAAGGTACGTACGACTATCGTATATGCGAATTATAAATCTATGCCAAACGATAATCGAATCAGATATTAAAGTATCGAATAACTTCGGATAGGAACTTCTTTTCTTGTGGGATTACAACTAGTGCATAGATAAAAATATACGTGGTTTAATAATAACTTGGCAAATGTAAATCTAAATGATACAAAATCTAACCCCCTCCATGGTCTAAAGCAGTCTTTCTCAAAGTGGGCGATAACGCCCCCCTGTGGGCGTTGGAGGCCTAGAGGGGGGCGTTAAGGGACCCAGAAAAAAAGGGGGGCGTTGGCGTGGTTCAGGGGGGCGATGGTGGATTTGTAATTTTATTTACTTAACATTTTAAATTTCACTAAACTTAAAACCTACCTATTACTCAATATCAGGCGTGGTTTAGGGTTATCAGATGATTAATTTGTAATTTCATTTACTTTATAATTCACTAAAATTAAAACCTACCTACTACTCAATATCAAATAATTAGTTTATATATTTGCCTTGTATGATGGTATAAAAACTAAAAAATATTTATTATAGATTTCGTAGAATAGCCCGTATGCCGTACGCAATCAAGTTGTAACAAGTTTTTGTTAAATAACGCTATTGGTGCAATCCGGTAGTAATCGTCTGGTGCATCGATACTTGTCCTAACTTGCTCAGTACTATTAAGCGTGGAAAGAGATAAACGAGTTTGTGCGCGTTTGTTTTATTCCTGTCGGTGCGTGCCGTATTTAAATCCTATATAAAAGCTCGGAATATCTCTTAAATTTTCATTAGTAGTTTCGTGCGCAATCTTTAATCGATCTTCTGAAACAGAGTACCTCGTCGAGTGCACGGAGCTCCGAGTGGATCGCAATAAAGAAAGACTGTGGTAATCTTCAACCTACACTTCCTAAAAAGGTCAACACTTTATTTACATATTTGTAAAAACAAAGTCATGTCGGAAGCAAAAAAGAAGAAACGGCAATACAGTGCAGAATATATTAAATATGGATTCATAGAAAATCCGACAAATTCATCTTTGCCTATGTGCCTTCTTTGTTCAAAAACATTTTCAAACGAAGCGATGAAGCCTTCAAGACTTCAAGATCATTTGAATAAAATGCATCCAGATAAGAAGGACAAAAATGTAGCCTATTTTCAAGACCTGGAAAAGAAGCATAATGCTCAGCCAAGTGTATCGAAACTTTTTTCGGTGGCTACTAAGCAAGACGATGACGGACTTCGAGCTTCATACAATATCTCTTTGTTAATTGCTCAAACAGGTAAACCACACACCATAGGAGAAACGTTAATTTTGCCGGCAATAAAAGAAGTTATAACTACTGTGCTTCATAAACCTGCTGCAGATATAATTCGAAAAATTCCTTTGAGCAATAGTTCTGTGCAAAGACGAATTGATGAAATGGCTGATAACATTGAAGAGTCATTGTGCAATCATCTGAAGACTAGTCAATTTTCAATTCAGTTGGATGAGTCCACTTTACCAACTAATGAAGCTTTGTTGCTGTCTTACGTGAGGTTTATTAAAGATGAAAAAATATGTCAAGAACTATTATTTGCTAGAAATTTAGAGACAGACACAAAAGGAGAAACCATATTTAAAACACTGGAAAAGTTTTGTGATGAAAAAGGAATTCCCTTGAAGAATATTATATCAGCTGCTACAGATGGTGCTCCAGCTATGACGGGGAGTCAAAAAGGTTTCATAGCGTACTTAAAAAACGAAATTCCAGATGTGCTTGCTGTACATTGCGTTATACATCGACAACATTTAGTTGCTAGAAATTTAAGTGAACGACTGTTTCAATCATTGCAATATGTCATCAGAGCAGTCAATAAAATCCGAAACAATTCTTTAAATGACAGATTATTTAATCAGCTTTGTGTTGCTAATGATGAAGATTTCAACAGATTGATTTTTCACACAGAAGTGCGTTGGCTATCAAAAGGAAATTGTCTGACTCGATTTTACAATCTGTTTGACTCTGTCATTGAGTTTTTGGAAAACAAAGACACAGAATTGCGCGACAAACTCATCACATCAAAGAATGATATCGCATACCTGACAGACCTTTATAAATTGCTTAATGATATGAATCTCCAACTTCAAGGCGATGACTTGAACTTAATAAAAACAAAAAATGTCGTCGCTGCTTTCGTAGCCAAGTTGCTCTTACACAAGAAGAATATCGGCAGACGTGAGTTCCATAATTTTCCCAATTTATCAGTATCCTGCAACAGCGACGACTTGCTTGTCTACTGCCAACATTTGGAAAATCTTCACAGCGATTTCATTGAAAGATTCCAGGATATTTTGAAATTGGAAATACCAGACTGGGTGTTAGATCCTTTTTCAAATGTCAACATAGGTATATCACCCCAACTGGAAGAAGAACTTATAGAACTGACAACGAATGATGAATTAAAAATCAAATTCAAAAGTGGTTACCACGAATTTTGGCTACAAAAATCAATCTCGCAGTTATATCCTGGATTGTGGTCGATCGTTCAACGATTTTTAATAGCATTCCCATCGTCATATTTGTGTGAACGTGGATTTAGCGCTGTGACAACGCTGCTTACTAAAAAGAGAAATCGTTTGCATGTTACCGAACGCGGCGACTTAAGACTGTTTTTGAGTAAAATCGAACCTGATATCAACAAACTTGTTAAAAATCATCAAATTCATCCATCTCATTAGATTCGTTATAAAATTAAAATTGATTACCTATCTACATTGTTTCTTTTAATTTGATTTTTAAATATATTCTTAATATTATAAAGTTGCGTTTTAATTGTTCTCACTGGTAAAAATGTCTAATTTAGAATTTAAACATCAGGACTGAATAATATAACACTATAACTAAATTAATTAAAGTAATGAAATGGTGGTTTTTAAGTTTTAGGAGTGTATAAAAACTAGGGGGCGCTGAAAAATTATTTATTTTCAAAGGGGGCGGTAAAAGAAATAAGTTTGATAATCTCTGGTCTAAAGGTTCCATTAATCAGATCACAGAGGTCCCGGATTCGGCCCCCAGGGGAGTGCACATTTGTACATACACCCGTATTCACAAACATTACTATGAGATCACTCGACACTTGGATAAGAAACGAACCAATCACAGAGCTCCATTCAAGGCCATTGCGTTGAATAGAGCTCTGTGATTGGTTCGTTTCTTATCCAAGTGTCGAGTGATCTCATAGTAATGTTTTTGAATAAGGATGTTAGTTTGGTTGGAAGAAGCACTTGTTTTCAGTGCTAGCTACCATCTTCTTATTTAAAGTCTGTTGATATAGCAATAATGTGAACACAACATTTTGTATGCTAACATTTATTTCTCATGAACTGCACATTGAATTATTCACAAAAATGACGTATTATATGTTATGTTATGAAATGATGCACAGTAAATGTATTGTATAAACGAATACCTTATCGCAAAGATTTTTCCTGTAATGATAAATGTGGGTCCATATTGACTCACATAATATTTTAAATCCTATTCTTTGTCTTACTACCGATTTGTGTTCATAATAATCATTCTTCCAACCATGTAGGTGCATAAAACACTAGACTCGCCCAAAAATGTATGATTAATGATATTATAAAAAAAACGGCTTCCTTTTTAAGTAGAATGCGGGACAGTAGCAACCTGAACGGTATCCTGAGGACGATTTCGGAAAAAAATGTCTGCCCCATTATGAGGCACCTTGTAACTAGAATTGTAAGATAATTAAATTAAATATGATACCTGTTTACTAACATAGTTCTTAAGATTTTTGTTACTAACATTAATCGATCTTTGTTATCTAAAATAAATATTTAATTATTATTATTATAAATTTCAATGATTATGTTTTATGAAGTTATGAAGAATAATTTGTTATGAAGAATGATCATTATGGTTTTAAATGGTATGAGAAATATTTTCAGACCTCCAATGATAGGAATTGAAAATTTATGTAAGAAAATGCGCACCCAATAAATGTATTGTGAAAAACAAAATAAAGATAGCCAGTCGCTAGCGGGGTTTACACGGGTGACAAAAGCCGTGCGATTTTCGCTGAACGGCAAAAGTCGGATACTAGTCTACTTTGAGGTTTAAAAGAAAGAGAGAAAGAAGAAATGTTTATTTGATACACACACTAGACGGCGGCTTTTGTCACCTGATGCCTAGCCTCATTGCCATTTAGACGACAGATTTCCGCCGTAAGGACAAAACCGTGCGGCTTTAGCTGTCTTAACTGTATAAACCCCGCTTAAGTGGTTGAAGGATACGGGTGCAACTCGCTTTCATCTCCGGCGTTATCACCACTTAACATGAAGACAGATGGAGATCAACAGCTTCGCCGTCAAATCGAAAAACATTATCAAAGTAAACAAAGAATCAAAGTGCTTAGTATTTTTCTAGTTACCTAGATAGAAAAGTCGGGAGCGGTCTCCCGTTGACTTTCTCGTATACCGGAAACCACACAAAAGTTAATAGAAACCTTATAAGTATTTTGATGTCATAGATGCATGTTAAATTTTGGTCACCCATCCGAGTAGAGCGCGCACTTTATTGCTTAACTTTCGTGGTCAACGGCTCAAAATTTGATAGAAACCTTATATTTTGATGTCATACACGTATGTTAAATTTGGTTGCAATTAGTTAAAGCATGCTCGAGTTATCGTGCTAACGCACAGACACACTCACAGACACACAGACATACAGACACACAGACACACACAGAGACATAATTCCAAAAAAAATATTTTTGGACTCAAGGAGGTCCAAAATGTGTAAATCTGTCTGAATCTTGAGGTAGAATTTTTTGACGATTACAAGACTTCCTCTATACTACGTATACCAGAAAGTAAAAAAGAATTGAAAGCATCCTTTAGCGCCCTATATCATTAGGACACCGTGGGGTAACCAACCGGTGCGGTGCCACCAAAAAAAATTTTACAGTGTACGATCTCTGGTGTTGTCTTAGATGCGCAACCAACGAACCATTTTGGTCGTGGCAGCGATTGGTTGCGCCACCACTAGGTGGTAGACCCATATGTAGGGTCGTCCGGGTAGGTACCACCGCCTTTCTTTTTTCTGCCGTGAAGCAGTTCGCTGTGTTTCGGATTGAAGGGAAAGGTAGCCAGTGTAATTACTGGGCATGGAGGGCATATCATCTTAGTCCCCAGGATGGCAAACGCACTTGCCGTGTTAAGTAATTTACACTTAATATTGCAAGTGTCTACAGGCGGCGGTGACCACTTAACATCAGGAGGGCTGCAAGCTTGTTTGCCATCTCGTAAAATAAAAAATATAAAACCGTGGTGTCCTAATGAGATAGGGCCCTAACGAGGGCTATAAAAGCTGAAATGCAGAATGCAATTTGCTGTAATTAAACGAGTAAAACAGTATGCCAGGTGATAATGATTGTAAACAGTACAGTCCCGTCTGATCGCGACCAAAATAACGTAACATTCCTATGCAAGCGCAGCCCAAGGCCGCCGCTTCTTGCTGGGCGACAGATCGCCTACGTTAGACACTTCTAGTAGCGCCGAATGGTTAACCAAATTACCGTTCGCCAAAAAATCCATATTCGTTTTATTAATATTAAACTGTATATTGATCTGTGATCTAGCTTCTCCTTCAACTCTCTCCTAATCTCCTTACCTCTTTTTACTATGAAAAAGAGGCGATGTGCTACGGAACAGCGGCTACCAAACGACTGCGAACCTTGGTAGCCGCCGTTCCGTAGCGTTCATGGTAACAAAGGGGCTTTCTCTTTCCGAGCTGATAAGTGCGCTACAACCTTAAGACTATAGACTACGGAAAGCGCACAAACCAATGGTCAAAAGTCCCTTGAAAAATACGTGAGCGACGGCACAGGAGAATTGCTCGAAAACGGCTCAATAGTACTCTGTACAGAGCCACGTGTACCGAAACGACACATTCAATAAGCTCTGTTTTAATAACAAGCTCTCTATAAAGAGTCCACAGATTCGGTACAGTAACTAAAACGAAACGAAAAACACCGATCCGGTCCGGAAGGGCCCTAAGACTGCGCTTACTTAAACTTCGATCTATGTCTAAAGTAAGCTATTAATGCTAACAATGTGTAGGAACACCGTATAGTTTCTCTAAGTGGAGCTATGAAAATATGCTAATCATTAGCAAAGTAGGACCCGCGGCTTAAGATAGAGAAAGAAAATGGAGAAAGACCTAGAGAGAGAGAGAGAGAGAGAGAGAGAGAGAGAGAGAGAGAGAGAGAGAGAGAGAGAGAGAGAGAGAGAGAGAGAGAGAGAGAGAGAGAGAGAGAGAGAGAGATAGGTCACATAACAAAGGACTGGCATTTTTGCTTGTGATAAAAGTCTATAAAGTTTATTTTGTAGTTGATGTAGAATAATAGAATATCCTATGAGAATGGTTGTATATTGAATTAATTTTATTAAAATTATAAATTTAAAATACATCATTAGGTAACAATTTAAATAAAGAAACTTAAAGTTTCAGAGATAAAAGAAAAGTGTATTATTTATTAGTGATATCTATGTTAATATTATAAAGAGGAAATTTGTTTGTTTGTAATGAATAAATTCAAAAACTTTGGTACAAGTATTGATTGAACGTTGGGAAAGGACATACGCTAGCTTTTATCGCGAAGTTGTTCAAATAAGGTATGAAAGTTTTTATGGAAGTTCGTTATTTGTGAAGATAAAACCATGAAACTTTTAATTTAGGCACTTGATAAGCAATAAATATTTATTTAGTGTTTTTGAAATTTTTGCTCTATGGGGATGAAAGGTCGTATGGAAGTCCAAACAAAGTCCAAAAATGCTGCTTAAAGTAACTATTCCACGCGGAAAGTTGCGGGCAAAAGTTATTAAATTATATAATTGTGATAAGATTAGGACTTTAGAAAGTAATTCGTATTTAAATAAATGCTAAAGATAATAAAAAAGTAAATAAATGTTTTGATTATTATTTAAGCCACGTTAAAATTCGTTTTGTCGTTATTTACAAACGTGGTTTTTTTTATACCATAAAAGTTCCAAAAAAGGTTCGAAGTCACCGAAGCCTAATAAACTCTCAAAGCACCGGAGCTCTGGAAACACTACTCACTAACGTAAACATAAAATCGATTTAATAAATTGGCTTTATAGCAACCGTTTACGCTTAATATTTATAATTTAATAAATAATGGTGAAAGCATTACATACTAATCATAGTAAATAATAGGGGTTAAAGTATGAAATTGCCGATTTTTTCCTCATTATTCATTAATGTACAATTCCTTTAATACAATAGCTATTTCCATTATTCTTTTTTTATTTTAAACTTCATCACAAGGGCTTATATTTATGTGTAAAATTTTATTCTTATTTTTTTCCATTAGAAATACATCTTCAAAAACAGCTCGTCCTAAAAGGTGCCGGTCTCCGTTATAAAAATAAGAATATATTTTTACAGGTGTCAGTTCTCATTTTTTTTCTTTAAGTATCCTATAGCTTAATGTTGTCTAAATAAATTTAGATTTGTGGTTCCTTGAAAAATCGCAAATATATTTGTATGAAAAAAATGAATTTTCGTTAAATTCTGCATACAAAACGGCAATTTCATACTTAAACCCCTAATATATAGTAACGAGTATATTAATAACTGAATACTTTGTTTAAAACATTTTTTGTCCGTTAAAGTTACTTCTAGAAAAATCCATTAAAGTAAATAATGACGTCACTTACGCCACGATACACGTTTCACTCTCTTCGTGGGCGGGCCAGCGTGCACTTTGGGCGGGAGTTGGGTAGGAACCCTTCGTAGCGCTGTCTGGTAGCGAAACAGGAATGCGTGCACAGCACATTTCAAGGGGGACTTCAACTTGTCAGAAGGGAGATTCCCATTGGTGCATTTCCTCGCTCGCCTCTTTGCAGACCTGGTGCCAGCCCTGCGACGTCGCCTCTTCGTTTTCAACGCCTCAACCGCGGGTTGAGGTTGCACTTCCTTGCTCACCATATTGAATATCTTTCTAAAAGACAACGCGACACAAAATGGCGGCAACAAAAAACTAACCTAAACTTAACTAAAAACTACTCGTAAATTTTAAATTAAATACAATAAAAAATTAAATATAATAAAATTATCTTTAAAACTAAGTTGCGTCAAAGAGGCGGAAAACGCGTGCTGGATTCCGTAATCTCGAGAAAATTACGCGCGACACAGTTGACAAATGAATTAGAGGGTTAAGGGGAAAGACAATGGAATTTCTCCGAACGGTCGGGGCAGCAAGCACGATCACGTCTCCAAGACTGACCGACACGAGGCGTTCACTTGTTTACTCAAACTTTTTCGAACTACCCTCAATATTTATTATTTTCATAGGATAATTTTTTTGCATACCTTATTTTAAGAGTTAAGAGAAAATGTTTGCTACAATGTAATCGACTGTAAACAGCAGTTATTTTTTCTGATATGATGAGAATACGAAATTGAACAAAACATTGCGTGATTCTATCTATGAAATGAAGTAGAAATTCGTGTATTTTATGAGTAGAAGAATTCACTCTGTTTCCTAAACTAACGATCAGTTAAAAATGACTTTCTAATATTGTAGTTTATGTAATATGATGATACTTATTATTAGTATGTTTTTTTTTAAATGATTTTTACGCTAGAAATTTTAAGCCTTTCGTTTTATGTAAAATTAGTTCATCTACACATGATCAACGAGATGCGATTATAAACATAAATCTTTGATTATAATATAGCTGAGCATGTTGTAAGTAAACACAGGCCACATTATAAAGAGGAAGGAATTGTATGTTTGTAACGAATAAACTCAAAAACTACTGGACTGATTTCAATAATTATTTCACCATTAATGACGTTGCAGCGCCACTTTTTGTCGAAAACTAATAACGAACGAGAATGGAAAGGATCTATTATCATTCAATATTATTCAAGAGTTACGGCCGGCTTGTGAGAAATTCCATAAAATAAACTGAATTTCACCCTCTACGGAAGTTCGACCTACAGGTTATATGGGACCCATCAATGAAGACTCCTTCTTAAAAATATCCGGTGACGCTGTTAACTTCAACAGTACGTCATTATTTTTTTTTAAATTACAGCATTCTACTGATGCTTGACTGATGCTGATGTAAGGTGTAAGCAGTTTTTCACCCTATTGGGAGTGTTCAACAGTGTCGTCTCTCGGCTGATATGATAATTACAAATACATTATTTTATTATTATTTCGTTGTTTCGGGGATATTAACGTCACTGCGACCTATAAAGATCTATTGTGACTAGTCTCCAAGTAAGTCCTATTGAGACCTTACATGTACTCCTTTAGCTGGGCACTATCTAAAAATGATAAGATATTCCTAGCTTGGATTGTTTTGATATCGTCTCGGTCGAGAATGTGTCTTCCCAAATGTCGGCTTCTTTTGTGAATGAGACATTCACAAGAGCACAGGAGGTGTATTGGTGTTTCACGCTCCTGTTCACAGAATCTGCAAGCATCAGTATTTTTTAGTCTCATATTGTAGAGATGTTTGTTTAGCTTGCAGTGGCCAGTCAAAGCCCTAATCAACACGCTCAGGTTGCCTCTGTTAAGCTTCAGCAGCTCGTCAGTGCGCTTACGAGAGTATGGTTCGATTAGTGCTTTTGAGTGTGTTAACCCAGGCGTTCTTTGCCAGTCCGCTTTTGCCTCTTGGAGGAGGTGGGTTTTTAAGTATTGCATGGCCTGGTTCTTTGAGATACCACAGAAAGGTTCTGGGCCAAACTGTAGACCTTGAGCCCCAGCCCTTGCTAGCTCATCGGCCTTTTCGTTACCGATGATTCCAGAATGACCCAGTACCCATTTGAGGGTGATCTTGTTTTGTTGTGTGTACTTGTTTAGCTGTGGGTAAATGTACTAGAAGTGTAGATTCAGTTTCGGATAGATTTTTATTTCAGATATCCGATATTTTCCTTTGAAAGATGTCCATAGCACCCTGATTCATTTCTGTAAGATAATTAATGTGAGTATGAAAAGACAGACGATTAAAAGTGGTCACTTGAAGACCTAATTGTGTATATTACACATTCAAAAACAAGTTCAATGGCAGTATGAAAAAGGTTTCTTTAACCTTCATACAAAACGGTAATTTCATATGTAAGGAACAAATAGGAGTAGTTTGTTAATCTCGTATAATCGCACATAATATGCGGCATTGAAGTATTGTGCACGAGGGTTACCGGTTAGGGGACGCGTTACGTTTGACCTTCAGCTCGCGCGGATGCACCCTTGTGTGCCATTTGTAAGGGCTTAAAGCTTGCCCTAATAACTACCTTTTCACTTCAAAAGCTATTGGGAAACGGCGCTTTCTATCATTGTCCTAGTGAAGTCGAATTATGTTGAAATAGAATAGAATATTTCTTTATTGTACAACATCAAACAGTTTAAACATATAAAAAAGACTTAAAATTAATTGCACAAAGGTCGACCTTATCGCTAAAAGCGATCTCTTCCAGGCAACCTTAGGATGGACAGGAATATAAGGTACTCAGCTTTAGGGAAGATGGCAAGGTATACCTACTTATACATAACAATGTGTACCTAACATTATATAGCATTTTCGAAATACACGGGCGACTGTTTATGCAGACATTTTTTTAATGGGAAAGCGGACAAACAAGTAGACAGTTCACAGTGATTACTGCCGCCCATGGACATCTATAATACCCGAGGGCAAATGCGTTGCCGGCCTTGAAGGAATACGCTAATTATTGAAGATTTCCAGGTTGTATCGGTCCGGGAACACTGCTGGCGACAGTTTGTTCTACAGTCTTGTGGTTCGCGGCAGAAAATTGCGCGATAAACACACGGTTCTGGACAAACAAGCATCCAAACTGTGGGGTGGAAATAACGTTGCGAGGAACGATGGCGGAATGCAGCGGCAGATACAAGTCCGAACAACTCCTCAGAACTCTCCCCGTGATACAAACTATAGAAGATGCAGAGTGATGGCACTTCTCTATGCAATGCCAAAATGTCAAATCGATCAGAAAGGGCTGGTTTGTCAACGATTCGAGCCACTCACCTCTGTTTACGGTCTAACGAAAGAAGTTGGTACTTTGGGGGATAAGATGAGAGCAGTATTCCATGTATCAAGTATTCCAACTCTATATGCGTCAATAGCGTTACTAAGTGCTCCCGCAGCGCAACAGTTTAACTCATTCGCGTTTGTAAAATAATAACATTATATTTGTTTTTATTTTCTTCAATTTAGGAGCTACTTAGAAAAAGAAAATATAATTTTTACAACTATGCATATTGATTGCATTTATAAAAATCCGCAACTGTGACACTTTTTTAATAAATTTCAAACCTTACAGGTCAGAACTCTTTGTTTTTACATACAAATAATTACTCATACCAAATGATATTTTATAATATTTATAAAAAAAATATTTTCAGATCAGTGTAAGACATTATTTGCTATTTTTTTATAACAAATGCATAATGATTAGGGAAGGAGATTCTAACAAAAAAAAATAAAGAAATAAAAATCTTAATATATACATATAAATTACGTGTCACGTTGTTTGTCACTCCTAAACTACTTAACCGATTTTAATCAAATTTGTACACCGTGTGCAGTTTGATCCAACTTGAGAGATAGGATAGTTTTTATCTTGATAAGTAGTCATTATTTCTAACTGCAGATACAATGAGGTCAGTAGTATGAAATTACCACAGCAACGAGTGGCTAGTTTTATATATAAAAAAGAAGTTAAAACAGCCTCATTTGAATACATTTCACATTCGGGAGTGCAATTTTTTGTTATTAACTATTGATAAGTATTCTTTCGAACCCTGCCTTCCTGTAGAGATTTTCAACTACAACAAGTTTCTACAAATACCACAAAATGCAAGTGATGCATGCATCTGATGGCAATTGTCCATAAGCTGCAATGACCACTTACTATCATGGGGGCTACAATGCTTGCTTGCCTCCAAAGTGGTGTAAATTTCATATCAATGATAAATTTTTCTATTAATTGATTGTATTATCTCTCGGAGATACTTATCATATTTAATACATAATGTAGGTAGTTTTATGAATCAATGTCAATGCACTAAAACTGTAATCATGACTGCAAATAATGTGGTGATATGATAAAAGTTTTTAATCTCTGTATGTTAATTTTATTGACAAACAACTTTAAAGTTTGATTTTTTGTGATATTATTTGCTTCTGCAGCCAGGTTATAGAGCGCTAGCATTCAGTGGCCTAACAAGAGCTGCATGAATTATAAAAAATATAATGTTAATATCTCATTATTATCTCTTGAGTGCAGTTGCCACTATTTCTTAACATCATTCCTTTATCTAGTGGCAGTGGCGTAACAAATCAAATAGATGACCCATTGATTAATTTTAGTCTTAAAAATTATCTTTCAGCACTGGCTGTAAAAATAATTTAAAAACATAGGGGATTGGTCTCCCCTTGACTTTCTCGTGTACCGGAAACTACTCAAAAGTTGATAAGAAACCTTATATTTTGATGTCATAGATGCATGTTCAATTTTGGTCACCCATCCGAATACCGACCGCACATTTGGTTGCTTAACTTGCGTGATCGACGACTCAAAAGTTGCTAGAAACCAGACACACACACACAGATATAATTTAAAAAACGATATTTTCAGACTCAGGGAGGTCCAAAACGTAAATCTGTCAAAATCTTGAGGTCGAATTTTTTGACGATTACAAGACTTCCTCTATATCTATGTATATATACGAGAAAGTAAAAATCAGTAATCCTTCTAATACACAAAGCCTTTCTATTTCGTCTGTGAAGGTGGACCGAAATCAAGAGAATTCCTTCAGTGACATGGCTTGCAGCCCTGATTCCCACGTGGCTTGTGACATTTTGCCAGTCCTGCCACCCTATACTTATACCACTGTTTAGTGGAATTGAACTGCCTCTCTGAGTACTGGGTAAACCACTGTGGGGTATTAAATTTGCACTTAGTTTGGTTGGTGGTAGGAGATATTTTCAGTCTGCCTGGCTAGCTATCATCATTTTTTGCAAAGTTTAGTTTATTGCATCCAACAGTCAAAGATAAGTTAAATTCCCTCATTAGGTAGACGGTTCCAGATGAAGCAAAGCTTCTCATCATTAACCACGAGGTGAAATGAAACCAAACAGCTATCCCAGCAAGTTTATGAACCTTTAGCAATTTAAATCATTGACATAATTAAAAAATATCAAAACAATATTTAGAGACTGGAAGAAATAAAATGAGAAGTATATTTAATTATTTATATTACAATTTTAGCTAACTTATAGAATAATTAGTTCAAAGGACTGAGGAAGGAAGGAGGAAGGTTTGACGCCGTCATGGTGGAGTGGTCAGTGGTCAGTATAGCTGGCTACACATCAAGCGGTCCGGGTTCGAATCCTGGTAGCGGCAAATGTTTGTGTGGCGAACACGAATGTTTGTTTGCGAGTCATGGTTGTTTATATATTTATTTAAGTTTATTTATAAAAATGTCTAAAATTATTATTATTATTAATTATTATTATTAAAGGTGTACTATTATTTAGATTGGTAAAAAGATGTGGTATTTTTTCTAGAGGCTGCTGTGTGTTGCTAACTCATACATATATTATATTATATAAGACCTAAATAGAAATATATTCATTCCAAGTGTACAGTGAGTAAAAAATTTTTATTTACACTTTTTTATTCTATATTAAATTATCACCGTAAATGATATAACAGCAACTAACTCAGCAAAATACTATTAATGTATGGTGTATGGACAAATGTATGGTGTATAGACAAATGTTTTTTATTGTCGAATAAAAACACAAAATTTACATTGTTTGGAAAGTTTTCTATAACCATCACTTTTCAATTAATTAAGCATAATCGTCAGAGATTATTAGCTTTTCAAAAATGTGTAGTAGGTAAGTGAGTGCCCCAGAGGAGGTCCCAAAATGTGACTGCAGTTGTCTATGCCAAGGATGCCATCCTGAAATCTGTGTACTATCAGCAGTTATAAAATACTGCATTGTGCTTAGACAAAGAATCCTGTAGACTTGGCATGAGTTTTGACAGCTAAGTGTAAGAAAGATAGGTGTATACAGATACCCATAAGAGTGAAAGAGTACTCATTATAATTTTTGTCCTTGTCAGAGTTTCACTTTTCGTTTCTTTGACACAAAAATTTGGTGTCAAACAAACGACACAAAAGACTGTTGGTGATAGTAAATATTGAAAATATTTGTGTTTACAAAGTATTGTTATCAGTGTGTACAACGTAAAAGTGTTGAAAACTATATACTGCTTGTGATTGTTACAAGGCATTGTTGTGTAATCAGCTGTAAAAGCCGTATCTACCGAAATTGCGAGAAAATAAGTTATTACTCGTAAGTATGAAAATTACTTTGAATTAGTATTTTATTTGCATTATCCAATAAAGTTTAGATTAAAATCGTATAATATAGGATCTCAAACTTGATAGAAAACTAAAAAAATCATGAAAATTTGCTTACGAAAATATTGTTATTGTCCAATAATTGTCATAGAAATCCGACCAAATTTAGTAGTTTAGTTGTAGTTGTCAATTGCTATATAATTTGACTGTCGGAGCGTCATTTTGTAGATTTCTTATTTTTCTGGATTATACTGAATTTTAGGGATACCAGTAATATAATTTGAAGCTGTCCTTGTTGTTGGGTAAAAACAAAGAATTAAGTTATCTTAATGTTTCAGATTTCCAGGACATAATATTCATGAATATTCAAGCACGTACTGCTGGTTGATCTGTAAATACCATGAAAAGGACATCGCCAAAAACGTATCACACTAGGTATTATACGTTTTACCGCGCTATAAAAACCAATAAATTCTTCGATTTAACGTTGTTGTTATTCATTTAAATTCACGGATATTCACAAGCACGTACTGCTGGTCGAGCTGTAAATACATACCACGAAAAGGAGTACCACCAAAATCGTATTATACTTTGTATTTACGTCTTACCTACGCTATAAACCAATAAATACTTTGAATTCAGTGTTTGGCGGTAAACCATGGCGTCTGGACGTCGATCTTTATTTCGATAATTCCAAATTGCTTTGGAGTGGATTTTGTGCAGTGAAAGTGGTGTCGTTCTGTTGCATAAGCATCCATGTTGACAAACAGATATGAGGAATCATTGAAATAAAGGTTTTGTGGTGTGACTGCAATGCATTTCTTTCCAAGCACTCCCTAGATGCATTAAAATGTGTGACGCCCATATTTTAATGCAAATGTCATGAAATAAGACATTACCAAATGAAGAGGTTTCTTTCCTAACTTGAGATTGGCAGAAATGTTGTTACTCTAATAAAACGACTACTTGCGATTAAATAAATATAAGGAGAAATTGTTGTCGTCGTTCTAGTTGAGGTTGGTTACGAGTCACAGTGTTACAGGTTACAGTGTGACTCGTTGGGAACAAGCGGTTTCCGATACGAGGGTTATGGAGTGCGGTGCTAACATACCTCCACACAAGCCTGATCCTTCTGTCTTATGGCCCTACTGTCCTTCTACATAATACGTACGTATTATGGATACTAGATAACGGTCATATATTTTTAAATGTATATAGCATTTTAGGTATTTAATTAAAGAAATTGCAGTAAAAATGTATTTATAAACAACCATGACTCGTCAACAAATCTATGTCTTCGTCACACAAATATTTGCTACTACCAGGGATTTGAACCCGGACTACTTAATGTACTAGCTAGCTTTACAGACCACTCCACCACGACGGCGCACTTCTAAAATCCTGTTGTCATCCATCCAGTCATAAGAAGGGAGATTAACTCGAGAGTACACACATTTTTCAAACATTTGAAAATAAGGCAAATCTAAATATTATAAACATTTAATAGTTATAATCATTGGTATGAGTTTAATGGGGTAATATTTTTTAAAACCTGTCCTCTTCTGTTGACTTCAGTCACTTCTGTCACTGTCATGTCAACTCTCAGTCTATCCCTTACAGGGTGTACGCGGATGCCCAGTCTACAGGATTCTTTGTCTAAGGCATTGTGTGACCTACTTAACGTAAATAAAGTTCCATAGTTTTATAAATTACATATAAGCTGGTATAGCTGCAAATATGATTCATTATGAGATATTTGTAAACAATGCAATGCTTCAAATAAGATTCTAGTGACATATCAATTAGAAACTTAACTGGAAAGAATTTCTGAAGCAATATGTAGGTAGACGGTATACAAAGAGACCAAGGTGTACTTACCTTCATAATTAGAGCCATCCTTCGAGCTGTCGTCGTTCGATTTCTCTTTCAAAGAAGTCAGTAAGCTCACAGCTGACATAGTAAAAATATAATAACAGATCAAACACTCAATTTTTCAGTCTTCGCTCAATATATTAACTTTGTTAAAATTCTAAAATAACTTTACAATATTTACAAAAGTCCTCAGGAAATTATTCTATCACCTAATTGTATTGTTTATATCACAGACTTTTCGTTTTTCAATACGGATAAAAACGTCCACGCACGAAAATACTATCAATATTTACAAGACTCTAGGTATAATAAACTTATTTACACATTTAAAAACTAATGTTTATCAGCTAATTTTAACAAATACGCTCTAGCGGTCACAAGATACTCATAACTAAAAGAATTTATCAGTTTTCGATGCAAAAATATATAAAACGTCCGCCATATGCCTTTTGAAAACGTATATAATCCTACTAAATTAAAAATACCCTTTAGAAACAAAATATACATACAGCCAACAACAGATTATTATGACGTACCTATTTTGGTAGCGTTATACTCAGTTGCCATTTCATTTTATTATTTTTTATTAGAAAACGGCATTCTTGATTGCTACGCTACGCTGTAACCTAATTTTTACAATTTATATTTATTTGGAAAATCAATAGGATTTAAAAAAAAACTGTGAAATTCCAATAATGAAATTAAAAATTACAGCGAGAAAACGTTATCTAAAATAATAATATTGAAATACATTTTATCGATATTTATTTATATATTTATGCACCTTTAAAACTTGATCTAAATTCATTTCTTATAGAATCTCGTTTTCTTACTGCCATAATAAAAATAATTATTTCATTCAATCGATTTTCCGGATTTTCTTAATCGTAAATATCATTAAAAAATTGCCTTTAAAAATATTATTACAGTCACAGAGTACATTGGTATAAAATTACAGTTTTTGAACGTCCCAACAACGCACGCACGGTAATGTCGTTCAGAAATACATATTAAAAATATTAGGCGAAAATAATAATATTAACTAACACTAAATTATAAATGCATAAAGCTGCAAGAAAATCAAAAATTTTTGTTATCTTTTTCAGATTTATGCTTCATTATTTCTGTGAATCAGGAATCAAAATCAATAAAAGCAAATATATAAATCGCCTGTCCTTCTGAACTTGTTCTGAACCATCGTTTCTGAACTCCCCGCAAATGTCAAAGTCAATGATGAGATGATGTGCGTGCGTGATTTTCCTTTAATTTTATAAAATTGTGTAGAAATGGCCCATAAATGGACTGGAAATCGTAGTGAATCAGGTATATTACGTAAAAGTGAATTCAAGGAGAAGAAAGAAGAGTTATTTGTGTTCGGGTACTCGTGCAAATTGTTCAGGGACAATGAAAGAGCCCTGCACATTGATCAAGGAAAACACCTCATTCCGTGGATGGGGGATGAAACGTTGAAAATCGACAGGTTCGATCCGTTTTTTACTATAAGACTGTTAACTGTGGCGCTAAAAGTTACAAAATAATAGTCAATATACAGAAAATGTTATATTTTTGGAAGAGCTTTAAGATTTTCGCAGAGGAGGTTTCTGTGAACCTGCTTCGTGGAGGCTGGTGGCGGACAGTGGGTGAACGGCGTCGCATAAACTTACGGTGACTCTCCCCGGTGGTATGTATACATTGGAACGGTCTCCTTGCGTATGTATAATCTGCAATTATGATTAGGATTTGACTGCTATGTATTTCTAAACAAAATTAAGGCACTAGGATGTGGTTTAGGTGCTCATCTTGTGCTTTATATTTTAAAGGTATTTTTTATATCCTCATAAGGCCCCAAGATCTAATTGAATGACAAAAAAAATATGTCAATACTCCAGCCCAAGACAGTTTTTAATATCATTGCAAAATGGAATATTTGTTCTGGTTGTTGGTATTTGTTTGTTGGATTACTGAATAATGATTGGGTTAGGTGTCCCCTTTGTGTAGGCTACAGGCTAGCAACTTGTCACTATTGGAGGATCTGCATGGCTCATACTGCCAAATGTGACTTTATGTGTAACTAAATATTACTTAAAGCTCTGCTCACGCCCTTTAGGGATTACAAGTATGTATGTATGTTAACTTTTAAACATAATTTCTGCTTTAAATATTTAACTTCTGGTGTAGAAAATATCCCTTAAGTTTTCAAAATTTTTTACCAAACCAAAATTCTTGGCCGCAACTACTTGCTCCTATTTTTAGTGCATTGGGTCTTAATATGTATCAACTTAAATTTTGGTTAGGCCTTACGAGGTTAGAAAAATACTGTGAATTATTCCTAAAAATCTTCAGTTATATTTTGTTACCTCAATAAAATTATATTGAGACTTCTCGATTGTTATAATGTATTTAAAAGGCACTGGTGTGTAAAATAATAATTAAAAGATAACTATTTTGTGTTCCTGAAGCTTAATTGTTTGGGCAGGTATGATGCAAGAGGTGCGCTGCACGACCTGTCTTCTCTGGAGGCACCTTCAGGAGGCTATGACTGGCGGGTGGAGCTTACAAGGGCTGAATGGGAAGTGGAGCAGCTATGTGATGAGGAGAGGTACAGAGCTCTTCATACTGACGAAGATGAAGAGGAAATGTATAAAGGTAAATTTTCTCATTTTAAATGTTTATACAATTACTGCAGAATGTATGTACTATGTCACCCAAATCATCATAACCCCTATTGTGTCGCCGCCATTTTATAAAATTTCGCGCATGTGTCAGTTACTTCCGGACTTTCCGTCGCGAATTTTCCGGGTTTTAAAAAATAATAATAAAAATTTTGTAATAAAACTATAAATTTGAGGTTTTGTCACTAAAATCGTTATAAAATAAGCTAACAGGATATAATATAATTAGTACAGTTATATTTTTAAATAATAATAATAATATCATCATTTTCATCATCGGAAAACTGTGGAGGGGGGGATCGACCTCCAGGAGGTCGGCCGACACACAGGCATTTTTGACAGCGACCTCCAGGAGGCCGCGCGACACACAAGGGGATAACAGCCTTTATAATTCGACCCACTGGGACACAAGGCCTCTCCTTGTCATCGAAGGAGGTTTATGCAGTAGTCCAGCACGCTTGCCCAATGCCGATTGGTAGACAGGGTATAAGGTGATCAATACCTCTTTGCTGATCCATTAGTCACCTTCTACAACATCTATTGGAAGATATAGGTTAATGCAATTCTACTCTGCCGGCATCACATGTCACCAAACTGAATTCAGCAATTTAATAATTTTAATTAGCAAGAATATTTATTCAAAATTAATCAGACTTAACCCCACTTGAATTATTCAATCTATTAAATAAAATGATGAACTATTTAAGTGTAACTTTAAGAAGTGAACTAAAATTATCATTTGTTTTTATTATGTACAGTCGAGTAAATGGAATCCTGACCTATTATAGAAATCTTGTCTCAATCAAAATTACTATTATTGTCTTGATAAAGAGAGCAAATATGTCAATTCCATAACTGTGATAAGGTTCATGATTCTATTTGATCTGTAGTACACAGATTTAGTTCTACTCTCATTAATTGTTATCCAGACTGTTTTCTTTTATTTAACAATTCATATTATGCAGAACCACATTTTTTTTTCATAATTCATAATCTATAATTTATCTTTCTGATCACAATTCACATAATTTAATAAAAAACATTGTATATGACAATAGGAATAATTATTGTTATAATCGAATTTTTAATTTTTATTAATAAAACACATTTATTGTCTATTTGTTTAGAGGAGGAGTTGAAGAGGTTACATGCAGCAGGCTATGGGCAGGTGGGGTTCAATTATGAATCACAGCAGGAGGTGGTCACAGCTCAGTCAGTGGAGGTTGACGAGCCATTCCTGCCTACACCTTCTTTTAAAGCCATGTTTGCAGATGAAATTGTGATGGTATGTTGTCTTGCAGTATTTTTTTGTTCATATGTCAGCTTGCGATTGTGATATAATCGGAGACTAAAATTAAGTCTGAAAAATACACAAAATGTGACAATTTTGATGTAAATCAAGTGCACACCCTTAATGATTCTTGAAGTTCTTAATGTTTGTTTTGTCTGCAGCCGGATTCCCAAAAGCAGAATGCCATAATAGAGAAGACAGCCAAGTTTATAGCAAGCCAAGGTGCTCAAATGGAGATCCTCATCAAAGCCAAGCAGGGAGACAACCCTCAGTTCCAGTTCCTCAATAAGGACTCCGACTTGCATCCATACTATGCTGCCTTGACTGCTCTTGTTAAATCTGGGAAATGGCCAGAAAAAGAAGTTGAGGTTATTGAAGGTGAGACTGAAGATTCATCTCTATTTGATTATATTGTGTAATTAATGATATTGGTTGTAGAAACAGGAGATAAAATACTTTATTAGATTTGGTCCTTCGAGCCGGATCGATAATTAGTTTTATTTTATAACCCTGTGAAGCAACACCATATTGGTGAAATGCCGACGGTGAATCACCTGAACTATTAGAAAAATGCACTGAAAAAAATCGACTTGCCTCAGGCGGGATTGTTTTACGCGTTTGTAAACGCAAAAATAAAATTATTCCATACCTGAACTATTGTTGCCAATATCCATAAGATATACTTATAAAATCCCTACCTCCCTACTAATATTGAAAAATGCGAAAGTAACTCTGCATGTATGTCCGTTACGCTTTCAAGCCCAAATCACTGGACCAATTTTGATTTTGATTTGAAATTTGGTATGGAAATAGTTTGAAACCGTGGGCAGGACATAGGATACTTTTTGGCGCGACATAGAAGCGAGCTAAGCCGGGGGCGACCACTAGTATTTATGTAATGAAATGAAAGGTACAAAATTCACAAGCTTAGATAATACTACTAGTATAGTATTATATTATCTGTGATAATACATAACCTCTCTATAGACTACTCATTTACTAACATTTTATTTTGTTATAGAAAAGCCACCGGAACCCGAAGAATACCTGCACCCAAGTTTAGCATCTACAGTTATTGAGTCAGTGAGTAATGATCTTATTTCTTAGAAAGATAATTTAGGCCCTGAAGCTACACCTCATGGTGACAAGTACCAGCCATTGGTTAAATTCCCTTTTCTGTTAATATTATAAAAGATTAGGTTACCACAAATCATCAAAGTTTGCCAGTTATTTTGCACTTTTTACCACATAATAAATCCTAACCTAAATCTGTAAAAAGTTACACATTTACAATGATAGTCGATTGTGGAAAACGCAAAGAGCTTTGGAGTGCCAAACAGTTTATTTTTTATTAAATTATCTTGTTTTAGTAATGGAATAATAAATAATTTGTATAATAATAATATAAAAAATATGCCTACTATTAAATTTAATATTTTAAATTATGCTATTAGACGATTTTTCACTATCCGGCCCAGCCCAGCACACCGACCGACACAACATCGGTAAACGCATATTTCTATGAAATGTCGGCGCCGGCATGTCGTGCCAATGAGACAGCGATACTTGCTTACGCGTATAGGATCATATAGGGTTGTCGTCAAAAAATATGCTGGGCTGATTTCGATACCTATAGAACTAAGCCAAGTGTCCTTGAATCGACAGGTAAGCACAGCACCAGGGCTCCATAATGTGTTGTTTAATATTTTGTTTTTTGTGAATGCACTGGAAACAGTACTGCATTTTGCACCACAAGTTCATTACAAAAGTTTAATTTGATGTAAAAAAAAACTTTCGATTTCAAGAAGACTCATACAACTTATTATTTGATGTTAAAGTAAAATAAAGGTAGGTATTCGCTTTCGAAGAAAGCGACGGCCGCGAACTGTGTTACGTACGGCGTAGTCTAGTAAAGTACTAGGGTATTCGTTAGTTCTCTTAAATTGTCAATGTGTGCGTGCGGTCGACGCGTAGCTACCTGGGGCACACACACACACACAAGCCGCGCTCTGTGCGTTTCTATGAAGATAACTTACTTGTTTACTTATACCATGTTAACTGATGTGGCTTTATGTGTAACATAATAATAATAATATACACTGACTTGCAAAAACAATGGGCTGTGGTGTTGTGCCAGCAACTCAAACATTACCATCATCGAAAGAGTCCAAAACATGATTCTGTGTTCAATTTCAAACGCTACTTGGTACACTACAAACAAGAAAACACACGAGGAACTTGGGATTATAATACCGTTAAGGAAGAGATCTCAAATGTCACTGAAAGATACAGGTAGGCTTGAGAATCATCCCAATAAACTGGCAACTAAATTACTATCCCATTTAGTCCAGTCAACAAGTTCAAAAACGTGAAAAATAGAGATAAAGCTCCTAAAAATATGAGCAATAGCTCATTGGATTCGGAACGACCTCTAGAAAAATGAGTTTTGAGGATTTTACTGCACGTAAAAAATTGCAATTGTTATTAACAAAATAAGATGAAAAAAAAGAGGTATTTACGTTTTTGTTAATAACTCATAAACTATTAATATTTAAGATATTTGGAAAAAAGGTCCTTAAAGAGGAGGAAATTTCCAAAAAAAAAGTCCCAGCTCTCGGAACTCTACCTCTATTATTTATAACTTTAATTTAACGCTGAAAATAGGGTTCCGCGCAGCCATTACGGCATGGGCGCACTGCCGTTAAAGACAGTTTCTTACATAAAATTATTTTTTATAGTAACAAATATGAATTTAAAAATTTAAATAAATTATGGTGTCATCCAGATACTTGAAAGAATATATTCCCGTTGGAAAAAAATTTTTAAATTAATTTTTCAAAAAGTTATGCAATTGTTAATTAACGAATTTTTTTCCTATCTCCGTTTTCATAAATGACGACATAAAAATTTAAATAATAAACCTATAAATTTTTGGCTCTGTGGAGCTCTTCTTATATATATACTTAACAAGATCCCGCGATAAAAGTTTATTAAAGTTAATTATTTTGTTTATAATAATTTTTTAAAGTTAACAAAAAATGAAAAGTCTAAGAAATGTTATTAAAAAAAATTTTTTAAACAAATGTTATATTATTGCTGCTTTCTTATCCAACAATGGCATTAAGTAACATCGGAAAATTTTTTTTTACATCATTTGTTAAGAAATTGTTTATAAACAAATAGACAAGTTTAATATTTAAAGAATTTTTTTTTTACCATTGTGTTGTCGTGGCAAAATAATGATTTTTAAAAAAAAAAAATTTTCTTAAATAATTTTTTTTATTGTTTATAATCGTTTTTTTTATATTTCGATTGTTTAAATAATTAGTTAAGGAATGATTTTTTCTTTAAAAATCATAATTGGCATTTCTTCATAGGTAAATAGAAAAAAAAATTTTTTTTATCAATAATTTCATTGTTTGTTAACTTAACAATTTGTTATAAACAAATTCTAACTACCGTTATATTTTTTTTCTAGAGCTAAAAAAAATAACAAAAACAGCCATATATATCATAATACTAAAAAAAAATTTTTTCTATTTTTTATAACGCTTTTAAATATTACCCGATTTTTTGAATTTTGATATATATGGCTGTTTTTGTTATTTTTTTTAGATCTAGAAAAAAAATATAACGGTAGTTAGAATTTGTTTATAACAAATTGTTAAGTTAACAAACAATGAAATAATTGATAAAAAAATTTTTTTTTTCTATTTACCTATGAAGAAATGCCAATTATGATTTTTAAAGAAAAAATCATTCCTTAACTAATTATTTAAACAATCGAAATATAAAAAAAACGATTATAAACAATAAAAAAAATTATTTAAGAAAATTTTTTTTTTTTAAAAATCATTATTTTGCCACGACAACACAATGGTAAAAAAAAAATTCTTTAAATATTAAACTTGTCTATTTGTTTATAAACAATTTCTTAACAAATGATGTAAAAAAAAATTTTCCGATGTTACTTAATGCCATTGTTGGATAAGAAAGCAGCAATAATATAACATTTGTTTAAAAAAAATTTTTTAATAACATTTCTTAGACATTTCATTTTTTGTTAACTTTAAAAAATTATTATAAACAAAATAATTAACTTTAATAAACTTTTATCGCGGGATCTTGTTAAGTATATATATAAGAAGAGCTCCACAGAGCCAAAAATTTATAGGTTTATTATTTAAATTTTTATGTCGTCATTTATGAAAACGGAGATAGGAAAAAAATTCGTTAATTAACAATTGCATAACTTTTTGAAAAATTAATTTAAAAAATTTTTTCCAACGGGAATATATTCTTTCAAGTATCTGGATGACACCATAATTTATTTAAATTTTTAAATTCATATTTGTTACTATAAAAAATAATTTTATGTAAGAAACTGTCTTTAACGGCAGTGCGCCCATGCCGTAATGGCTGCGCGGAACCCTATTTTCAGCGTTAAATTAAAGTTATAAATAATAGAGGTAGAGTTCCGAGAGCTGGGACTTTTTTTTTGGAAATTTCCTCCTCTTTAAGGACCTTTTTTCCAAATATCTTAAATATTAATAGTTTATGAGTTATTAACAAAAACGTAAATACCTCTTTTTTTTCATCTTATTTTGTTAATAACAATTGCAATTTTTTACGTGCAGTAAAATCCTCAAAACTCATTTTTCTAGAGGTCGTTCCGAATCCAATGAGCTATTGCTCATATTTTTAGGAGCTTTATCTCTATTTTTCACGTTTTTGAACTTGTTGACTGGACTAATTGTTACCCAAAGAGACTCAATCGAAAGGACATATTTAACTTCCTATAGAGTTGTTGCTCTCACTGGAGGGCACACTCTACATGACACGCCACTCTTAAAACATCCGCTGAAAGTAAAACTGATTGCAGATTATACACAGAGAAAAAAAAACATATTCTTATATTTGTAGTTTTTCTCTTAGGAGACATTTCTAGCACAGAGATTTCAAAAATTATGGAAAGGTAAACAGGGCCGCCTATGACGCCCTTTGTAGCCTGTAGCGCTCCTTTGTACTGGCCGGTGCCCAAAGATAAAGCCGCCCCTGTACGCACCCACTACGTTTATATGGTTAGGCACTCGTTGCGTGTGATGCGCTCGCTCCGTACGTAGCGTTATGGCGGCTGTGCACTCTCGGCGAGACACCACGAGATAGTTCGAGCGCTAGAGTGTACAAGGTCCTCTCTCCTCGTCTCGGAATGTCTCGCCTCGCCTCGGCTCCTCTCGCTCCCGTGGCGGTTTTTTGCGCCCGAGTCAAAGGGTCTCGCCGTGCTTCACGAGGGGACCCGAGAGCATTGCTGTACACTCGCGCTATTTCAATTCATTGTCTGCATCCGAAAGAAGCGGCCGTACTAGTGTGATGTGACTACGGTAAATTTAACTACCTACCTACATCCTACTATAATATGAAGTGATACTTAGAGATGTGTTGATACTTTAACAATGAAAGTGAATTACTTAAATTTCACAGAAATTTATCAAACAGAACCAGTGCTGTGGGAGCCATTCCTCAAATATCATAAAGATAAAAAAACAAATCAATGATACTTGGGTCAGAATATCGGACCAAACCATATTCTCTGAGGACGTCACGACACCAACTGAAGTGGCGCGAGTGTACAGGGCCACCACTCGAGCTCGCGCTTCTCGCCCGAAAGTCTCGGCGAGACATGACGAGAGGTCTCGGCCGCGAGTGTACAGCCGCCATTACAGTGTATCGCGAGCTCTATGTATCGCGAGCGATTCTCGGCGCCCCCGTGCACCTCCGAGTAGAGACGGCCCTGGTGTAGTGCTAGAAATTAGGTGTGTCACTCTCCTAACAAACAAAAATATTGCAGGCTCCCTCCATACCAAGCATCCACTACAAGCCGTCAGCTGACTGCGACTACACGATGTTGATCTCGAAGATGCGCGGCGAGACGGCCGTGGACGAGCCGTACACCCCGGAGCTGGCGCCCGGGGAGGTGGCCCCGCCCGGCACGGAGCCCCTGCCGCCCCGGGCCACCACCGAGATATCACGACCGCCAGTCATGTACAATAGAGGGGAACCTGTCCAGGGTAAGTGACATGTACTTTTATCTACACTCATGTCATAATATTCTAATTACGATCTCGAAGGTGAACATAAAATTACATAAAATTGATTTTGTTTGAAATGGATACCAATTGCAATTAATATGACAATTTTGTTTGTGTTATGATATTGTGTAAATAATTAATGTATTTATATAGGTATTGGATTTATTTTTTGGTATGCCACACATTGTATTCTTTTAGGTATATTTACTAACCAGAGGATCATAAATGTATGCTTAGCACATAAATTGAAAGGAATCTATCTAACATTAACACATAATGTTGGAGGGTATGAAAAGTTAAATTAATTATTTCATCAATGTGATTAAATGAATTATATAGAAAAGCTTTTACAAGATAAATTATTATTATAAATGAATTTGGCTCATTTATAATAATAATTTATAATAGCGTGGGAGTAATAACTGCCCAAAATTTACGCATGTAAAACTGTAATTTTAATTATATTGTTATTATCTACTGACCTGTAATGATGTTTTGAAATCATTACCAAATTGTAAGCTGAGGGGTTTCTTTCGCCATTTCTTCTCCATCTCAGCATAATAATAATTATTTCGTCCCGAAATGGTGCTAGGGTTTTGACGATTTAAAAGTACTTAGCAAAGTCCATTTAAATAAAGAGCTTTTTCATTTTCGAATTAAATAGTAAACGAAAGACATAGAAAAAATTCCTGTCATGAAAATTAATTTGGTATCAATTTCAATCATAATAAAATAACAAAATTTTTAATACAGATAATCAAAAAGAAAAATAAAAAAGCAACCTATAACACAGTGACCATTATGTTACAGTTATTTTTCTTAAAAAATAACAACAAAAATAAATAACTTGGCCTTTGTGATTATTTAGAAGAACTTACGACCTTCTCCATCATCACCAGCTACCTTCTCCGTATTATGTATAAAAAAATAATACTTAACCCAGAACCAGCAAGTCAGCCACAGTTACCAACGGCCCAATACCAGCAGTACCCGGCGTACTACCAGCAGTACATGTCTCAAGCAGCCCCGGTCCAGCCACAGCCAACGGTACCCCCACCTGCTCAAGCCAAAGTGGAGATCTCAACGGGGCTGAGCCTCATGAAGAATTACAACACTGACTCTGAAACTGATGATTCGGGTGAGATATCATTATTTTTAACTAGATACAACAAGTACTCAAATTGGGTATTTTTCTATTCAGCCAACTATTCTGCTAGTTTGCTGAATAATTAAGAAATATTTAAAATTTATACAAGGCTATTTGTAAAAGACTAATAACCAAAAAACGAGTCAAAGATATCATCAATACAAACTTTTTCTTTGGAAGCAAAACTGGAATCCCGAAGAAAAAATCTGCCGTTCGTTTGTAAAGGAGAAAGCCCAAACCTGCCCACAATGCGTAATAACTAAATATACTTCAAAAATAATCCTAACGAATTATGGTTACTTATTGATTATTTTTTTTAAATCAAAGCAATAAGGTGTTAAAAAGTTATATTTTAAATTTTAATGCTGCGCTGACTTCCTATACATTATATTTACCCTTTACTTGGAAGGCTAAAGAATTTATATGTATGCAACCGCATTTTTTATATTAGTTTCATCAAAAAACAATCTTGTTTAAATTATTGGCCACATGTCTATCCAATTAAGGTTAATAATATTGTTTTATCTCGCAAAACGAACTTTTAAATACATAATTCAAGTAAGAAAAAATACCCAAGGCGTGGCTGAATGGGCCTTCCTGTATTGCCTTTTCTTAAATAGTGAGAATTTAAGAATAAAAAAACTACAGTTACGGTACCCTTAATATGAGTTTTGATAGTTTTTGAGCTCTATTAAATATATTGTCTCTTTTCATACATTGTCGAGCTCGAAAACTATCAAACTCATACTAGTGGTACCGCTGTCATTCTGTCAATTATTTGAATTTAATGTAACCTCGAAATGACTCCTAAAAATGATGATTTCTGAAAACTCTCGAAAAATCATTTAATGATATTTTCCCCACATAAATTATAGATTTTTGCCAGCCTTTGGCACTCGTTTCAAGGGGCCAAGTCCCATACTAAATTGTGCATACTCCAGCTTACATATTTTCACGATTTCAGAGTTGCTTTAAATGTTAAAACTTATTTGTGTTGATGAGAACTTCAAATAGTTCTAAGGTTGTTGATGATTTACAAATAATCCTGTATATGCATAAAGTTTCCTTTCTTGATCAGGGCGAGTACTCTTCCAACTGAGCTTAACAGGACTCATTCAATTCATCGTGATCTCAAGCCGCGTACAGACATCGCGAGGCTTGCGACACGAATGGTTCGTCTCGCATGCCTCAACCTGAGGCATACGACGGTACATTTATACGTGCGTCACGAACGACACATGCTCAAGCTGAGCACGCAAACCACCACGCACGAGCGCGCAACGCAAACAACACCTGTCCGTCCACACGGATCACACGGCTCGTACTTAGGCGGCGTTCGCAACGATCGTATGACGCGAATGCTCTCTGTGATATATTACGTCCACACAGCCCGAGGCATACGAGACGAACCATTCGTGTCGCACGCCTCGCGATGTCTGTACGCGGCTTGAGATCACGATGAATTTATTTAAGTCTTTCGTCTCTGATTGCATCACTATCTGACGCTTGCTTAACAATGTAGATTACATCTTCAACATCCGATGTTTTTTCTTGTCCTTCGCTTTTTATTAATTTGGTATAAATTTCAAATATTTCCAGATAAAAATCAATATCATAATGGCTTATTTAATTCCCAGACTCCGACGACGGATCGTCTACTGACAGCAAGGAACCACCAATCGTGGAGCCTCCTAACGACGTGCAAGTTGTCATCGACAAAATGGCGGCGTACGTCGCACGGAATGGCGATGATTTCGCGGAGATAGTGCGTGCGAAAAACGACCCTCGGTTCACGTTTTTAGAGCCCAATAACGTTTACCACCCGTACTACAAGCGGCTAATGCAGCAGAAGCGAGGTGTCGATGTCAACGGGAAAGCTCGGGAGGGGAAAAATAAATCTTCAGGCAAGTTATTGTAAATAACGGATGTAAACGACATTAACAGTCAAACGAAAACCATGTATTCTGCTCACCATCATAACATTTTTCTTCCTTTAGACTATACCTGGGAATTACGATTTTATTGAAGGTCAAAGTCATTATTTTTGTTTTTCCATATTTTTATGAAAACATATTCTAAACATTATTTCTTAATTATACTCCAAAGAAACATTATAATTTTTTCATAACAAAAAATGGCTTCAAAACGTTAGCGTTCAATGTAGATCACTCGATGCGCACGGACACAAACGAACGGGGCCGCCGTCTGGCAAAACTATCGCGGTTTTGCGAGTTGCGTGCGGGTTGACCGCTGTACATTGCCTGGTACAATTTGCAATATTTTTTAATAAAAATCATTTCTCAGCAATTATTTTTTGAAATGTGTCTTATTTTGATGTATATAATACATGGTTCTCGTTTGACTGTTCATGTCTTTTACACACTGTATATTCTTGATAGAAAAGCCCTTGATCTTTATCTCACATGATGGGAAGTGACTATAAGGCCTAGCGCGCATTACGATTTTTTGTAGCGCGATATTTTTGACGCAGGAATGCAACGTATGAGTTAGTATAGCAGTGCGCGCACATGGGAGTAATAAATCGTAGCGATTTTAAAATTGTGATTTGTCACAATTTGCTGCGATTGCTCGCGATGCGATTATCGCGAAAGTAAACTGCAGCGTATGGATTTGTATGGTCTCGCGCGCACTGCGACAGAAAAATCGCACACTCGGACCGGCCGGCGCCCATTCGTGTTCCGTTCTTTTGAGAATAAACATCTCGGCGTCCGCATCTCATTACGAAACGAGGCTAGATGTGGAACATTTAATAATCGCAATACAAGAAAGACCACATTTGTGGAATAAACCGATTGCATTATAATTCTATAATAGCCATAGAACTTTTTGGGATATAGCCGAAGATCATTGTGTTTCTGATAAAAGAGACCTTTAATAAATCTATCCGCTGTAAAAGGATGAGTCCAGTATTGACAATTATTTTTCTTTTTTCTTCTTTCTCTCCAAAGTAGTAAATAGAGACAAGCAACTTGTACTGAATCCATCATGAGACTGAGCAATGACTATATATTTTTTATCGCAGTGCGTGCACTGTACTTTCTGCGATAAATTACAGCGCGATTCTAAAATCGTATCGCAAGAAGTAAAATCGTAGTGCGCGCTTGGCCTAAGGCCGATGATGGAATCGAGCTTACCTGGAACCCTCAACCACAGAGAGACTGGATATCTTATCATTAATTGTCGGATCACAATAATGATGTTAGCATTATTATTACGGCGACAGATTTTGATGAGATGGTGGTAGGTAGCTAACCAGGTGGACTTGAAAAAAGTCCTACCACCAACCAACCAAGTACAAATTTGTACTCCTCTGGGGATCAAACCCGGGACCTTTAGATCTGATTCCGGTGGAAGGACCACTAGACCACGAAGGAGATAAGTTGTTTGATGTGCATTTAAATACTTACACCATCTAACACGGGATGTGGCAAGCGAACGCGTTCTCCTCTGCCAAAGTACATGAACATACGTTCATGTCAGTTTATAGAAACTAGTTCGCCGCGACGACCAACCGCCATTTTGAATTCGTATCTGTCGCTAAGTGGACCTCGTCAAAATTATTGGTTGCGGAGTGTTTTCTTGTAAACGACGACCAGAAACATTAAAGTTATCCTAAAACGGAGTTGCTTATCACACGGAAATAATTTTCTATTCAAATAAACTACTGTTTCACATAACAATACAATTTTTCATTTACAAATTTTGCGACAGAAACAACGATATAACAACGTTAGGCGATATGGTGGTACGCGGGTTAGCCGAGCGCGCGAGTGTGCGCTCATAATAGCGATTAAAATGTTTGCAACAGTGTGCACGAGTGAGTAAATGTGTGCTATGCGTGTTTGCCTCACCCCCCGCGAAAAACGGCAGAATGTTTACGGTACTAAATCTGCGCTATGCCACGTCCCGTGTTAAATTGTCTAAGTTTAAATAATACCGCATTTTTTATTGCAGTTCCCGTCTCATTCTCCATAAAGAAATTGAAAGAACCAGACCCCATACTGCCCAAGCCAGCACTCCCCTACGAGTCTAGTTCCGACGATGATTCAGATAAACAGGAGAAAGGAGAAGAAGCGAAAGAAAAACCAGAGAAGGAAGAACCAAAAGAGACGCCAATACCAACATACACACCCCCAATCATTCCACCCATAGTAGTATATAAGATTGAACAAGAACAACCAAAACCTATTAAAGAAATTGTGAAACCAATAGTGCCTGAAGTGAAAGAAGTTCCTAAAGTTAAAGAACCAGATATCAAAGTCACGCCTGTAGTAGTCCGCGCAAAGACTCCAGTTCAAGAAGAGAAGAAGAGGGAGCCTGAACCTTCTAAAAGAGAGAAGCGAAAGCATCACGAGAGGAAGAGGGAATCCCGACCTGAACCTGAAGTGAGAGAGTCTAAAAGACCGGAGAAAAGTGTAGACGTAGAGAAGCGAAGAGAAAAGGAGAGTGAAAGAGAGAAGAAGAGACAGAAAGCCAAAGAGGAGTTGGAGAGTGAAATAATTTCACTGGATGATAATCCTGAGGAGCTTATTGATTTGACTGGTGATGCTGACACAAAAGGTAAGTATTAGTATTTAACATAATTTTCTCTAATTCTTGACAGAAAAGATAAGGCTAAAATGGAAGAAAGCTTCACCCGGAACTCTGGAACTGAGGGACTAACACCTTATCATTAATTGAACTATAGGCCGCCCCATAGGTATCCATGACGGAATCACTGTCTCCTTCCCCTTGGTCCGAAAGACTTCCTTTTGATTTCATTCTTTATCTTTGCTCTTTGTAGAGAGCGAAGGGGAATGGAGAGGAAAAAGGAGCCTTTTACCCTACAGAGGGACCAAATCAACTTACACTGACACTACTTACAAGTTTAGTTAAAGCAGTTTATTATGTCGCTAGAATTTATTTGAAAGCTTTATTATTATTATTGAAGCGATTTATTAAACCTCGACATTACTATCAGGGTCTCCCTAATCTTCCACCTTAAGGGTCATTTTTGTATTACACTATCGACTAAACTAAGTGAAGATCCCAGAGTGATGCCATACAATTGCCTTAGCAAACATTGCCGTAAAGACATCTGGTTGCAATTTATTAAAACAATGACCTTTTTTTAATAAATTGCAACCAGATGTCTTACAAAACAAAATAGGGTCTTCTGTTGTTCAATAGTAATAGAAGGGCTCGAAAAAAATAACAAAGAAACAAATATTTACGCATTTGTAAACGCGAAAATTATTCCATAATGTAAGGTAGTTTCATCTTAACTGGGCGTCAAATATTTGCAAAAATATTTACTTCGGATCTTAGATGTGCAAATTTCAAAGATTTGATGAAACAATGTTTACTGACAAACTTCGACAGCGAAAGCAGAGCCTCGGTGGCGTAGTGATTAACGCAGCCGCCTGGATTGCGGAAGATGCTGGGTTCGATTCCCGCCTGAGGCAGGTCGATTTTTTTCAGTGTACTTTTTTCTAGTATTTAAAATATTTACGCGTTTGTAAACGCAATAACTATTCCTAAAAGGGCTCGCTTCAAACAAAAAGAAAGACAGTTACAGTCAATAAAGTTCCCAGTATTCGATTTAGCAAAAATAATCCTTAAACGGCTGCCTTGCACCAAGCCCCGCCTACTTTTTACTCCGGCCAATAGAATATTAACGTAAAATGGCGCAGCCAATAAGGCGCAGCGTCTTCACCCCGCTTCCACAGGTCGACTTTAGCGTGGCCAACGACTTAGTTTGCTCTTATTGGCTTAAACCGGTATTGGTCAGTCGGTGCCACACCGACTTCAAGTGGTACACCGGGAACTTTGTCGATTGTATATAATAATGTATGTAGGTAACTATAACGGGTGTAACAAGACCTATGACAAAGCCGAGAACTACGTATTCCGCTTATCATTAGGACCATTATTTTCTTTTAGAGTATACCTGGTAAATTAATAGTTATGAAGTTATTGAAAGTTAAAGTTAAATTTCTGTTCCAAAATTTTTATGAAAACATTATTTCTTAATTTTTATCCAAAGAAACAATCAAAATTTTAAGAATTTCATACCAAAAAATGGCTTTAAAATGTCACCGCTCAATGTAACCACTCGATATCGGTACCCTTAGTGTAAGTTTTTTAGTATACAAAACGCACCGATGCTAGTTGCGTTAAGAGCTCAATTTGTATGGGAAACATGATTTGCGCTTCTCTCCGCTAGGGGCGCTGTTCGCGTTTCCTATACAAATTGAGCTCTTAACGCAACTAAAGTAGTTGTGTTTTTTATACTAAAAAACTTACACTACGGGTACGGGCCCATTCAACTCAGCCGACCGAACGTCGCGCACGTCTCCGAGTTGCTAAGCGCCGCGCGACTTGCGCGCTGCGCGCTTACATTGCGCGATATTTTTTGGGAGTTTTTTAACACCAAAAGATAATCGTTTCCCAGCAATATTTTTATTTCTATATGATTCTTGTTTTGATGTTTAGTTGTCTTAGGTTTTTTTTACATGCTACATTATTATAGTATGAATGATAAATGACTTGATTTGATATGGTAGAATCGACCCCGGCTGCTGGACGAGCGTTGCAAGTGGAGCGTCGTCGGCGAGCGGCCGAGTTCTTGCGAAGGGTGGGCGTGGACCCGGCCGCTGCCAGTCTGCCGGCCTCCTCACTAGCCAGCGCTATGGTAACATCATTATTTATGTTTTTTACGAATCAGTCATCGTTGTTGTGGAATGCATTACCACCTTCAATTAGAAACGCACAGACGCGGAACACATTTGTTAATCAAGCGAAAGACCATTATCTCGCACGTTAATGCCTTTACTGATCCATAGTTATGTTTTTTTCTTTATTAATGTTGTTATTTATGTATGTATGTATGTATATGTATGTGTTTGTGAATGTTTATATATAATATGTGTGTAAGTTTTTTATATAATATCTACGTGTATTTACAGGCACCGGTTCGAACCCCGCCACGTACCAATGTGCTTTACAATTTTGATTTCATATGTATATAACCAGTTTTTAAATTACACTTTTTTCAGTAAAGTCCAAAATGCCATATCAAGTTATTCTATTCTATTCTTAATTAATGGTGTCGCGATACTTATTACGTACGCATTTTGCCAATGTCAAGTGAAAATGTATGGTTGTAATAAAACTATGATAATCGCTGAGATTGTCATAGTTTTCGTCGGTGAGATTGTCAAGCGTCGGTGGCGTAGTGCGTAAGAGCGTCGTCTCCCACCCGGGAGGCACTGGTTCGATCCCCGCCACGTACCAATGTGTTTTCAAATTTTAAATTCATATGTACGCTTAATCGACGCTTTTACGGTGAAGGTAAACATCGTGAGGAAACCTGCACACACCTATGAAGAAATTCTTATTGTGTATGAAGTCGACCAACCCGCACTTAGTCACCGTGGTTGACTAAGGCCTAATCGCCCTTAATGTGAGGTAGGCTCGAGCCCCTCGGTGGGGACATTATATGAGCTGTTGATGATGATGATGATAGGAAACAGCATTTATCTTACTTGTTGGAAATAATAAGGCTGAAGCTGGAAGTCCCCGGGTAGTTTTTTTCTTAGACATATTTTTTTTCTCTATCTGCAATCAGTAAGGTCACTATAAGCAGATTCGTTGTTAAGCTTAAATTGTAGAGATGGTCTCTCCATAAACAGACTCTTCTCAATAGAAGTTGAGCCATGTGATGCTGGCAGAGTAGAATATCATCACCCCATATCCTCCAATGGGTGGGTCGTAGAAGGCGACTAATGGATCAACAAATCATAAGGTGATCAATACCCCTTGTATTGATCACCTTATACTCCGTCCACCAATCCACATTGCCGTCACGTTTCGCCGTCGAAATTTGTCAGTGCTTGGTGCTTATGTTTTTATGGTAAACATTGTTTCATCAAATCTTTGAAATTTTAACTGCGCGTCAAATATTAGCAAAAATATTTCGTTCAGATCTTAGAAGTGCAAATTTCAAAGATTTGATGAATCAATGTTTACCATAAAAACATAAGCACCAAGCACTGACAAATTTCGACGGCGTAAGCAGTGCCCTGGTAGCGTAGTGGTCAACGCAGCCGCCCAGATTGCGGAAGATGCTGGGTTCGATTCCCGCCTGGGGCAGGTCTATCTTTTTCAGTATATTTTCTAGTTTTAAAGATGGTTAGTAGCTAGCCAAGAGGGCTTACACAAGCCCTTCTGCAAGCTCAGAAAGGTCAAATGAATTTACGCATTATCTCTCGGGACTCGGGTTACCTCACTACCCATTATACGCAATCAATAACAAAACGCAATCCCATAGACTCATCATATCTTCCTGATAGAGTCGACCACTTTGTACTCTCCCTGTGTTTAAAAACTGGTCTTTAATATTGTGAACAGGTCGATACATTGGAATCTCTCAGGAAGAAAAAGGCAGAGGAAGAGGAGAAGAGAAGGAAGCGAGATAAACGGAGACACCGCGACAGATACGGTAAGACTTGATACAGATAATATTACTCGAATTACTCATACGTCAATGTCAACAATGAATTTAAATTTAATTATTATTGTGATAACTGTGCAATAGACCTAGTGAACAATAATCATCATTCATCATCAGCTACAAGTTTAATTTTTAATGACTGAAAATTTGTTTGGGAAATGACAAATCGAGCTCTTAAATCATGTTTGATCTCTTGGATGAGGCGGAATGAAGTATTTAGGAGAAAACAAAATTGTTCGACATGAAACTTGCTTCCACTTTAGATCTCCTTACTGTATTCTTCTTTAGAACGGTACAGTAGTAAATATTATTTAAATGAATAATTTTATTTCACAGATTATGAAAATGGGTCATCACACAGGAAAAGCAAACGCAGAAAGTATAGGTAAGAATTATCGCAGGTTGTTCTTATTGTTATAAAACTATTATTAATTACTTTTATTTATAATTTTATATTTCACAGGTCTTCAGATGACAATGACGAAGCAGATAACGACGGGTGAGATATTATTTTTATTCAAGTTTGGAAGCTTTTCATTTTTAATTGTTTTTATGCGGAATTTGATCATTTTCTTCTGTCAAATTTCCACTAAAGATTGAACTCTCAATTAAAGATTACCGAACTAAATTTAACAGTTTGGATTAGCCTTTTGATTAAACCAAACGACAAACTAGTAAAATATTCTAAAAAAACAATCATAAAGAAATCTTGCTCAAAAAAATTTATTACAAGATTATCTTTACACTTCAACTAAGATTTTCGCCAACAGAAGTAAAAAGAAGAAGAGGAAGAAGGAAAAAAAACACAGTTCCAAGACCAAAAAGAAGAGAAGGAGAGACGTGGAAGAAGACGAAGAAATGGATCTTCCTTTGAACATTGACCTGACTAGCACACTGAAGGAACTGAGAAACTCCTCGCCTACCAAGGAGCTGGTTCAAGATATGGATGATGGCACACAACAGAGCTTGGCCAGGGAGTCTTCTGCGGAAGACGAGAGAGGAAGGAGAGAGCGTAAGAAGAAGAAAGAGGATAGAGAGTACAGCGAGGGGGAGTGGTCGAGTGACAGCGAAGGGGACTCTGCATCGTCTGCTAGCAAGGTGGAGGACTAGGTAATGTATATGTTCCTCTGTGCTCTAGCCTCTTTGCGCCTAGAAAGTGACGATATCGTCGCTTTATTTCGCGCGCTTTTAAAAACGCTATTACAATGAAGCTACGGTTTAAATTAGCTAGTGTTATGTATTTTCTGACTTTTTTCGCGCGCTTTTAAAAACGCTATTACAAAAAAGCTAAGGTTTAAATTAGCTTGTGTTATATATTTTCTGAAAGCTGAATAAATTAAGCGTATTTTAGATCCCTTTGTTTTCCCAAATATAGAATTTAAAAAAAAAACAGAGTGAGTGAAACCGGACACCCCCCGCCCCCGCGAGTAGGCGCACAGAGGCTAGATCACGGGTTCGATTTCTAGGGGAGTGCTTTGTACTTGGTGGTAGGACTTTCATAATATCATTAATCATACATTTTTGGGCGAGTCTAGTGTTTTATGCACCTACATGGCTGGGTGATGGGTAGGTTAGGGTTATTTTTTTATGACCAGGCGGAGTGCACTGTTTTTGTAAGCAACAAGGTAGTAACAGTATTAATAAAAAAATTATGGTCACTAACTGTTATGAGCTCCGTTGGTAGTAATAAAAATGTATGAATAAAAAAAATATGAAAAATAAAATTGTGACTAGTGATTATTATGAACACAAATCGGTAGTAAGACAAAGAATAGGATTTAGAATATAATGTGAGCCAATATGGAAGAAAAGTGTAGGTACTTTAATTAAAAAATAAATACAACACTATTGTCAGAATCTGGTATCTGAAATAATTGTTGATTGATTTGGCCACGTTTATAGTTATAGGTTAATTAATAATGATTTTTTAAGATTTTTTTATATTAAAAAACGTATAATTGAATAGTTCCTCATACTTAATCGTCAAAACGTATGCTTGTACATCAAAAAAACACCGATTGCTTTACACAAAATCCACACAGAAATAATTTATAAGTTACCTATCACAAAATTTATAAGTTATCGCAATAAAAATCTGTCTGATGAATGCGCACAGACAAGGCCATGACATAGCCAAGTTTTCCTTTGTTTAAAGATATTGTTTTTAGAAAATATCTTTAAAATATTATTGAAATTAGTTTTCGTAATAAGCTGGAGTACCTATTTAAGTAGTTATTCACCATCCACTTTGGTAGTCTGTTGCAACAGTAAAAACGCTATAATTTGAGACTAACAGTGAAAAAGATGCGAAGTTTTTGAATTTCTCTCAACCTCGACGTTAGACTTTAGTCATTAAAATGTTGATTATAGTTATTTATTTTTCGTGGCCTCAAAAAATTTATAAAACTATATGAAAAATCATAATAAATTATTTTATTTTATAATAATATTTTTTTTGTCATTGTCCTTTGTGTTGTAAATCCCACAGTTGGGATGTATTATTGATTATTCCCATTTCTCATTTTGACAAACCCATAAAAATATTAAATGTGAAAAAATTTAGTTTCTCATGTATAAATATTATTGTTTCAGATCAACCCACACAGTTTGGCGACACAAAAGACTTAATGTTAATTTAATTATGATCATAATACATTTTATCAGTAAATATGTATAATAATAAATAGAGGTTTATATTGAAAAAAAAAAGTTGTTTTAATTGAACATTATTAAATTTCCTAGTTAGTGATGATGAGCGCGAAGGCGGAAACGATCTTCACTATCATCATTAAAGTTTGGTCACCCATCATTGTGCAGTTCCTTTTGAAAGTTGCTCAACTTTTGCAATCTCTATCCAAGACCTTATGGCACCAAACATAAAGATAAAAAGCGTGGAATCCGCCGCCTGAAGATAACCAATAATAAATAGGTACAATATCTAAAGCATAGGTTAAAATTAATCTTTCCACACGCGTCGATATGTCACTGAAATTGAAATGGATTAGTAATTTAATAGGAATTATTCGAAAATCTACAATGTCATGATTTTCCCACAGATAAGCCATGTACAGTCATCAAAATACAAATATAGTCGATTTTCTTATTATTCGTCGTGACCCAGCAAACGAAATTGATACCATTTTGCCGTTGTACCTGCCGGTAATCACATGTATTCTTCGTACAAGCGCTGGCGTTGCTAAAAACTAACTAGAACATTTTTCTAAGTTTATTAGTATTTGCGCGTTTGTTAACGCAAAAATAATTTCATAATGTAGGGTAGTTTCATCTTAACTGGACGTTATAGATTATTTGTAAAAATATTTCGTTCCGATCTTAAATAAAAGTACAAATTTCAAAGATTTTATGAAACAATCTATACCAGGGTTTCTTAGTGGGGTCCACGGACCCCATAGGGGTCTGTAACTTGTGTATCAGGGGTCCGCAGTAGGTCAGTCTAAACATAATTAACTAGGAAAGTTTGTAGTAAACCCGACCAGACGCATTGTCGTTATCGGGTAGCGAATTCAATAGTATTCAATCAATACGTAACACTGCGCCGTCAACACATTGCAGGCGTCTTTTGAAGGTTATTTTAGCTCAGAATCCTGCGAACACAGTCATGTTCGCAGTCAGAATCGCTTGAAAAAGAAATGTAAGTGCGGATTAAATTTTTAATTGATATTGACAATATCAGCGATGAAGAGTGTCAGCGAACGTGTTAAGGACACGAATCTATAGTTAAAGATGACTTAGTTGATAGAAGAATCTAAAGAAGTTTTGAAAGCTGAATTTCGCGCAAAAGATTTTCGCGAGTTTTGGTGTTCTTCGATTCAAGCTAACCCTCTTCTTGTTCTTGTCAAGCGAGCTATGTCCGTTCTGTACCCGTAGTCTAAGTTTTTTAGTATACAAAACGCACCGATTGTAGTTGCGTTACGAGCTTAATTTGTATGGGAAACATGATTTGCACTTCTCTCCGCTGTCCACGTTTCCTATACAAATTGAGCTCTTAACGCAACTACAATCGTTGCATTTTGTATACTAATAAACTTACACTACGGGTATTGATATCATTTACTATTGCGTACCAAATAAAGTATTTTTAATTAATATACTTAAATAAGTTTATGTCGGGGGGTTTAAACCCTGATTTATACTAATATTATAAAGCTGAAGAATTTGTTTGTTCGTTTAAACGCGCTAATCTCAGGAACTACTAATGAAAATTGAAAAATTTAATTAGTAGTTCCTGTTTTTTGTTGAATAGTCCATTTATCGAGGAAGGCTTTAGGCTAAAAAAAGCCACGTGTTAGCGAAGCCGCGGGCGTCCACTAGTGTTACCATAAAACATAAGTACCAAGCACTGACAAATTTCGACGGCGAAAGCAATGTCCCGGTAGCGTAGTGGTAGACGCAGCTGCCCGGTTTGCGGAAGATTCTGGGTTCGATTCCCGCCCTGGACAAGTCGATTTTTTTCAGTGTTTTTTTCCTAATGGATGTTATGCCTATATTTGTAAAAGTATTTCGCTCCGATCTTGGTTAGGGGTTATAGAATGGTTAGGTATGGTTGAATGGTTAACCGGAGAAACCAATATAGCCTACTTTTTGAGATTATGAAATATATTCAATAAACTGTACTAAACACAAATAAGATGCCAAGCCTTTAAGATAAGACTAGATCCAGTGGTTTATCGAGGCATTTGATTGACATCAAAACAAGTGTGGTTAGGTAGTAAAGTTAGGTTAGGTATCATCTCTATATCATCATCTCTAGCTACATACAAAATAAATCTATTTACCTCCGTGTAACGTCAGGCACACCCCGTAAAAATCTAATGCCAAATCCTTCAGCAGTACCTATTGTCGATATCAAGGCTTACTGAACCGACCCCAAAAACAGCAATGGATACCTATGTAATTCACTCGGTGATTGTCACTTTTATCTGTCAAAAAAAGTTCCACAGAAAGTGGTATTTTCCTCACGCTATGTTTATGGATTTTTTACCTAATTTGTAACTGCGTAGTGTTATCATCGTTTCTTAAATTGGCCTTTGAAGTTCAGTAAAAACCCATTATACCTAAGTTAAATCTTATCTCTTAATGTAGGTACGTGTCTGCGTGTCTAAGTAGGAGATATGTAGTTTAGACTTTAGCTAGATAACTCACAATGCTATTTGTCTAACATATAACGGTAGGTATTGTTTATTCTAATAAGGTTACGAATAGTAATATAATCTTTATGTATAAATTCAGCCTCACTATGTACCTATATTTGTAGTTGACGAGATATCAAGTAGGATTGCAATCCAGTACCCGTAGTGTAAGTTTTTAGTATACAAAACGCAACGATTGTAGTTGCGTTAAGAGCTCAATTGTCTCCGCTAGGGGCGCTGTTCGCGTTTCCTATACAAATTGGGCTCTTAACGCAAATAAAGTACCTAGTTGCGTTTTTATACCAAAATATTTATACTACAGCACTGTTTTCAATATCTACCGCTCGATTTTTGCTGGATTGACATATTTGACATCAATCCAGAGGGATCTCAGGTAAAATATAAGCTTCTTGGATCACGCATACAATAAAGTTATTATATTTAATTATATAAAAGGTATTGCAAATGGCTCTTTAGTAAGTCCAAAGGAAAGTACTTCCGCCAGGCAAGGTGTTGTATTGTATGGTTTTCAAACCTATCGAGCACCCTTGGAAAATTCGTTAGCGCGATTCAGGTTCCCATACTAATTGTCGCGCTTTTTATGGGGGTTACTTGCATTGATAGCGCCATCTATGAGGAGGCAGCCGAGTTACTTAGCCGCCACAACTCTGACGTTACACCTGATGGTAATAAGCAGAAGTGCAGTGCAAATGCAATGCAACGATGCCTAGGTGCCAAGGTATCTAATCTAAGGCTAGTGCACAAGGTCACAGATTAGAAAGAATACCTATTCTAAAGATACAAGGTAAAGCACCTCACGGTTCAAGGTGCTTCTTCACGCCTATTTTGATGACACAGGATTTTAAGAAGAAGGGAATACGTGTGCTGGCAATAAATTCCATTTCCTCGTTGTGCGACAGAGAAATGAGTTGGTTGCCTTTCTTAGTTCGCGTTGGAATGGTAGCCACAGTTTGTCGGTGGCAACGTAAGCCAGGAGCCAGCAGGCATAGTCCTTAAAGGGAAGGGAGATGTTGGGATTAGGGAAAATCTCGAGGCACCAGGTGCTAGCTCCCATGTCACTACCGCGGAAAACCAAACCAGAGGTCGCATCCATTCGCCACCTCTGAGACCAGAAGCGTCTTAGGAGCGACCGACTTCCTAGTTCCGCTCAAGGCGGCCCTCTAGCCTGTCAGCCCGCCAACCTACGTCCCAAAGGTCCACTGGCCCTGAAAAGGGCTCTTCCGTGTTTCGACATCACCCGTTTGTGGAGGCACCAGCGATGCCCAGGATGCACCGCGGGGAAGTCTCGGAACATAGCAACCTACCTAATAAAATATAGCTACCTGTTTCACTGTCGCGTCATGGGAAATGTGCCTAATGGCAGTGTAACATCACAAGTCCTTCGCTCCTGCTATCAGGTGATCCAGAAATAGTCCAGACACGCTCCATTCTATTACGTTACGTTACCAGCGGCACGTGATTTTAGCTGTCACTATTATAACTAGGGTTGGTACGCATTCTCTTTTTTCATTATTTTCAACATTATATAAATTCGGAAACATTCACACGCATGTTTCCAAATTTATAGAATGTTGAAAATATTGCAATTCTCCAGCTGCGGTGCTTTTTACACCTACCTAATGGCTTATGGCAAATACGCATACGACAAACCTATTGTTACGCAGTTATCGTAGCATAGATACAGATGTTTATTGTTTAAAAAAGGCGCTACTGACACGCTTCCAAGAAGCTTTCTGGCAGAGCTCCACGGGTAGACACTTACAGAAGGAGGCAGCGGAGCGGGTACGCGAGGAAGATGATCATGCGCACCTAGGCAGATTCGCCGAAGAAGCCCTGGCCGGAGAAGACGGCTACACGGCCAACTTCAGCCATAGTGGGGCAGCGGGTGACAGGGTGGGGCCCGGTTGCCTGCACCAATCTTCCCTGAGCGGGGGAACACTGTGCTGTTTCGCGGGTGTTCCATACCACCATAACAAACGCGCAAATATTTTTAAAATTAGAATATAGTTTTTTTTTTAGTTAAGTAGTATTGTCTGTTAACGTTTTTCTTCTGTTGTGTTATTGTTTGTTATCGTTTTTATTAAGCTAATAAGTGTATTTTCTTTCTTTCTTTCAAAAATACACTAAAAAATCTGTCAAATTTCGTGTCCCGGTAGCGTAGTGGTTGACGCATCCGCCCGGATTGCGGAAGATGCTGGATTCCCCGCCCTGGACAGACGCTTTATTTTTCAGTGTATTTTCTAATTTTTTTTCATTCAACACAACTCTATCGTCATTTTCTGAGACCAATAAAAATGTCATTGGTCTAAGGGTCACTAGTTTACTGCATAGAGTAGATATATTTATTAAAAGCTTCTATTTTTGACACTCTTATATTAGTTTCACATATTTGACCCACTTTAAACGGTCAGATTTCATTTAAACTTTATAGACTTATCAAAGAGCGATTAAATTACAATAATTCGATAAGAATATCCCATTATTAAATGGGATATTCTTTATAAATTAAAATCATGCTAAAATCGCCAGGACTAATAAATTAAACGTTTGGAATGTTAATTCAGCTATACGTCACTAGATGGCGTTGTCATTAAGTAAGTACTTTCATCGGCGGATATAATTACTAAAAAGTGGAAAATAACTTTTTAGTATAGAAACTAAATGATGAACGAAAAGTATAATTACTATTTAGAGAAAAGCGTGGGGTGTTTTTCAAGTTATTTTTCACTTTTTATTTTTTTTATATCGGTTTACTGCCAGATGTCGTTTTATGTGTATAACCAAATGGGACCTAAAGGCTGTGCTTAACCTATTTTAGGATTATGAGCGTGATTGTAGGTAGGTACCTACTATGTAATTAATATACTTTTGGGTATTAAAGCAACTATCTCAAAAAGCAGTACAATCTAACTACTTACCTACTTTTATTGTTGGAAACCCTGACAGCGTTCAATTTATTGTAAAGACTTCCCCTGATATAGAGACAGGGTCACGAGTTGAACCATTACCTGTCGCAGAAGTTATTTATAGATTTTTACATATCTATTGTTTAGGAGAAACAAATTTAGGAATGAGTATGATATATGCCGTATAGATTTATCAAAGACCGATAACATTACAATAATTAAATAAGAATATCCCATTATCCTGATTATAATTGCCAGGACTAATAAATTAACATTCCAAATTAATAAATTGGAATGTTAATTCAGCTATACGTCACTAGATGGCGTTGTCATTGTTAAGTTGGCGGTGTCGCAATAAAAAGTGGATAATAAAATAATAGTTTTAAAAAAACTAAAAAAATCCTTTTATACATATTGAATTGGACAAAAAAGTGATAAATAACTTTTTAATATAGAACCTAAATGATGAACGATTTAGAGAAAAGCTTGGTTTGCTCAATAACATTAGTTCTTGAAAATATTCGATCGGGATAAATTGAGCACCCCACGTTTTTCTCTAAATAATAATTAGGTATACTTTTCGTTCATCATTTAGGTTCGATACTAAAAAGTTCTTTTTCACTTTTTAGTCGGATTCAATATGCATAAAAGCGTGTTTTTTTTAAACTATTATTTTTTATATAGGTATCTACTTGACAGACATTGACAAAGAAGCTCCTATGGCTTTCATCTCACCCGATAGTGATGATAAGCCAACTTCAATTGGAACCATTTTTTTTTGTCGCTGGAAAAAAATGCTTTACGCATGCCGTCCCGTCGCGGGACGGGAGGGCAATTTTAAATTAAACAATTTTTTTTTTTGAAAAAAAACGATTTTTTTTTGAAAAATAGACATAAAGTACCCAGAAAATGTTGGACAATATTTTCTAAGTACTTTTTTTTTTCAATCGTTTTTAAAAAAAAAAAAATATTGTTTAAATTAAAAATTGTTGAAATCAACTCGGAAGCCGATCCCAAACCACCTGTATTCAGGGTGTTGGTTATTTAGTTTACATGTTGTAGATACAACCCGAGTACTAATAAGTAGGTGCCAATAAATTATTTTATTAAGTACTAAATATTATTATTTTTCAAACCAATTTCCCAAGAGGACGTCTAGTCAAAAAGTCTCTCCCGCGAGGGAGTCCTGTCGACAGTCTCTTGTACGAGCCGGAAGAAAATGATTGCCGTATCGTGGAGGGATCGGAGACAAGTGCCAGGTACCCAACACGTCATGTCTATACCAGAACCAGGCATAACACGAGGAGTAGACCTGACCTCAAGCGTAAGTATTTTTTTATTTCCTTCCTTTTTAAAAATAACTATCCCCTAGCCCTAGCGGATAAAACACAATTTTCAGTCGTCATCTGTATTGCTGTATATTTTGTTGACTGTCCTTGAAATAAATAAAATAGCAAAAGTTCCATCCGAAGAGTATTTAGTTATTTATTCTAAATGATTGTTGTTTGAAATCGTCCTAACACTGTGCGCGATTATCTATCATTATCTTTGATAGCTTGAGCGCATACATATAAAGTAGCTAAGATGGTGACCGCCCGCTCATTTGGTGCGCAGGATTTGTAATCATCAACACTAACTTTTTGGACGATATGACGGATGTAAGTGCTGAAATATTTATTTATTTATTTATCTTCATCCTTATCATCATGCATTTTACGTAAGAAGTGTAAACAAAAGCGGAGCAACTAGGTTGGAAATCAGATGGGTTGAGGTTACCAATATATTTTTAAATGATAGTGGTTCGCAAACAAACATATTATGAGACTCTTGAAAAGCAGTCATCATAGCCTAATGGACTATAGATAGGCTTGCCATACGTACGGATTTAGTCTGGTTTGTCCGGATATGACAACAATGTCCGGACTACTTAATTGTTGTTACGTCCGGATTTTTGGATTTTTAATATGTTTTTGTCAGCGCGCTGTGATAACTAACTGACTGAGCGAGCGCCGGTGAGAACATTTTCTGTCATGAAACATTTGTGGACACCAGACCGCAGTCGGGTCCAGGCTGTCCAAGTATTAGCAGGACTTTTGCAGGCCTTACAACGTGGCGCTACATACAGGATCATAGTCGCCATTTTTTACCTTGCCTTAATTTTTGAAATCATTAGTGCTAGAAATTTCGCGTCTTCCGGACTTAAAAGTTTTATAAACACTTTAAAATATTATGGCAAGCCTAACTATAGACAACAGTGATGTGTGTCACTGTCGCACTTCCAACCCAACCCTCTGGAACTTTGGCAACCTTACTTGCCGATAGCAATACAACACTACATAAAAGTAGTTATTACCACTTATTAGTGTAGTAATAAGTAAGTTCTTATTCAGTAATTTACTGACCAAATTTCGCGCAGCCTTCATTCAATTTTTATATACTTATCTATTTTGTTGAGATGAAGACAAAAACCACTCTCCCACATAGAAAAGGACAGTGCGTTGTCGAATTTAGACTAAAAATGCATAGCTTTCTCAAAATACCCTTCCGCAAGTTTCTCTAAGCTCTCGCCAGCGACTTAAAGTTCGAGGACTTACGACCTTTGGGACGGAAAGATCCTTCACTGGCTTCTACGTACCGGAGGACGTAGGTTGTTAGGTCCCTCCACAAGATGGACTGACGATCTGGTAAAGGTCGCGGGAAGCCGCTGTATGCGGGCAGCGCAGGACCGACCGCTTTGTAGATCCTTGGGGCAGGCCTATGTACAGTGAGTCTTTCGGTTGATATGATGATGATGATGATATCACAGGTACAACAAGGCCCAATATCCATGATCGACCCGTCGCAGCTGCTGCGACCGGAGCCGACATTCCACGACAAACCTCTCGAGGCGTTCCGCAACTATGACATCGACGAAACCGACCCCATCAAGCAGCGCGTGCGCAGGACCTACTATGACATGCACACTAACGTCACCGTGGACTTCGTGAAACGTGAGTGTGTCTAAAGTACAAAAGAAATAAAACAAGTTGGAGTTTCTCCCGAGTTCTTGTTGTAAAAACACGTGTTGAGAGACTCCAATTTTAACTCATTCTACCGTACAATTTTCTGTTGCTAAAAGTAAATTTTCACTTGACTTTGGCGAAATGCGTAACTTTATGTGTCGCGAACGCCATCTAATTAAAAAAAGAAGAAGAATAAATATAACAAGAAAAGTTACCGTCTCCGTGGTCCATCGGAATTAGATCCATCCATCTATTATGGTCCGGGTGCGATCCTCAAGGAATGTAAAGTGCTTCGTCTGGGTTTTTTATTTTTTTATTATGGTCTGCCAACATTGTTACATAACATCATGTGCCTTAAAAATAAAGTATAGTGATAGGGTTACAATGCGACAACAATTATAGGCAAACACAACGTGCCAATATAAATAAAAACAAATGATTATGTTATTTAGCTTGCAGAAAAGTATACGACCTGCCTGGTAGTAGACAGTCACCGTAGAATAATATTCATACAAGCCTATTATAAATGCGAAATTGACTTTGTTTGTTTGTGATGCTTTATTGCCTGAACTTATGCGATTTGGATGAAGTTCAATGCAAATGTGCCCGCCTAGGATGACCACCGAATCACGCCATTTATCGCGTTGAATTGTCAAAAATTATTGGATAAAACCACCATCTTGAAATTTTATCCAAATTGCGAACATGTTTATAAGCTGATAAATTAATGTTCGCAGTTTAGATAAAATTTCAAAATGGTGGTTTTATCCAATAAACCTACGAGTAAACATTTATACATAACAATAACACAGCATTCTAAAATGGCTATGATTATCAATAAGAGGAATTGAAAAAAGTAATCACACCACTTTTGCAAAATAGGCAGTGCGTTGTAGTAATTTGCCCTCCTTTATTGATAATTTACTGTCAAAATAATGTGATTGTGATTGATGTCTTTTTAATTCACACTTTTAACAAGATATTTTAGTGACGTTCTTATTATTGTTTGTATATCAACAATATTCACTGATCATATCCTATTTAAATGTCCCCTTCAACCTGTATCATTATACGACCTTTTGCCTTACAACTTATAAAATTAAACTGTAACATTTAATTATAAATACATAACCCGCCCTAACTTCATGTTCGCTTTATATACAACGCTTTTGTTTCGTCCCTTTGCAGGTAAAAGATGGTGCTATAAGAGCTATTTACATCGCGGCGCGAAAAACTTACCGATCAAACCACAGATGACGAGTGTCTTTTCCATCACTTGATATTGGCAGAAATGGTCGTAGCCCTTATAACGACCGATTGCTAAACAACTTAAAATAAAATAAAAAACAATATTCACGGACCGTATACTTGATCCAGAATTACGTACGTTTCGCCGAAGAGTCCATAGTCGATTTTAGAAAAAGTTGCATCCACTTGGTCATAAAAAATTAAATTTAACCTAACCAAGAAGCTATATTTTTACCTAAAGTCTATCTTCGTGAACCCAACCAATGATTGCACCTCCTCCTTTCCTGAGGGGTAGGCTGATCCGATAGCCTGTGCTGTACCTATGCCTTGATATCGACAAACTGCTTAAGGATTTGGCATTACATTTTTACGGTCATGTGCCTGACACCAACCCTCCTTGGGAACGACTGTTATCTTTCGACAGCAGTGGGGTCTTATTTAACTAACTACCTACTAATTATTGATTAATCATAATATAACAAAAACTTATTTTTTATTTGAAAAAAACTAAAAAACACGTTTTTATGTTATCTATATAAAAAACTAAAAAGTGAAAAATAACTTTTTAGTATAGAAACTAAATGATGAACGAAAAGTATATTACTATTTAGAGAAAAGCGTGGGGTGCTCAATTACATTATATGGGTGGTTCCTGGGGAGCTCAATTTTTCGTGTCACAGGCCAATATAATCTATATTATTGAGATTAGAATATTTAAATAATTGTCAAAACCTTGAAGAACTACTACTCTCTTGAGGCATCATAAATAAAACCACTTAATTGTTGTTTTAATATAATAAAATCACATTTGAAACCTGAAATCGGGGGCATTTTACCGATTTTCGACGTGTCACACGCGTCTCGCTTGCAGTATTATCGTTAATATTATTTTAACTATACGTGATAATACCATAATTTATATATCATTAAAAAATACAGAAATGCTTCTATTCTTATATAAAATTCTGTATAAAAACCTATCAATTTAGAGAAGTTAAGCCGTTTTAAACATTTGTCACGCGGCGGGCTTAAATTGAACCCCATGACAAGATGGGAGTATTTCAGTAGTGTAAATATGAGATAAACCTTTAGTGATTGCTTGTCGAGGGTCTCTAGATGTGTCCTGAATTTCTGATAGAGGAGTTGTGTCATTCGCGTACAAGCAAAACTGTACAGATCAGTTCTTATTTTAATTTTAATTTTGGTACACCTGGGTAGGTAAGATCTGTGGGTCGATTTAAAAATAGAAATGTCAACCTATGGTTAAAACTGCTTCTAGAATATGATTTCCTTTCCATCTGAGTTTACTATGAGATAAAAATATCTCGGATATTATTGCAAGTTTTTGAGTAGTTAATCAAAAACAAAATTGTCATGATCAGATCCATGGTCCAAAACAGATCCATGGTCTCAAATCTATGGATGTTTTCCCATGGATCTGATGTTGCGTCATCGCCACCAGTCCACAAGGTATTCCAAAAGTTGTTTGACGCTGTTCTTTTGTTATGCACATGACCCCACATTCGTGGAACAAGAGTATAAGGTGATATTGTTCCTTAAAAAAAGAGACAACGCTTCTCAAGATCTCTGAAATGCTGAAAAGCCTTAATGATGCCTCTCGACGTGTTGCGAGGAATTTGGATAAGACGAAAGTAATGTTTAATGCACAAGTTAATTATCCCAGAGCCTCTGTTAGTCGGAAATTTGGTCCTCAAAGTTGTTTAGGAATAAATAGAAACCACGTGGAGGTAGTAGTAGGACGATCCAGTTCTGCTGCTCCAGCATTTGGAAAGCTTAGACATATCTTTACTTCTTCCCTGCACAGACGTGGTCACTTACCAGAGGATTACTCCATTAATTTATAGTCGCTCAACGCGCTATGTAGAGGATAGGCTCAGTATCTCATTAAAAGACAGTTTGTCATCGTTATGGACATAGCCCTAAGAATTAGTACGCTGAAGTGGCAATAGGCTGTACATATCTGCTGGAGAACCGACAACCGTTAGAGCTGATGAATGCTGGAGTGGAGACAAGCGTAGTATTAGACGCCTTACAACCCGTTCTTAGTCTGATGACCTTAGGAGGACTGCTGGCAGCAACACAGGCTGTTTTGACTTAATTTGTTGACAAATCACACTAGCACATTTCAAGTTTTAATAAAAAGAGGATTTTGAACCCATGCTATCTCATAACGGTTTCACAATAAAGTGAGCGATTTGAAAGTATATTTTTCTAAATATATTTATAAAAGCTGTTTTCGAGATATATAACAGACCGTCTCGCACGTAGGTTTGACAACTTCCAGCCTCCCGAACCAATCGGATTCCATAAAGGTATTGACCACATGATTTATACAGAATACCGAGGAATACAATCTGCCATTATGCTGACCGTTTGTGGACTATGAGAAAACCTTCAATTATGTCGAGATTTGGACCGTGTACTCCAGAGGTGCCAAAAAGACTATCGGTACATCCAAGTGAACGCCAAATGCATGGCATGGTGGCGTGGTGTACTCTTCTTCAAAAAGGGCGATAGGGCCCAATTGAAGAACTATAGACCCGTCACGCTCCTGAGTCATGTTTATAGGCTATTTTTGAGAGTTATAATGAATCGTCTCGCACGCAGGTTTAACGACTTCCAGCCTCCTGAATAAGCCGGATTCTGAAAAAGCTTCAGTATCATAGATCACATACATACGCTGCGGCAGGTTATACAGAAGACCAAAGAATATAATCTGCCACTATGCTTAGCGTTTGTGAACTATGAGAAAGCCTTCGAATCTGTCGAGACTTGGACCGTGCTCCAGTCACTCCTGAGGTGCCACATAGACTATCGATTACATCCAAGAGTTGCGGTTACTGAACAAAAACGCCACTTTGTCAGTCCGCCTTCAGGACCAAAACTCAAAACTGATACAGCTCGAGCGAGGCGTGAGACAGGGTGATGTTATATCCTCGAAACTGTTCACAGCTGCGTTGGAGGACGCGTATAAGCTTCTGGACTGGAGAGGACTTGGCATCATAAAAGGCGTACATCACCTTTGCTTTGCCGAAGATATCGTAGTTATAGCTGAGACCTTGGAAGACCTGAGCACAATGCTCGTCGATCTCTGTAGAGTCTCCCAACAAGTGGGTCTTAAAATGAATACGGATAAGACTAATTATGTCTAATTTCCATGTCCCCTTGGCATTCTAAGTCACATATGCCATCATGTTTTTATTTTCCCACCACGGCTAGTTCCGGACAGCCCTTTTAAGGATCACGACTGCGCCCGAAGTCCCCCGGGTGCGGTCCAATGGCTGCTCCTGGTGTCCTTCGTCCGTCAGAAGGACGCGAGTGGCTGCTGGCCACCAATTGGTGCTAGGAGTGCCTAGACGGGCAGCGTTGGGACGGTCTCAGTGTAGTTGCTCTCACGTGCGCTGATCCCGAGCCATCCCGTAATAGCGCAGTGACGGTCAGGCCAGGGAGGATGTTTAGTGGGTATGGAGGGAACGCCTTAACCTCGAGTCACACATATCCCCTGCGGTTTGCACCACCGCGCAGGGACGATGCATAAATGCATTTAACCTCCACTTCAATAAGAAAAGGAGAACCAAGGTCACCGACATAGCCCAAAGAACTGCGAACCTTAAGTGACAGTGGGCAGGGCACATTGCGAGGAGGAATGACGGAAAGGTTCTCGAGTGGTGGCCACGTACTGGGAACGCAGAGTTGGTAGGCTTCCACAAGGTGGACTGACGATTTCATAAATGCCGCGGGAAACCGCTGGATGCGAGAAGCGCAGGACCGACCGGTATGGAGATCCTTGCAGCGAGGTGTAAGTTAGGGCGATGCTATCCAAAACTATTTAAAGTTAATTTGGAGGACGTGTTTAAGCTTCTGGGCTGGAGATGACTTCCTATCAACATAAATGGCAAGCAAATGCAATCCTTCACTTTGCAGAAATTATCGTAGTCATGGGGTGAGACCGGGAAAAACTCTGAACTCTGTAGTGTGTCCCAACAAGAGAGTCTTAAAATGAACATTGATAAGACAAAAATCATGTACTTACGCACTTCTGTAAAGGTTGGAAGCTCTAAAATGAAGTTGTTGACTATTAGGTTTACCGGGAACAAACAGTTCAACTTCCAGAAAGGGGTCAATCGACGAATCCTACTCGGCTACGCGACATATTCTCAGCCCATCTTTTGTCTTGAGACACTTTCTCTGTGTGTTGCCAGTGGTGGCCTACGATGGCCTACGGAACTGAATCGTGGTTGGTTGCAATACGCCTCAAAACTGACTCAAAGACCTTGAGTGGCGGCTGCATACCGGGAGACGCAGCGTTGGCGTCCCACAAGGTGGACTGACAATCTGGTAAAGGTCGCGAGAAGCAGCTGGACGCGGGCAGGACTGATCAGGTTGAAGATCTTTGGGAGAGGCTATGTCCAACTCTCCTCTGACATGCAGATGACATATTTTCCTAGTTTCAGATTATAAAACTTAAATAACTATATTTAAGTTAAGCAGCGAAGTGAACTTCAACGTAAGAAGTTAAGTGAGCGAATGAGAAGGGTTGTAGTTAAGACAGATCATAAAACTTATGAAAGTGTAAGCTAAGGATAGAGAGAGAGAGAGAGAGAGAGAGCGAGAGAGAGATGAAAGACTGAAAAATAATTCCAATTAATGTTGAAATAAAGATAAATAAACCTTTTACATTGTTTGTTTTTTCTTTATTCTATACATTTTAGTATTATTTACACTTCAATCAAATCCGTGGATTCTATAATCAGATCCATGGCTCCAAAAATTTCAATATTTTTTTCAAGACGATCTATAAACTTTGAATGTGTGCCTCATGGATAGATATATTACTTTTTTGATTGTTTATTCATTTGTAATTTTAGTTACCACCTGTGACGAGAAAAAAAAATTGCCACGGATCTGACGATCAGAACACTTTTCTCAGGAATCAACCATATATTAGTAAATAGTCGATCGTCGTCAACGGTAAATTGAGCACCCCACGCTTTTCTCTAAATAGTACCTACCCAATTATACTTTTCGTTCATCATTTAGTTTCTATACTAAAAAGTTATTTTTCACTTTTTAGTTTTTTATTTAACATTAGTTGTTTTTTAAACTAATATTTTAATTTTCCACTTATTTGTGCGAATTATAACCGCCGATGAAAGTATTTACTTAATGACAACGCCATCTAGTGACGTATATAGCTGAACTAACATTCCAAACGTTTAATTTATTACACCCATATGCATAGTCGGTTCCTCGAGACCACCTCCACTCGATCTTAATCGAGGCCACCTCAAGGAAATCTTAAAAACACCCTTGAAATCAGTATGTTCAGTTACGGCTTCACCCTCCAGTGAGGAACCTCCAGTAAAGTCGAGTCGAGGTTGAGTGAAGGAATGACGTCATTAAATTTCTTATATTATGTTGGCAAACTGTAGAAAATATGTTTATGATTCACTTTTTTTTATCTGTGGCTGTACTCCTCTGAGATTGTGTTCTGTGGGCCTAACTGTCAATTATCTCTAATTAATCAAGTTATCTCTAATCCGTTATGCTGGGGCCGCACTTGCGCCTATCGTCACGAACCTTCGTGGTAGGACACGATACACGCAGATGTGACCGGCCGTTATCGGCTATCGTCACGAATATTCGGGTTGCTTGTGCGTTATCGGCCGGGAGGCGGTACGTCAGGGTTTTAGCGCGCTAACCTATCGCGCTGCGTGGTCAGACATGCGTTGTTCATTTCGAAGGTTGTTTTCCATTAGTTCAGACGCGTACGGGTGACTAAGTATACGATACAGCTGAGTTATTTTTTATAATAAATGCATTACGTAATTATTATCACACAATTTAGAAGTAAAGAAAGTGATTATGCATAGTTAAACGCAAAGAAGGATAATAATACTACGCAATTTACACGTCTGGAAATGATTTCGGCCATCTTGGATTATTGCACGATAGTTCGTGTAAATAAAGAAATGCCACATGCTTTATCGCGATAACTTTGCTCGGGCCGCACTTGCGTGTATCGTACGAATTATCGCCACGCATTACTTCGGGACGATAGGCGCAAGTGCGGCCGCAGCATTATAGAGAATTTGGATTTTTTTTGTTTCATTGTGGTAAAAATAGATAGTAGGTAGGTATACATATATTTGCATCACAATACTATGATGTAAATAAATAAAGTTTTACCTAGCCTTGTTTACTCACCTGAAAGTTCCCTGTGGCATAAAATCTCACTGCTCTGAGAAGCTGCAATAGAGGCGGTATTGGAAGACCTCGGTTATTGGCACTCTGTGTTAAATTCAAAAGTGGCAAGAGGACATATTATCGTATCTTTTCTAAATCGAAATCTTCTTTGGAATTCCACATCATCAAAATATTCCAGCGGATTTGCTGCATCCCGTAAATACCGCTTTATGGGACGATATTGGTAAAAGTCTTCATAAACGTAGTCGATAAAATCATGGAAATTATTCATTATGCTCAGAAATAACGTGGAATGCGTTGTTAACAAGCTTTGAGGAGACCTCAAGGTAGATCGCGACGTACCTTGAGTTTGACAGTTCATTACTCGACTCGACTGAGGAATTTGCTCAAGTCGAGGACAGTTTTTTCAGTTCTGCATATGGACTTTATCCTTGAGGTTGAGTCGAGTCACAGTCGAGTGGAGGAAATCTCGAGGAACCGACTATGCATATGGGTGTTAGTCCTGGAGAAGCCTGGAGATTCTATTCAGGATAATGGGATATTCTTATCGAATTATTGTAATGTCATCGGTCTTTGATAAGTCTATAAAGCTGAAATCTGACCGTTTAAAGTGGGTCAAAATTGAGTCCAAACGAGTCAGTTACATACAAACCTAAAGGTGAATATAATATAAGCATACTAATTAAAAAGAACAAAAATAAGCTAGTTCTGTTTTCGTATATAACAGAGAAACGCGAAAAATGGTTGAAGTTCAACCACTGCAAGGCGACGGTGAAGGAGGCGCTGGTGCGGCTGAACGAGCTGGTGGACGAGTCCGACCCCGACACGGACCTGCCCAACATCGTGCACGCCTTCCAGACCGCCGAGCGCATCCGGCAGGACCATCCCGACGATGACTGGTTCCACCTTACCGGACTCATTCATGATTTAGGCAAGGTAATTCTAATCGGTTGATTCCAAAAATCTCCACCAGACTTTCAGATACTTTTTTCCTTAGTAATAGCTAAACGGCTGCCACTGAAAATCAGCGTTTCAGCCCATCGACTGGGACATAAAGCTGAGTGGTAGTCCGATTTGGCGACTATATACCTACCTAGTGCATGTGTTTTTACTTTCTCGTATACGTAGTACTTAAATAGAAGAAGTCTTGTAATCGTCAAAAAATTCTACCTCGAGATTTTGACGGATTAACACGTTTTGGACCTCCCTGAGTCCGTGAGTGAGTGAGTGAGTGAGAAAAATAATTTTATTTGGAATTATGTCTGTGTGTGTGTCTGTGCGTTTGCACGATATCTCGAGCATGCTTTAACTTATTGCATCCAAATTTAACATAAGTGTATGACATCAAAATATAAGGTTGCTATCAAATTTTGAATCATGAAAGTTAAGCAACCAAGTGCGCGTTCGGTACTCGGATGGCTGACCAAAATTTAATATGCACGTTTGACATCAAAATATAAGGTTTCTATCGACCTTTAAGTCGTTTCCGGTACACGAGAAAGTCAAGGGGAGACCACTCCCGATTTTTTCCTTAGTAATAGTACCTACTAGTATAGCATAATATTATCTGTGGTAATAATAGGTTGATTGCAAGGAGAATGACTGAATGGACAGTAGGTATCCCATTGGTCTGAGGGTATCCTATACCTATCCATTCACAGTCTGACTCCTGAGAGTGACTGAAGAAAAGGATAGACTGCGTGAAAGATGATATGATGGCAAAGAAGGGAGTTAATTTTTAGATGACGGCTGACCGAGGACATATGAGCGCGACAGCAACATACATAGGTATAATAGCGTAGGAGCGGTGACAAGGACTGTGATTATAGTTTGTACTAATAAAACGGAATAATTTAAACTTACTGTTTAATTTAGATAATGGCGTTTTACGACGAGCCGCAGTGGTGCGTGGTGGGCGACACGTTTCCGGTGGGCTGCAAGTGGGCATCTTCCATCGTCTACGGCCCGGAGAGCTTCAAGGATAACCCCGACACTTACAACCCCAAATACAAGTCAGTATGGTTCCTCCAATGTAGGTATTCTTGCTTTTTGGGTATGAGATGCTTCCTTTATGCAGGCGAAAAGAAAAGAACAAAAATGATAAATCGCACATACTATTAAGGGAGTGCATGCGATTTACGTCCAAATAATATGTCGAAATTTTAGGATTTTTCAGACTTTGCAAATAAATTATTTGTTATAGGAAGATTAATTCTTGATTAAAACCACTATAGAGAGTGAGATATTTTAATTTACACTTACAGATTTGTAAAGGAAGGAGAATATTATGGCGCAGTTTTCCGAAAATGCAGTTTCGATCTTTCAGATGAAATACAAGCATCATAATGGCAAACAATGCTTCGCAAAAATTGTTTTTCCGATAGAAAATATCCAAACTACTCTGTGAAAATATCCTATTATAAACCGCTATAAAGCCTAAACAAGTAAAAAATTGAGATAACATATTAAAACGGGATACTTACGAAAAAATTTTAAATTGGTAAATTTTCACGAGATTTTTTACAAATTATACCCATTTAAACTCACTATGTTAAAATTAATATAATGATAGACATCTATATTACCTATAACATCGTTAAAACACAATCAGATATTTTTAATAATTATTTGAAAATGGCTCACGGCCATTTTTCGATCGTACATCCCGGCTCTTCCAGCTAGTGGAACTATAGCTCTGCGAGCAATGTCTATGTGTGCATGGGGTCACTTAAACATGAGTATCTAATAACAATACAGCGAAGAAAATATTATCAACTGCGATGAATGCACGCTCATAACTCATAAGTATGTTGAAAGAAACAATAGATGTTGTTTGTTAACCGTGATAAGGGGCGCTTTGTAAACAATTAATGACGTCTACAAAAGCTACAAAGCTACGCATATCATGGAAGTATTCTGCGGAATATTTCGCGAATGTTTGATATTTCATACAACCGACGTATAAAGTTCATTATGACTGTAAACAAAAATTTGTTTCCATTCGTTCTAACAGTCTTAAAATATGTATCACAAATACATATATTTGTAATACACCAACAACCTTCGAAACATTTGAAGAGATCATCAACAAGCAACTTTTTCTATAGGAGCAAAACTGGAATCGCGAAGAAAAAAATTACCGTTCCCTTAGAATTTTGCTTTTGCAAACGAGTTCATTGTTAGCGTAACTTTTTATTTGGTCTGAGGTACCGGTAAGGTATGTTTAAATATTTTTCGCGATTTCAGAGTTGCTTCTATAGTAAAAGTTAAAAGTAGTAATAATAATACCGCCGCGGGTCCAACCCGACCCCCGCGTTTTGCGCTATTTAGCTTTGATAATCATTGTTTGACAATGCCTCTTTACTTACAGCACTGACTGCGGAATGTACCAACCTCATTGCGGCCTGGACAACCTCCTCATGTCGTGGGGTCACGACGAGTATTTGTACCAGTTCCTGCTGCACAACAAGACCAAGCTGCCGGAAAAGGCTCTTTATATGATCAGGTCAGATATTATTTTATACATAGACCCTGCCGATTCGGACGCCTTATAGGGACGCTAGGCAAACGAGAGACTACCTACGGGGGAGATGATAGGTCACCCAGTAATCCTCTAGGAACAGCCGACTTAGGGTCCACGTTCGGAAGCCTCCTCGTGGCAGATATAGGATAATATAGCTTCATGACGCTGACTGCATATTACTAGGCGGGTCGGCTCGTCTACCAACCAATTATTATTAAAAAAAATATACATTTTAACAAAAACGTTGCCACATTGTCTTTGGAAGATTTCCATACCAAATGACATAAAATGGCCATCCGCTACTGGTTCAAACAGAGGCACAAACTTGCTGAGTTTCTTGCCAGTTCTTCAGGCTGAAAAAGCGGCGGCTTTTGTGGATGCACCATTAGGCTTAGATAGATTGTAAATCTTTAATCTTCTTATCGTATTATGGTACTCATCGTATTTATTAGATTAAGGTGTTTAGACTGTCATGTAGCACCGACAAATCCCACGATTATTTGCATTATTGTTCTTTGCATTTATCTTAAGCCGTATTGACATATATGTATTTATATATCTAATAAATGAGTAGTGACGTAAAATATGAGCATATATTTATATAAAAATGGAACATTCCATTCCTATGAATTAAGTTGACTTTTATGTACTTTTTGCAAAATTGTGAAACGTAAAACTTAAAGGTGCTTTATTTAGGTAACGTAAGAGTATTATTTTGTTATATAAGCAATCTTACGTTTTATAAAATATCATGTGACACGATAACATACTTACTTTAACTTTACATATTATTTTGCTAGACTATTTATAAACGCTCCGAAGAAGTATACAAAATGGAGACTTATTTATCACACAACAAATATAACTTTGATATGACAAATTATAACTTACTTATAAGTTAACATTATTAATTTTGAATGACAGTGGGACGTTTTTTAACTGATGGTTAGAAAATATTTTATCATAAGTTGAACTAACCTCGGAGCGTTTATAACATAGTCAATGTTGTAACAAAATGTTATGTAATGTTAAAGAATGTTATCATGTTACACGATATTTTATAAGACGTTATATACCTAATTAATAACTGCTGAGTCCAGTGCCGTGTTTAGCTTTTTATAACCCTTTTTAAACCTCTTTGTGGACCCTAAAGCCGCTGCTGGCGAGCCTATAAACACGAAGTTTTTAAACCAGCAGATGTTTGTTTAAAAACCTTTTATTGGTCTGAACGCAAATATTATAAAGTTTGTATGTATGTACGTACATCTTACATATATTCATATGTAAGATGTAATCACGCTCGTAATCCCGAAAGTGGTTGAGCAGAGCTTTAGGTTAACATTTAGTTACACATAGCAGGTTAGTCAGTATGGGCCATGCAGTGCCTCTAATACTGACAGGTTGCCAGCCTGTCCTTTTTACATGTAGTATTTTATAACTTTTCGCACAGATACCACTCGTTCTACCCGTGGCACGCTGGCGGTGACTATAGACACCTGACTAATGAAAAAGACGAGCAAATTCTGCAGTGGGTGCTGGAGTTTAAGTGAGTATCAACTCTAGTGATCCTATAGGGTTTTTTAGAGCTACAAAATGCGAACACAAAAATGTGTTCGCAGGCTACAAAGTCCTAAAAATCAGATTGTCTACGGCTATTGTATAAAAGTGTAATACTAGAAAAATGCATAAATGTATAAAAGTGTGTTTTTTTTTCAGCAAATACGACTTGTATACAAAGAGTGAGAAAGTTCCGGACATTGAGGCACTGTGGCCCTACTACGAAGGCTTGCTCGAGAAGTATCTCCCGGGAGTTTGTGAGTTTTAAATTTGGTGTAGGAACTTCATTGCACGCTATAAGGTCCTAGCACATTTATCATCTCGAAACCGTATCGCTTGTTACTATGAAAAAGAGGCGATGCACTACGCTCCGTAGCTGTTTCGTAGCCGCTGTTCCGTAGCTTCATAGTAAATTAAAAAAACACGCTTAATAAATCGGGCTAAAAAGTAAAAATATATTTTAGTATAGAAACAAAATAATGAACGAAAAGTATAATTTTTATTTAGAGAAAACGTAGGATGCTCAATAACGTCATTGCAGTTCTTGAAAATATTCGATCAGTCAATTAAATTGATCACCCCACGCTTTTCCCTAATAATTATACTTTTCGCTTATAATTTTGTTTCTATAATAAAATGTTATTTTCACTTTTTAGTCCCATTTAGCATAAAGTTTTTTTAGTTGTTTTTAAACAATCATTTTATTTTCACTATTTAGTGCGCATTATAACCGCCGATGAAAGAAATTATGTAAAAAAACTATTAACACCGCCAATTTAACAATGACAACGCCATCTAGTGCCGTATTACTGAACTAACATTCTAAGCGTTTCATTTATTAGTTCTGGCTATTCTTATTAGGATAATGGGATATTCTTATCGAATTATTGTAATGTAATAAGTCTATAAAGTTTAAATGAAATCTGACCGTTTAAAGTGGGTCATAATTGCGTACAAAGGAGTCGGTTACAAACATACAAGCAGGCAAGCAAACATACACCTGAAGCTTATGAAAGTGTGTTAATAAAAAAGAGGCGTTCCCTTCCTGATAAGTGTGTTACGACCTTTATACTCCAGTTGGATGGAGTTGTGCAGACTGGGCCCAACTGTATAAATAAAGATAGGTACTTTTGTGTGTACTCCGTGTTATTGAGGATTTAAAAAAATGTGTATGTACTTATATTTTGCCATCTCGAAATACGACCGTAAGGCAACTCAATGCTATATGCATATTATTAATTATCGTTTATATTGTTATTTATAATATAAAAAATAAAAAATAAATATTCATTATTTATTTTTGTTTACAAATAAGTACCAGCAATACTGTAGTTATAAATGTATGCCACATAAGAATTGTTCATCATGTCTCCATTTTTGATTGCAAGAAAAGTTTTTTTTTTGTTGTAATGAGAATTAATTATTTTAATAAATTAGTGACTGTTTCAAAACGCGCATTTTTAGAGGAAAGAATTACTAGAATAGCGGAATTCCCCCTTAAATGCGGAAAAGGCATTTCTCATATTTTTAAGCATAAGTTTTCATAAAAAGTTTTTAAGTAGAAAAGTTAGAAATATAATGTACCGGCGACCTAGCTCATAGAGCGGAGCATTCCGGCGCCTGCATAGCACATCACTTAGAAAACACAGAAAACGAGAAAACTATTGATGTTAACAAGGTGCTATTTTTTCATATGAATAGTTATTTTAAATAATGAAAATATTTACAAGATGAATAAAACTTTATGAAAATGGCTCTAGCAGGTAGTGAGTGAGAGTTGTATTTTTTACAACACATGGCTCGTTGGCTCGTAGGAATACTAGCCATGTAATGCCGGCAAAAGTAGAATAGCATCACCCCATATCCTAAAATGGGTGTCGTAGAAGGCGACTAATGGATCAGCAAAGGGGTATTGATCACCTTATACTGCGTCCACCAATCCGCATTGGGCAAGCGTGGTCAACCACCTGCCTAAACCTCCTTCGATGTCAAGGAGAGGCCTTGTGTCTCAGCAGTGGGTCGAATTGTAAAGGTTGTTATGATGATGATGATAGGTATACTACAGTATACAAAATTAGAGATGTTCTCATACTGATTTGTTGTGTAAACAAGTATCTAGTATAATTTCACAACATATTTTTCACGCAGTTATTACTTACACGTGACAATCGTTCTAAAATTGGTAAAAATAGAACTAACTACCTATATTGATGGAATTATGTAGGCAACGTTAGAATAAAATTAGTTTCAATATCAGAGTTTCTATTTCATTGAGAAAACAAAATAGAATTCATTTTGGGTTACTTTCCTTTTTAAAATAAATACTCGTACCTATCTTGTAAGGGATATTATAGAAAGCGCCCCGGCCGGCCGCACGCCCGGCGATCAGGAAGATAAAACGTATGGCCGGACCAACGAACGAAAACTTTATGCCACATCTGACTAGAAAGTGGCATTTTCCGCCCTCTAGACGTACCTACGGAAAATACCAGCCTCACATCGCCATATAACTGTCTGAGATATTCTTTGTTTTACCGCCCTAGTTAATAAATAAACGATTGGGTCGCGGGCGCGCGCCCACTCGCCATACATTTTCACGCCCGGGGCGTTTTCTATAATATCTCCCTAAGTGATATTTCAAAGACAGTTAAAATATTAGTCAAGTATAATTGTTTTATTAGTAGATATGGTATGCATATTAAATTATATTTTAATAAAGACATTTTTAGTTTTTGTTTTGTTTTATTTATTTTATCTTTTATTTGATTATTTCTTAGAAATTGGCAGAAAATAATGTTCTCTTATATTTGCGCGAGCACTACACATTATAAATAAAACAACTTTTACGGATTTAACTCGCGTGTAATTAGATCCCATCCCGTGACCACGAACGCTGAAAAGTGTTACGAAACGTCGGGCAATAATAACATCATGTAAAATCTAATTACACGCGAGTTAAATCCGTAAAAGTTGTTTTATTTATAATTGGCAGAAAATCATACACTGTGATGTAATTAATCTACAACAGATAGATTTACGCGTTTATTGCCCGTGTTACTACCATTCTTACTACCAGTAGTAATACCGGTAAAGTGTTTACCTGTCTTACTACTGTAGTTGAAAGTTGTTAGAACAGCAATAAAATATTGCTTGTGTTACTACCGTTTAATTTTAATTACAAAAACAAACAAAATATAGCGAATTTGTATTTTTAACATAATAATAATAATAATATATTATCAAATTTCAAAACGGCAGACGTCGTCGAATGCATTAAAAATTCGCCAAAAATCGATACCTGTCTTACCTGAGCGCGCGCCAAGTCCACCGCTTGGGGCTTAGTGAACCCCCATCTCATATATGGTAGGTATAGGGCAGTGGTGCCCATACTTTTTTGGAGATCTACCTACCAAAAATTTTTGACTAGGAGATCGACACTTGTACTAACAACTATCAATAAAATGCTTTGTTTGTTTTTGTAATTAAAATTAAACGGTAGTAACACGAGCAATATTTTATTGCTGTTCTAACAACTTTCAACTACAGTAATAAGAAAGGTAAACACTTTACCGGTATTACTACTGGTAGTAAGAATGGTAGTAACACGGGCAATAAACGGATTTACGCACTAATCTACGTAAGCGATTATAGACGCATAACTTTCAAATCGGTTAAATTCCTGTCATGGGTTAAGGATATTTGTACAGGGTCACGGTAATATTATCTATAATATTACCGTGACAGGGTGTTAATATATTATGTTAAAATATATATAATACAATATATTTTTACGCTCACACCAATTAGTACATATCTAGCCCAAATTAAGTATCATTAAGAACCTGTGTTTTAGATACTAGATAACGAAGAAATATCCATAATAAACTAGATATTTTATAAGTAAATTTAAATAAGTAAATGTATAATATACTGTGTAGGCAGCGTTACTGACCACTCCACCACGGCGGACTTATAGTTTTTATTTATTACTAGATGACCCGGTGAACTTCGTATCACCTATTCACGGAGTACTAAACGTCTTTGCACCTATCCTGACGACATGAAAACCCTTCGCTAAAATGGCGGAACGTCAAATGTTTGACAGGCAAGTACCTAGGCAGAACAGTTTATATGGAAAAATGAAAATGTTATTTTTTCCTCGCATTTTCTCACCGTTTAAACCTTCCCTAGACCTCCACGAACATTTTAAGACCAAGATAAGATAAATCTGTTCAACCGTTCTCGAGTTTTAGCGAGACTAACGAACAGCAATTCATTTTTATATATATAGATAGATAGCTTGCCATGTAAGCCCTTGGCGTTCGTGAAGGTCCAAATGAAGATCGTTGTCATCTTCTGTCTTATCATGGCGTGCCATCAGGTGAGATGGACGCCAGGAGCATTCCTATCAAAGAAAAAAGGGCATCATTTTTCATTTACAGCTACAAAGCCGTAAATATGAAATTGTCTACGGGAATATTGGAGAGAATGCTGAGCCTGGGTGTAAGGCTGGCCAGCAAGGATAATTGTTGATGGAGATAGCTGCCCCAGGGAGTAGCCCTGGCAGGCACCAGCGGCGAGGGTAATGAGTCCAAACACGGACGATTGGAATCCGGGTCGAAGGACCATTATGAAGTACGAGCACGTCACGACGGTGAGCCTATTCCCATGTGTGCCCCCATTCCAAAGCGTGAATTTATTTTTATTGTTCTCCTTTTCATGTTGCATGGTAGTGAGAACACCCGGAGTACTGAGATGGTTTAGTTGTAACATCTGTCATTTCCGGCTTTCATATTCATTTATTGCCATTCCACAAATTGCCATTGCTTTTGTTGGTTGGTTTACGAAAGGTTTTGTTACTTTTGGGTTTGGTACCCCTTTTATGTAGGCGACCGGCACTATTTTGAGGCCCATATGATGCCAGGGAATTGTGTAACCAAATGTTATTTAGCTAAATCTCTGATCAACTCTTTTGGGATAAAGAGCGTTATAGGTGCCTATGGTAAATAGAGGATACTTAAGGCGACGATTGTGCTGTCGACCGGCTCATAGCACACTCAGAAAACAAAACTATTGATTTTTCTTAACAAGATGCTACTTATTTTTCTCATATGTATATTTTAAAATAAAATTATCTACAAAATGAAAATAAAAAAATGAAAAATAGCTCCAGTAGATTCACAGCTATGACATATTTAATAATTTTGCAAAGATCTATTTTCAAGATTTTTTGAATAGATACACTAGGAGTTTCTCCCGAGTTCTTATTGCAAGAAGACGTGTTGTGAGACTCCATTTTAAACTCAAACTACCGTACAATTGTCGGTTACTTTTATTACATTTTTCACTTGATATTCGCGCAATGCGTATTTTTTATTATACTTTATTATACCGTGTCTCAACTGTCCAACCTTTTTAATAAATATGGAGCATATTCTGACCCGCCGTTTCCGAAGTTTACTTCCGCTTCCGGACCTCATTAAAATGACGATATTTAAAGAAATCTTTATGGAGGTTATTAGTACAAAATTTATATAATTGGAATCATTATTAAATAAGCTTTCAGATAATGTTTAATTAATTTTAGTTTTACAGTGAACTAAATTAGTAAATTGAAGGGCAAAATAGGATTTTTTTAAATTTAATAATAAAAAATAAAGGAATTTTTTTAAGGTTAATTTATTGCAAAATAAGTAAATAAATTGAAACTGAGACCTTAATTGTTCAAAATTCTTTGTCTAAGGTTCAAAAACAATGACGTAGGAATTTTAACATTTTGCTCGTTCAAAAATCGGTAAAAATTACATGTTAAGTGACATTTATCGTCCCCTTAACAGTTTGAGTACGTTCCTATTACATCACATAGATATTTATTACATGTTATTAAACAAAAAAAAATATTAAGATACTGCATTGTCATTCGTTATCAAATGTTTTCGGTTCGCATAATTTATCTTGTTTAAGTACGCATTACGACTGATACCCTCTGACCAATTGTGGTAACCCCGCTATCAGAGCAAACAGAATTAAAGATCACATGGATCTTCAAGTTCAGTAGTTGTAATTCATCTATTAGTGATAGACACGTATACGACATGGGCAAGTCGGTAAGTAGATTCCGTTTAGAACACATATCCCAATATAATTAGGTTTGATGGTGCAGTAGGGACTTCTTTTTCTTCCATTATTGACGTGACAACGTCTTATAATTCGATAGAGCCGGCTGCACGCACGAAAAAACATGACGTCATGCGGCGTTACCTCGCTCTGAGGCGTTCCATGTAAGGCTTGAAGTGCAAGCGAGTCTATTAAACAAATGAAATTAAATTTTTCTTTTGAAAAATGCTACCATTCCATCAGTATTTTCTTAAGACGTTGTCACGTTCAACTATCGTCAGTAAACCGACTTTACAGACAACCAATTTTTATCTTCATATATTTTCATTCATTTAAATAATCTTTACATTTTATTTCATCATGTAGGCTATACAGGGTGTAAAAGACATGAACAGTCAAACGAGAACCTTGTATTCTGCTCACCATCATAACATTTTTTTCCTTTAGACTATAAACAAAGATAAGCTCCAGTGGCCGGTGGCCCCTGCTCATAAATACGCGAGAAAAATAAGAAAAAAAATCTTTTCATAAATAAGTCCCGTCATGATGTCGCGGGTTCGAGTCCCGCCCGTCTCACTCTCAGCGCTTGGGACTAACCACACTTATTCAGCTATGATCGGCTTTTCGCCCATTTTTCTCATAAAAAAAATCGGGAGTGGTCTCCCCTTGACTTTCTCGTATACCGGAAACGACTCAAAGGTTGATAGAAACCTTATATTTTGATGTCATACATGCATGTTACATGTTGGTCACCCATCCAAGTACCGACCGCGCACTTGGTTGCTTAACTTTCGTGATCGACGGCTTAAAATTTGATAGAAACCTTATATTTTGATGTCATACATGTATGTTAAATTTGGTTGCAATAAGTTAAAGCATGCTCGAGTTATCGTGTTAACGCACAGACACATACACAGACACACACACAAACATAATTCCAAAACAAAATATTTTTGGAATAAGGGAGGTCCAAAACATGTAGAACCGTCAAAATCTCGAGGTCGATTTTTTTTACGATTACAAGACTTCCTCTATGCTACGTACGAGAAAGTAAAAATATTTCGTATGAGATGCGTACGCACGCACGCATACGTTCAGGCTTTCCGCAGTTGCTGAAAGGGGGGCGTACGCGTCACATACAAAATCGTTGTTTTCTATGGAGAAAAGCTAAATTAAGTGTGGTAGTGTTTAATCATGCATAAATGGATTTTTTTCTTGCTTTTCGTTCTATATTTCATTAAGGGCAATACAATTTTAATGCATTTGAAATAAAAAATATAAACGAATTCAATGTCACCAGTGTTAAATTGAAAATGTAGTCCACGAATTACGATGCACATGATTGCAAGAAGTTTTTCCTTTATCAGCATACCTTGAATCTGTTGGATCCGTCGCTGCTCCTGCGACCAGAGGCGATCTACGACGGGAAGCCTGTCACGGCGTTTAGGAATTACGACGTCGATGACGCAGACCCCGTGCAGGCGCGCGTGCGCAGGACCTACTACGACATGCACACTAACATGACTGTGGACTTCGTTAAAGGTAGGCATATGTTTATTTTATGTCCCAATGGTCGATTACCTACAGATATCAACACCCAAGAATTTCATTCTTAATGTTGACAGAAAGCTTTTGTGCTTCACTTGATGGTAAGTGATGACTGTAATAGGCCAAAAGAGGAATCGAGATCCAACCGGAAGAGTCCCCACCACTGAGGGATTGACTCTTTGTCACCAACTGTCGGAAAAAAATAATAGATAGGTAATAAATCCTTTATTTCAGACAACGTCCAAAATTATGCATAGTGAAAGAAAAAAATACAAATTGGATACTTAAATAATAAAAAATAAAAAAATCATGCCTCCTCTCCCACACACCGGAACCGACTTAGAAATTTATTTCTTATGCATCTTCATAAGTACAGTCCGCGAGCATCGGAGAATCCCAAGCGCTCCGATCAAGTGCTCGCTCGCAGCCTCTAAAAAGACGCGCATAACGAATTATCGCATGAAATCCATCCACACGTCTTTCTGCGAACATAATTTTAGTAAATATTTGTTTTGGCTTTATTTGATAAGGTAATAAGGAATGTGGTATTGTGGTTAGATACTAAAATAAATTGTTAAACGACACTGTGGCAACGATAATTATTGGAAAGATATAATGGTGGAGTTTAGTAATGTTAGACCGTTAGACCTTTGGAAGAATAATCTTACAAGAGAAATAGTTAAGGATAATAAATAATCCCTAAACATAGTTTAGTAAACGGTATTTAAGCATTTTGCAAAATGTTTATTCTCATAAAGATAGTGTATAGGAATCATTTTTGTTTTTTTTTCGTCTATAGGGAAAATGGAAAAATGGTTGAAGTTCAACCACTGCAAGGCGACGGTGAAGGAGGCGCTGGTGCGGCTGAACGAGCTGGTGGACGAGTCCGACCCCGACACGGACCTGCCCAACATCGTGCACGCCTTCCAGACCGCCGAGCGCATCCGGCAGGACCATCCCGACGATGACTGGTTCCACCTCATTGGATTAATTCATGATCTTGGCAAGGTGATACTTTACGCGCCCCAACTTATCATGTCACAAGTCTCATGAAATAATACGAGTAACTTTGTTTGTCCAACAGGTGCAGTTAACATTTTTTAATTTAGAATAAAAATGGCGTTACAGCAGCATATTTCAATGAGATGGTAGGTCTGAAAAGATTAAAACAAGATCAAATAGTAAAGGCAAACTTAAAACATATTGATGTAGTTTTAGGAAATTTGTTCAACATAGTAACATGCAGTCGAAAGCATAGTACTTATTTAATAATCATCATCATCATTTCAGCCGAGAGACGCCCACTGTTGGATATAGGCCTCCTCCAAGGATCTCCAAACCGATCGGTCATGCGCTGTCCGCATCCAGCGGCTTCCCGCGACCTTTACTAGATCGTCAGTCCACCTTGTGGGGGACCGCCTACCGACGCTGCGTTTCCCAGTACACTAGAGTCGCCACTCGAGGACCTTTCTGCCCCAACGGCCCTCAGTCCGCCTCGCTCGCAATTAATATGCCCTGATTCTATGTCGGTGACCTGCGGATCTCATCATTTCTGAGATTGATGAGTATTTAATAATAAGTCAAATTATTTATAATTTTACTGCATGTTGAACAAAAATTCTAAAAACTACCATCAATAAGTACTTAGGTATATGTTTTAAGCTTAGATTAAAGCAAAAAGGCTTTATTATTTGTTCTTGTTTCCAACTTTTCGGCTGACAATTTGTCTTTTTATGCAGGCGGGTATTTTAGTTTTTTAATTTTCTTAGCTGATTTTTCTCTTCGCTTGCTCGGTTCGTGCTTTATTTTGGTCACATTTCTAACGAGGTAGGGCTAATCTAATATAAATATACCTAATATTAATATTAAGTTTGATTTGATGCATTCTGCTGAAAAAGGCAATTAAATTAATCCAAATATATGAAGGTGATGGCGTTTTACGAAGAGCCACAGTGGTGCGTGGTGGGCGACACGTTCGCGGTGGGCTGCAAGTGGGGCCGCAGCATCGTCTACGGGGACCACAGCTTCAAGGACAACCCTGATACATATAACCCAAAATACAAGTAAATAACTATAACTTCAATATTTCAAGGCAGCCAAACATTGACATAGTATGTCGACAAAACTATAAACCTACTTACATAGTAATATTGTGCGCGTAGACCCTACATAATTATCCAAGTGATTGTAAATTAATATATTATTATTATTATAAAATTTCATTGAAAAATTGTAAAACTTTGTGTACCTAACTACCTATGACATGTATTAATTTGTTCGTACGTATTGTGTCAGGGGAATAAAGGGATTATTATTATTAATTAAGTACCTATTAATATTACATGTAAATGAGATTTTGTTTACCAGCACGGAGTGCGGCATGTACGAGCCCAATTGCGGGCTAGAGAAGCTGCTGATTTCGTGGGGCCACGACGAGTACCTGTACCGAGTTCTGATGCACAACAACACCTCGCTGCCCAAGAAGGGGCTCTACATGATCAGGTTGGGGCAATCGCTACTAAATAGTTTAACTGGTGACAATCGCTTGTCACCTCAGTCATCCGGTAGCGAGCAAAATGGCATAAATTTAAGTAGAAGTTAAAATCTAAATGTGTTTTTTGAGGTCGGTGCCAACCTCAATATTTGGAACAAACGTTGTCAATTATATTTCGGGCTGACCTTAAAAAATCATTTAGATTTTTATAAGCAAAATTTTTACTCCACCGTTTTAAGTTTGGAAGGCGGTTTATTTAAAAAAGAAAAATATTTTTTAATAAAGAAAATGGTGGTTCGCTCGCATACTGCGCAAAGGAATTTATTTTTTGCTTTTTAGTGTGATAAGTAAAGAAATTTCAGGAAACTATCTCGAGATCTTTAAGACAAATAAGTAATAAGTATAAAAAATTTAAGAACCTCCTTTTTTGAATTCGGTTAAAAAAATAAGCCCCGCAATTTATGGATTATTGGTTCGTCCAACAGAATTAGGTCCATAGGTCTCGGGTTCGACCTCTAGCTTGGATATGTCATCAGAAGTAAGATTAACACTTTAGTACCAGTTTACTATCAACACCAGCGCTCGTGCAGGAACAGTTGGCGCCATTATGTATGAATTATTATTACGACATATTATTATTATTACAAAGTCGTCGTCCTAATTGGCATCGATCGTATGATGACACTTTTTCATCGTGCGATGAGAACGCATCTTATCATCGTACGATAGTTTTTTTTAAGGTGGTAGCACACTTATCAGCTCGGAAATCAAACCCACAGAAATAATAATCCTTTCAGTGGCACCCCCAAAACACCAAAATTGCGTCGAGTGGCAGGGCCCTCCGCGGGTAGTATGAAAAATGCAATTAACAGGCAGGCATAATATGTCTGGTTCCGGTAGGAAATGCGAAACATATCTATACTCTATTATTATTTCTGTGGGAACGCCTCTCTTTTTACATGAATGCTACGCTGCTACGAAACGACTACGGATCGTAGCGCATTAATCCAGTAACTTTGTCGCCTGAAAGTATGGAGTAGTAGGTATGCGTCAAATACGGTGGTTCTGATTTATCGCAGACTTGTTCATGATGTGTTGGCATAATGAATAATCCAAGTTTGTCAAAAATCGAAAAAAACTTCGAAAAATTCGTTATTTTTTAAAATTTTGGCAATTATATAACTCTATAAAGGACTAGTTTTTGAAAAACTTTTCTTAGACGTTTTTAAAGTCGACTAAATTTGCTACAATATGATACTAGAATTGTCTCTGTAGACCCAATAGCTTCCGTGATTTAAGCCCTTCAAAGTTTATAACTTTTTTCGAACTTCGAAAAAAAATTGTCTAATTTCAAAACGTCTCAAGAAATATTTTTCAAAAACTACCTAGTCCTTTAGGGTTATAATCACCAAAATTTGAAAAAATAACAACTTTTCCGCAGTTATTTCGATTTTTGACAAAGTTGCGTTCTACGCTCGACGTCACAAACTTAGATTTTTCATTATGCCAAGGCCAACATCTTATACAAGTCTGCAAAAATCTTAGGCAAAAATTAGAACTACCGGATTTGAGGCATGCTCTGATGTATAAGTTACTGGACTATATCGCTTCATTTTCACAGTAAAAAGCGATACGGTTTCGAGCTGATAACTGTGCTACGTATATCTACTTCTGATGTTGACGGTAACTACATAATATTTGGAGTGTCTCCTGAGTTCTTGTTGTAATCACTTTTTTTGACAGATGAAAGTGATAATCACCGAGTGAATTACATATCCATTGCTGGTTACACGACACGCTATTATGGTACTTTTAGTGTAAAAACAGCAATGGATGTAATTCACTCGGTGATTATCACTTTCATCTCTCAAAAAAAGTTAGCGAATAGGCTGGCAGGTGAGTGAACGCCAAGATCCAAGACTTTTCAAATGCTTAAATGTACCTACATCGTTAATAATTGTCGATAGATACCACTCGTTCTACCCGTGGCACGCCGGCGGAGACTACCAGCATTTATTGAAGGAGGGCGATGAGGAAATCCGGCAGGCTGTCATGGAGTTCAAGTAAGCAGCTTTACTGTATCTCACTAAAATTAAAAGCACATCATAATAGCCGCTCGTATTTGGAGCAGTCCGAACTGGGGTATAATACCTCCACCTTACAGAACTCTACAGTCGAATAACGCTACATTTTTGTAGTGTTGTGTTTCTGTTACTGAGTAAGGTCGGCAGTGCTCCACGGGGTAGGGATCGGACTAGTCCTGGCAGCTCGCGAATGTCATGTCAGTGTTACAAGCATATTATTGCAGACGTTTATAGATTGGCAAATGTTCAAGCCATAATCCTCACCAGTACCCGTAGTGTAAGTTTTTTTAGTATAAAAAACGCAACTACTTTAGTTGCGTTAAGAGCTCAATTTGTATAGGAAACGTGAACAGCGCCCCTAGCGGCGAGAAGCGCAAATCATGTTTCCCATACAAATTGAGCTCTTAACGCAACTACAATCGTTGCATTTTGTATACCAAAAGACTTACACTACGGGTAGGTACAGGGTACTACCCGTAGTGTAGATATCTCTAGAATCTCTTGTGGACTATTTCTGAGATTTCGCATGTCGTTTAGACTATTTGATAACTATTTTTGGAACCTTAACCAAAACGATAGACATTACCGTTCGCTTGCACCAGAAGTGTGGATTACAGCTTCGACGTTCAAGCCATAATCCTCACAAACCTATAGCTATAACGCCGAAACTAAAATGCTACTATTTTTTTTACTTAAACAACTATTTATGACTATTTCATAACTATTTTTTAGCGTTGTCTGAGGTGATATATGAGGATTCCAGCTGGAAGCACACAATGAATCGACTAGGGTGAGACCAAAAAAATACACCGATGTGTGCGTAATGCGCATGTCTGCATGGAAAATAATACTAGTCTGACAGTTGCTGTCTTTTTTACGTGACTGACAGGCCTTTTCGGCCCCCTGCGCGTAAGTGAAATGGTCTCGTCTATCTATCTCGCTCTAATATACGCCTTAGTATGCTCTTTCTCTTTTACATTGCCGATCTACAGTAACCTATATCTATGTTTTCTTTATACCTATCCATGTCACAAGTTCTTAAATTGATTTCTTCATATTTGATTTTGACTATTAATTTATCTTTTTTCCTTCAACAGCAAATACGATCTGTATACAAAAAGTGCGGGAATCCCCGATATCGAAGCACTGTGGCCCTACTACGAGTCGCTGATCGACAAATATCTTCCTGGAGTTCTTGAATGGTAAAAAGTACATAATATAAGATATTATATGACTGTGGCACATTCCTCGTGATTGTGTATATTATGTTCCAAATGTATGTACCTACTTGCGTACCCTACCAAATATCGTTTGGTGTTGTAAATAAATCTTCGTTTTCATTGAATTTTCCGATTTTCCCAGTTTAAAATTGTTGTTTTATCAAATTTTAAGAGGAGTTTGTATTTATAAATGGTTTCTTCATGTTTATAATATTAAAAACTGAAATAAAAATAAATATTTTTATGTAAAATTAATAATGACGAAAAATGTTCCAAGAATCATGATAAGATTTAATTCAAGTTAATAAAATTATATTTTTTGTGGGTTTAAGAATAACGAGCAAATAAATAATTTTAATATTTCGATAATTTGGTTATTGTTTAAGAATGTATTGTTATCTAATTTATAAGAGACCTACCTAGTACCTGTACTGTAAATTATGCAATAAATTATATTTAAATAAAGACTTCTTCATTCACCCCCTTTGTACAGACGACTCCAGATAAGTCTACCACAAACTGTCAAATATTATCAATACTTTAAATACTAGAGTTCTCTCTCTCTCTCTCTAGGAGCTCTATGATTATGGTATAAGATTGAAATTGATATATCATCAAAATGAAATGAAAATAATGATAATGAAATTTATTGAATAAATTTGTGTTTGTAGTAGCCTGATCTGCAACAAATTATATAATCAGATATAAAAACAAAACAATACAAAATATAATAAACCAGGAACTTTATTTAAGCTATATTTACAAAAATACAAATCTCTCAAAATAGACAATAATTACAATAATAATTAATTTATATAGTTTCAACAACCAAGGTCAGAACCAACACAATTAGGTAATGTGAACTGTAAATCACATCTTACAATCGCAAGTAGGTAAGAATAAAATTAATCATTGAGGTAAATGGTATATTTGACCAAATAGCGTTCATCTGTATTAATATTGCAAGCGCATCCACTAAACGTAATTTCATAAAAAGGCACTTACAATAATTTGTAATTTGAACTCATTAAGAACTGAAAAAAGTAGAAAAAGACTGGTTTTTACTGAAACTTACTAATTACTATTGCAAAATTAAATTACAGGTTGTCATGTTTTATTTACACAAGACTTTTTTCATTTGGGTAGTTTTCTTGAATACCCGTTATAAATGCCCATAAAAAACAACTTTTTCATTTTCAAATCCATGTAGATAATGGCGCAAAAACAGAAATGGAATGTCACAGAATACAGCGGAAGCGCTGGCAACATTAATATTCAAAATAACATCAATCGTGAAATGTCTTCGTAACTCAATGCGCGATAGATGAAAAAGAAAGCATACGTAGACTAATAAAAAAAAACATTCCAATTGCATCTGCTAGGAGACTTGAGCTTGTAGGGTCAATAAAAAAAACGTTAGCCATTATCGCATTTAACCAAATCAAAAATATTCGTACATTTTGAGAACAGCTTGCCAGCTGTCAGATGTCAAAACGTATGGGAACTTCTAGCGTACAATAAGCAAGGAAAGGATAAACCTGAGATCAATTATACATCTATTGCTTCAATTCTGAAAAAAACATTTCGACAATACAGGCGGCTGGATTAGAAAACCAGTCCTAAGCAGATTCGTATAAGTTACAAATTCCTTTAAACACATAAACGCTTACATTACATTACAAGAATAATCTCAAAAGTCTCAATTCCGTTACAATCATACATCACACACACTATGACATAATGGACTTTATAACTGTAGCATTAGAGTACAAAATAGTTTAGTAGACATTGACAATACATGTACTTAGCATATATAAGACACTACATAACATACAAGGCCCGTTATAATTAAGGCAACCCTTACGAATACAATTCTCTAATCAAAACAATTTATTGAAGAATACATAGCAGTAAAAATAAAAATATAAATTTTAGGTATTTTGACGGTAATTCTTCACAAATTGCTTTCAAGCAGAGATCCATTTAACAGATGTTGTCTTACATAACTATGATATCAGTCTTTGTTTAGTGGAAAGACAGATTTCATATAGATACCGAATGTGCACATAATAAAATTAATTCATATACCTACCTACATATAATTAATGGAATTGTTTATAATTTTATTTAGCATGGTTTGAAATAATTATAAAAAATTTGCCAAATTTAATATAAAACGAAAACCAAGGAAACAATCCTGTCATAAACAAGTTCTGCGACTCGAACCTGCGACCTTTTGCTATCCGGGTTTCCAGCTGAGCTGCATTGGGCTGTGAGGTCACGACGAAATTATTCATGTTTACGTCTCGGATTGAAGGAAAAATGTATTAACTACATGTCAATTTCCGTCCAAAAATTCATACGTTACATTTTATTTTTGAGCATATTTGTATTTACACCAATATGTCAGTAAGGTTTGTAATGACATAGATGTCATGAAAAATATTTCATTTATTTATAATTTCATTTTAAACAAAACTCACTAGCCATACCAATATATAAAATAGCTAAACAAATTTTCTCACTTTAATTTTTTGGAATTTGTAAAATTTATTTGATACTTAATTGATTTTTTGAATTTTAATACTAATTATTATTATTACGCACACATACCGGTATCAACGCACCTACATACCCTTAATCCCAATCAAAGGCCATCCCAAGGCATAACATGTATCAAAATGGCGACTACGATACCAAAATATCACATAAGCGTTATATAAAAGCTACCACTTGATAGGAATGTTTATGTTAAAATTTAATTTTCCGTAGTGCATAGATTCTCAAACTTTTTTCAATTGCCCCCATTAATTCTAAACTAACGAGTAGGGCTGAGTTTACTCACAATGTTGAATACTTGTACCTATGTACTTTTTAGTCCAATGTTCATAAGCAAGGTAAAATTAAAAACAAATATAGGTATGTTTAAGTAAACGTAAACATTTAAAAAAGTTATTATTTTCGTAAAAATATAGTAACTTATTTTGCATATAAACATTGAACAAATATGTAAAGTCGGTACCTCGTTAGTCATACACGATCGTAAATTCTAGCGAAAATATCGTAAACACAACCATATCAATATCTTGGAGTTTTCCCTTCTAACACACTATCACTCGATAAGGCTTATTTTTATCCTCCGCTTGTAAAGTCAACTGCATGGTACAGTCCCCTCGAAGTATTAAGTTATTGAAACTACGTTCATCCTCTTAAACACACATGAAGCTAAGTTTTAATTTTGACAATCTGTTTTGTTGTTAAATATACTGTTAGACTTTCGAATGTTTTCATTAGTTTTTGAACATTTTGTGTGTAAATTGAGTTAAAAATGTAACTGTTTTATGCTGCAGTTGCCTTTATAAAAGAGAATTGACATTAATTTTATTAGCATAATAATTAAATTGTTAAAAGTATTTTTGGTTCTAAGAATGCCAAAGTACAAGGAATACTGGCAGACGCCTAGGTTGTTTGTAGAAACAAATTTTTATTCATGGATTCTAGATCATGTTCATATGAGATCATATGGAACTTTTGCGAATATTTTTTGAAAAAATTGACATTAAAATCGATCTCAAACGAAAAGTAGAATTATTTCAGAGATTTGTAATTAATTATTACACCTGGCAATATTTATACTATAAAGTGAATAATTATTTAAATAAATAATTATTGTTCAGATAAAAACGATGTATTCAGTCCATTAGATTACAAGCAATTCCTAATTACTTTATCTTGACGTAATTTCACAATCGAGCATAACCTAACATACAGACGACAACTAATCAGGCTATCAATAAAATTCGACCTCTATGACTTTTTAATAAGATTGAAAATTTAACGAAGAAATATGACTTGACCAGTAGCCGTCTGTATCTTCATCTGAAGATTGATATACCAATCTCTAGGGTCACCGATGTAAATAATGCAACAGCATAATTAAATAGTTTCACTACATTCTTGATGTTTCAGTAGAAAGTGTTTATGTTTCAAAATGCTTGTAAATACTTGTTACGTATGCCATCACTTGCTGCCAGTCCGGTCTCTCTTGCTGGATCATATCTTGGATATTCTGCAATAATAAACAACATATTTTATTAAAAAATGCAGAAAAGCAATTTGGACAATAAATGTAGGTAAGTTACAAAACAAAAAAAGGAAATTTAAATGCATCTGTGCCGAAATATCGCAACAATGACAAAAGTACGTGGTATAAATCTCGTTTTCTTACATTTTAGCATTAAAGTTTGACAACCACTCCAGTGGTTCATCTTACTTTAGTGTGCATAAAAAAGTAACGTATACAACGTGTAACAGAACGCCTGAAAATAGTTTATGACTATATGCAAATTAATTAAAATCAGTCATTTTTATTTTAAAATAGGTAAGTAGTTGTGTGATGTCTCTTTAGTTTTTTTTTAAGGTAAGAAGTAAGATATTTCTTTAGCACAGTTGTGATTTGAAAATTCTATGAAACGAAAAAGCGACACTAGAAAGATTTTGACGCATTGTTCAACATGTTGACAACAACTGTTGCTACTGAAATCACTTTTGCTATTTTCTGATGTTTCACTTCTGTCGTGTGTGAATTGAACACACATACTTTTCTTTTGTAAAGTAAACTTTATTTATTACAATTACATAAAAGACCTACGGAAACGAAATTTGGCCGCTTACAATTGGCCTTATAATTAAGAAGGCTCAAGGTCACTCAAAGGGCAATGGAGAGGGCTATGCTCGACGTTTCTCTGCGTGATCATATCAGAAATTATGTGCTTCGCAAGGTCACTGACATAGCTCAAAGAATTGCGACTTTAAGTGGCAATGGGAAGGGCACATTGCGAGGACTGACGGTCGTAATGGACTGACGATCTGGTGAAGGCCGCGGGAAGTCGTTGAATGCGGGCAGCGCAGAACCGATGGGGTTATGGGGGAATATTTTGTCCAAATTATATATTTATTTTTATTGTAGTGTCATTGTAGTTCTAAATAGAAGCCGATTCCGAGTAAACGATTATAGTCTGTTTTTTTTAACAAACGAGTACTGAGTATGTCTCTCACATATTTCCGATATCGAAAGAGTGAGATGGGTCATATTAAGGGCGGGACCAACGCCTTTGTTCAAAACAATATTGGATATAGTATCAATATTGTGCACTAGAACTTATAAATCAAATAATTATTATATAATTCTTGTAATCTTAAGAAGTATCGTCGTCACTTCCTTCTGATGAACTTTCTGCAGACACGTGAATAAACTGCTCTAACAATATTTGTTCATGTCCTATTTATTGTACAAGCCGGTCTTTTGTGGTGTTTGTGTGAAACGGACTTGTATGTTGATTATGTGGACCAATAGCAACGAATTAAAAATTTTCGGTACCCACTCGATTCTTTAAAAAAATAGACTTTAGTAATAAGTTGGATGCGGGGTTAGGGTGTCGCAAAGGGGGTGTAGAACTTAGGTTAGGTTAGTACGCACCCGAACCGCAGACGGAGACCTGGCCGCAGGAGGCGGCTCCGTGAGCTTCTCCAACCGCCATAGTGTCCGGGCGTAGAGCAACGGTGTGGGGTTTTCGACGCTTATAAATTCGCCCGTCGACGGGAGGTGCCGTGCCTCGGACATCGGACAAGTCCGGCAACGGACAGCCATAGACACGCGAGACAGTTTGGTGCGAATAGCAACCTCTCTCGCGCATCGTTTATTAGCGAGTAGTAAAGGTTTTTAGTGGGTAAGCTCCCCGTCTAGGCCGTTTAGCGGCCTAGATTGCACACGAGGGGGACTGTCCCACATAATCATTCGGGCGAACCCACACTGGCCCCATGGTATGCGTAACGCATTTTCCAACGATAAAAAAAAAGGTTAAGTTAGAAACCTCAACGATTTTTTTTTGTTTTTTTTTTCAGTACAACACGTTCTAGTTCCATGCTAAACTTACACGAAAATTCGACTTACTTTTCATTTTGTTTTTCGTTTATTCTTTTTTTGATAGCTATGTTTTTCACCAATTTGAGAAAAAAAAAAAATTTTTTATGCACCCCCTTTGCGCAGGATCGGTTTGGAGACCGTTGGAGGCCATGTCCAACAACGGGAGTCTGAAGCTGAAATGATAACGATGTTTCACTGACCAATGTGGTGGGTATGCCGACGGTCTCCGCGGCGGCGAAGGCGACGGCGAAGTTGGTCCGCTTGTCGTGCGGCGCCAGCGTGGCGTACGGCACCCGCGCCTCGCCCAGGTACGAGTGCAGCAGTGCGCACAACGCCATGCCGTCGTTCCACGATGAACTACCCACAAATACACAAAGTTTGCTAACTGGTGGATTTAAAACTAATATATTTAATAAGTTGGTAGCAAATATACATAGGAACGCTTGCAAGTTTGTATATCCTTGTCTGTCCTACATCCATCCCTCTCATTCCTATCCAAATGCACATTGGTTGTGTGGGCTCGCGCGGACACGCCAGCGCCCTCTTCAACAGTGATCAGACCGCACTGATGCAAACTGGACGTGTCGCCGCTTATCAGTTCTTGTAACCGTCATCTTAATTATCGCCACCGCACGTGTCGTGTTGTGAAGTGTTGAAAAGATTTATATTTTTTGTGTATTTTATGTGTTTGAACTGTGAACCGCTAAACAACAAACAGTAATTGTTGAGACACAGGCTTCCATATACGCACGGGAGGAGACGCGCGGGCGCTGGGGGCACATGAAGCCACCGCGACGTGGTGGGAGCCGGGCGCGGCTCGTATATAAGCAGCGAGCGGGCGCGACCCGCTCTCTTGGGACCTCCGGCACCCGCGCGTCTCCTCCTCAATGGTCCTTTAGGATTATCTCGCCGTCTTCACAGTACAAAAACAAAAAAAATAAGACACGCGGAAACGTGGACAACAAAAGACACGTGGAATTGAGCACTTCAGTACGGCCTTCAGCAGCGCGAGAGAAGAGAAGAAATCTTCGCGAAGCATCCGCACACGCTCGAGGACAAGGTTACCCTAAGGTCACACCACGACCACGTGCCGGACTTCGGACCCAGGACTTCATTCAAGCATCGTCATCAGATGTAAACTTGTGAGTTCGTTCCAATTAATTTCCTTTTTCCGTTCCTTTCATCGTCTAAATATCATTTTTTTAAAATAGCCAATGTTTGGTGAATGCGTAGCCTTTCTGTCGCAATTAAGCAATAGTTTACCTATTCCGTCAAGGCATTGAATTAGATTGATAACCTATTTATTTCAATAAATCTTTAAAAATTGCAAATTATTGCTTGCCGTGGCGCGCTGTAGCTCATTACGTAACTAGTTTACCTGCTCGCCGCCGTAGCCGGCCGATCTATTGTTTGTGCCAGCGCAAATTGAATAGGCTTGCGACCCTTTTTTTTGCATAGCATCGTCGTAAAATTATTGCAAATTGTGTTACAATTTAAGTTAGACTGCCAACATGAATGATAAAATAGAAATTTTAATACGCAAACGAAGCAGTATGAAATCAAAACTTACCATTTTTAGCAATCATTTAAATATGCTTAAAAGCTGTGCTGAGCTAAGCGCCCTGCAACTTTTAGATTTAGAAATTAGATTGAAAAAATTTGAAAGCTTATACGATGATTTTGATAAATTACAGGGTGATATCGAAATAACATCGGACAGCCCCGACGCCGAGGCTAAAGAGCGTGAACATTTTGAAAACCAATATTTCGCGCACGTGGCAGCCGCGCGTGGCTTAATGGGTGTCCGGCCATGTGGTCAACGCAAGCTTCAGGATGGTGCCGTCACAGCTCGTGAGGATGATCAGGCATGTTTAAAAACTCAGTGTATAAGATTGCCAAAAATTAATTTACCTGTCTTTAATGGTCACTATTTGAATTGGCTCGAGTTTAGGGACACATTCACTTCCTTAATCCATTTGAGAGAGGATTTAGACAATATAAATAAATTGCATTATTTGAAAGCGTCACTTAAAGGAAGTGCATCATTAGTAATCGACAAATTAGATTATAAAGCCGAGAATTATGATGTGGCGTGGAATTTACTATGCAGCAGATATAATAATAAAAGACTGCTAGTAAACAATCATGTTCAGGCGTTGTTTAGTGTTGAGCCCATCAAAGAAGAATCGTGTTCAGCGATTCGTCGTCTCATAGACGTCACGAATAAAAATATTCGTGCATTGTCTACTTTAGACCAGCCAACAGACTATTGGGATACGCTTATCATTTATATGATGACAGAAAAATTAGACAGCGTAACCCATAGGGAATGGGAAGAATATAGGAATAGGTTGACTGAACCTCCTTTGATGAGCACTTTTGTGAGTTTTCTTAGCAACAGAGCAGATTTGTTGGAAACCTTGCAAGAAAGCAAATCACAAAGGTCAGATACAAATAAATTTAATTCTAACTTACTTACACTTAATACAAAAACACAACAAACCTATAAAAATAATACATATAATACACATAAAAAACACAATAATTTCAATAAAAATTCATTTAAATGTCCTGTGTGTAATCAATCTCATTATTTATTTTCCTGTGAAACATTCAGGTCTCTTCCAATAGAAAGTCGTATACAAAAAGCGCAGCAACTAAAAGTATGCTTAAATTGTTTGCGCCCAGGCCACATTGAGAAAAAATGTAATTTAGTGCCTTGTAAATATTGTAAGAAAAAACATAACACGCTTTTACACTTACACGAATCAGACCCTATACCTGAACATGACGCAACAATTAACACATTCAACTGTTGCACCGATGCAAAACAGATTACTACTTCTTCGCATGTATTGCTTTCCACAGCACTGGTGGACGTGGTTGACGACAAGGGCACCGTGCACTCCGCCCGCGTTCTGCTTGACAACGGTAGCACGGCCAACTTCATAACTCAGTCGCTCTGCGGTAAGCTGGGGTTGTCGCGACGCAATGCGAGCGCCACGGTGACAGGTATAAATAATAATACTTCCCTTTGTACACAATCGTGTAGTCTTACAATCAGGTCTAGGTATGACGACTTTGAAATTAATTTAGATTGTCACATTTTGCCTCTAATAACTAAGTCATTGCCGTCTTCATTCATTAACATTGAAAATATTCCTCTTCCTATGGGAGTAAGTCTTGCAGACCCTTTTTTTAATGTGCCAGCGGCAATAGACATATTAGTTGGAGCCGATGTCTTTTGGTCGGTCTTATGTAATAATTCCATTGACTTAGGTAAAAATAAACCAAAGTTATATGAAACGAAGCTGGGTTGGTTGGTGTCCGGGTATGTCACCCGACACTCTTCATCTCCCGTATGTCATTTAATAAACGAGGAACCCAATCCAGACTTGACGCGTTTTTGGGAATTAGATTCAGTATCCACAAAAAATTCTTTATCTTCTGAGGAACGTGCTTGCGAACAAAGTTTTGTGTCAAGCACTTTTCGTAAAGATAACGGTCGCTTTGTCGTATCCATGCCGCTGAAGAAAGACCCTTCAGTCTTAGGCGATTCATACCAAAAGGCAAAGTGTCGTTTCTTGTCTTTAGAACGTAAATTTATTAAAGACCCTCTGTTTAAAAGTAGGTATATGAGCTTCATGCGTGAGTATGAATTCCTAGGTCATATGACAGAAAATAAGGAAATCACGTCTTCTAAGCACAAATCTTATTTTATACCTCACCATGGGGTCGTACGTGAGTCAAGCCTTACGACTAAGCTTCGTACTGTGTTTGACGCTTCAGCAGCTTCTAGTACTGGTGTGTCACTTAATGACATTCAGATGGTAGGTCCAACTGTACAAGAAGATCTATACTCAATATTAGTTCGTTTTAGGCAGCATAAATATGTAATTACCGGAGATATTGAGAAAATGTACAGGGCCATAGAACTCAATCCTACGCAACGTTCTCTTCAACAAATAATATTTCGTTACGATACTAGCGAACCTATTAAAACATATACTCTTAACACATTAAACCTACAACCATTCCGCGCCTTGAGCTCTGCGGAGCCTTATTAGCTGCTAGATTGTGTACAAAGGTATTTTCTTCATTAACCATTCCTATAAACTCATGCACACTTTGGTGCGATTCAACCATAGTGCTTGGATGGTTAAAAACACCATACACACAACTTAAAAGTTTTGTAAAAAACAGGGTTTATGAAATTCAGGAATGTACCGAAGGTCACACGTGGAGCTACGTACCGTCGAAAGACAATCCGGCGGATCTCGTTTCTCGCGGGGTGAGGGCTGATTGCATCATAAATTCATCATTATGGTGGTCAGGTCCTACATTTTTATTAAATAACCAAAATGAATGGCCTAAATTTCCAAATCATATAGAGAAACAAGATCTACCAGAGTTAGTTGCCCATCATGTTGTGTTAAGCAATACAATCGATATTGATTTGATTACAAAATTCATACATTCAAAATCTAAATTTATTCTTATACAAAGGTCAATAGCATATATACAAAGATTTATTTACAATTGCAAAAATAAATATACTAAAAGAAATGGAATTTTAACAGTTCAAGAGTTAGAAAACTCATTAAATATTATTATTTGTAAAGCTCAATTAGAAATGTTTCCTAATGAGTGTTCTATTCTTAAAATGGGAAAATCACTACCCAAAAAGAATAGACTTATGTCTTTATCGCCATTTTTAGATAACAATGGGGTAATGAGAGTAGGTGGGAGGCTCAATAATTCTCCCTACAGCTATGATGTCAAGCATCAAATATTGATATGTAGTAAGCATCATTTATCAAAAATAATTTTTCATCATTTTCATTTAAAACATGTGCACTGTGGCCCACAGCTTCTATTAGCTAACATCAGACAGATGTTTTGGCCGTTAGGTGGTAAAAATCTATCTAAATCCACTGTCAAAAAATGTATTCGGTGTTTTAGATATAAAGCTGAAACCATACAACCCATTATGGGTCAGTTACCATCATCCAGAACAGAACTTGAGTTTCCGTTCTTACATAGCTCAGTCGACTATGCTGGCCCGGTGCAGATAGCAGACCGTAAAGGCAGAGGTTGCAAACTCATAAAGTCTTTTTTGGCAATCTTTATTTGCAATTCAACAAAAGCCTGTCATCTCGAGCTCGTCACGGCATTATCTAGCGAAGCTTATCTAGCAGCTTTAAATCGTTTTATATCACGTCGTGGAAAGCCACAAAGTATAACTTCTGACAACGGCACAAACTTTGTAGGCACTTACAATGAATTGTCTAGATTCTTAGATCAATGTAATGTAGACAATTATATGTCTCAAGAAGGCATCGAATTTAAATTCGTGCCTGCCTATAGTCCTCACTTCAACGGCTTAGCTGAAGCAGCAGTTCGTTCTACCAAACATCACTTACGACGTTTATTACAATTAACCAACTTCACATATGAGGAAATGGCTACCTGTCTCACTCAGATAGAGGCTATTTTAAACTCCCGACCTTTAACCCAACTTTCCTGTGATCCTAATGATTTTACCGCTCTAACTCCTGCCCATTTTTTAATTGGACGCTCGCTATTGTTTACCCCTCATCCGCAGATGCCCGAAGTAGACATCACTCGACTCGAGCGCTATAAAAGAATAGAGCTTATCAAACAGCATTTTTGGAAACGATTTTCACTTGAATATGTTACCTTACTGCAAGGAAAGGTCAAGTGGCGGGCTTCGATAGCAGAACTGAGGCTAGGGTCTCTTGTTCTAGTCAAAGATAAAACAGTCCCCCCTCTACTATGGTCATTGGGGCGTGTGTTGAAAGTTTACCCTGGCTGCGATGGTGTGACCAGGGTTGCTGAACTCAAAACCAAGAGGGGAACCATTCGGAGGGCATATAATAATATTTGTCCCCTTCCAGATTTTTGAAGTCTATTACTTCAACCCGGGGAGCATGTTGAGACACAGGCTTCCATATACGCACGGGAGGAGACGCGCGGGCGCTGGGGGCACATGAAGCCACCGCGACGTGGTGGGAGCCGGGCGCGGCTCGTATATAAGCAGCGAGCGGGCGCGACCCGCTCTCTTGGGACCTCCGGCATCCTTAATAATATAATTCTTACATATCAGTTAATATTGTACTGAAGACGGCAGTAAAGAACCAGCATAAACAAGTTACAGTCCATTATTTAATACTAACGTCCCCATAGGACCCTAACAGTAATCGTTATTTTGAGAGTGTTTTTACCACGAAGATATATCAATACCGGATCCAGATTGCGTATGACCATGTGGTCGCGTTGAACAAGAACAAACGGAGTTTCTGCTACCCAGAAGATCAGGTCAGTGCATTAGTTTTCCATCCTAAGGGAGCTGTGAATCTGTCTTTTCCATCAATCCTATTGCAGCTCTGATATTCCGCTCCGCAGATTAAGGGTTACATATTTTGCAAATAGGCATGAATTCTTCAAAGAACCTGTGGTTTTTTAATTACCGCAAAATACAGTCCATTTATTCTTGAGCTATCAATACAAAAATAACCACCACTAACAATAGGGGCGATGCCTATGTCAAGTCAGCTGAGATACCTACTTTTTACTAGCTGTCAAATCAAAATCCTTCCTTAGATTTGTATGAGAGTTTCTCCCGAGTTCTTGTTGTGTTATTAAAAATTGACCATTTTTAAGTCAGTCTACCGTAAATTTATTGTATGTGTAACTGGATGTTATTTTTTCTTTTTTCTAAGGTCTCCTTTTAAAGCACTGACATTCTGATTGAAATTGATACCAAATTAAATAGAAAACGAAAAATATGAAAAAAAATGTCATGGATAAGTACTGAGACGGGACTTGAACCCGCGACCTTTCGCTATCCGGGCGACTGCTCTTCCAACTGAGCTACACAGGACTGTTTGACCACGACGAATGTAGCCATGTATTTCGTTTTTTTATTACGTGACATTCGTTAATCCACAACCAATATTTGACATAATTAATTTCAGGTATGTAAACAATTTTTTCACAACATTAGTAAGATTCATAATTTCTCAAACTTATTTTGAGCAGTGCCCACTTGCAGAATATGCTTTATTCTAGAGTACCTAGCTTAATTTCAATCAATCAATCAAAAAATCTGCTGCCTCCGTGAAAGCCTCCAACGCCCACAAAGGGGCGTAAGCCCACTTTGAGAACTTATGGTCTAATTTTTATTTAGTGAAGTGGACGGTGTCTGACTGATAGCTATTTTTTGGACTGAGCATTGTTGTTGGACCCAGATGGCTTTTACAGCATCACCGTTGGTTTTTTAAAAGGCCCTAGTAGAGGATTTCTAGACGTAGAAGAGTCTCCTTACCGATTAGAGTAGTATACACATCAGTAGGTCTGTCAGCAAACAACTTAATTTGATACAAACTGCAAAATAGATCCGTCGATACCTACAGAACAAGAAAAACCTTCATACACTTACCTAAAATTGGTAATATCAATATTGTTGTATCCTAGGGTCTTCTGCTGGCACCATTTGAGCAGCGCATTCCGTTTTGAGCCTCCGTTCTTCACTTGTAGCGCGTTCAACGGGTCTTTTCTCTCGCCTGAACAGACAAAGGAGAATTAGCTTCTTTGTTCGAAGCAGCGTCTAGGAGTTACAATTAAAAGCATAATTCGACAAACTTCCCGGTGTGCCACTTGTAGGCGATAATCGCGTGGCATGGACGTGACTGATTAACAGCGTGCCTGCATGCGTGTCAGGGTTAATGACTACACTTTATAACAACATGCAGGCCACATGTTTTACAATGTTGTATTTAATGCTAATAGTGTTGTCTTAAAGCAGTTCCTCAGGCTACTTGGTGTGTGTTGTATTTTCTCGTATTGTGTTGTATTTTAAGTATATCTTGTTACATAGTGTGGGCTTATAGTTATGTTTATTACAATTCAATTTGGTTATGTGTTTGTGTTGTTTATAAAAGTGTTTTGTGTTGTGTTGTGTGTGTTGTTTTGTTACATTGAGGGTTTATAAGTTTTTGGTTGACGGTGTTATTCTACTGTTATAGACTTTGTTTACATTATTGTTGGCTTATTCTGTTATAAAGGTTTGTTAAGTTGTATAATCTTTTGTTTAAATGTTGTTAGGTTATCAATACTACAAGAAGAAGACTTCAAGTAACGTGCGGTGCGTGAGAGTATCGTGTTGAGTGTAGTGACTTACATATATCTCCGTAGCTGTTCCGTCGCACGAAGGACTCCATCGCCTTTTGCTGCAGCGAGGCGAGCGCGCGTTGCTCATCGGGGATGTTGGCCCCACCCGCCGCTGGCGCCGCCTCTGCCCCCCGTTAGACACGTCAGCGCAAGCGAACAGACACTTTTGTGCCAACTACCCTCTTTTATCTTGTACGTTTATTAAGGCTTATTGTCGACAAGTTTGGCAATGTCAGGAGATTCACCGAAATTTGTACAAATGACTCTATCCCATTCATCGAGCACATAACCAATATAGTGGTAATACGCGCCCTCCGTCTCCGAAACAGGTTAGTGAGTTTTCACTAACGTCAAACTGTCAATCGCACTAATTCTAGTGTTGCATTTATTAAGTATTTGTTTTCATTGCTAGGTAACGAGATTGATAAAACCATTTGCATGCCTGTGTATCCCCATCTCTAGTATGACGCGTAGTTGCAATTGTTTGGCGGATTATTTTAGAACAATATTAGTGACATTTATCCTCTATTGGTTATGAGCTCGATGAAGCTAAGCAGAAGAGGAGTTCAAATGCGAAGATAGCTTGTGCAAGAGCCATACTCGCCGACCTGCAAGATGTTTCTTCATTCCTCTTTTGAATGACCCAGAATTGTAAGAAGGAGAGAACACGTGTGCTAGCAGAAAAATGAGTTGCCAAATTTCTTAGTTCGCGTTGGAATAGTGGGAACAGTTTCTCGGTGACAAGTCGACGTAAGTTAATACGCGTAGTACGTAAAAGGAAGGGAGAAAGTCTGAAAAAAAACTGCTCAGAACACTCGTCATGATATACCCAGACAATGCCGCATCATCGAGACGCAATTAAGGAGGCTCATGTTCATACAAGCACACCGTAATCCTAAGGGTTAAGCAAAGCTTTAGGTAACATTTGGTTACACAAACCCACATCTAGCATTATGGGCCACGCAGTGTTTCAAGATACTGACAGACTGCCGTTGAGAGAATGGAAATTTTAAGTTGGCCTAAAGATCGGAAATGAAACTTGAACTAACAACAAAGATTCCAAAATAGAATCTTGAGAGTTCTTCGGTTCACTCCTCGATCCAAAGTATTTCATTCAAATTGACGGGAAGGTTTTAGGCCTTGGCCATAGCGAGAAATACTGAACCTATGTAGATAATTTTCCCCGTGACAACAGATTGTTATATTGGTCCTCCAAAATTGCAAAGCCTTTATAAACGCAGGTACGTACTAGTCTTTGGAATAACCCAATAGACTTATTTTTAAATAATTGTTTTTAAAATTTTACTGACACAAAAGTCTCTGGCATAGAAAACCGATAGAAATAAAACGTTAGGAACACAGTATATCTAAAACTTTTCCCTTGGAACCAACCACACCCTTTCACCAATTGTAAAAGTATTGCATAAGGATATATAAATATTGAAATATTGATACGGACGACAGCAAAGAAGCACCTATTGAAAATAGCCCCGCAAAATAGATTAAATCCTATGACAATGTAATAAAAAGCAGGTGATTTTCAGAGTTCCGTACTGTCGTCTGTATGAATTTAAAAATATAATTGTCAATCTTTATTATTTTTTTTTAAAATCAGTAGGTAGAAATGTCATATAAATCTTCAATACGTTAGCGTTTCAAATATTATTTAGATGCCATTTCTTACTCATGTAAGTTTTACATTGGAATCTAACTCTTATATTTACAAAAAGTTTAAGCACAACCCCGTTTAAAAATAGAAATTACTTGTAAATCAATTTCTAATTTGCATAACTCAAAGAAATATAAGGTGCCTAGAAACTACTCAAACTTCTGAATATTATCAAATAACCAGTTCAAAAGCTGTAATACATAGCCAGAGCGGGCGGGAATATCACAAACCAATAAGAAACATTTATATAGAAGTGACTCGCAAATAACGAAATTCTATTGGCTATTTACTTTACTTCACATCTCTCATCTCCGCTTCACAGGAATATGAGTGTAATCATTGGTCTGAGAGTGTAACCGTCTCTGTTTACGCCATCTATCATTCGAGGAGAGAAACAGCAGGCGATCAATCATCGTTCAATCATACATTCATTCCATGCCCATTCAATCATTCATTCATCCATTCACTCGTTTTATATCCATTCACTCGCACCTTTGATTTGAATTTGAATACAACGTACAATATTTTGAAAGATCTGTAATTTACTATGAATAATTATCCTACAACCGGAATATTCGTTTTAATCAAGAAATCCAATAAAATATATAAGAAGATTCCCTAAGCTATCGAACAGTCTCCACATTTCACAAAATTAACATTCAAAAAGAAGTTGGAACGGAAACATACGGGAAGAGAAATTCAGCATGCAAGTTTAAAGAGCATATAATCAATAAATTAGTATTATGCACACAACATAGTTAAGAACATATAAGTAAGCGAATTATGCGCCTCTTTCATGCCGCCATGCTGTAAGGAAAGTAAAAAGAAGCATAGTGTTTACATGCCGTTAATTACAATAAGTCTGTACCTGGGTTATTATTGAAAATTAACGACTTTTACGGATTTAACTCACGTTAATTTAATTTATTGCTATCTTAATTTAGGTTTCACATTTTGTTCTTTGAGATTGGAAGTTACAAATACCATTTATAATAGTTAGGGAGCCCTAAATTTTGAGATAGGATTTTAAATCCAGCGCGTCAGATTATTTATACGCGTTAAATTAAATGGGAGATACCTTGCACCCTATTGAGTACCTCCACCGTCAGCCTTATAGCCACTTTAGCAATAGGCAGAAAGGGGGTGTTAAAAAAAAACAAATATGAACCCCGTTTGAAAGGCTGCACATCTGCAAGGTCCCCATATACTAATCTGACGCGCTGGAGTAAATCCCAAAATCACCTCTTGGGCTCCCCAGCTGTAAAACGGCAGCTTCATAATTTGCATCGAAAACATGCCTATAAACGCAGGTCGGCTTAAGAAATGCAAACTATTTCAGTGTCCGTGTGTTTTTATAGTAACTGACCGTTGGGTATGGGCGAAGGCCTGGAAGATCTGGCCGGGGGCGGTTTGGCCGCGTAGTTCCCGCCAGACAGACCGTTGGTGGCCGCGGGAGTGGTCTCCGCTAGACCGTTTTTCATGTTGTTGTTGTTCGTCGTTGTTACAGGCACTGTCGTTTGCTGGGGAACAAACAAATAGCTTTGTAATTAGTCCGTCGTCACAACACAATTTTTTTTTATTAATTTGTATTTATCATTTATTTATTGAATAAAAGACATGAAACAGAATATAACCAATCACACCACAATAAAATAAACATAACAACACCTAACACGTTGACTGTCCGTGTGACGTTCGTGCATTGCATTAATGCACTGGGTAATATTGGGGTGCTTAAATTTTAATGAAATTTACTAAATTATGATTCAACAAATCATATCTAATCAATATAACGAAAAAAAACTGTACGTCTTAGTTAATTTTGCTTGGACAGTCAACATGTTAAAAATAGATTATATTCCTCAGCACGTAGGTACCCTAATTATGATTAATGACAGACAAATCGAAAACAAAAACAAAAAAAAAATAGTAAAAGTTTGAAGTCACTTCTAACACATTTTTACATACTGCATTGCTATACAACAATATACCTATACAAAAATAAATCTAATCAATAATAAACTATAACATAAAAGTACAATAAAACAGAAATTTAAACCTAAACAAAAAAAACTAGTATAAAATTTTAAATGATCCCAAGGTAGTTTCGAATAGTATTTTTCTTACACAATTTTAAAGCGGGTTGCAGACCAAGAGCTAAGCTAAGTTAGTTTTGTTTAGCTCGCATTGTTGACGCCGTTTTTCATACTTAATAGCTTAGTTTGCATAGATTGCAGTCGGCACAAAAGTATGAAAACTATGTACATCTATATGCGAGCTAAACTAAACTAACTTAGCTTAGCTCTTGGTCTGCAAACAGCTTAAATATGCCATAATATCAAGAGCATTGCGCTGCACCGCTAGATCGTTGTATAGGCGACACATACGCAAGATGGGGATTTGTTCACGAGCCATGGTTATTAGCTTAAACATGGCGAATTTTTGTCGTGTTGCCGAGCCTTCCTAGGTCTACCTTTTTTTACGATTATTATACCTTTTTATAGTTTATATTTATTATTTGTCTATTGCTTTTGAGTATAATTAACGTTGACACAACTCTTTCTTTTTTGCTTAGGTTTTCTGCTTTGTAAATATCTAATTAAAACCCATATTTTCACTCGTGTAATTCGCTCTTTCATATTATTAGGAGATACTACCACCCATCCACCAGCTCTCCGCTTCATTTTTTGTATTTTTTCGCGATTTCGAAGTTGGTCCCACAACAAGGAGTTTTTGTATCGACCTACCTATTAAAATGGCTTCGGCGCGACAGTCACTAAAATTATAATGTTTATACACAATTGGTGTGAGCGCGGAAATAGTACAGGTGCGGAGTTACCATCGTATCGACGATATTCATCGTTCGATGTTGTGGGCAAAAATTCCAAAAATGTTATCTACTGAAACTGCTATGTTTCCTTCTTTTTTCCATTAAGTATGTATAAAAAATTGTTGTTCATCTGATGTATTTAACACGATCATTTGTTCATGAGTCATGGTTGTTCATATATTTATAAAAATATCTAGATTATTAAGTATATTTGTCCGTAATCTAGTATCCATAACACAAGTTCTTAAAGATACTTAATTTGGGCTAGATAATTGGTGTGAGCGTAGAAATATATTATTATATTATCTATTCCAATTATAGGTACTTTCTTACCTGTGGCCATTCTCCTACTGGTGTGGTGGCTGGCGACTGTTTAGCTGCTTTGGCTGCGTTTTCTATGCTCTCGATCAACGACTTCACCGATAATCTTGAATCCTGACGACTTACGCCTATAAATGAAAACGTTGATTTATAGGTAACATAGTATATTATTATGATATAGGTTTTAAGAGTCGGCGTATACATAGAGTCAATGTCAGACTGATGAAAGCGTCCGATTTTAGCCCAAATTCTAATATCTAGGGTTAGAAGTACATTGCTGAAAGAATCTAGAGTGTTCCTCATAGTCTAAAGTCAATCACAGTTTTCGATATAGGGCTGTCAAAATGATCATTCAGTGGTATTTATGCATTCAAATAAGTAGCGGTCAAAAGTATATTTGATAAAGAAAAATTAATTTTAAATCCAGCAATTAAAGTATTTAGCTGTCTACTTTTCTTAGCCGTCGTAGATAGATGGCTATGAAAAATAAATAAAAATGTGGACAAAATGAAAAAAAATGGAAATTTTCGTTAAAGAAATAAACAGAGAACTATGAGTGAGTATTGTTACTTAAATGTACAATCGGGGTACAAGAACCTTCGTCAGTTTACAAGTTCATTCCTTTATCAAACCGAAGTCTCTAATTACCTTGTGAAACTAATGCACTATGCAGACGACTGCATATAAAATTATACTTAACATATATGATAACAACGGTCAATATAGTATAGGACACCTGTGACCTATAGTCAAATTTCATATGAACATCAAACATTTTTAATAGCCTAGTCATTACAAAGTTCGAATCAAATATAATATTTTATTTTATCGTCAGTGTGTGTCAGCGCAACATAATAATATATCTGCGATATTCTGTTTCGTTTGAAATGAAATGTTGGCTGATAATTTTATCCTGGTAAAAGCTAATATCAACTTTAAGGTGACGTACCTTTTCTTTCCCCTACCCTACTGTACCTTTCTTACTAACCAGTAAGATTAGGTATAGTTATTACCTTTAGTCCGTCTGTGTGATGTTGCCGATGCCATAATATCCTGCAGCGAGGCACTCGTCAGCAACGGTGGCGGTGGAGGCGTCTCTTCCGTACGAGGGGGCATGGCTACAACACCAGCCAAACTTTACTGTATCTGAATATCCACCTTATACAGTCAATAATAAGGGAGATATTTCACTGGTTATTTCAAATCTTTTTCTTTCGGTTATTTCAAGTCTTTTCATTAGCTTTTAGAACTTAACTGACTACTGGAATTTCATTTATTTGCAGTACATGCTCAAGTACAAGTTCAAATTGAGCATTTAGTTTAAAGTAATTGTGTAATCAACAGAATCACAACATTACTTGATCCATTTCTAATGAAACTTGGTTTGAATGACTTCAAATTATTATATTTAAAAATTAAAGCACAAATAACCGTTAGAATTTTTTCCAGATAGGAAAAAGAATCATTGGGCCTTAAATACTATACCAAATCACCAGTCTCAAACAAAACAGAAAATCATAATAATGTGCGGCTAACTCACTACAACCTAAAGTGAGGATATAGGTACTTATTATGCAACACCGCCACCAACTAATGCCAATCTTCTAAAAGCGCAACCCTTCAAACATGCAGATGACTGCGACATATTCTGCAAGAGCTCGCAAGCACAAACCAAACATGTCAGTGATAATAATACGTGAAACAAAAAGCTGGAAACCTACAAAAGAACAACCACCACCTCCATACAGAACACAATCAAACTTGGAACAACATAATAGGACGTTTCATACGTTTGTGACAGTTATTCACATAGAAATCTCACACTAAGACGTTTAGGTTTCGGGTCACAAGAAGCCTTCCAACTTACGTAGCGGTCTTGGAGGCAGGGGATCGTTCAGAGACCTGATTGGATGCGACAGTCTTTTGTGTTCCTGCGTCTTCCAGTAAGGCTTCGGCCCCCTTGGCCATGACCCAGTATTTGTATCCACACTTGGTTCTTTTTGGGTTTGCAAGGAAAGCTTTCTATTCGGTGTATCGGGCGCTCTCAGCGATTCAACATTAGGTTTCTTTTCTAAATTTTGGACGATCTCGCTGATGGATCCTGTCGATTTTCTAATATTTTCCTTAGCACTAGGTGCGCGAGATAATGTGATTACAGATTTCGTAAGACCTGCCATCTCTTTAACAATGTTCGTGCTATCTCCTACGAGATTAGCGAAGTCGCCTGATTGATAAAGAGACTCTCTTCGTGGCTTTTTGGGTCGCCGAGGAACTTTGAGTATTTCCTCGCGAGTCACAGAAGCAAATTCATCTGCAACACTAAGCGTTTTATTTGAGATTTTATCGTCATCTGCTACATTTCGTTCTACGGGTGTAGTGGGAAGAACCGGTTCACCAATCTCCTCATAGTAATTCTCTTGTTCTGAATCTCTCCTGGTTTCAGTAATCAAAGGAAGGAAGGGATTTGTACTTGATATGCGCATATTGTCTCTAGTTTTAAATTCTGGTACTACGTTTGGTTTTGTAAATGTTTGGGTAGTGTTTATGAAAAAATTTACATTCTCCATGGGTTGGTAATATTGGTTATCAATCAACCATTCGGGGGTTTTAGTTAATTTGACTACTCCAGTTTTCAACGATTCTGCTTCTTTTGTGTTGGATTTAACCTGTGCTTTTGAATCAGATATATTTTCGTTGAAAGTTTTCCACGATAAAAAAGGTAATTGCTTTGCTTTCGTATTTTTCTGGTAAATACCTTTCTTTTCTACGTCTGGTTTACTTCTTTCATTCATAGCTTCAGCTTTTGAATTGCTAGGTAGCTGTTGAGAATCACTGTTATGAGGTTGTTTATCTTCTACAATAACCTGATCCATATCGTTATAATAAACTGCCTTTTTTACTTTCTGTTCTACCTGTTCGGGCTGTGGCTGGGGTTTAAAGAATATTGGTTGAATCAATACGGGACTCAGTATTATGGGAGACGTACGATCAATTGCTCCATTCACTATCTTGATTGGAGTCATAAATGTTTTAAGTCGGTTTATACCTCTGTTTAAATTTAAATTTGACATATTTTGTGGTACTACGGCTAATTGGGATACATCTGAGAAAGAAACATCACTGAGAGAGTGTATTTTTAAATGATAGCTTACATCTTCCGTTTTCACAAGAGGCTCTTTCTCTTTTAGTTCAACGTCTATGAAGGGATTTGTATTTTCTTTTTGCTTTGGTGTTTCTTCTACTATTGACAATTTCTTCTCATTGGCTTCTGCCTTTGTTATGACCTCCCTTATTTTTGGCACGGTTTCTTTATCTTTGTATTGCTCTACAGTTATTAAAGGACTGGAAACTCTAGTTTCACTATTATTTACTTCAACATTTGTAACTAAGTTTACTTTCCTTTCATTTAAGTCTGAATTTGCAGATTCTTTAACACAATTTGCAGAAGGTTGTATTTTACTATCCTCATTCATTCTATGCATAGCTGCTCTAAAGCTACTAGTTAAATCTTCGTTCACTTTTTTTATATCCCTTTCAAATGTTGTATCAATTGAGAAATCACACTCTTTTTGTTCGCTTTGCATTAAACGGTTACTATGATGAAGTTTTATTTTGTCGGGGTAAGGATATGGCAAAATATTTTCGGCTTTCACTATTGGTATATTCCTATTCATAATTAGATCATTTATAGAATGAGATTTTGAAATCACATTAGGGATTTTTATTGTTTTAGTATCATTTCGAATTGTAGGTGTAAATGCCCTATCGGAACTTTCAGTGTTTAGAGAGACATTGCTAGATTTTACATTTTCACCTAAAAACTCGATACTCGTCGCCTCTTGTAAAGCGTCCCTAAATTCCGAATTAGAATTCAAGTTTTCCATACTATATGACTTAGGTTTACCATTAAACATTCCTGATAAACCTCTATTGAAAACCTTTTTATCTCTAGGTTTCAGTAGGTTGCTAGCAACTAGTTTAGATTCTAATTTAATGGTTATTGGATCCGAATCCTTGCGCTCTGTTTCTACAGAACCATCATCTGACTCGTCTAGAGCTTCTTGTCGCTTAAGTTTTTCTTCAGAATAGTCAAGGGCATCTTGCCTCTTTATTTCTTTCACATCAATTGGGGGCAGGACCGCCTCAGCCAATATTTTATTAGGTTCAGTGTTATCACACGTACTTTCATTTTGAATATCATCATCATTAGTTTCGTCTGTTGTAACATTTTTAATATCTATTTTCAAATCTTCTTTCAAGATATCATTTACGGCACTTTTAATCTCTGGCATACTAAGTCTATAAAAAGCTTGATCAATTAAGCTTGCATCTTTTGAGGTAGAATCAGAGACACTATGCACCCTAGATATGTATCGAGACCTTATATTCTTGAACACTTCCTTTGCCGATGTATCGCTCTGCGAGTCGGAGTAGAGCGAGTCCCTCGATACTGTTTTCTCGTCATCCGAAAAGTTGCTTACACTATCCACAGAATCAGACTTGTTAACACCTGTTTTGATACATCAAATTTTGATTAGATATGTACAGACAATAGGTAACGATTTGTACAAAGTTAGTTGAATGGTCGATATAAAATATTATTGTAAGCTTTTTACACAGAAATTAGTTAATGGAATGGTCTGTTTATTCTGTAGTATCTGATGCCATCTGTTTAGAAAGACAAAATCAAATAGTTATTGAAAAAACACAAAAAAATACAAGGGTAAACGAGAAGATGGCAAACGTCATACAGAAATCAAATTATATTATACAGTCCAGAATTCATGCTTAAAAGTGACTACTAGAAACATCGTGGAGTAGAAAATTCATTCGAAGTAGTCCAAAAATATTTACACCCTAGCTACGAAACTCGTCAAATCTACACATGCAATCTCAGTCCGGCATTTTCTTTTTCTGGTCTTGTCTAACTTACCTTTGAGTATTTGGTCTTCAAGGAGGCGGATGCGGTCCCTGGCAATCTTATTCTCGGAGACCAGACGCTCTAGTTCTTTTTGGGCTTCAGTCTTGAAATCGTTAGCGACGCGCACCGTCATTAGGAGGTCGCTTTGGAATTGTTTCCATTCAGCTTCCTATTCATTACAGTAATTATTAAAATACTTCTATGCCTCGAACCCACATCACTACAGAAATTACGAATAATAAATTATTTTATTTTTTCTTTTATTAGATACTAGCTGTACCCTGCCACGCTTCGCAGTGGCACATTGTGATTGAATGGTTGAGAAATGAGAAACAAAACAAAGAATACATTTCATATAAGTTTAATTTTGCAATACTTGTGGATATACTTAAAAAAACTGTTTTCTCGCTGTCGCAGATATGTGACTCATGCAAAAAATAGATAAAAACAGTCCTTTATGCGGATTTTACATGTTGGCGACTGGCCACCACATTGTCTATAGTTTTTTGATTGACGTTGATGGCGGTTGCCTAGTTACGGTTGTTATTTTTGCATTACTATTGCGGTTGTCAGCGAGTGTTTTCCTCGCTTCTGGCAGATGGCGCGGTCACTGGTACACAGCTGATCGTTAAAAAAACTGTTTTCTCGCGGTCGCAGATATGTGACTGATGCAAAAAATAGATAAAAACAATTCTTGATGCGGATTTTATATCATATTAAAATTTCAACTCAATCGGTGCAGAACTTTTTGAGTTTTTGAAGCGTACACAAACCAACATAACATTTTTATATATATAGATGTGCTCGATGAGTGATACTCACGTCTCTCTCCCTGTCCCGTGCCAGCTGCGCGTTCCTGGTCCTGGCGTCCTGTAACTGTCGCTCCACCTCGGCGGCGCGCGCCAGAGCTTCGCCCGCGCTACTCATCAGCGACAACTTCTCGTCTGACGTCACTTGTACCTGCCGTAGTTACAAGTTACCATTGAAGCTATCTTCTAAACCTTTAAAACGGTTACGATCATAGATTTATAATTACTTACGTTAATAGATTGGCAATGAATCTACAAGGGCGAGACCAAAAAATACACCAATGTGTGAGTAATGCGTGTGCTTGAAAACTAACGTACGTACTGCAGTCTGACATTCGCTGTCTTTTCTATGTGAATGTGACTGAAAGGCCACCTGCGTGTATGTGAAATGGTCTCGTCTATCTATCTCGCTCTAATATACGCGTTAGTATGTTCTTTCTCTTTCATATTGCTGATCTACAGTTTCTTATATCTATGTAACCCTTCCATATAAAGGAAGCCAAAATTTTGCCTCGTGCGGCGAGCTTCGCACGAGGGTACTCGCTTGGTGAGGACCCGTCTAATCACGGCTAAAACGGCTGATCGGATTTTGATGAAATTAAAACATAGAATACTTTTTATCCTGGTTATTGGTCCCCTGAGGATTTTCTCGAATACCACGCGAACGAAGTCGCGGGCGGAAGCTAGTCAGTAATTATAAATCTATGAAGGTTTATACTCGTTATTTAATCTATGTATTCATGTTTATATTTACGTACGTTCCTCAGTAGCGCCTAGACTATTCTTCCGATTTTGATGAATAAGGCGTCAATCGATTCCTTATTTATGGTCCGGGTAGCATAGACTACATTTTAACCGATAGAGACAATTTTATCTTGTAAACTCCGATTTTAACCGATTTCATTTCTTTCTTTTTTCCCTTGTCGGGTTAGTGTTTTAAACTTTTTGCTTATTTAAAGACTATTATAAATAGTAAATTAATTACCTGTATTTGTAGTTCAGATACATTGTCTTGTAGCGTCTTTATTTCCCCCTGGAGAGCTGATTTCTCTTGCCGCAGTTGTTCTAGCTGGAACTCCAGCTCCGATATGGTCGACTTTGCATTATTTCGTGAGACCTGTGAGTAAAAGATACGTTTTTTAATGAAATATAAAATACAATAGTATTTTGGCTAAAATAGCGATATTTTTTACCAGCTTGCTTGCTAGATTTTACTTAAGAAATTACGGATTTCCATACAAACTTTCATCCCCTATTTTATCCTCTTAGGGATTGAATTTCCAAAAATCTTAAAATACATCTTTCTTAATTTACTGAAAGGCCATGTACCAATTTTTATGGATGTTACTTTAAAAATAACGGATTTCCATACTAACTTTTCACCCCCCCTAAAAGGGTGAATTTCCAAAAATCCTTACTTAAAGTCGTATTTTTAATTAGACGAAGTCAAGTGACGTTTACTGGGTTGTCAGGTTTTGATAAAACAAAAATAGTGTTGTGACAAAGTGAATGAATGAAAAAATCGCAACTCGGTATAAAATTGTTCTCTTAATGACTAATATTTATAACTAATAACGATTTTAATTATAATTCTATATTTTATCCTTTGCTATGCCCTAACAGGGTACATGTGTAGGTAATGTTTTGTAAAACATAGCATTAAGACTTAAGTACGCAATTATGCATTATGCAAGTAAAGAAGTAATAACATGTATGTGTGTACAATTATAAATAAAACAACTTTTACTGGATTTAACTCGCGTGTAATTAGATTTTACATTTTGTTATTATTGCCCGACGTTTCGTAACACTTTTCAGCGTTCTTCTTCACGGGATGCTTCGTCACGGGATGACCGTAATCCCGTGACCACGAACGCTGAAAAGTGTTACGAAACGTCGGACAATAATTTTATTTATAATGTGTAGTGCTCGCGCAAATCTAAGAGAACATTATGTATGTACAAAGTAGCCTAGTGAGTGGTTAGAACGCCGTGCTGCCGATATCGGGTACCGGGTTCCAATCCTAGTCGTGCCATGTAAGTAGGTACGAAAGAGTTTTCGTACTTTTCGACGACTGCGTATAGTAGGTAACTACATTTACCATTACCGATTGCTCTAATGCTACATTTACACGCTTGCCGAGGCTTCGCAAGCCTCCACAAGTGCCAGGGATGTTTGGCTGTGGTTGGCTCGGCTTGCGCCGATCTGCACTAGTGTCGGTTTCTTAACACAGATCAAAGGAAGCGTGTGGTAAGCGCTTGCGACGTGTTTACACGCTGGTGCATTTATAGCCAAAAAAAAATTAACAAAAACAACAAGTAAACACCGTATGCGCAAAGAAAATATTGGAGCAGTCAGACCAGACGTTAGAAGACGCATGACACAGACAAAATGGCGACCGACGCGTCCGAATTTGTCTTATTTTTAAGAAGGTAGTAAAAAAAGTGATTATAATTAAATACTAGCAGATATCGACCTTTTTTATACAGTAAAATAGAAATAGTTTCTTTTTTTCGTATAGTAAGATTAGATTAACAATGTACTCATTCATATCATCATTCATTCCTGAGAGTGAACGAAATCTGAACCCATCACTATTACATAGAAGATGGCAACATTATTTCACAAAGTGACATTAGCTGCTGTCAGTTTACTTCGTCTAATTAAAAATTCAACTTTAGTGCTCCCCTGGACCTCATAAGGAACCTACGTGGCAAATTTGGAATCTCTAGACCCAGCGGTTTGGGCTGTGCGTTGATGTCAGTCAGTCATTCAGTCAGTCATTCAGTCAGTCATTCGGTCAGTCATTCAGTCAGTCATTCAGTCAGTCATTCAGTCAGTCATTCAGTCAGTCATTCAGTCAGTCATTCAGTCAGTCATTCAGTCAGTCATTCAGTCAGTTATTCAGTCTACATTCAGTCACTCCTTCGGTCAGTCATTCAGTCAGTCATTCAGTCAGACATTCAGTCAGTCATTCAGTCAGTCATTCAGTCAGTCATTCAATCAGTCATTCAGTCAGTCATTCAGTCAGTCATTCAGTCAGTTATTCAGTCAGTCATTCAGTCAGTCATTCAGTCAGTCATACAGTCAATCATTAAGTCAGTCATTCAGTATTCATATTTATATATATTACTCTACTTTTTATATATAGTACTGACCAGCGCGTCGTCGTGCAGCTTGCGCGCGTCGGAGTGCGCACGGTCGAGCTGCCGCTGCGCGTGCGCCAGTCGCTCGGCCAGCGTGTGTGTGTGTGTGTGTGTGTGTGTGTGTGTGTGTGTGTGTGTGTGTGCGGGTACTGACCAGCGCGTCGTCGTGCAGCTTGCGCGCGTCGGAGTGCGCGCGGTCGAGCTGCCGCTGCGCGTGCGCCAGTCGCTCGGCCAGCGTGTGTGTGTGTGTGTGTGTGTGTGTGTGTGTGTGTGTGTGTGTGTGTGTGTGTGTGTGCGGGTACTGACCAGCGCGTCGTCGTGCAGCTTGCGCGCGTCGGAGTGCGCGCGGTCGAGCTGCCGCTGCGCGTGCGCCAGTCGCTCGGCCAGCGTGTGTGTGTGTGTGTGTGTGTGTGTGTGTGTGTGTGTGTGTGTGTGTGTGCGGGTACTGACCAGCGCGTCGTCGTGCAGCTTGCGCGCGTCGGAGTGCGCGCGGTCGAGCTGCCGCTGCGCGTGCGCCAGTCGCTCGGCCAGCGTGTGTGTGTGTGTGTGTGTGTGTGTGTGTGTGTGTGTGTGTGTGTGTGCGGGTACTGACCAGCGCGTCGTCGTGCAGCTTGCGCGCGTCGGAGTGCGCGCGGTCGAGCTGCCGCTGCGCGTGCGCCAGTCGCTCGGCCAGCGTGTGTGTGTGTGTGTGTGTGTGTGTGTGTGTGTGTGTGTGTGTGTGTGTGTGTGTGTGTGTGTGTGTGCGGGTACTGACCAGCGCGTCGTCGTGCAGCTTGCGCGCGTCGGAGTGCGCGCGGTCTAGCTGCCGCTGCGCGTGCGCCAGTCGCTCGGCCAGCGTGTGTGTGTGTGTGTGTGTGTGTGTGTGTGTGTGTGCGGGTACTGACCAGCGCGTCGTCGTGCAGCTTGCGCGCGTCGGAGTGCGCGCGGTCTAGCTGCCGCTGCGCGTGCGCCAGTCGCTCGGCCAGCGTGTGTGTGTGTGTGTGTGTGTGTGTGTGTGTGTGTGCGGGTACTGACCAGCGCGTCGTCGTGCAGCTTGCGCGCGTCGGAGTGCGCGCGGTCTAGCTGCCGCTGCGCGTGCGCCAGTCGCTCGGCCAGCGTGTGTGTGTGTGTGTGTGTGTGTGTGTGTGTGTGTGCGGGTACTGACCAGCGCGTCGTCGTGCAGCTTGCGCGCGTCGGAGTGCGCGCGGTCTAGCTGCCGCTGCGCGTGCGCCAGTCGCTCGGCCAGCGTGTGCGCGCGCGCCGCCGCCGCCTCCGCCTCGCGCCGCGCCGCGCTCGCCGCCGCCTCCGCCTCCGCCGCGCCCTCCACCGCGCCCGCGCGCTCCTCCAGCTGATAACACGTATACTACAAGATCCCACAGCTGCCAGACGTTACTTATTTCCTCAGAGATTAAATGGATGTAATAGTGTTTCTATGTACGCCCATCACACGCATACTTGTTAAGTTGGTTAGACGGTCAATCGAGGGATATTAAATGTCATTCAGGGGGATATTTCAAAACTATTTACCCATCATGTAGACAAATCCTAATGTACAAATCCTCCCAAAAACAATATTAATATAAATGACACCAATTTTAATATCGTAGGACCTGATATCTGTCGATTCCGTCTGACCAACTTAGCAAGTGTGCGTGTGATCAACGTACATCAAAACACTACTCTATTACACACATTTCACCTCTGAGAAAATAAGTAACGTCTGGCAGCTCTGGGATCTTACTCTAATACACAAACAACATAATTGAGCCAAAGTCGATAAACAAACTTAATGTCATGGTGTATATCCTATCCTCAAACATACCACAATGGAATAATTTATGCGTTTACGAACGCGTAAATAGTTTTAAAAACATAGGCAGGTCGATTTTCTTCAGTGTATTTTTTCTAGTTTTTAAACTAAATGTCATTTTGTATAAATTTGTCCCTTTCATTCGTTATCTTTCTTGCTCATCACTCTTGCTAAATGAAGATATGGCTCAAAAGTCTTAGAAAGAAACTGACCTTAGCTTTAGCGGCGTCCAGAAGGCCCGTCAGCGTGGAGACCTGGTGTTGCCTGGCCGCGGCTACTTCTCGCGCCGCTTCCGTCTCCTGCTCCCACTGCGACCTCTCCGCTTCCAGCCTCTCTACACTACCCTCCATTACTCTACGGAATTGCATATTGCATGTTAAAAACTAAAACATGTGTAATGCTAAATAACTTAACAAAAAACCTTGCATTTAGTAATTAACTGTTCCAATATGCGTTCAATAATCGGTAATGATTTATAGACAAATAGTGATCAGAGATCGTAGTGGAGTATAAGAGAAAATTAAATATAGATTTCGTAGGACCAAACTCACCTTATCCTTTCATTAAGCGTTTCATTCTCTTTGGTCTTCTCTTCTAAAGCTGCTTTGGCTTCTGTTAATTCTGCTTCTAGTTGCTCTTGTTTCGTTAATAAATGACGCCGTTCTTCTTGCGACATCTGTCGAATGGAAACTTTTTAGCAAGTATTATTTATTTACACTAGATAGAAGTCTGCGAACTAGAGTTGAAATACAAACCCTGAGCACTGCAAAAAGTTGTTGATCGATGTCTCCTGAAACTAGAGTTTCAGGTTCCACACCTTCTCGTAGCAGAAGTTCTTGAAGGGTATCCACCTATCAGACAAAATATTTAGATTTTTAATTATCTGGTGAGAGTGAGACATGAGACAGCTCACACTTTATTTGTTAGTATATAGCTTTTTCCATTACTTATAAACTTAGAGAAGAGATAAAATATATGTTGACCTTCGTTCGGCTGTCTTCTAGTTTCTCAGTCTGTCGACACAAGGACTCGAGGAGCACTTGCTTTTCATCAGTGAGCCGCTCCATGTCAGCATGAGCATCCGCCAGTTGGGATTGTAAGTCCGCCAGTTCAGCTAAAGTTGCTTGCAACTCTTCGCTTGTACTGAAATGCAAGAGTATTTATTTTATGTTATCTAGATGATCTTATAGTTTCTTCTCAAATACGTGTATTATACGGGCTTAAAGATATTTTTGGTAATACAACAACTTTTACGGATTAACTCGCGTGTTTTTAGATTTTACATTTTGTTACTATTACCCGGCGTTACATAAGACGACGACAAATAAGACAACCTACATCTTGTCTTTCCTTGACCACGAACGCTGCAGAGTGTTACGAAAAACGTCGGGCAGTAATAACAAAAAATAAAATCTATTTACACGCGAGCTAAATCCGTAAAAGTTGTTTTATTTACAATGTGTAGTGCTTGCGCAAATCTAAGAGAACATTAGATATATTTTTGTTGACAATTTACTTTACATCACGATTTTTATTTTGAATTTGATCGCCAAAATCTTTGGTTGTTTCAGCTACAAACATATAGATTTATTTTGGCTCTGTAGTGAACTTTATATTTAAAATATATAATAACAGGACCTAAAATTGTATTTTATTGACTGATTAATAATTTGAATGCCTTATTTATTATAGAATAAGCAGCATTAACATTTCATAAGCAACATGTGGGTTTGACTTTTTCCTTCATCAAACAATATTGTAATATAATATTACGACTTACTTCGACATCTGTTTTATTATTTGGTTATATGCTTAGGTAATTTGTAAGCTTTAGATTTCATCGAGTTAATTGAATCAGACAAAGAGTAGTAAACCCTCTTACCTGTAATGATGTTCCTCCATCTGCAGGATGCGATCCTGCAGACAGGCGACGGATACTTCGCTGAGTGATGAGGACGAGTGTTTATCCCACTCTGGTGTGCTTGCGTCGCCATTTTCGCCTTCGCCCTGGAATTTGAAATTAGCGAACTGTAAGAAAACTCTATGTGATTTTTTTAAATAAAACTTAGTACAAAATAAGAATAAATAAAGAGGATGAGGGTCTCGATAACATCTCGAAAGAAATCACAAGAACTCTCTATAAGCTAACGATAATATCCCAATCAGATTTCTACCTTATGGGTTACAACATAAGATTGGAAACATATTAATTTTATTGAACTACTTCTGCCTTATAAAGGGTTATTAAGAGCCATTTCACGTTTTTGCATGAATTTCGGAGATTTTGGAGTCCTATATCACAATCTTAAGGAATACCCAGATATTATTTAATAATTGATAAAAATAGGCCAATCTATGTTGTTGACGTTTAATGAAACAAAATTACTAAAACTTATTTGATTAATTTGTAATGTTCGATCTCTCACAACCGTTTTGCTGAAAAACATTCGCAGACTCAATTTCAAAGTCCTTATTCTATTAATAATGTTAAAATGATAAACGTAAAAAAATATAGGAATTATCGGACATATGTTCCAGTCGGTACTTAATGAAATAGATTCTTGAATTTCATTACCATTTATGAGTAAAAAAATAAATCATTTGGCAAATTTCTAACATTAACATAATAATTTCATCGCCAATTTTGGTTAAAATACATCGTAATAACTAAAATAAAATTATGCCAAAATAAACAATATTCCTTCGACTTTTAATTTCTAAAGTTATTTGGTCAATATCAACAATAAATTTGTCAATATATTTATATGAAATGTGAAATAAATTAGTATAAATCACGATGCACAAGCGTGCTCCGATTAGTCTGACGCGAGCGTCCGTCCAGGTAGGACCTGTGCTATTTTTTCCCGCGTCCCGATATTCGTTCGCTCGTATCGAGTAGTCATAATCATACTGCGACAAATAGTTTTGATCTATTTTGAGTTTTGTTTTTGGATTTAAGTTTTGTTACTTATTAAATATGTTGGTATGAATTATAGTAGTAGTTTGTATAATAATAACATTCTTTTTATTTATTTATTTTTAGCTATGGGTCGCAAGGATAGTTATTACCGTTGCGTTAAAAAAAGGAAACGCGATAATTCTGCAGCCTTAAAAAAAGCAAATAATTTATTTTTCAACTTGGCCGAAATAACGATATACTTGAGCAATATTATGATGTCCTGAAGCTGATTTGATGACGGAGCTGAAAGCTGGTTATAAACATACACATAAACATATCATCACGCTTTTATCGCCGAAGGTATAGGCAGAGGTGTTAACACCCACATTTCGCCAGATATGATTAGGTCCCCATGTAATAGGTGGCGAGCCTGTTGCCATGCACCGGGCACAATGTAAGGCAAGCAATATTCACAATCCTTACTTCCTTATAATATTATAAATGCGAAAGTAACTCTGTCTGTCTGTCTGTTAAGCTTTCACGTCTAAACCACTGAACCGTTTTTGATGAAATTTAGTCCAAATATAGATTTGATCTCGAGAAAGGACATAGGCTACTTTTTATCTCGAAAAAAAGGTTGAATGGGTTGAAATAGGGGATGAAAGTATGTAGAAATAGCTAAGTGGTTTTCTTGTTACAATCGAAATCAAAAATATTGAACGAAGAAAAAGCGAAGCTATATGACACTTTGATTTTATATTATTATTTTATTTTACTGGTATTTGTTATGTTTGTACTTAAACTAATAAATGAACGTAACTCAAAAATATATATAATCCCGAAATCCTTGGCAATTTGTCTATTAAATTAAATCGTAAAACCACTAAAATATCACTGGATCGCAATGATATGCGTGGATGTATTATGGATAACGAAATTTAGTGAAAATTCCCTTGATACAAAACGCGACAACAAACTGATTTGAATATTAAATCACTGATATTTGCTTTATTTGTTGCACATATAATACACAAATATATACTATCCCGAAATCCACGATAATTCGTCATTAAAATGAACTCTTAAAATCACTAAAATATCATATGATTGCATGGATATACGTGGATGTATTGTGAAGTAGTTTGACGTGATAACGTCTTATAAATCAACGAAAGCCGACTGCACAAAAAGACATGCTTCTTTGTCACTTTCCGCCTGAGGAGAGTATGCAATCGAGAACGCGGAATAGGCGATAGAGAAGCACGATCGGTATTTACGTTAACACGTAAAATTATCGTCCGTAAACAGACTTTACAGACAACCATTTTTTTCAAAAATATTTACCATATCAAAGCCTTTCGTAATATCTGTTTAAGATTAAATCTTTAGAAATCAAAAATATCTACAGATCAAGTAGATATCCGTGGATGTAGGTACGTGAAATCACAAACGTCATTTAATACTAAAGGGTAACGGCTTTTTTTAAGCAAGTGGTTATTTTAAAAATACATATCATCTCACTTTTTTTTGTAATATAGCTTTAAGAATAGAGCGATAAGTCATTGAAATATCTTGGGATCACCCCGATATCCATGGATGTAATATGGAATCAAAAAATTCACATTAGTTACCATAGCCATTTAACCAATAAAAAAAAAGTATCGGAGGAATATATAAAAAAATATGGTTAGTTATACTGACCGCTCCACCAACGGCATCTTCGATGTGTGTCAATGTGTGTGACGCTGTATGAAATTTTTTTATTCTTATTTTATTCAGAGTTTCCTACCCATAGGGAACTCTGAATAAAACAGGGTGCCAACGGGACCCGATTAATATGCCTCCGCTATGTGTCTGTCTCTCTGTCATATGGCTATATCTCTTACCATAATAGGTAGGCACTTGAAATATTCACAGAATACCTTTATGCTTTTGTGGCCGCCATAACAATCTCTCATTGATCAATAACTATTGTGCTGTAATACGTTCTTTAGTATGAGTATCATGAAACACGGACAGTAGATAGGTATCTATAAAAAATATCTTTAAAACACATTAAATATGTACTAACCAATACAAAAAAATACATTAAGGATCAAGATTATTTCGCAGAATATAGTTCTACTCACGCTGCCAAGTACGCGCACACAAGCGTACAGCGCGTAAAAAACCTAAAGTCGAGCGCTTACGATCGGTGAAATGGCTCTTAAAGATGCACTAAATAACAGATTGACTAATCGAATTTATGCAACTGGATCTAGGAAAACATTATCAATATTTATAACACGAACGTAAGAACTAAGTGAGTTTACGTAGTGTTGTAGTTTACAGGTGAATAATAACAATTCCTGAGTGCAGTTACTGGTTGCCAACAAATTGTAGGTATGCTTGTGTATTTTTGAGTATTTACTTACATTGTGTGCGAGTGCGATAGAGGCAGGCGCAGAGGAGTGCATGCGGCGCGGCGCGGGCGCGAGCAGCAGTTGCCGCTTCTCGCTGTCGGAGAGCGGCGAGTGCGCGACGCCGCGCAGCCGCGCGCGTAACGCACCGTTCTCGTCCGCGAGACGCTCCAGTGCCGCTGACCGTTCCGCTTCTGATGTCTACAACGACAATAAGAACATAATTATGAACTTGTTCGTTTAAAAGTACATAGAAGTACATTTATGCTGAATTGGTCACCTATTTTTGGCACAGTCGTGGGACAGCAATATTTAAGTAGGTACTAATTTTGCTATTTGTTTTTTTATTATTATTTTTTCCCATAATAATTTACAATGTTGCATCTAGTGTCTCATGTCTGTGTTAAAATAAAAAAAATCTTTCTTTCTTTCTTTCTAGAGTAGTTTGACAGGAGGTCTGGCAGTTAAATTTACCGATTTGTATTGACTATATGTCAAATAAACGCTAAAGGGACCTTACTTGCAACCCACGAAACAAGCCCGTCTGCTGTTCCTTGAGTTGCCACCCGGACAACGAAAAAAAAAACAACTCGACAATGGCATGTGACTTCCAATGCCAAGGGGACACATTTGACATCAAAAGCCACACACCCGTGGAGAAAGTTTCCCCACCACGTTACCAGGGTCCGCCACGAGGAGGCTTCTGGACGTGGACCCCACCTAGCATCTTTTTTAGGCTTCCGTACCCACAGGGTAAAACGGGACCCTATTATAACCGTCATAGTTAGACAGTTGTAATTTTCATAGATAATGTATTTCTGTTGCCGCTATAGCAACAAATACCAATAAACAAAATAAAATAAAAAATTAAGGGGGCTCCCATACAACAAACGTGATTTTTTTTTGCTTGTTTTTGCTCAATATTGATAACGGTAACAGGTAGACGCAAGAAATCTCGCCCAAGGAGGGGCGCTCGGGCGAGCAATGATTGCACCTCTGGGAGCAGGGTAGGAAAATGATGAGATAGACATAATGTCTAAAAAATTTATACTTTACAACATTAAGACTCTAATATTAATTGACAGCAGCAAGATCCATTATGTTCAGGCGACTTTTCAAAAGGTATATTGTAATCTTAATCGCAAAGAGAGAGCAGTATTGCTAACTAAACAGTGCTATGCACATTTTTAACAGAACAAATAATGCTTATTACCATACATAACAGCGACACAATGACTGACATAGATTCAAACAATTTCTAAGTGACATCTCTTACATAACGTGCATGTGAAAATTTGTTACAGTCACATTGCGACATACTCAATTAAGATATCCTATGACTGAAGATATGAGACATAAAAGAAATTATTTATCTCTAAAGCGGATTTCGTGGCAAATGTTTTGTGAAACTTTCGGCGGCAATTCGATAAATTGATTGAGAGAGAAAGAGAGATTTCAGTAAATACCTGTCACAAACTTGAAAAGAAGTTAAATTTTAATGGTGAGCAGACTAAAAGGACACCTTTTTTGCCTTTAAAAAATTTAAGACAAATAATTTTAATTTTATTCAGAACTTTGCAAATATGTACCAAACAACGGGAGAGTGAATTAATAATGTTCTTTAATGGTTTCCACAAAAATTTAGTCGTTCAAGTATGGAAGATAAGGGACAACGCAAGAACAATACATAGGTATATTGTTTAATGAGAGATATGTCATTCGATGATCGTGAAGACTATTGACAACAAAACAATTGTTCAATTTAGTGAAAAATATTATGGCCTTTTTTTTGCACCTACTAAAATACATGGTCTAAGTAAAATAAGTACTTATAAATAACAGATATACCTACAATGAGACAGTTTACAAGGACGAAAGAACTCATTTCTAGAGCCAACCAAAAATACAAGTCAGATAAAAATCAATACATGGGAGACATTTCTACTATCAAAATTTCTATCTAGAACAGTATAAAAAAGCATTTGCAATGCAGATGACAAAATTGCATATCGAAGATCACAGATTAGCAGTTGCAGATGATCTGAGAACAAAACTTGCTCACGCAACGGATGCCCACATGCGATAACCGCAGAACATTGATTGCAATACCTACATTGTCTTCGGTCGATCAACGTTCCAGCCCACGCACATTCCAAGCTAATCTCGGACACAAAATAAAGACAGCATAGAAGGCTACCGTCTGGTTTTGGTGATAGGGTCTTTGATGGTTTAAGAGTACTAAGGAAAGGCCATTTAAATAATTGATTTTGCGCCTTACTACTTTTCAGGTGAGGATATCCGGAAGCTCTAGGAAAGGGAGATCTCGTGATGACGTGGACTATGCATATGAGAAAGAAACAACTATACTCCCCGCGCCTCTTAACACAAATACGGAACGCAGTCGCAAGCGTTGGAAATTGTAGGTTTTTCTATTTCTAATCGTGTTTCTGTAATTTGCTGTAAATCACTATGTTTTCTAACTTAGCCCAGCTTACCGTTGAAGGGACGTTGAGTGGCGTACGTAAGTACGCTGATCCCGTACCCCGTAGGGTAACAATGGCAACAAGGACTTAGGGGGGTACGCGGTGGTAGGACCGGCGTTCCACACACGCCGGACGCGTAGCCAGCGTGCGATACGGTCCGTAAATTTGCCATTTGCCAGGTTTTTATGATTATCTTACACTTTAACTTGTATGAATTTCAGAATTATTGACCTATTTGGGAAATCTTCGCCATAGTAGCCTCTGCAATACTTCGCTCGCCGATACAAGAACCAGAGTTCTTGAATTCAGTCCTCAAGTAGAGCTAGTTTTAAAACTGGCTATCTTATTGTAATCTGTCGCCATAGCTATAGTGTTCATAACATTTGTGTTCGTTCTGAATCACATAGCCAGCCTCTCAGTGGTTGAGGGTTCCAGGTAAAACTTCCACCCGCAGCTTTATCTTCACTTACCATCAGTAATATGAAGGCCAAGAGCTCCTCCATCAATTTAAATAAAATAAAGCTATTGTATTTACACATTTTCCCACACTTTACTCCGTGACGTTTCCGTCAGGTTGAAGGAAATATTTGTTTATGCTCGAACCATGGCATGAATGTGAAAACTAAATTTAAGTAAGCCGAACTGCTCAAAATCAATTAAATTCAAAGCGAACGCAATTGGTCATTCATTCTTAGACCCCACGTTGCAAGAGGTTTCTAGTGTGCGTTACTGGAACGGATAAAGTGTGAATGTTACCTTCTGTTCACTAATTTATTTTGTATCTTAAGTCTTGTGCAACACACGATTGGAAACAAAGGGAACAGTTAATTGAAATTTTGTAGTAGGCAGTGGGAAAGGTTTTTCAACTATAGTGTTCTAAAATGTCAGCGATAAACTTGACGTCGACATTGCGCAGATGAGTAGGCGACGGTAGGACTGTATTGATCCAAGTGTAATTTTGTCGACATTATTATTGCGGAATTAATGCTCAATTTTAGATATTATAAGTAATGTTGAATAATTACTAGGATTGTTGAAATAATCATCATAACATTCGACCCACTGCTGACACAATGCCTCTCCTTGTCATCGAAGGAGGTTTAGGCAGTAAGTCCAACACGCTTGCCAAATGTGGATTGGTGGACAGAGTATAAGGTGATCCATACCCCTTTGATGACCCATTAGTCGACTTCTATGACACCCATTCGAGGCTATGGAATGATGCTAATCTACTCTGCCAGCATCACATGGCGACTTAAATAAACTTAATTAAAATTATGTTATAACGGAGGAATCGCATATTATATTAATATTTGGGAATAAATGCCTTCGATAGTCCTCGCTGTTAGTTTTCACGTTAATCTCAGTTAATGGTAAGTGATGGCGTGCGTACGTGCGTGCGTGCGTGCGTGCGTGCGTGCGTGCATGCGTGCGTGCGTGCGTGCGTGTGTGTGTGTGTGTGTGTGTGATGAGTGCGTGAAGGTGATGTTTTGTTGGACAGAGATAGATTAGATAATTACAGATAGCATACACGGTTATTGGTAAAACACCAACAAGCTTCAAACCATTTGAAGATCAACACAAACAACTTTTACCATGGAAGCAAATCTGAAATCGCGAAAAAAATCACTGGTTTCATACAAAAGTGCAACACCTACGAACCAAAATGTATGAAACAGTTGATTATTTGTTGGTGTTTTACCAATAACCCTGTATAGGCAACTTTGAAAATGTCATACACGCGCAAAACCTAGTAATTAAATAAAAATAGGAAGGATTTACCTTTAAGTACACAATTAACGCTAACAATAGTAGCGAAGGATAAACTTATTGTAATCTCAAAATAGACAACTGACAGATTAAAATGCGTATTCACGACACACAATGCATCAGAGACATGGAAAAAATAAGGTTAATGAGATTCCGTTTGAACAATACAATGATAAATTAGGTTTGTAACCAGCAAACATGTTAGATAACGTCTAAGGCTAAGGGGATTTTGAAACAGATTTTTTTATCAACGTTAATTGGACCTTACTGTTTTAGTTTTTTTATCTTTGACAGGGGAGCTGTTTGCTTTCATCTCACATGATAGTAAGCTGCTTACTGCACACTAACTGCAATTCTGCATTTGGAATGCAGTCTGTCTGTCTAGATCATTAAGGTCACAGCACACTTATCGTGGAAGCGTCGGTGGCGTAGTGCGTAAGAGGGTTCGTCTCCCACCCGGGAGACACTGGTTCGATCCCCGCCGCGTACCAATGTGTTTTTAAATTTTGAAATGATCGCGAGGAAACCTGCACACACTTATGAAGAAATTCTTAGGTTGTGTGTGAAGTCGACCAACCCGCACTTGGCCAGCGTGGTTGACTAAGGCCCAATCGCCCCTAATGTGGGGTAGGCTCGAGTCCTCCATTGGGGACATTATATGAGCTGTTGATGATGATGGTAAACTGCTTACTTGCACACCAACTGCAATTCTGCATTCGGAATGCAGTCCGTCTGTCTAGGTCACTAAGGTCACAGCACACTTATCAGCTCGGAACCGTATTTTTCACAGTAAAAAAAATACAGTCGCATTTACCTCCTCCTTTTTTGAAGTCGGTTAAAAAGAGGCGATGCCCCACGCTCCGTAGGCGTTTCGTAGCCGCGCTTCCGTAGCGTTCATACTTAATAGTAATAATGATAAATGTGAAGTGAAAAGAAAAATAGAAGTGAAAATTATTTTTTTAGTATACATAGAAACAAAATGATCAACGAGAAGTATAGGTAATTAATATTTAGAGAAAAGCGTGGGGTGCTCAATTTAATTGTACCGGGCGAATATTTTCAAGAAGAGCACCCCACGCTTTTATGTAAATAATAAACTGTTCCTTCATCGTTTTGTTTCTATGAATGTAATACTTAAAAAAAAATCAGATTTTAGTCCGACTTATCATTAAAGCGTGTTTTTTTTAACTATTATTTATTTTTTACTTTTTTAGTGCGATTTATTACCGCCGATAAAAGTACATAAATTATTAAATAAAACTCGCCAACTAGAATAAGCTATTACAATGACAACGCCATCTAGTGACGTATAACTAACATTACAAACGTTTAATTTATTATTCCTGACGATTCTAATCAGGATAATGGGATATTCTTATCGAATTATTGTAATGTCATCGGTCTCTGATAAGTCTATAAAGTTTAAATGAAATCTGACCGTTTGAAGTGGGTGAAAATTGCGTACAAAGGAATCGGTTACAAACATACAAGCAAGCAAGCTAATATACAAGTGAAGCTTATATAATCGTGTTAAAAAACATACAGTCGTATTGATAACCTCCTCCTTTTTTGAAGTCGGTTAAAAAGAGGTGTTCCCTTTCCGAGGTGATAAGTGTACTGCGAGCTTTAGAGGGAAGAATAGCTAGTCCCACAGTGGTCGAGGAATCCGGGTGAAACTCGATTCTATTTTCAACCTTAATATTAGTCAGCATCAGGTAAGATGAAGGTTAAACCTTCAACGGTTAAGCTTTCCAGAATTAAAAAAAATAAGTACCTACCTTTATCCTGTCCAGTTCGGCGCGGAGTCTATCGGCCTCCGCAGCCTTTTCCAGCAGTTCCTCCACTCGCGTCTGCAGTTGAGTTCGCTCCATCAAGCTGGCTTCCAGTTCTCTTCTCAACGATTCAATTTCCCGGACACCCGATGCTAATGACACCTGGAATGATAAAAGGGCATCAACATTATAAATATTATCTACATTCAAGTTTCTACTTGACGGGGAACTAGATTTTATCGAGTGACCCAATGAATAGACAAATCAACTACCCAACTTAAACAACTAGACGTTCATGGGGCTATATTAAGCACTCAATCAGACCGTAATTTAGCACTGCCAAATATAAGCTAATATGTACCAGGTTAAAGAGACTGAGGAGGACTGACGGCCGTTGGGCGGAATGGTTCTTGAATGGCGACCGTGTACCGGTTGAAGATCCCAGGGGGAGGTTTATGTACAAAAGTGGACGTCTCTGCTAATATGAAGATGGACCAGGTTAAGGTTCAATGCTTTTTCCATTTGGAAACATAGTTATAAAATAATTAAGACCCTGTTAATACCATACGGAATTACAAGAGCATTCAAATATAACTGCAGTAATCTTGTAGTACCTACATGCGAGGAGTATCACCATATCACTCATTCTGTTTCAAGAACTGTTAACATTATTATTACCATTACCGAAGGGTTGGCGATACTTGAGGGAGGCCTATGTCCAACAGTGAGCGTCTCTCGACTGAAATTACGAGTTAACCGCAACTCTAAATGTATCATTCTACAATTTTAACTTTTATAAGTTAGTATAAGTTTTAGAAATACAAGTTTTCCTCTAAAAGTATTCCAACTGAATTTGTCAAAGTTTTTGTAAGCTTGCTCGTCAAAATAAAAATCAAAGTGTTGACAACCACGATCATGACTTGGCACTTCGAGTTTTTCTTTACTGAGGTCAATAATCGTTAGTTTCTTACAGCAAGCTTAAGTTGTACTTATCTTTTATCGTTAGTTAAAACCACCCGAGAAGATACCTACTTTAAAATAAGTTTTAGCTCAGTTCATTATCGCGCTATTTCTCAGGTATTACCAAATCCAAAAAGGCCAAGGATCCAAGTTTTATTGATTCTTTTTCTGAGAAGATTTCATATATTTTGACAACAGCATGACAGCAGTCGTCAAAACATATGGGAACGTTAGCAATTTGGTTCTGGTTTCTATTGGGTTTCTACGATCATAACATAAATAACGTAATAAAGCCGCAGCACTAATGAAAGATAAGATTGATCTGAGTGAGATTACCATTGTCATTATATGTGTTTCAAACATCGACATAGGTACCTTGACGTAGTTGAAGATTTATACAAAGTTTAAAGGAAGAGTACGCTGCCTACAGCGTACTTTGAGATTAATTACTTGTAAATTGAGATAGTCTTTAACTATAATGTGGTTCTTCAAGGGTTTACCCTTGTTTGGTATAACAACGTTTGCTCGAAAATCGTTTCGTCTAATTTTAGTTGCAATAAAGTCATTTCGCATAATTATTCATTTGACCGAATATTTAATTGGTAGAATTTTATTTAGCATAATTATTTATTTGACATAATGTCATTTCACCGAATTTTCATTTTCACTAATTTTATTTAACCTTATGTTTAATTGGTAGAATTTTATTTAGCATAATTATTTATTTGACATAATGTCATTTCACCGAATTTTCAAATGCACTAATTTTATTTAACCTAATGTTTAACTAGACTAATAATGATTTGGTCGAAAGATCGTATCGAATATTCAGTTCAGTAATAATTCAGTGAAAACGCCCTAAAGTCGCTTCTTCATGCGCTTTGTTCATGTCAACCTAACTCGCTCGTCGCTTCGCTCCTCGCTAACCTATTGTTCAATTGAACATTCGATGAAATGAAAGTTATACCACCTGAATAATACATCAAATGAACATTATACTTTTTGATCAATAGCGCAAATGTTGCTATCGCAAATGAACATTCGGTGAAATGAAAATTATACCACCTGAACAATACATCAAATGAACATTATACTTTTTGATCAATAGCGCAAGTGTTGTTATCGCAAATGAACATTCGATGAAATGAAAATTATGTCAATCTATATTATGCAAAGTGATTATTTTCTTAAACGTTGTTCGAAGAAATGATTTTCGACGAAACGTTGTTATACCAAACAAGGGTGAACCTTCTTCAAGATGCCCACACAGCTCTGAAATCGAGGAATTTCGTTGTAGGTGTTCCAACATTCCTAGACTTTCTACCTGCAGCATTACTTTGCAATACCTACTTATTTACTGCTGTAAGACCCAGCAGTATAGATTTCATATTGATATTTTTTTGTCTAAATTGTAGTTCAGGTAAGTTTCTTAGTAACAACAACTTCAGATAGTTTTACTTATCGTATGAGCGGGCAGTTAAAAAAAAAAACTTATCATAATTTTTGAACTTGGCGTGCTCGACGAAATCCATTAGACCAATTTTCGATTGATAGATAGTTGTTGCTTTTACTAATCTTAATTAATGAACTCTAAGATTTGGCATGACAGTTATTGTTCAATGTTTTATTGCGTGTTTTATTCTTTATCTCATTTCATTGGACATTTCGTCAGTAACCTCTTCATTATACCTAATATTAACTGTCTAAAAAGTAACAAATCAGCAGTCTTACCTCAGATGGTACTCGAGGTCGGAGCTCCACTTCCTGGAAGCCTGGCATGTGGTCAGCGTTGAGGGTGACCGGAAGACTGATGCACTCTTGCGAACCACGATCGCCTATCGACAGCTCGTCAGCGCTGCCGTACTCATGAACCCTACCCTGTCCATCCTCGTACTCCAACCCTTCTCTTAGCTCAGGATCCTCTAGAACAGCATTATTGTTCCCCAGGTCTTTCTTCTTGTGAGCTTTATGGAGCTTCTCCTTTGACCCAAATATCTTCAAAGTCTTATCTCTCGTCGGGGCTACTTTGTGGTGCTTGGAGTCGAGGCTGGACACAGAGGGCGCGCCTTTCAAAGTGGACTCTTGCTTCCCCTGACTTGGTCCTCTACGGAACAAGGACTTGAACTTCATCATCTTGTTATACCATCGTTTCGTTCACTGGTCGAATATGTTCGTTCGTATCGTCTTTGCACTAACTTCATGCGTGATCGTACTTAGACACTGACATTTTACTATTCCGCTATCTAAACAAATATTGTAACTATGATAAGTCATGTAGACGAAAGATTGTTTCCGAAGATGACACATTAATGGTACCAATAATAAATATAGGTAGGTATTGTTTACAAACGTTATAGGTACCTTAAAATGAACTGAACTGTTTGAAAAAAATATTAAAGCTAAATTTAGATGCGAAAGAAGTGATCCTATTTGTGTTAAAATAGATTTAGCACCATTATTCATAAGAGAGATTCAGGTATTTAAAATTTGTATAGAAAATTTAATACATAGTACTTAGATTCCCCTAAGAGATTCTGAACCATACATTTCCGTAATTCACAAACAACGGAATAATCAAACATTTAAACTTATTTTACGTAAATACCACCTCTTAAATAGAAAGAAAAGCACCTAGGGGATCGAACCCGCGTCTTTTGGGATTGCAGTCCGTATTTAGACTATTCCCACGACACTGTCAAATCCTTTCTCTTTTTGAAATTATTGATTACAAAATCGACAGGAATAATCAAACAATTAAACTTATTTTACGTAAATACCACCTCTTAAATAGAAAGAAAAGCACCTAGGGGATCGAACCCGCGTCTTTTGGGATTGCAGTCCGTATTTAGACTATTCCCACGACACTGTCAAATCATTTCTCTTTTTGAAATTATTGATTCCAAAATCGACAGATGATACTGCAATGAACTCCATTACTGAGGTCCCTATGATAACAATGTATTGAGCCCATTACAAAGGATATGATGTATACTAATGAGGTTTTGAATAGCAGAGCGACGTGCGTAAGTGTCTATGGGCGTTGTACCGAGCACCATATTCAATGCATATTTCGGATGTCACAATGCGAGTACGTCAACAAACCACATCAGCCAACTCGGTAGATACTTTGAGAACATAATGAAGACATGCTTCACTTAACAAGTTGGTGACTGATTTCAAGTAAGTTTACCTTATTGTAACAACGGAATTAATGTCAATTAAAAATGGCGCCAAACCGCAAAATAACTGACGATATTACGTATTTTTGTTTTGCATATGACGTTCTTAACTAATAACTCGGATATACAATTTTAAACTTGACGTAAATTGCGTATTGACATACCTTTTTATATTTAACAAAAAAATGTTTTAATTTTTCATTCAGGTATTGACGTACCTATATTTAACAAAAAAATGTTTTATTTTTCTTTCAGATACCTAGTTACTTGCTTCAAGTGTTTGAAGTCATCAATCACTAACCTTATTTACAAGTAAATTTCAAGGAGCCAGCAGCCAAGCCTCCAGGTAATAATGATATTTATCTTAACCCCTTCGCTTATGGTGTCCATCTCAGTGGACACAGTTTTTTAATGAGCTTATTAGGAAGCGCTCAGCGCCTCTTATCAGAGTTGAAATACATATAAACTGTTTATGACATTCTGCACATTTTATATCATAACAATAGTTATGAAAAATGTGTAGGTGTAGAAAATTTCCAATTACAATTATTTTTTGAAAATGATTTTTTTAACACAAACCATATAAATAACCTCCCCCTATTCAAAAATTCAGGTTTGAAAGGGTTAAGTTTCTTACACTATCTACTTTTAAGTACTATTAAAAATAGATAGCTTTGTGAATCTTTTTCTAAAATACACAAGAGCAAGTATCTAGTACCCTGGAAGGATTCAATTTACAAACTACAAAAAAAAATCGATGCTGATAAGAGGCTTGCAGAGCAGACGTCATTTATTTGTTTACTGACTCAGAGCAAGTAGGAGTTGCTACGATACGCTGTACATGAGAATGGAATGAAGACAGAACAAATATGTAATTCCTTCTTTTAGTAGTTATGTCAAAATATAGATAATTATACAATTATTATCATTATTTGGCGTCGGCATAATATTATATTTTCTTCTTCCACTCGATCATCAACCGTCATCTCAACATGAACTTTTCTTTGTCATATCATGTTCCACAGAGTCCATCCATCTTTTCTACTGTCGCTTCTATATCCATGCATATTCAATCTCATTCAAGTGGAACTATGGATAAGGTATTAAATACCACCATAAATTGTAAGGAGCCAAATTGGAGCATAATTCCTGGCGGCGCATATGCAACTCCCCCTCAATAATTTGATTGAAGCTGTGAGCACATGTTTTGAGGACAAGAGACATGTGCATTATACTCATATAAAGAATATGAAAGATTTTTACACTTTTGACACCGCCATATGGCATTGAGACGAGAACAAACGCCTCGGTGATACCATGATGGGATAGTCGGAATGTGGGTTAGAAAATTCAGCATACGAAGACGTAAGCTAAAGATTCTACATTTCTCAAAAGTTTTGCAATGCAAATGTAATTTTTAGTTGCTTAAGTTAGGCCTGGTTAGTTAATTTGGTTAATTTAATTGTGGGATGGCATTTTCTGAAATTTTCATCTAGGTACTATAATTTATTTAAAATTAAATTACATGCAATATTCAACATTTGTTTTGCGAGATTTTGTTGCGAATTAGCGACCAAGATTCATTTTGATTATTAACCCAATTTTAACTTGTTTATAACATTGACATCATAGGTATGCCATGACAAAGAGAACGATTAAAACCTTCCCACAAGTAGCAGTTGTATTTGAAATACTGTCATAGCGAATCTTTAAACGTAAAAAAGAAAGCATGGGCAAAAATATTAATGTAGGTAGGTATGTAAATCGAAATATCCTATGAATGCATTATACTTGGCCACCCCTCAATTATGCAAATGTAGGGGACAGCAGCGTAAGAGCCAGTCTTCCTGTTTTACGTTTTAGTTAGCAGCCATAGCTGTCAATTTCTTTTACCGACACTTCGGTTCAGTACCCTAACATTAACAAAGAGGCACACACCCACATACATACACAAAATAGAGTAGATACCAAGAAAACATTAATTGATCAGTCATATTGGGCTTACGAAATACCTAGCCAAAACATTTCCAAGAAGACATAATATAATATGATACCGAATGAACATAAAGACTGTCCATGTTTCAGAAATAAAATGGCAAATATCCAGTAACTAATGTAGATAAATAACCGGAAGAACTTAATGTTCTAATATTATAAATAAGTTAATGTTCTAATATTATAATAATACAATATCTACCCAATGATTTGTACTAACACTATATTATTACCTAATGCAAAAGTTTTAATGAATAAGTTTATTGTGCACTAATTTCCAGATATATTTCTATCTAAACTGTACAATCCGCGGCCGTATTATTTTAAAGCGAGTTTGTTTGTTACGCTTTCACGCCTAAACAGCGTAACCAATTTTGATGAACTTTACAATATCTAGCTAGTGATTTGTCTCTGTAAATGCCGAAAAATAAATTGCTTAATCTACTAAATCAAGATAAAAAAGATTCAACGCTTTTAATTAATTGGCTTTAGCGTAATTATCCAACACTGGAACTTGTGTATCAAATCGTAAAGCCGAAAACTTGATTGAAACGCTTCGAATGAGATTTTCCCATAAAGTCGTTGAAAAAATTCTGTTATCAGATCCCTACTGACCGATTCTTGTTTCTTGCTAAAAAAACATTTGTCATAGAATAAATCGCAAGAAATGAGATTGCTCTTTGTCAGTTTTCTAGCTTAATGAATAATTTAGTTTTTTTCCTAAACATTTGATTTCAGCGCACCTCTATCCCACGACGCACCTGAGTCAAAGTCCGAGCCCTTAGGTGCTTTGCAGACAACTAATCAACTTTCAACAAACGATCAACTTAGTAATATAATAATACATTTCCACGCTCAAGTAAGTATCATTAAGCACTTCAGATAACGGACATTTTAAATATTTTAATAAAGAAACTTATAATATAAACTACAATGAGTCGCAAACAAATATTCGTGTTCGTTCGACACACAAATATTTGCCGCTTCGAGTATTCAAACCCGGACCGCTTGATGTTGTAGGCTTTTTATTTAATACGGTTACTGTTGCCGAGATTCTAAATAAACTTTTCAAATCCATGGTGAACGGTCAGTATGAGTATGGATCACTTAACACAACTAGTACCTACAAATTTGACAGTTGTTCGTTGCGTCAATTTGAAACTGATTCTGTCCTCGAGTCCATCAACTGAAAACTGAAATGTCGATCATAGAAACTTACAAGTATGCTATGTCTACTGTGCAGTTTCTTTATGATATAGGTATCTATGTAAACAGCTAGTTGCCTGTTGCCGCAATATGGAGTTCAAAATTGCTTTCTCTACAGCGCCTTAGAAGCATCCATTCCGCCGCTCCTTTTAGATAGGTACATTTGATAACATCCAAGATATAATAATAAGGGGGTGGAGACATAATGAACGAACATACAGTGCCTTATCGCACTTATCGAGTTTGATCAAATCCAAAACACTTCCGTTTTCAAACATTTTGACAACAGCTTCACAGCTGTTAGATGACTAAACATAGTTATTTTATGCGAACTTTAACGATTTGGTTTTGGTTTTAAAAAAATGTAAATAAAGCGATAAAACCGCAGGTTAACGGGCAGCTGTATCTACTGTATTTGCGCAATATATACCTTAGCATGATCCCTCTTTACACTTAATATTGTGAAGATTGGAGTTTGAATAAAGAGATGACCTACCTGATAGAAAATACTATTTTTATGATTCACTCACACTCCTTTTTAAAATAACACGATAAAATCTATGCACCACGCGCGTCTAAATTACTTATTATCAGTTATCAGATTCTTTCATATTTTGAATTTTACGAGAGCCTTGTTCGTTTGATTCGCCGAGGAACCAACTAAAATAGGCTAACCGATGTCCGCTCAAAGTACCCCATACCCATACAAAATAGACGCATTAACATACATGTCACTTCTGACTATGCTTGTCACTTTATTTCTCCCATAACTCTTATTCCCGAAGCATAGATCTCATATTAGTAATGCAATCGGTGTATCTACTATTGACAGTTTCTAATGCCGCCGTTGCAAACTGACTCTTAATTCTTTGACACAGGGCGTATGTAAATGAAGTGCAGTGTGTACGTGGTTAGCGTCGGTGATGTGTGCGTGTTTCAATTCAATAAGCGAACTTAATTGACAAGAAACATGGGAGTGGTAGCTGAGGGGTATTATTTCCTATCGTTATTTTCAATCTATTCTTTGAAAACAACGAGGGTGGATGGGAAATGAATGATATGCACAGTCATAGCGTTGTTTCGATTAATTGTTTATATTCACAATCGAAAACGTATACCATTGAACACATAAACCTCAAAGAAACTCAGTTATGTGAAAACGTAGGATATATTACGAATAAGGAATGTCTATTTAAGGATTCTCTACTACCTTCCAAAGTTATTTAGCTATATCCACTCATTATTTGCCTGTCCTATTGGTATCCAATGTTATTTTGGGGCTCTCCCATAATTCTCGATCTGCTAACATCTCAACATTAACACATTTCTTAACAATTTCCTCTTTTAAGGAGTCAATCCATTTTTTCTTCATAGTTACTTCCTCTACCCTTACGTACCCATGCACATTTATACTTATCACTTTCTTTGTAATTTGTAACCAAGCTGTACTTAATATGAAATAATTTGATTTCGCTCTTTCATAATACCTACTTATGTCATTCATTTTAGATTGTGCAACCCATTAGCTGATATTAAATCATTAGCAGATTTGCATATCACATAGCAGAATACTTTCATATGAGGCACATATAAGACTATCATTCATAAAACTTATTAGACAGATTTCTTATTGACATGGCTACGACATAGATCTTTCAGAATTAAGTTTCAGGAATGTTCAAAAAATGTACCAAATGCATTTTTATTATAAGTACCTATTAAAATACTCCTGTCACCTATAGTAATTTACTCCTATTATGAATCACGACTTATATTCATACTTATTTTTTTCATTGCATTCACTTTCTATGAATTGCAATACATTTCTGACCAATCCAAGTTCAAAAAGTTCTAATCATACAAAACAGCAATAAAGATGCAATATATATTTTTTTATTGTTATTTAAGCAAAACATGAATCAGAAATTATCACAATTTCCTTTCGACCGCTTATTGCTATAGCTTCTTAAGATGTGAATCTTAAGAAGCTATAGCAATAAGCCCCACTTCCAATTTGAGGGATCAAGGTTAGCTAAATTTAAACTCGCCTCTCGTTTTACTTCTATATTGGGATGCACATGTAACTACTCGCATAATTGTCAATTATAGCATAAAAACTAAGAATCTATAACCAGTTGCACTGAGAATACTAAGATACTCCATAGGTAATCTACATCCTAGCTAATATTAAGGACATGTCCTAGTTTCGGAGTTGATATCTTATTAAGACTATCTCATATTGTCCTTTATTATTTTATTTGTGTAATGTTTTTGTTTTGTTTGAATTTATCAAAAATATATATAAAGGCGATTGTGACTTCGCTGGTTGCCCTTTCACGACTCAGCTACTAACTAATCGCCTTGAAATTGTGTATACAAATTGTATTGTCATCATCATTTTCAGTCGAGAAACTGTTGGAATGTTGGACATAGGCCTCCCCCAACAGGCGTACGAAATCAAAATCTATGGTACCTTTCATTCAGAAAAAAAGGGATTCGGAATTTTCCTGAGGAAAAAAAACCTTTATGACAAAATCTATATTAACGCCAACGAAGCTTCTTGTATAATTCAATTTCTGAATACAGTTGGCAGAGTACCTATAATAAAATAATCATTTATACCCAATGATATTAAAATATAAAAAAGAGAAAAAACTATTATAATATCATTGTTTATACCTAGTAGTACGAGAGCCCACGACCAAAACCATGTCTCATAGCAATACGGCAAAAACCCTATAAAATCGTTAGATTGTATGATTCTGAACCCGACTAGGTGTGTAGTAACGGTCGAAAGTGTAGCAACTGCGTGGGAGGCCATTTCTGCTGTGTCAAAAAAAAAAGACAGTCGGTATTATAGCAATACGTCTGATAGTGAAAATGTACATAGATTTTATAATTGTATTACGAAAAAGTTTGTTTTCAGACATTTTGCGCGTAGCATATAGCCTGAGCGCATTTTTGAAAATGTCAACAAATTTAGCCGACCTGTATCATAGCAATACGGATAATTTTTTTTTTCAACTTTTCGTATTGCTGCCATGATTACCAAAAACCTGTTTTCAGACACTTTAAGTGTAGCATATACTCCCAAAAACGAAAATTAATAACGTCGATTTAGCTCGACTCAACATTTTTTCGAAGACATAAAATTAAAAACGACGAGGCTTCGACAACTCTGAATCTCCAGTTATCCAATTACGACGCCTGCAATCTGCCACCATGCAAAACGGAATTGGAGAAACATTTATTACGAACAAAATATATTGCACAAGTCTGGAGCAACGCTCATACCAAAACGCCAACCGAACTGAACCCTGCAGATTGCGGATGGTATGAAGACAAGGGACGATTTCAGTTTTCGTGGTTCTCTGGCAACCAACTACCTGAGTTGAGCAACGTTATTTTGGACGACAAATCATCATCCACAACAGGTACAGTTTACATGGCTTTTGCTGTTAATTTCATAAATAAGTTCGTGATTTTCACTAACGATGTTTATTTTACAGAAGAGGACGTTGAAGATCTCCCGAGCGACGTCGAGAGTGATTTCGAAGACGACGATTCCGAATCCGACAGCGATTGAATACGAGAATATTTTGTAACTTTGAATAAACCGTTTTTTTTTTTCAACTTCATCCCAGTTTCATTTTGTGAGATTTATTTCAGTCCTTCAACTTCAATGTTACGGTTTCGGGTAAATTCTTTGTTAATTATCATCTAATAAATTCAGGGTCGCAACGTATTCATTGGTTTGTAACAGAAAATTCAAGATGCCTCAATACGATTTTTAAATGATATCTGAGTATCGAAAAGTTGTCTGATAGAGAAGGTGCTACACTTAATTTGTCTGATATAAATTTTTTGCACATGTGGACAACTTATTTTATCATGTCCAACAATTTTCAGACATATTGCTATGATACCGATCGGTAAAATTTGTTAACATTTTCAAAACGGTCTCAAAATTTAATGCGTTCACATTTCCGTCTGAAAATTGTTTTGTTCGCATCAAATAACCAAAATTTACTAATAAAAAAGATTTTCAGACGTATTGCTATGAGACATTTTTTTTGTCTCATTTTTAATTTTTTTAAGTGATTTTACGGGTTTGCGCTACACCACTAACGTCTGAAAAATATGTTTCCGGTATCTCAGAACTATCATTCAACTACAGTCTGCAAATCAGACATATTGCTATGATGCAGTTCGGTAAAATTCTTTGACAATTTTGAAAATTCGGTCAGATCAAACGCTACGCGGAAAATGTCTGATATTGGTATTTTCGAGTTCAGGATAATCGTATCTATCGATTTGATGCGGTTTTGGCCGTATTGCTATGAGACAAAAATTTTGGTCGTGGGCTCTCTAACTATAGATGTTTATTTATCTATTGATCCCTCTGTCTTTATGTCTAACTTTACCAAATTTTGCCGTGTAAGTTTCGTGTGCCAATTGTTACTTTTATTAAGCACAATTACGAAAGCAAATAGAAGACATAAAAAAACCACTTGAAGTGTTGAACCCGTATTTTTGTTGTAATAACCTTGTGTACTGTGTTGAGACTCTATTCTAAACTTAATCTACCGTAGGTAATGTAATAATTTTAACTTCATTGCTAAATTGACATTGTCAAAATGCGTATTTAGTTATAAATCCTACTAACTACTTATAGCTAAAGAGCCAGTGGAAAGCTACCTGTATGTATTTGACCAGACTTGGGGTTTTGTACAGTGAGGCCCCTATACCTACCATATATGAGATGGGGGTTCACTAAGCCCCAAGTGGTGGACACGGCGCGCGCTCAGGCAAGACAGGTATCGATTTTTGGCGAATTTTTAAAGCATTTGACGACGTCTGCCGTTTTCAAAATTTGATAATATATTATTATTATTATCTAAAAACAACAATGGCAGACCATTATCGCGCGGGTAGCATTGTGGCAGACAGTTTTGAAAGTACTGAAAAAAATTAAATTTAATTGAAGAGATCTGCCATTGATATATTTTATTTATTAGGGTCTTGAAAACTTATATTGATCACGGCAGACGACTTCATTGAGTACACACATCAGCAGACAACAAAATCTTTGCTACTATCCGGTCAGATGTATGTGTATTACGTTCCCTATTTTACATCAATATGATTTACTTTATCACTGCATGCATAGAAATGTAAAATTTAATTTTGTAAACTATGTACTAAAATTGATAAGTTTATCATCAGATAAAAAAGTTAATATATTTTCAAAGAATCTCAAATATTAAGGTAATTTTTTACAGATTCCGATTCTATGGATGATGAAGACGAGTCACACCACGACGACCATGTTTCCGATGACGATGAATAAGGATTTAAATCAGTAAAAAAATATATACAATTTTTTTTAATGCATGCACGTTTCATATTTTGTTATTCATTTTTTTTAAATTATGTCTTAAATAAATAAAAAGAAGAAAATTAAATAAATATTTGAATAATTATTTGTTATCTGCAATATACCTTAATATTTGAGATTCTTTGAAAATATATTAACTTTTTTATCTGATGATAAACTTATCAATTTTAGTACATAGTTTACAAAATTAAATTTTACATTTCTATGCATGCAGTGATAAAGTAAATAATATTGATGTAAAATAGGGAACGTAATACACATACATCTGACCGGATAGTAGCAAAGATTTTGTTGTCTACTGATGTGTGTACTCAATGAAGTCGTCTGCCGTGATCAATATAAGTTTTCAAGACCCTAATAAATAAAATATATCAATGGCAGATCTCTTCAATTAAATTTAGTTTTTTTCAGTACTTTCAAAACTGTCTGCCACAATGCTACCCGCGCGATAATGGTCTGCCATTGTTGTTTTTAGATAATAATAATAATATATTATCAAATTTTAAAAACGGCAGACGTCGTCAAATGCTTTAAAAATTCGCCAAATTTGATACCTGTCTTGCCTGAGCGCGCGCCGTGTCCACCACTTGGGGCTTAGTGAACCCCCATCTCATATATGGTAGGTATAGGGGCCTCACTGTACAAAACCCCAAGTCTGGTCAAATACATACAGGTAGCTTTCCACTGGCTCTTAGGCTATTATCAATATTGATTCATATGATTTTTTTGTAAATGTCATATATGTAGATGTCCTTAGAATATCTCTCAAAAAGTCATGGTCAATAAGTGTATTAAGAAGCTCTACTTGAAGTTTATTATCGTACCCCATTCACAAGACACAGACGTAAGATCGTAAAACAGCAAGTTCCTAAACTTTCACTTCGAGCTGCAGAAACACTACTTCTTTAACGAGACTGACATTTATATGCTCCCCTTAGAAAGAACCTTAGATAGAATCTCAGATATTGATTGTACAATTGGTATTTTCGTGTCCCTATTAGTTTTACGAGTAAATCTCGTGATCATAGTAGGCCGTGACCGTGAGTCATCGAGACCTATCGCCATGATAACCAAAAAGAGGTCTATTTTACAAGTAAGTATTACAAAGTTTAACGGTGTTACCCCACAAATGTTTCTTAAACACTGTTTAAAACTAAGATTGTCTCGTTTTTGTATATCACAGCCTCAGAGTAAACAGGACTGGCTGGAGTAGCCTTTGCCTAACATTACCCCTCTGCCAAACGCACAAGCATCGGATGCCTGTGCGTTATATAAAACTAGTTGAGCCGCCATTTTAAAACCACAATAATCAGAACGTCTTACCGTGCAGAGCTCCCACGAAAATGCCTGCCTGTGCTGTTTTTTACTGTAAAAAAAAGTCTAAAACATCTAGTATGCAAAAAGATGGCGTCACCTTTCATTTATAAGTATAATTTTTAAGATTTGATGATTATTTACTTCATATTTTCATATTTTAGCAGATTACAATTTCAAATTTCGCGCTATAGTCTCGTGGGGAGTGCGGCCGTGACGTTGTCAAACGAACTTCGGGCGCACTCCCCACGAGACTACCTAGGGTTGACCATTATCGCATTTCAATTAATAAGACAAAAATTAGAAACAGTTTGTTGGTAATAAATAACTGTAATTTTGTATTAATTAATTACCAATAATAATTTCGTTTTAACAATGTACGTTGCGTGTTTATCTTTAGTTTAGTATTAAGTACATACCTATAGTTTTGAGGCTGCTTGAAGCCTATTGTTTGCCACACAGCATGGAAATATAAAATAATAAATAAAATAAAATAATAATTAAACTATTTTGCCTTTTTATTCATGCTGGGCGGAGCTCATAAACATTAAGAATAACTATCCTGTAGGTATATACTTCCAGCGTCCCTGACTTCATAAAATAAGCACGGGTAAAAGGGTAGGTACCATCGCCTAACCAGCACTGCCGATCATTTCTATGAAACCTAAATTTTTTTTCGAGCCATTGGACAAATTGTTTTTTTTTTTGTAATCAGCAACCCTAATTGATTTGCACAATAATTGATTTGCACAATAGTGATGTCAACTTCATCGATATTGTGATTTTACGAGTGAGTAATGAATGAATGAATGAAAGTAACATACATAAATTGACAATATGTATTATGGTTTAAATTTGTATGTCGCAAGGAAATTGTATAATTCCGCAGTTTACATCGTCATCAGTTTAAAAAACACATACCCTATTCTTAGTTCTTCTTCTTATACTTGTCGATAATAAAACATAGCTTAGACAAATTACAGTTTGTTTCAGCAACCAGGGGGGCTATTCGCTAACTTTTTTTGACAGTTGAAAGTGATCATCACTGAGTGGATTACATATTCATTGCTGTTTTAAACGGCACGCTATGATGGCACTTGTCGTGTAAAAACAGCAATGGATATGTAATCCACTCAGTGATGATCACTTTCAACTGTCAAAAAAAGTTAGCGAATAGGCCTACAGGTAATAATGATGATGTCAAAATAAGAATAAGGTATGTGCTTTTAAACTGAATGCATGGGGAAACTTGCCACGGTCTTCCAAACGGAGATCTATGCAATAATCCTCTGTGCAATGAGGATTATAGAACGTGTTAAAAAAAAAACAAGGTTGTCTATATCCTAAGCGACAGTCAAGCAGCGCTCAAAGCCCTCTCAAACCCTCGTATTGACTCGGATCTAATACTCAATGCTGTCAAGAGACTAAATAGGGTCGGCCAGCACAATAAAGTAGAGCTGATCTGGGTCCCAGGTCACGAGGGGATTAAAGGCAATGAGAAAGCTGACGAACTGGCAAGGAAAGGATCAAAAAACCCATTCATAGGTCCTGAAATTTTTATCCCAATTTCCAAAAGCTACATCTGCAGAGCCATCAAAGAATATGTCCATAAAAGACATCATATGGAATGGACACTGTCGCCTGATATGAAACACATCCTTCACAGGAGACTGTCCTAGAGGATGGAGTAAATTCATATACGGGGATGGCAGACAACAGGCCCGCCGGATTTTGGGTGGGCTTACAGGGTACTACGCCACAAACCACATGCTCCAAATGAAAATTTCGACAACATCGAATTGCAGAGCATGTGGACACGACCGGGAATCCATGGAACACTTGCTATGTGACTGTGATTCCATAGCCAGGATTAGAATGAATATCCTGGGAATAGCCTACCCAAGGACAGAGGACTAAAGACTCTTCAAGCCCATGGACATAGTAAGACTGATGGCCTACATATTCAAGGAGCGACAAGAGTAAAAAGACACGGCAAATGTAGCGGCAAATGTTTGTGTGACGAACACGAATGTTTGTTTGCGAGTCATGGTTGTTTATATATTTATTTAAGTTTATTTATAAAAATATCTAAAATTATTATGTATATTAAAAAAAAATGTCCGTTATCTAGTATCCGTAACACAAGTTCTTAATGATACTTACTTCAGGCTAGATAATTGGTGTGAGTGTGGAAATATATTATTATATTATATTATTGGCTGTGATTTCATTAATTTAGGACATATTAAAGTCGGAAATACCCTTATGCTTGGTTTCAAATGCTTGTAAATTAATCATTATACAATGTTCTTTATTCAAAATAGTCTTAGATTTTAGTTAGTTTATCTAGGAATCTAAAGATATACCACATGCGTGGTAATTATTTATAAACAAAGGAAGTTACACAAAGCAAAAACCCGACCTGCTACCCCTCCTACTCTGCTCGGCGGGGTGGGTGACGTCATCGCCTGGCTAATGTATAAGACAGCTCTTTTGACAGCCGCCAAGCGATGGGTTAACTTTAAGCACTGTGTAATTACGTGTTATTGTAAATTAAATTTTCAAATTTACAAAACTGCTGTGTTTAATAAATATATAATGTTTACCTATTAATATTGATTATGAACTATTTAATAAATATATGTGTGTAATACATGCACATTGGATATGTTGATGTGTTCTGAAATAATAAATTTGCTTACCTGTTAAGTTTCACACATTTGATTTCTGATTCCGTAAAAAATCCAGTTTACATACTTCCCAGTATCATACGAGAAAACTAACAATATTCACTATCGCTTCGTTAAAAATAATGTTTAAGTGTTCCTCCTTTCCATTATGGTTATATAAGCGAAAGGGTCCACAGTGAATTCTATATATATGTCGCAGGGAAATTATGAAAATAGGGATTTGATCAAATCCCTAAGGAATTTGTTCAAATCCCTGCAGATGTTAAAATGACTATTAGATTTTATCATTTCTCTTATGAAATTAAGTGATTTGATCAAATGCCTTAACTGCTTTAGTGAAATGACAAAAATAAAAAACTAACGTAGTTAAAAGATTTTTATTAAGTAAATCAGACACACGCCAACACACACAAGCTAATTATGCCGACTGAAGTACCAATTTCATATAAATCGTTTTTTATATCTAATACCGTTCCTATAATATTATTTCCATCTAGTGGACCCCTATCTACCTTCGGAACATTAATTAAAATAGTGGAACCCACTAACACCTCCTTAAAAGTCTTCAGGGAAGAATCTTTAATTTTTTCTTCTGATATTTTCAGGTATTTTGCAGCATGGAACCTTTGATCTTTTATATTTACTTCTTTTTGACATAAGTAGCATAGAATTTTCGATTCATATCCTTCTTCTCCTACCGTGAGTATGCTGGACGCATTTTTGCAATTATGAAATAAATGGACCCTAGTAGATTCGTTGCCACAAACAACGCAATGTGCTATTTTCTGGTTGTCAACTGCTTCACGTTCTGGTGTAGTGGCAAAACGTTTGTATTATATTTTTGAACAGGCGCAATAGGTGTTATAGACTCAGAAATTGGTATAAGTTTACTGTTTTACGATTCAGGTGCCAGCGGATCCTCTGAATTTGAATTGTCTTTTCACTAAATCAGTTCAGGAATTTGATCAAATGACTAAATTTAATAAGCGAAATGTTGAAATCTAATAGTTATATTAACATCTGCAGGGATTTTATCAAATTCCTTAGGGATTTGATCAAATCTCTATTTTCATCATTTCCCTGCGACATATATATAATAACACCTATTGTAAATACCTTTTAAGTGCAATAAACTATTACGTATAAATTTGTGTTTCATTGATATAGCCTTCGAAATCTGTCAAAGTTTTATATAGACCTCATATATATTATATTATTTATATTAGTCTTTGCAATAAATATCGAAAACTGACTGTTGTAGCGTGTAATATCATCATTTGATTTTTAATAATGTAGGTATACTAACGTAGTAATACATTCATTCATTGAACGAAACTGATTTATCGATATCGATATTCTCATGCTATGTCATGTTACTTCTCACACAATGACATTCGTGTATTAGAATAGAACGTTAACACACTATTTTAAGCACATGTGCGTGAAATTTAAATATGTGTGTCGTATTATGCATGTGTGCGTTTGTAAATACGCAAAAAGTTTTTGTTTCTGTGTGCTAGTATTGAGTGTAGTAGTAACCTCACCCCCCGCAAAAAATGGCAGAAAAACATGTAAGAGAAATTGACTAATGGCTACTCCAGTCCTGTTTACTCTGAGATCACAGCAAATAGAGACGTCATCATTTTTAAGGCTGGAGTTCACCAACATTTAAACAGGCGATTATTGTTTAACCGACTGTTTTTGACATTTTATCGTATGGATGAAATGTCAAAAACTAGTGGTTAAGTTTTAATCGTTTGTTTTACGTGTTGGTGAACTCGAGCTAATGTAAGGTCTAAATTTAAACAATGTTTAAAATCTTTTGTAGTAACATCGTAAACGTGTAAGATTAACTTGCGTTATGTGGATAAAAATATTGTCACGTGGAACTTAAAGAGCAGCCAACTTAATTATATTATAACGAACATAATTTTATAAAACATGCGAGTTTATTCCCGTCCATGTTTGAACAATGCCGAATTTTTCTTACGTGCCCATTAAAAAGTTAATGACGTCTAGCTAGGTATGATTCTATAAACATTGCATTATTTAATGTTTTTTTTCTAGAAACTTGATTGTTTCTAATGAGTTCAAAATGTTTGTTCTGAAAAAGGATTTATTTTATTTACCAAATACCATTTAATTTGTAACTTTGACGGCCCTATTTTTTATATCTACATTAGATTTAGAAAAAAAATGTTTTAACTTGGACATTTATACAAAGTGTAAATGGGTTTTATTTATACAAACAAAAAATTTAAGTACCTACCTACGAAAACAGATTTTCCACTCTTTTATAGGGACCAAAATGGCAATTACATATGTGGGTAATATTACATTGCTTATAACCTTATAAAATAATTATAATTACACGGTGTAAGCAATTTGCAGTGAATGGCATTCCTGAGTACGGGTCGACCAGTGGCCGGGTGAACGACCACCGCTCGTGGCCTAGGGAGGTCGCTCCAACATGGACGACGGTAGCTAAGCCATTATGGACAGTCTAATCAATTGGTTACTATATTTAACAATTACTGTAGTCTTGAGCCAACAGTCTTGTATGTCAGACAAGACTAAAAAAACACAAAAAGCGCTTTGGTCGCAATAGAAGGCACTAATTCGTTGCGAATGGTAGAAGATGCCGCAATTAAATTTACCACTTGCTACTATCTAAAAGCATTGTGCGGTCATAATATAGCGTTATTACGTCAATAAGCATTTAGGACGGAACATAAGAAATATAACAATAATACACCAAATGGGTCGTTGCTTCGACATTATCGACAAAAAGACCCAAATTATATCTTGTGGACTTTGACTTACAAGAGCTTATTACACTCTCGTTGAAACAAGAGAAATATAAAATAAGACGTTAATGGCAAAACAGCCTGGATGGATCGGATAGCATGAATCACACCGCAAACATTTAGGTACTCAGTTCGATCGACGCTATACGTATACCACACCAGATGTTATAAAATTATTGTTGGCACCCAATAACAGAATAACACAGCCAGTCTTGGGCTTAACCATGTTGATTGTGAAAATACCAACTTGCATTTAAGTTTCGCCTTGAATTTGTACTGCTAGCAGAAATAGCTTCTAGTTGCTGCTCTGTTTCAAAATAATCCTAGTAAATTAGTGACAATCGATCACTGATCACAGCTCCTATTGGAGACTAGGAATAATATAAAGCTACATAGAGGATTCTAATGTATCTATATGTTAAGCTCAAAAAGTACACTCCGCCTGGTCATAAAAAAATAACCCTAACCTACCAATGACTCAGCCACAGGGTTCGAAAGGATAATTATCAATAACAGATGTGAATGTTTTACTGTGACCCCCAACGGGTTGTGAGCGTTTTCGGTCTTTGAGCGTAACACATATATTTAAAATGAACTAAAACTCTATTGATTTATACTTAATTTTGGGTAAGACCAAAGGCAAGATCACAGCAATGATTGTATAGCCTAGTCTTCTTTCACCAACCCTGCAGGAGTGACCTGACCTGAGGCAGTGTCTTGATATAGACATTACTGCTTTAGGATTTGGCATTTTTGATTTTTACGCCGCCTGCCAGACACCAACCCTCCTTGGGAACTACTACCTTTCGACAGCAGCCTAAAGGATCTAATTGTATAGCATAGGTTTAATTCTGTACCAGATAACGTATAATAGTTATTTATTATACAAGAGTGGAAAGTTCCTTTTTAACCGCGTGCTCGATTTGGATGACCGAGCAAGCGAAGGATTCTAAAGTTGAATCACGAGCGCAGCGAGTGATTCTAAATTAGAATCCTGAGCGTCAGCGAGGGAAACAAACGAGCACAAGGTGAAAAATCTTTCCACTCGAGTGCAATACGTAACTTTTCATCCCACCTCAGCGAGGAAATGACAAAATAATCTTCATTCTAATCATAAATTTGGCACCATAGAGGTTACATTAAATAGGTTTAATGACGTTTTGAATTTACAATTATATTGAGTACTCATTATATGTGATGTTCTAAATTCAAATCTACTTTGCCGCTCAAGCGAATAAAATAGAATTTTCCAGCCAGATTTCGAAGCGCAAAATTACACTTTCCGAGGTGGTGGGATGAAAAGATATTTATAAAAATCTTCGTGTTCAACACTCAAACATTTGTCTCAAAACAGGGATATAAATTGTTTCAAATGTTAGGGATAAAACAAATTAGTTCCTATTTGAGCTACTAAAAGGATAATAAATTGTGGACAAATGATTGCTGATATTCTAAGACTTGCGCGTATTATCTCTCAGGTACATAAGTACACCTATAGATTCCATGGAATCTGTTTCATTAATAGTCGATAGTGTACCACATTATACCGTACAAAAAAAACTTAGCGGCTGGAGATTGGCAGCTACTTTCTCTCCACTCTTAACCAGTTTGCATTCTGTCATGTATGTACACAGTACGATAGTTGAGGTCAGATAAAGCACATTCACTTTAACCACCTCGATTCTAATTGACGAGCTGTAAAAAATTGGTCTTAGTAATATTCCGCATACCGTTAGGCGTAGGCAAAAGGTTTTTTGACCATTTGGAAACATTGGGTCGTCGGGTTGGTCCGGTTTTGAAATTGAAACTGACTTCAAGGAAAGCAGAAAAATGTCGTGTTGTAATTGTTGATTTAACTGTATCTATTTTAAATACAAGGAGCATATGGGTTGAATGGGCACTTTTCATAGGTCAAAACATGTGAGTCAGAAACTAGAAGGGTCCGAGAGTTGTTAAATCTTAGATTCCTCAGCAAATATTTTTGCATGAAGTTAGAATTTTATAGGGTTTATAACTTATTGTAATCCTGTAAGAGATTTCACAACAAATCCATTCTTTTACATAAATTGGTAAAACTTCAACACTCTTGAGATGGCGACTGTATGGGTACGGTTCTTGCATCTGTATTATTTTTATAAAGTTGTCCCCTTTTCCACAGAAGACATATTTCACTGCAGAAAAGTGACGTAGAACCTATGATTAATATTACAGTCCCAGCCAAGATATTTTGTTAATGCAATATGCATCACTTGAGGGAAGTGCGCCGGTACGTCGCCGGCGGCGTAGACGAGGACAATGCATTCATTACGTGAACTGTCTGGCTGGACGAAACAAATACTTTACAAATAATACCTCACTGGCACTTAATTGGCGTCCGTTTACGATAACAAACTGTGGCTATTAATATAATAAAGGAACTGTTTTGATTTTTAAAGCAAGTTTGTCCATGCCACTTAATGAAGACTACGCAGCCTCTTTAAATTTAATAATTATAAACTCATTACGGTGCGTTAGAATCATTTTATTGGTGCGGTTTTAAAGCCTTTTTATGTTTTTATACATATTTCTACCTAAGGTCCAGTCTGCACCGACACAGACCTTTTAAAAGTCTTATTAGGCCTTAGAGGGGAAAAAATCTTTAAATTGTAATTTGAGTTAAACAAAAATATCATTTCTTCAATATATTCAAATAATCATTTCAATATTAAGTATAGAGATGCCAATTTTCTAAACTTTGAATAAGCAAATTTCTTTGATAACGACCTTGCCGATTGTGACGAAGAAGTGAATCGATTGATTTAAATAAAATGACACTTGGCTGTGGCTAATTTCGATCGTAACAGAAACACCTACACTTCGTAGTGTATCTCCATTTATAGTCTATTATAGTAACTTCTAATACAAATTTTGTGGTTTTCTTGGTGATGGCATTGAGAAATGAAACAACGTTAAATTTTCGTCACAAATATTTGACGAGCTTGCCGTTCGATATGCTATCATTTTTATAATTTTAGCATAATATCGATTGTGAAAATGTGTAGCCTTGTACTCAGTAGGAACAAAAGTGAATCCTTGGTACACACTTGGGCAAACACACGTTATCGAATCCAGCTTATTGGTCAGAGGTGACGCAAAGGTTGACTGAGTACAGCACTCATGGTTGTTTGTAATAACAGACTTTTAGTACGAAATTACAGTATTGATAAAAATGAACGTATTGTGGATTGTCCTTTGCAACATTCACTAGTTCATAATAAATATTGTTCAGTGTTTGGAGCATAATGTAATGTCTATATACAAGTTGTATAATACATTTAGTATTTATATGATCGTTTAAATCATTATTACAAAAATTTGGTGATACTGATACAAAAATATTTATTAAATTTTTTAAACAGATAAAATCAGTTACTTGTTGATTTTGAAAGTTTTAATAATAAACAAGCTGATCCGGCGAACTTCGTACTGCCTAACAACAGTCGATTCTTTAATTTTTGTTTTTAATACCTATCCTGCTATTCTAGACCCGGTGTACCGAATAGCAGAAAAAAAGAAAGTTAATAAATGAACAATTACATTAGGTATGTAATTTTTTTATTATTATTATTATTATTATTTTATTTTTCTCTCCGTAAGAACCATCCTCGTACTTCAAGGAATATTAAAAAAAAGAATTAGCGAAATCAGTTCAGCTGCTCTTGAGATTTGCACTTAGCAACAAATTCAGCAATTCATTTTTGTATTATAGAAGACAACCACGACTCGTAAGCACAAATAATGGATTGGGTTTGTTGACGCGGCATTTTTGACAGACTATTTTTGCTGGCCGCATATGAACTATCCTTTACAGTCACTGGGAAAAAGAAGAACTTGAGAACCAAGCCTGTCAGAAGGGACCTCCCTAAAGAATTTCAACGCGATTCGTCCAGGATGAGGTCTCTAATTACTAGATTCTATAGCGTTTGAGAAATTTATATTCTATTCTAGAAGGAAAGTAACGACGAAAATAATATTAAATTTAATATATCAAATCACTATCCAAAATAGTTATTCATAACCATCATTAGCTATTTGATAAGACCGACATAGGTAATATGCAAAAGCGTCGACTTAAATAACTTTATCTAATATTCATTATTATCGCAAAAGCTATACATATTAATTTTGGTTTCTCAATTGCTGATATTATTTCTCGAGATATTTTAATTACAGTATCTGATATATTAGTAATAATAAATAACTAAAACTTTGAACGTTTCATTAAAGTACCAAATGATATAATTATTTAAAAACCAGAGGCAAAATGTTTCATTAAAGCTTGTATTTTTTTCTATTTTGACGACGTTATCCTTTGTTAATGTGTATTTACTTGGATTTTTTTTATAAAAACTTTTTTTATAGATAAAACTTTGCTTTTGCTTTGGAAAGCCCAGTTTTAAAAATAAAAACTGGGCTTTCCAAAGCAATTCCCCGTTTACGAAAATTCGATAGTGTAATTATACATATTTAATAATATGTTATCTAATAATTTATAACTTAAAAACCACCTTCAACAAAAACTTCATGGGTCAGGTCTTGTGAATAACACGCGAATTGATGTTTCAAAACACATTTCTATAATGAAACTTAAGGTCAGACAATACAAACAAAAAATATGTGGCGTAAGCACTTTTGTTATTCAGTTACTTTGGCCCATACCTAATGAGAAAACTGCAGTAGAAAATAATATTGCTGTTTATACTCGTTGCAAGAAGTTTTACGGCCAGTCGAATTATTTTGTATGCTTTTTGTTATTAAGCATACGGCATGCCTGATGGTCGTCAAGTTCACGTAATACAATTATGATTTTATTTATTTTATGTGATTACTTATTAAACTTAAAATATGTAAAAAGTATCCAAACGAGCCATCACCTCAACATTAGCACCCTTCGCGTATCATCTTTCACACACTACATCTATTTTTTCTTTTCGATCTTCCTCTCGACATTTATGCGCATCCGCGAAAGTGATGAATAAGTCCATTTATTAACTAGGGCGGTAAAACAAATAATGTCTCCGATCCGAGTCTTTTGTTCATCCCCTGGTCTGGTCCGGTGTGGCATAAATAAATTCCTCATCTCTTTCTCAAATATGATCATCGGCAATTCTCACTTTATGCCACTAGTGCTGCTTTAAAATTTCCTCGAATTTATCTACTCATTCCTCACTTATTTCTTTATTATTAGGCGTTATGCAAACAGAGCAACTTTGGTCTCTGTATTACGGCAACAGGCAACTCGCAACAAGCTGTTTTCATATAACTTAAAGAAACTACGCAGACATAGCAACTCCGTTATGACTTTCGATGATCGAGATAAGTTTCCATTTGCTGCACTCCTGAACAAAATCAGTTTCAAATTGACGCAACTGTCAAATTTGTACTAGTCGTGTCAAGTGATCCATAGTCACACTTACTGTTGACCATGGATTTGGAAAGTTTATTTAGCATCGTGACAACAGTAAACTGTGCCTTTCTGTTGCTGCAACTGGCAACCTTTAACGAAAACTATTAAAAAGTTGATAATTACTTCAAAAAAGTTGATAGTTTCTTAAACTAAAGTCTGTTTTATAGCGCCTTACTCTACACCTACACATTTTGTCAATGTAATTTCTTAGTATAGTTTACCGAATTACTGTTTATCGCTGATCATTTCGCCGAAAAGTTTAGAGTAGGAGAACCGATGGACTTGTAAAGTTGCAACGCCACTTGAAGTTATAGAACTGCTGAACTTTATTCCGCGGAGTTTTAACATAATCACATAACTCCTGAAAATGGTAGTTTCCATTTGTTCAGGAGCCCCAGTTACAGAGGATGTGGCTGAGAACGATGAGAGTACATTTTTGAAAATTAGTAAGAGAAATTTTTATTCTTGGACTGGGAAGTACTTGGTCTTCCTTCATCTTTTCAAAATACCTGTTAGAAACACACCACTCTCTTTGGTCATTAAAAAATTACATGCACCTACCAACAATAAGTTATTCCGTTCGTTATTATTCAGACTTATATTGATAGAACCGACTATGGATTTCTTGGCGAAAGGTTAACCGACCAGCGGTAATTCGGTTTATCATTCGCCACTTTAATTTCTTTGACATTGATAGACATACGATAGCCTGGGGCGTTATAAGAAACGATAGACTGGAGCATATTTATCGTGTTCTCGTTCTCAGAATCTTGTGTAGGCGCTCAGATGTAGGAGCAACGGCTCTAATCGCATAAGGTTTCAAATTTGTATAAAACTTAATTTGGTATCATTCGCAAACATTGCTTTTTGTATTTCAACCTCTCAAGTGCTCCTTCAAATATGAATAAATATAAAAATCTATACACCTTTAAGCCTACTTCAATGCTACTAAACCAGCTACTAGTATGAATGACACACTTCAGACAAATACAATTCAGAAGTCATAGATAGACCGCGTAGTATTTATTTGCTAACAAATAAATGACGCAGCTTTTCAATTTTCCTGTTATTATACACGCTATGCTACTACCTAGTGACTATTTTATATGTGTTTGAGTTTTGTCTATATGGTTGATCGAGGAGTATGCGAGGAGAAAACATAATTATTTACGCAAATTCCATATTCCATCGGGAATTGGGCAGGTAATGGTGCTGATAATGTAATACGCGTTGGGATATACATACATACAATTAAGACTGTGTATAAACATAATTATATAACCATTTGCCGGCCTTAGATTAAATGTTTTAATCTAAGTTCCCGCCACTGTTATGTAAGTATAATATATCTACACAACTTAGGCGACACGCTGGCAACCTGTCACTATTTTAGAGTACTGTATGTCCCATACTGCCAGATGTGGCTTTATGTGTAAACAAATGTTACCTAGAGCTCTGCTCAACCCCTTTGTGATTGTGACGTATTTATAATATCTACTCAAAAAGTCATGGTTCGTAAGATAAAAATACCTACTATAACAAGGCTTATTCATAATATTTTTGAAGGATTTGTTTACGACGCTAATTAGCGCTTATTTTCATTAGCCATAGGTATAGCTACCTAATTCCTACGATAAAGCTACAACTAATGCTAATGCTAAATAAAATGTTGCATAATAAATAATTACATTAACGTTGCCTAATTTGTAAAAAGATAAAGTATTACGAAATTTAATGTAAAGCGTAACATAGATTAGCATAATTTAGAAGAAGCGGTTTGAAAGTTAAAGAGCATACTTTAAAGTCTAAATAAATTATTGATAGGAGAATGTAAACGAAATGTATAAGTAGTAATATTTTGATGATCTGTTTGTATAGATAGGTACATTGCCTAAAGACATTCATCATCATTTCTTTGCCAACCCTACTCTCGATATTATTTGGGGTCAACGTAAATAATACCTGTTTTCCTCTTACATCCTTCTCAATCTGACATCATCTCAACATTGACACCCTTCTTTGCCATATCATCTTCCACATAGAGTATCCATTTTTCTTCAGCCCTCCTTTCCCTTTATCTACCTATTATCCCTGCACATTCATTCGCCTTGCATCCATAAACTTTGGTCCTAAAACTTTTAGTCAAATCTTCCTTAATAATAAGGACTACAAGTTTTGGAACCGACCGTCATTATCCCTCCTCACATAAAAAAAATGCCTAAAAACATTCAACCTTCATTAAAATAATGTAGGTAGCTACACCTATATTTACTTAAAGAATCATTGAGAAACCACATAAATATAAAACAATAGTCAAAGTTAGTGTGAAAGTGAAGAAAAGATGTTGCATTCATACAATAAGTTATAGAGGTAAACCTTGGTACTGTACAGAGATTAACATAATCTCTGTAGTCTTGCTAAAATAATTTGGTGAAAATTTGATATGAAACTTTAGAATTAGCATGTGCCCAAAATGCTCACAAAATCCAAAAAAAAAAATATTTGCATCATTCATTTTTATTTCACCATAATATATATTAAATATTTCTAAATAAATGTTTGAATCTTTCAGCAATACATGAACCAACTAGCTAAGGTATAAACAATCATAGTGTTACAGGTTAAACCTACCTGCCTACTTTTTTCTATGAAGTAATCAGTTGATATTATTGAACAATAAACAATAGTAGAGGATCTCCAAATCATCAAACCAATTCCACAATCCAGTATTGGTTTGATACTGGATAGTGAAATTATTTAAGTACGTAATTTACACCAAATAAAAATATAATCATTTTAGAAATAAGCCCGCCCTTGATATTACTGAGAACTTTATATATGTATTTTAAAATGAAATTAAGAGAATATATACCTAATAAATATTCATTCCATAATCCACGATAAAAAGCACATGATAACAAAGCATTATGATTGAAAAAAATAAGCTTATAAATAAATAAACAAGTAAGTATCTAATTTACAGCAATATTTGAAAAATTTTGTATTCAGCCCATTGATCAATGATGATGTATGTTTAATTGACTAGCAATTCATTGATAATGCTATACATAAATAACGTAATCAACGATAGTAATCCATAGCAATGTTGGTAATTAATTACATAGGTTTTTATGAAATTCATGTTTTCTAATTTTCATTCTCCGTCTGATCATCGTCTTGGCTTGGTTTACTTCTGTATAATAAAATTTAGGTACCTACAAATTTTACGAAACCTAACCCGCATATAAAATCAAAAAGTATTCAACAATCGACAATAATAATAACAACGGTTCCCATTAACGTGTCATCTTCATTAAAGAGGTGAGAAAGCGACTATGTCACAATCACAACACAAGAGACTCGGTAAATAAGTTCAATTGTCTCAAAACATCTGGCTAGCACAAGTTAAACATTACGTTGAAAACAACAGGAGCACCACCGAATTCCAAACACTTAAAACACGCCACTTCACTATCTTCACAAATTGGATCACAATTACTTCATTAAATAGTTCGTTTGATACATAAAAGTTCGAAAAAAAATTAAAAACGGCCAAAACGACATCCGCCGTGCGCCGATTCAAATAAACTTGCTTGTTGCCGACTACTCCAATGTCTCCAATCCAACAAAGCGAAATAGACAATCTTGCATTCCTTTCTAACAACCAAACAAATTTAAAAGACACGATCTCTGTAAACTGAACTTGCAATAAAGTACTTTATGATTTTGCTGTATAACAGCCACAACGAAACATTCTGCATGGGTAAAAGAGATAGCGATATGTACTTAAAGAGAACTTAAACACGTTAAAAAAGGACAGGGGTATAGGCAAAAAAGATTGTCTTCGTCACGTTGCCTCAATAGAGTTTACTACCAAGTCTAGTTTAACAAAAATGAGCTCTCAATACGTTACCATACGAACTACTATTGATGATTGTAATTGGCAAAGGTCCTATTGCCGCGATTTTTTAAAGTATTCGACCAGTGAACTCCGTATAAAATTTAGTTCTAGTTAAAATTAAAGTGATTGTAATTAATTAAACTTTAAAAAGCCTGCGTACATACTTACACGATTAATAAAACCGGCGTTTTTCTCTCAAGCGATTTCGTTTCATTAGCATTCGTCCAAACGTCATTGTTGTTGATATTTTTCGTCAATTTTAATTTGGTGTCGACAACTTTTGGTTTTAATGTTGGTGGTAGTAGACTTGTTTCGGGGGTAGGTGGCGCATGCGATTTTTTAACAATTTGCAGCACAACATCAGGACTTTTCAGGTCATTTTTGAATTCTTTTGGTGTTTTCGGTCCCCCTGAGTCAGGGGTAGGGGTAGTCGCTAGTTTTCTCTCCGGTTTTTTTGGGGCCAAGAGTAATTTCTCGGGTCGTTTTGGCTGCGGTTTGTTGGGATCACTTCTTTTGAGCCTCACCTTTGTTGTTGGTTCTGGTTGCGCTGTTGGGAAAAAATAAATGTTAGTGCCTTATAAAACAATCAATAGGAAGATTTTTAGAACACGAGAACTATGTCTAATGTCACTGTTGACTAAAATCAATTCCTCCAAAAAGCAAAAATGCATCGTCGTGGCGACACTTTGTTTTTTTTTTGTTTATCTATAGTCCTTGGATCTAGAATATTTCTAGTGAGCAGATCTTTTGGATTTCCCCGATTGGGGAACGTAACACCACTACCACTTTTTTGACAAATTACTGTTGGCCGCGGAAAACTTTTACAGCGGCTTATAAAAAGGAGAAGGTTTTGGTAGGCAGGTACCATTTCAATGCTGTAAGGGGAACCTTCCTGAACTTTCCACACGCTCTGACGATTGGGTGCGCGTCCTACCGACGGGTTCGTGGAAGTATCCGCAAGGGTTCCCATGGTCCCGTCCAGCAGCGACACATCCGCGGCCGACGCATTCTCCTCGTCCGATGACGGGGAGGAAGTTGCGGTTATTGATGTTTTCGCGCCAAGGTGCATGTGAGGGACATCGTTGGGTTTTAGTGGGTAGGCCCTGCCTTTAGTGGAGAGTCCCACATAACGTTCATGCCACCCCGGCAGTCCAATTACCGAACTATAGCAACCGGTAGCTAATTGTACAACTGCAACGCGACTGCTATTAGTTGCGGTTGCTTTTTTGGTATTACGGAAACAAATCGCATAGTGGTCGCACGATAAGTGCATTTGCGACCAAAATGTATGGCAACTAGCGCCACTTGACATTACACTTTTAATTTGTTAAGTTGCCGCTTGGGGCGCTATCATAGCAATGTACGTTCCGTAATACGAATTAAAGTTTTGCTAGCAATAATTGTACAATTATACAACTTGCAACTGTCACTTTGAGATCGCTAATAAGACTGCGGGTATGACGTACGCGTAATGCATTTCCCATCGTAAAAAAAAGGTGGGTGCGCGTCCGTGGCCGTGGAGGTGTTATGTTTTTGACCTTACTCTATGTTTAATAACTCAAATTATTACTGGACTTTTCGTAACAATATAAGTATTATACAGCTAATTGAATTGGCTTTTTATAGCATTAATTATATTAATCGAAATGTTAATTGTGCTCTTCAAACATTTGACTTAATTTGACTAATCGGTAGAGAGAGAGGACACCCCCGCGGAGGAAAGTTTGTCTTACTGGCTTGCAAACCAAGGTTCTCGCTTTCGCAAGACCGCGGTGACGCTGGGCCATCACCATCCAACAGCAGAGCTAGTCAGCTAAAAAAAATTGACTTGTGTAAAAAAGCGCTCCAATGAGCTACGGTATAGTCCTTCCCTTCCTCCATGCGCCTAATAATATTTCTAAGCGACTTCATTCGCTTACCTTATTATATGTATTAAGGACCAGAATTCTAGAAAAACTAGCTATTATTCGAGCTACTAATTTAAACTTGTAATTTATTTGATAGGCTTTTAAAGATATTTTAATGACACACAAAAACCAAAATATAGAGAAAATTAACATAAACGGAGCTTGAACTCACGACCTTCGTATGCGGTATTCAAGGTCGCTCGGTGATGTGATACTACAGAAAGGTATTGGGTGACTTTTGACTGGGATTATACAGGTTTTATTTAATTTAGTTTTTATTCTACTCCCTATAATTATGCCTTTTCTATGGCATTTGTTCTAAGACCAAATTTTTTAGAACGTTACCTACACATAACATAATTATACTTACCAACTTAATTATTTACCATAACTAGAACTAAAATACCAGAAATAACATTTTTAAACTAACAAAAATCGTAAAATTACCTGTCCTAGGCCTATTTCTAGTAATAGGTTTAGTCTCCGCGCTGCCTATTTTGGTGGTTTCTAGGACTTCGTACGAAGTGCCTGCAGTAGGCACCGCCTTACTACGAGAGCTGAAAGTTGCCTTGAAGAAGTTCGCTGAAAACCCACTGCTGCGTATATGATGGTTGCTTTGAGGTTGACTGTAAGAGAAAGGAAAATACAAAAAAAAATATCAAAAAATGTTTAACAGGGGACACCCGGGTTTGAACCGGGGACCTCTCGATCTGCAGTCGAATGCTCTACCACTGAGCTATATCCCCGATGCGAGGAGCGATGAAAATAGTGTACAGTTCCTTAGCAATATAACGACATCTATGAGAAACATTCTGTAACTGAGGTTCTTCAAAGAATGCATAGATGGCGCTGCTTACGAAACATTGCTAACGATATTATTTTCATTCATATAGTTTATTTCATACATAGGTAGGTACCTACACTTTTTAATTTAAATAATGTTCGACTTACTGGAATTTATTATTGCAAGGCACCACTGGCGCCTTCTGCTGCATAACCTCCTCGATCTGGAACAAAACACAGATGCTAATTAATTATAACGTCCACAATAAAATATCTTCTTTACAATCTAATTTGCTAGATACTGTTTAGGTAAAAACAAAAACTCACATCACTCATAACAAACGTAAGTCAAACCAAAACTATGAACACAAAGAATTACAAGTAGGTTAATAGAAAAGTTTCATGGATATTGTTCAAAAAAATGCTATGACTAGGTACCTACTTAATGTTTGAGGATTTGCACAATATTAATTATTGTCAAAAATTAACTGCACAGAAAACCATGGAAGAACAGACTTCGCAATCGGTGCACCAAAACGACACAATAAAAGTTTAGGTAGGTAGGTACCTAGTTAAATTCTTTATCAAAAATGCAAGATAAAAATTTTTGATAACGGTTTGAATATAAAATTACCACAATAAACTTGTATTCTCTTGTCCGTCGCACGCCTGACAACATTTTTATGCTGTGTAAATTACAAATTGATTATTTGTTAAAATTTAAAAGTTTTCTTCTTTTATATAATGGCAATAGAAAAACTTAGAACTTTTCGTTGTAAGAGCTTTTATTTTTCTTAATCTATCTTCGTGGCTTAATGAGAATGAAAATGAAAATATCAATCTCAACGTTGACATTGACAATAACAATGGCGGATTAATTTCAACTTTTCAAAGACATGGAGTTTTGATATAGATTCTTTGGTTTATTAATATCTACGGTCTTCTGTAAAGTGGAGCCTGTAGGTGTTTCCCCAGAACGTCCTGGCGGGCGCTCCTTACCGGAGCAGAACAGCTGATTTAGCTTCCTGTCCCCTCCTCCTCCTCCATATAGTGTTAAAAGATATTGTGTTCCAACTGTTGGTAATAATAATTAGTAAACCAGTTCCTCAGTAGTCGAGGATTTTTGCCGGATGATTATCATTATTTACCATAATTTTCAAAATATGGGTACGGTGTACCCTTTAGGGTAAATGAAGAAGAGGCGATGTACTATACCGTTTCTTAGCCGCTGGTCGATACCGTTCATAGTATAAAAATAATAAAAAATAAAAAAACTAAAAAACACGCTTTAACCTATATTAAATCGAACTAAAAAGTGAAAAATGACTTTTTAGTAAGTAGGTACCAGAAACGAACGAAAAGTATAATTATTATTTAGAGAAAAGCGTGGGGTGCTCAATTTAATTGTACCGATCGAATATTTTCAAGAACTAATGTAATTGAGCACTCCACGCTTTTCTCTAAATAATAATTATACTTTTCGTTCGTTTCTATACTAAAAAGTTATTTCTCGCTTTTTAGTTCGATTTAATATGAAAGTGTTTTTTTTAGTTTTTTTTAACTATTATTTTATTATCCACTTTTTAGTGCGAATTATAACCACCGATGAAAGTACTTAAATTATTAAAAAAAATGTTAACACCCAACGGCCGCCTACTTAACAATGACAACGCCATCTAGTGACGAATAGCTGAACTAACATTCTAAACTTATCTAAGATTCCAAATAATTTAATTATTCGATAATGGGATATTCTTATCGAATTATTGTAATATCATCAGTCTTTGATAAGTCTATAAAGTTTAAGTGAAATCTGACAGTTTAAAGTGGGTCAAAACCGAGTCCAAACGAGTCAGTTACATACATACAAACAAACCAATATACAGATGAACCTAATATAAGCGTGTTAAAAAGAGGCGTTCCCTTACCGAGCTGATAAGTGTGCTATGACCGTTAGAATGAGTCTTATAGTGATAAAAAGTAACTGTTTTTGTTGCATTAAGTCATGTAGTATGGGAAACGACAACGAGATTTGCGTTTTTTTTCTCTAGGGGTGCTAATCTAACGCTTAACACAACTAAAATTTCATCATTAAAAACTTACATTACTTACAGATTTTTTACTTTTCAGCGTCAGACGTTCATTACACACGACACCTTTTTTTTTCGTTTACGTTACATTGCTCATACCGAATACAGCCGAAGGACTTCTTGCGACATTAATTTCATATTCCATTACCTTTTTAGTGCTCCTAATAAATTGCAGAACGCCCATGTTGCACTTTCATCTCGTTACGACACAACGCCTAAGGTAACTTGTCTTTTACACTTTACAAAGAACAAATATTAAATGACAATCCTGCTTGGGAGCGCTAAATTTATCTTTTGTGGTCCAAGTGAGCGGCAGACGCGGTGTCTAGTTTTGGAAATCGATGCAATTAATAAAAAGCTGAAAATTATTTTGTGTTGGATAGTCCATTTATCGAGGAAGACTATAAGCTATATTTGTACATTTCTCCATGCGGACGGATCGCTAGTAGTTATGTAAAGAAGAAAAATTTAGAATTTAAAAATATTCATTTTTAAACTTTTACCACGCTATTATAAAACTTGGACTACAGTTAGTCGTGTTATAAAACTAATGCTAACTCTGTCTTTCATTCAGCAAATAAAAGCGACAGCATCAGTTTTAAACCGTTACTAACTTTAGTCCATCTTTTATATAAGGGTTTAAGTTTTTATCCGCCTCGGTGGTCTACTTCATCATAACAGCCTTAATACTCGACCCACTGCTGGGACACAAGGCCTCTCCTTGTCATCGAAGGAGGTTTAGGCAGTAGTCCACCACGCTTGCCCAATGCGGATTGGCGGACGGAGTATAAGGTGATCAATACCCCTTTGCTGATACATTAGTCGCCTTCTACGACACCCATTGGAGAATATGGGGTGATGCTATTCTACTATACCGACATCACACGGCTCTACTTAGTAGGTGGTCTACTTAGTAGTTCGGAATTGGATCCGGGGGACTCCCATGAATGCTTGTCGTTTCTGCAGTGCGGCCACCGATGTAATATTTAGTTTGTTTTCACAAAATCGCTGTTGCGTCGCAGTCGCCTTAGTAATGCGGCTGCGGCCTAATGGTTTTTTTATTAAGTAAAACAATAATTTTATTTCACTTTACACACATACTATCAGATGATCAGACTTGCGGGGAATGAAACCATTCCCCGCAAGTCTGATCATACGATAGTAAAATACATATTAAATACTATAATGTGCTCGATAGTTAAAGTAAAACTCTGCGCTTATTTTCTTGTGAAATTAAAAGAATTTAACGGTGTCTGTGGTAAAAATCTAGACTTGGTGTCTTGGTGTAGTTGAATCAAGACCTTATTCTGACGGTATCGTAACTATAGGGTGCCATTGCTGGCAAAATGCCACGGGCCCCGCGGGGAATGGGGCGCCTACCGACCATGTCTCTGATATTCTCAAAATAATCATTTTGAAAACTAATATTTATTCTACCGCTTATGTATGTAACTGTTTTGTTGCGTTAAGAGCTCTATTTTTTTGAAAAGACGCGCAAATCACGTTTCCTATACAGATTGAGTTCTTAACGTAATCAAAATAGTTACGTTTATTACACTAAAAAACTTACACTAGGGTTACAGAAGATCGAGCTAAAAGTCTAACGGAAATCTTTGTAACATACTTAGATTAAAATCTAAGGTAACAAACTTTATTAGATAAACAACACCCAAACAAATACCTAAGCAGCTATAAGTTTCCAACTTGCACCATATTTATTGTCAACCTACACACACAAACACCCTACAACGAAACAAAAAGATGCTAATTCAGTCGTTGAACTTATCTGCAATGATATCATTAGTGTGGGGTGGCCTCATTAATATTTTTTTACTTATATGTATGTGTATACGTACGTAGTACAAAAACTGTGTCACATGATATTTGGTCCTGTGACTGTTTCGTAGATCCTCAGATCATATAAGTAATGATCAGCCGGCCTATTCGCTAACTTTTTTTGACAGTTGAAAGTGATGATCACCGAGTGAATTACATATCCATTGCCGTTTTACATGACACGCTATATAAACACGTCTCGTGTAAAAACAACAATGGTTAGGTAGGTAATTCACTCAGTGATCATCACTTTCTACTGTCAAAAAAAAATTGCGAATAGCCCCCCTGAGTTTAATTCTTACATCGAACGACGGCTACTTGACATTATCTACTACAATTTTTTTTAACACGCTTATAATAGTTTCACCTGTATGTTTGATCGTTTGTTTGTATGTAACTGACTCGTTTGGACTCTACTTTGACCCTTTTTAAACGGTCAGATTTCATTTAAACTTTATAGACTTATCAAAGACCGATGACATTACAATAATTCGATAGGAACATCCCATTACCCCCAGGACTTATAAATTAAACGTTTGAAATGTTAGTTCAGCCTTACGTCACTAGATGGCGTTGTCATTAAGTAAGTACTTTCATCGGCGGTTATAATTCGCACTAAAAAGTGGAATAATAGTTTAAAAAAAACTAAAAAACATGCTTTTATGTCAAACAAAAAAATTCGAATATTTTCAAAAACTAGTGTAATTGAGCACCCCACGCTTTTCTCTAAATAGTAATTATACTTTACGTTCATCATTTAGTTTCTATACTAAAAAGTTATTTTTCACTTTTTAGATTTTATTTAACCAAGGAGCTTATATTTAACATAAAAGCGTGTATTTTTAGTTTTTTTTTTAAACATAAATAAGTCAAGCATATGACTCCATTTCACCTGATGGTAGGCAGAAATGGATTCCAAATGCGAAGATAGCTAGTGAAATGAAATGAAAAGCTCTTTATTTAAATGGACTTTGCTAAGTTGCTTTTTTTTCTAGTATTATATTTACGCGTTTGTAAACGCAAAAATAAAATTATTCCATAATGTAAGGTAGTTTCATCTTAGCTGGGCGTCAAATATTTGCAAAAATATTTCGTTCGGGTCTTGGAAGTGCAAATTTCAAAGATTTGATGAAACGATGTTTACCATAAAAACATAAGCACCAAGCACTGACAAATTTCCACAGCGAAAAGCAGTGCCTCGGTGGCGAAATTGGTCAACGCATCCACCCGGATTGTGGAAGGTGCGGGTTCGAGTCCCGCCTGAGGCAAGTCGATTTTTTTCAGTGCATTTTTCTAGTATTATATTTACGCGTTTGTAAACGCAAAAATAAAATTATTCCATAATGTAAGGTAGTTTCATCTTAGCTGGGCGTCAAATATTTGCAAAAATATTTCGTTCGGGTCTTGGAAGTGCAAATTTCAAAGATTTGATGAAACGATGTTTACCATAAAAACATAAGCACCAAGCACTGACAAATTTCGACAGCGAAAAGCAGTGCCTCGGTGGCGAAATTGGTCAACGCATCCACCCGGATTGTGGAAGGTGCGGGTTCGAGTCCCGCCTGAGGCAAGTCGATTTTTTTCAGTGCATTTTTCTAGTATTATATTTACGCGTTTGTAAACGCAAAAATAAAATTATTCCATAATGTAAGGTAGTTTCATCTTAGCTGGGCGTCAAATATTTGCAAAAATATTTCGTTCGGGTCTTGGAAGTGCAAATTTCAAAGATTTGATGAAACGATGTTTACCATAAAAACATAAGCACCAAGCACTGACAAATTTCGACAGCGAAAAGCAGTGCCTCGGTGGCGAAATTGGTCAACGCATCCACCCGGATTGTGGAAGGTGCGGGTTCGAGTCCCGCCTGAGGCAAGTCGATTTTTTTCAGTGCATTTTTCTAGTATTATATTTACGCGTTTGTAAACGCAAAAATAAAATTATTCCATAATGTAAGGTAGTTTCATCTTAGCTGGGCGTCAAATATTTGCAAAAATATTTCGTTCGGGTCTTGGAAGTGCAAATTTCAAAGATTTGATGAAACGATGTTTACCATAAAAACATAAGCACCAAGCACTGACAAATTTCGACAGCGAAAAGCAGTGCCTCGGTGGCGAAATTGGTCAACGCATCCACCCGGATTGTGGAAGGTGCGGGTTCGAGTCCCGCCTGAGGCAAGTCGATTTTTTTCAGTGCATTTTTCTAGTATTATATTTACGCGTTTGTAAACGCAAAAATAAAATTATTCCATAACTTTTAAATCGTCAAAAATATTTTACTTAAATAATTATTCGATAATATACTGAGATGGAGAAGAAACGGCAAAAGAAACTCCACAGCTTACAATTTCGTAATGATTTCAAAACATCCATTACAGGTCAATAGATATATCAATATAAATATCTACATTATAAACTTAGACAAATGGTCTAAGATTATAAATATTATAATTTTAAATGCGTATTTTTTGGGTAGATTTTACTCCCACGCATTTGGATCATTTAAATAATCATTTATCTTGTAATAAGCTTTTTTATATAATTTAGTTTTTGTTGTTAGTGCTAGAGATAAATCACCGCGCTAGCCACCCTCGCCTTGTCGATCTGCAAGGTACTTCTTCACGGCCCTTTGAGGGATAGGACACCGGATTAGCCACTCGAATTTGGAGCGCCCAAACAGTTAGTAAGATGAATAATATCAGCTGAACAAGGTAGACCGACAATTTGTTAAATGTTGCGGAAAGCCGTTGGATGCGGCCAGCGCAGGACCGACTGGTTTGAGGCCCGAAAGGGCCATCGCGCAGCGGGTGGCGCGAGCTTACCGCTTGGTAAGTTTCGCAGCGGCGTGCGCTCTGGCGGACACCCCGCCTTGGGAACTCGCGTATCGTGGGTGCTCGCCAGAGTGTACGAGTGGACGGCAGGGCGAAGAACCCTGTCCCCGAAGAGAAGGAGAGAAGGAAGCTGTCAGGCAGGAGGCGAGGGAGGTCAGGCGTAGCCTTTTGGCTTTTGTCCAGAGCGGCGAAATGGCTAGATCGGGCCCTGAGGGAGGCCATCGTCCATCGCTTTTTATGGCCGCCCAACCCTAGAGGCACTCGGGCCGGTATTGCAGGACTGGCTCGAGCGGCCGCATGGCTTCCTCTCGTTCCGACTGGTGCAGGTGCTGTCCGGGCATGGTTGCTTCTGATTGTACCTGCACCGGATCAGACGAGAGGAGAGTCCGGCGTGCCAGGACTGTGGCGCTGCGGACGACACGGCCCAACTCACCCTTGAGGTGTGTCCGGCGTGGTCTGAGCGGCGTCGTAGTCTTGTCACGGCGGTAGGGCTGGACCTCTCGCTACCCAGTGTGGTAAATGCCATCTGGGGAGCGAGGGGGCTTGGACGGCGGTTGCTTCCTTCTACGAGGACGTCATTTCGGAGAAGGAGGAGGCGGAGCGTGCGCGGGAGGTTGATCCCGGCGGCGATTGGAAGTAAGGGCTCTGCGTTTCCTAATCATCCACCATAAAAGGCAAAGGGGGAGTGCCGCTGGGTTGTTTTAGTGGGTAGACCCGGGTTTCAGCCCCGGGGAGTCCCACATACCCCTCCCGTCCCGGACGGGAGGGGTATGTAAAGCAGTTTTTCCCAGCGACAAAAAAAAGGGCCGACTGGTTTGGATCCTTGGGAGAGGTCTATGCCCAACAGTGGGCGTCGCTCGGTTGATGATGATACATAATCTATCTATCAGTAACAAATAGTGTTATCTAACTTTGCTTTGATACTACTAATTTACGGTAACGTGTTTTGCTTCTTGACTACTAAAACAATTTTTTTACTACAAAATAAATATTTTTGTGTGTGACATCTAAAATTCCATGATTGTAGCCTTGCTCTCAAACGCTATCTTATCTGGAACTGATAATGACAAATCGGTTTACAAGGTGCGCTATAAATACATCGACAGATTTTAAGACTTCAAACTATTTAGTATTTAATAATATCTTTTCATAGATGGATTTACCGTGTTCAGCATCGTGTTACTGGGACTTCTGACCCACTTTTTTTACGATAATTCCATTTACAGACCTACCGCACCGTGTAGGCAAGACGTTGCACCGTGTGTAGAACTCGCCCGAAGTTTCCAAAACGCCAGGAATACCCATTGAAAACCACCAATACCCTCCAAGCCCTTTATGGGAACGCTTCGGGAACGGCTTACGCCTTACGCCTCTTGTCCGTAAGGTCTCCGAGCTACCCGACTCAACAGTGAATCGACCTGCATCTGAGAGGAATACTTCTAAGGACCCCTTACGTTTTAGCACAGATAATATAATACTATATACGATACGATACTCCTCAGCTCCATTACCCCGGCTTCTCTCTGCCCATCAGCCATATCTGGTACGATTCCGCGAGAGCCCCTTTAGATAAGCGTCCCAGTACAGAACTTATGAAAGTTCTAGACAAACCGAGGTCTTTTAGTAATGTATAGAGAGATTTATCTGGTATACCGCATGCGCCTACCTCAACCCCATTATAACAAACGATATAAGTAAGTATAGCCATTTTCATGAAAAATCTTGCAAAATCCTGCAGAAGAAATAAATAGATAGGTAGCTAGTTATATTAAAACGAATCATTGTATCAGGTCAATAAAGTCCGGGTACTCAAGCAGGTCGTTAAACCAAATACGTTGCGATATGCGCATGCATGACTTCATTCAAACAAGCGCAAAATAATAAATATCGACTTATCTGTTATGTATATACGGTTACTTGTCAAAGAGGAAATTTGTATTATATTTAACTAGTGGACGCCCGCAGCATCGCTCGCGTTAACGTCGAATTTGTTTTAGCCTAAAGCCTTCCTCGATAAATGGACTATTTAACAAAAGAAGATTTTTTCAATTTGGATCAGTAGTTCCTGAGATTAGCGCGTTCAAACAAACAAACAAACTCTTCAGCTTTATAATATTAGTATAGATATTTTGGACATATTACCACGTAATACGCTGTATAGCATTGGTTGTTATTATAAGCCACTCAAGCGCAACGGACATTACAATAAAGTATGTTTTGTATGAGCTGATAAATGCTTGGAACTGAAGCTACATCTTTTTAGGTAAGTTGTCCAATGCCGTTTTTTTTTATAAATTGTTAACTTTATACTTAAATGAACCAGTAATGTATAGAACGATATGAGTACGCACTGAGTACCTATTTATTACCATCTTCGAGTAGGTACCTGTCGGGATTAATGACTGAAGTAGGTACACCATCTTACGAAATAGATACTTTTGTGGTAAAATCATACTTAATTTAGAACAAGATAGAATTAAGTACTTATTATATTAGTTACACACTCAGACCAATAAAAAAGTCTTTTATTGGTCTGAGGTTACACAAACTAAGGACAGGTATGAAGAATACCTCCTAACTTGATTCTTGAGTTGAAGGAATCCAATTTCTGAGCCCTCCGAATAACCTCAGGTAAAGAATTCCATAACCGGACAGCATACACAGCGAGGGAATAAGAGCGGAAGTCATAGGTTGAGATATGCGATATCTAGAGTAGAAGATGCATGTTAAATTTGGTTGCAATAAGCTAAAGCATTCTCGAGTTATCATGCTAACGCATAGACACACACACAGACATAATTAAAAAAAATAGTTTTGGACTCAGGGAGGTCCAAAGCGTGTAAATCCGTCATAATCTCGAGGTCGATTTTTTTTACGATTACAAGACTTCCTCTATAGACTCTCTTATATACTACGTATACGAGAAAGTAAAAATATTTTTGGACTCAGGGAGGTACAAAACGTGTAAATCCGGCAAAATCTCGAGGTCGAATTTTTTGACGATTACATGACTTCCTCTATACTTACTACATATACGAGAAAATAAAGTAAAAACCGTCGTCCTGATAAGCGTCGGTGGCGTAGTGCGTAAGACCGTCGTATCCCACCCGGGAGGCACTGGTTCGATCCCCGCCACGTACCAATGTGTTTTCAAATTTTGAATTCATATGTACGTTTAATCGACGCTTTACAGTGAAGGAAAACATCGTGAGGAAACCTGCACACACCTATGAAGAAATTCTTAGGTTGTATGTGAAGTCGACCAACCCGCACTTGGCCAGCGTGGTTGACTAAGGCCTAATCGCCCCTAATGTGGGGTAGGCTCGAGCCCCTCGGTGGGGACAATTATATGAGCTGTTGATGATGAAAGTAAAAACCAGTGTACCAACAAACAAAAGCAACTATCAGGGCAGACGCAAGAACCAGCCAGTGCAATGAATCATTACCGCCTGTTATTAATATAAATATAACTCTCTACATTGCATTTTATTTTTTATTTCTCGCTTTCATTCAACTGGTTGACTGTTGACAGATGATTGTTGTTTTACTACCAAACACCTTGACGTTTGGAACAACGCAGTGACATTCGCCATCGATATTCGGGCCAGGTGGTCGATTCTGCCTACGCATAATTCTGTTTGCGATTACGTTATGCACGTCCGTGTAACTGTGTGTTCAACTGCTTAGGATTGTAATGTAATTTCCAAATAGGCTTCGTAAGCCGCCTTGTGCAGTTCTAACAAACAAAAGTCGCAAGCTCTGACTAAACTTATTACTTTTTTAAGTTTTTTAGTATAGGATTTTATAGATTTTTTCTTCATCATACATAATCTTTTGATAATCATCTATAACAGTCATTACAATTCACCCACTGCTGGGACACAAGGCCTCTCCTTGTCATCGAAGGAGGTTTACTACCCGTGCTATAGGTGTATCTAAAAATACTTATAGTTAGTCATATTTTAAATTAGGTTTTCGGTTGATTTTTAATAATTAATTTTTACATAGGTACTCAATTGTAAGTATTGTAACTCGGTGAAAAAAAACTGTAAACTGTATTGTTATTTGCGGTATGCACCCTGTGGTTGCCTGTGGTCTAGTCCTGGTAGCCATCCTCAGCAGTGACGGAACGAGGAACAAGCTATATTAAGTACTAGCGACCCGCCCCGGCTTCGCACGGGTGTAATGCTTATGTAAATATGCATGTATTATACATATAAACCTTCCTTAAGAATCACTCTATCTATTTAAAAAAACCGCATCAAAATCCGTTGCGTAGTTTTAAAGATCTAAGCATACATAGGGACAGACAGACGGCGGATAGCGACTTTCTTTTATACTATGTAGTGATAATATTAAGTATATATATTGCAGAGTTGAGATAGAGAGTAGGTCACATTATTTTAGGCTTTAGAGTGACTCCATCGCCCGCCTACGGTAGGCGGAAGGCTGGACTCCAAAGGCAAAGATAGTTTTTGCCAGAGATTGCAAGAAAGAAGGAACACACGTTCTGGCAGAGAATAAAATTTCTTTATTAAGTAACATAGAAATGAGTTTACAGTTTTCGGTGACAATGACAATGTAAGGCAGCTCGTGTAGCCCTAAGAAGAAAGGGGATACATGTTAAAAATTTAGAAATGTGTGATATACTGCCGCAGATTCAATTTTAAGTTCTTAAGTAAGAAGCAAACACTAACAAATATTATAAGTTTAGTCGCACTAGTCCTCAACTAGATATTTCGTAACACAGTTCATCGTGTAGGTGTCCCTCTATTTGCAATTCGATGGTTAATCTAATAGAATTGAACACTCGTTAATCTAGACCTGTTTTATGGTAGGCTTCCACTCGTCGAGTCTGAGATACTCTAGTAATGAATTTTGTAAGCAATCTTAGACATTTTTATAACTAACCCTTATTTTGCCACCTCTTAATGTTCTTTCAATCAATCAATCAACACCCTATGTGCTAATGTTGGCGGAACACATGGGTCCTACATCACCCTGCCCGAAATATTTGTGGTCTTTGCATCTGTGGCTGTGGTGCTTGCATATGTCTATCGACAATACTGCTACAGATTTTGGCATTAGATTTTTATGCCCAGAGAGAACCGACTGCTATTTTAGCAGCAGCCGGGACCAACGGCATCATGTGCCTTCCGAAGCACGAAAAATCTAGCCGACCATCGGTTGGTAACCCTCTGAGTACGCATTTGGTAGCAGCGCCATCGAACTCCTCTGCAGTTATCGCACTGTTACGCCATAGTTCTCGATCCTGGGCTTGCCGCATCCAGCCACCAGTCGTGCCAGCAGTCCTCCTATAGTAAATCAGCCGAACGGGTTGAAGTCCCAGTGCGCCCTACACAAGCTTACCCAGTAGCAGTTGCCACTTCAGGATTCATCTCTTGAAGTTCTTTATAAATTAGGTTTCTCAGATTTTTTTTCCGAAAGTCTAGAAAGCCTTTGTTTCAATGTCCAATGTACTCATCAAAGCACCACTTGAAAATTCTAACTGATAAATTTGTTCTGATGTATGATGATTTTGTAATCATATGAATAAGAACAGATCTCAATTTACACACACTGCATAATAAAATTTCTAAATTATTTGACTTTGAATTACTTGGTGTCCGATTTATTTGTTAAAAGAGCCTTTTGGTAATTCGTCTTAATAAATACCGCCATCTTAACAAAAGCCTGTCTCTCAATAAGTTAACAACATTGTGGTGTTTCGTCAGTCAATTGCCAGTTTTCAGTAGTTGTGTGATGCAAATGATACGCGCTTTCTACTTCATCCTTATCATCATTTAAAATATGAAGGTCAGAAGCTTCTCCTTCGCCATCGCCTATCACTGGAATATTGTTAAGTATAATAGTACGCAGGTTAAATTACTATCCCACAAATTCTTGTTATTGGATATCAACAATTAGTGGGGTGGGGTAATTTAACCCACGTAACACTAATTACTACTTAACAATATTCCACTGATTTAACCAAACCATTCGCTCAAAGTGATTAGCTAACTCTTTCATAAATCGAACAGCTAAGGAGTGGAACTCCTTGCGTGCTTCTGTGTTACCGAACTATAACTTGCCGAAGTTATAATTTCAGGCGCCCGCCTTCACGGCAAGAGTGAGCAGGCTACTTCTGGTCATCCGCATCTTGGTGAGAGTACAACAACCCTTGCTTACTATAAAAACACGTCAGGGACACACATAATATTTTTAGGTACCGTATTTACACATACCAATCTTCACCAGTAACTGTTATGCAAACCAGTCTCATCGTATAAACCCACATAAACCATATCTTTACATCTTCAGCAATAAAGATTCAAACATCTTATTAAACTTTATGTAAGAACATGGCTTAAAACACTCAGATTTTGCGCTCTGATTATTATCAAATCAAGCAAGTATCAATTGCTCTCAAGATCTGAGCCGGATATTGCGATATTATGATGTCTCCTTTAGTCGTTAAATTATAACGAGCTGTGTAAGTTACGAAACATTAACACATATTTGTCTAAAGTTTCTGCACTAGTTGATCTTTAGTTAAATTAAACAAAAGGTTTCAAAGGGAGTCCCAATACTTTCTTAACTTTTATTTTTTTGATAAATGTAATTGTGCCATCAGCTTTTGTACTTTTTTTTGTTAAAATTCGTTGTTTAAAGACGTCCTTTGGTAGATAATTTTTTCACAAAGTCCCAGAAAACATTTGAAATTCTGATCGTGAATCAATTCCATGACACTACCGAATAAGTCATTTGGCCATCCCTAAAAAGATTTGGGTATGTTGGACGTCTTCTTTTCTCTTCTATTCACAAACTCCACAGCGTCACCGGGGTTTTCAAGAAGTCGCGGATCTATGGGTTCTCTAGGCTGCAAGTTGATTATTCTTCTTCAGATTATTCCTAGTAGGATAACTTGTCCCTCGATGAATCCCATCGCCTTTTATCTCCTTATTTAGATTAGAGAGGAATTTGTAATTACCTTATTTAGAATAGAACAACAGTCGAAAAAGAAAGGTTAAATGGTTAAATAGTGACAGATAGCTGCTCCTTAACGAGCTTCCTGAAAACACACAAGAATTGTGCCTTTCTGATATCAATAGGTAAGCATACCATTCGTAAGTAAATGATTTGCTATACAATTTTGTGAAATCCATTGGTGTCGCTAGGCTGATATTTTCCGATGACCTCATTTAATTTAATTCATTACTTTACTTATCTGCTTCTTCCTTCTTCTCCAATTTATTTAGGGTCGCGGTCGGTGCCATGTGTTACTAAACAGCTTTAGAATTTGGAAATAATATTTTGAGTCGTTTATATACTCACCACCGCGCGATTGACCCTTTGGTGCGATAGTACGGGGTTCAGAATCACCCTCAGTCGGTTTGGCGACACCCACGTGATGAGAAGCGGTAAGTGCTATTTGTAAAAAGCAATGAATTAATCATAACGGTGTAGATCCGTAAGAATCAATATTCTTAGTTATACTTGCAGACATACATAAAGTCACGCCTTTTCCCATAGGGTTAAGCAGAGATCACTTGTTTCCACTTGGTACTGTCCTTACATATTTCTTCCTCATATGTGCTTCTGGTTATACTGTCATCATACGTGCTTCTGGTTATACTGTCATCATACGTGCTTCTGGTTATACTATGTCATCATACGTGCTTCTGGTTATACTATGTCATCATACGTGCTTCTGGTTATACTATGTCATCATACGTGCTTCTGGTTATACTATGTCATCATACGTGCTTCTGGTTATACTATGTTGGTGGTTTCGAGAACTTTTGACCTGGCACTTTGTCAAGGCGCCTTCGATTTGATCGATAAACTTTCTCCTAAGTCTTCTCCGACCCGCATCTCGTTACTTCCGAATAAATCCTTTTCGTCAATCTACTTTCACACATCCTTTCTTAGTGACCCAACCATTTGAGCGTTCCTTTCTCAATTCTTGTAATTACTTAGTACTTATTCTTCTTTCAAACCACATCTCTTAGACTTGGTTACTTTAACAAATGAAACGATTTATCTAATCTATATAGCTTAATTATCAAGTTTCGTTACTAGATACTATAAAGCGTTCTTGGATCCAAGTAGATTCGCTTCAAGTCATTACAATTGGCCTCGATTTTTCGCTTTTCCCAACCTTAAATGATATGATCAAAATGTTTGCATAAGCAATCGCTTTGGATTTATCTAGTTTCACTACGGTTCTTAGTCAAGGTGCATTAAGTTTAGTAATCTAATCTTTGATAAAACAAAATTCATGGTTACTATACCAGATGGTTTCGATTTTATTCACATTTCTTATTAGGTCTACCTACATTATTTTTTATACTAGAGTGGCAGTAGGTTATAATGGGACTATGAGATCTAGACATCCCCGTAATTCTACCAGTAGGACAAGACAACCTGTCCTTGTGTTGCCCGAGACTAGCTAGATGATAAAAGACATGTTCGCAGGAAAGACTCGTTGAAGGAAATCCTTTGGAGATGTTCCTTACATTACAGGAGCTTTCGCGCCAACCGCGACACGGCAACGTGTAAAAATTATTGTTGTAAATTACGAAGAAACAGCCAACACATTTTCTTAACCTTTCGCAGGATGGTTTGGCTTTAATCTTACAGGATGGTTTGGCTTTAATCTTAAACCACTGAGGTGGCTAAACAGAACTTACATTCAGATGGAGTCATATGTAACCTTAAGTCCTACCACTATAGGTACGCCAACGTATAGGTATTTAAATATTGTTAATCATTTATAGTTTCTAAATCGTCGGTGGCGTAGTGCGTAAGAGCGTCGTTTCCCACCCGGGAGGCACTGGTTCGATCCCCGCCACGTACCAATGTGTTTTCAAATTTTGAATTCATATGTACGTTTAATCGACGCTTTTACGGTGAAGGAAAACATCGTGAGGAAACCTGCACACACCTATGAAGAAATTCTTAGGTTGTCTGTGAAGTCGACCAACCCGCACTTGGCCAGCGTGGTTGACTAAGGTCTAATCGCCCCTAATGTGGGTAGGCTCGAGCCCCTCGGTGGGAAGGGGACATTATATGAGCTGTTGATGATGTCATCATCATCTACAGCTCATATAATGTCCCCTATTGAACTATCTAATGATAGTTTATAAATTAGATCTAATGTACACAAATTAGCTATGGTGCTTATTTCGTTGCCAGTTTTTTCTAAAATTGACAGTTTGAAATCGAAGTTAGCGTCGAAGTGATAAGAGAGATCTTTACAGAATAGTACGTCTGGTAAAGGTTGCGGAATGAATGCCGCAAGGCCGATTGGGTTAGAGATTCTTTAGGTATTATTCATATACGAAAAGTAGACCATAATTACTGTGCCATAATATAAATAGGAATAATCTTATTGTATAAATTACGTGTCACGCTGTTTGTCCGCGATGGACTCCTAAACTACTTAACCGATTTTAATTAAATTTGTACACCGTGTGCAGTTTGATCCAACTTGAGAGATAGGATAGTTTTCATCTTGATTAAGTATAAAACAACCATGAATCGTCAACAAATATTCGTGTTCATCACACAAATATTTGCCGCTACCAGGATTCGAACCCGGACCGCTTGATGTGTAGGAGCTATACTGACCACTCGACCACGACGACGTCTAATAATAAAGTCTCTCAGCAAGGTTTGGACCGGGCTATGCAGGGAATCTCTCTAAAAGTATATGACCAAATTAATGAGATGCAAGTTTATAATATGTTCTTATTCTAAGGATACAAGCTTTGTTCGCAGAATTGGTTTTCTGCTGATAATTAAAACTGCGAACAATGTCGAGGAGGCGGAATTTATAGTAAGTCTGATGTTGGATATGTTATTTAGCTCTGTGTCCGCTATCTGAACAACAGAAATACCCTTATCTAATGCAATTCGTCATAGTTGTCAGTACAATAGGTATATTTTTGCAATGTGTCAGTGAACTATGATATAGGTCACCTGTACGTCACGTAAGTATGATGATTGAGCGCTTTTTTTAGTCGGTATTAGGCACCTACTCTGTTCCCCGATAATATTTTGTTTGTACTCAGCAATACCACGCCCAGATGTTACGTAGGAAATGTAGGTAATGAATGCAATGCAGTCTATGCAGTAGTAACGCAGGACTTCTAACCTTCATGATGTCTTTAACAATGTCGCTAGGGGACTTCTTGGACGAAGACTCTAGTCGACAGAGACTACCTCGCTAGAGGTCTTTGACTAAAATGCGCTACAGACTTGGGGTCCCACCAAGGACTCCGCCTTCTGGATACCACGGTAACGCTGTGTAATACGTCATTTCCTGATGCATTAAAAACTTAAGCTTAAAATTGGGGAATAATACTTCAATGCAATGAGCGTTAAATCACGATAAATATAATTGCCGTGGTTAAATGTTAAAGGACAATCAACGAAATTTTGATAATTACGTAATATATTATTATTATCTACCATTTACAATTTATAATCCGTTACCTACTTATTTTTAGGAGAAAAAAACTAAAAAAAAAACAAATAAAAAAAACGAAAAAAAAAACATTACAGTCGAATACAGAACCTCCTTTCTTTTTCGTCTCTATGTAGTAGAAGAAGAAAAAATCCTATCACAATCAACGTACATTTTTGTTCGTGGATAATTTCCTCCTTTGAGGATCAAACTCAGCAAAAGCTAATAGACTGTTAGGCGAGCTACTAGATCACGGAGGCTATCACCTCAGACCAAGAAAATACTTTTTTATTGCTATCACGTAACTATTAATAGTTGCGTTTACAGCTCAATTTGTATAGGAAACGTGAATCGCGCCTCTAACGGAAAAAAGTGCAAATCATGTTTATCACAAATTGAGCTCTAAATAGTTTTAGGTAGATACCATAATTATACTAAAAAACTTACACTACAGGGTACCTACAGATTCAATTTGTTTTCATTTTCTCAACAGTAATAATGACTAACGCAGAAGTTTTATCTGTTGTTCAAACTTTATTCGAGATAGCATACTTGATACCACTAGCGTTAGATTGCCGTAATTTTTAAGAAACCTTGTAGATAAACAATATTTACCATGTCAGAAATAATAGTCCCTACCAACAATTATCATATTAGAAACTGTTTAAATTAGTTAAGGAATAATTAAATACAAGACTTTTATTTAAACCTCACGTAGGTATAGATAGATACATCTATTACGTAGGAATTACACAAATATTCGTATACATCACTTTAACATTTGTTCCTACCAAGTTCGAACCCGGGACCGCTTGACGTGTAGACAGCGCAATAGTGCGATTCTGTGAATCTTTGTTAATGTTTTTCTAAAAAAAATCCTTATTTTTTTTTAAATAAGTATTTTTCATATAAAATTATTCTATGCCAAATACGAAAGAACGCTGAAATTGCGGTAAAATCTCAGGGTAAAATAACAAAACGTGAAAATTTACTTCTTCTTTTTTTAAATTAATGGCGTTCGCAACACAAAGATTGCACATTTTGCGATCAAGCCAAAAACAACTGTTTGTAAAAAAGAACTTAGATTCTGTTATCATAGAACCTACCTACGTTTGTGTCTGTGAATTTCGGAAAGTTACTGATGGATTTAACTTGAATTATTTAAAGTAAACAATACATGTCGCATTAACAGAAGAGTGTTTTATGTAGCTACATTTTATTTAGAAGTTCCAATAACATCTATACATTTTTATTAACTTAGAACTTACTCGCGTCATTGATATCAGAATGAATTGAAGGACAAAATGACCGGCTTTAAATTGTAGATTTTAGTACAATTAAATAATTAAAATGTACCAACCTATTTCCGTTAAAATTGTAACGAATTTCACCGACACCGACACAAAACAATCAACACTTATTTTTCGATTCTCAAAACAAAAACACTACTTCAATTTTCTCTTTTTCACTCAATTAATCATTATTTATCACACTATAGAGACTCAATGAACACAATAACTTGAAAACTCCGATAAACTTTTTTATGTCAAGTGACTTTTTTTCTAAACCGAGCGCGTACACTCGCAATTCGATAGGTACTGGGCTTAGTTGCGCACACGCAGCGTTACGTCACAGCGGTGGGCGTCCGATAAGATTGGCCGCGAAATGCAGAGATAGACTGAAGAAAAAAGTAGCTAAATGTTAAGTCAAACATTACTTTTCGCTTTAACATATACGGAGATGACCTTTTACATCAACATCGGTGGACTGGCGTCGTCCTGGTAGGAACAATTATTTGCGTGTTAAAACTTGTTCATGAGTGATTTAATACTTTTTTTATGCGAGGTGGTAAGCAAACAAGCATAAGGCGTCTGATGGTAAGCAGTAACCGTAGCTTATAGACGATTGTAACTCTAAGAGGCCACGGCGACTTTTTGTAGCGATGCTGTCGCGCGTTCGCATCGATACAGTCGCGATGCGGTCGCTAGCTGTGTGCCCTCGCCCACATAACCACGATTCAGTCGCGATGCTAACGCGATACTGTCGCGCTTCTATCGCGATGCAAACGCGATTCAGTAACGGCACAAAAATGTCTGCTATTGCTACAGGTGCAAGATGGACTCCGTTGAGGCAACATTAGTCACGGTGTCTTTGTTGCTGCTTTTTAGCACTCGACCTGACTGTGTTGCACTGATGCTTAGTTCTCCACTCACGCGCCACCCTACCTCGTTTTCACCCCGACGTCGTCCGATAAGGTCGCGCGTTTGCATCGATACAATCGTGATGCTGTAGCGCTTTAGTAGCGCGTTGGCATCGCTTCTATTGCGCGTTAGCATCGTTACAAAATGTCGCACTGGACAAGGGCTCTAACATGTCACTCAACCCTAACCCCATATCCCTCTACACCACATACATAAAAACACAACACTAAAAAATGTAGAGTTATTTAACGGCGCTCTTTGTAAGCTGGAGGTCTTCTGTAAGGAGGACTTCACACTGTCCCCGTTCTGGAGCTCCATATTCGACAGGCTTTTTAGCAACTTTTTCCCCTGGTGACACGGGTGAGGTTTTAGACTAAACTCTCCTCTTTCACGCTCAACAAAAATATTAAATAAATACACATGATATCTCATTACAAACACACCCCCTAACTTTTGAGCCTCACGTAATTACGGGTTCTTACGAGTAAGATTTCGTACCACAAAAAGAACTAACGATCAATTTCATTAAAACTAATATCGAAACCGCATCCTCATTGATCATCATCCTCCTGGATCATCAGTGTTAAAGAACAAGAATTCCAAAGATGCCGAGGACTGTTTTCTCAGATCATAATCTGGACATCTTTAAGGGCAGAGGAGCTACTAAAAGCCCTATATGGTCCTCTCTTTCTTTCAATTCTTTTCTTATTTTTCCTTTTTTGTCCGATGACGCTGCGCTGTAAGGATCGTCTGCAGCTACAGTGAACAAAAATTTGCCTCTTTTTGTTCTGGTAATTAAACTCTTATTAATTAATTAATTACACGGCCAACTTTTAATAGTCAAAACTTAATCCGTGATGTTATCCAATCAGTAAACATTGAAAGCCGTCAAGTGGTGGGTGTGATTGCACCACGGCATTATCCTGCCGATTTGGGCGTGGTTGCGCAAGCGCAGACAATACAAACAGATCGATGGAGATTGGCCGTGTAGGTCGCGCGGCTGATCACAATACGTAACACTCCCTGCTTCATTCACCTGCAAAGACTATGTAGGTATTCCGTGTTTATCTGCTATGGAGGAAATATTTTTTTTATATATGTTACAGGCCAAACCCGATTTTAGGATAAACCAGTCTTCCCTAGGCCAAACCAGTTCACTAACCTACCCATCACTCAGCCATGTAGGTGCATAAAACACAAGACTCTCCCAAAAAAACTGTGCACTCCGCCTGGTCATAAAAAAAATAACCCTAACCTACCCATCACTAAGCCACTAGATATCTCCAAATCGCATAAAGGACTAATTGGTTTGGACTAGGAAAATTTAGTTCGTCCTAAATTCGGGTTTGGCCGGTAACATATTACACATATATCACACTGGCCTTTTTCCCGCGACTTCGTCCGCTGGGAATCTTATTTTTTTTTCATGTTGTAGAAAACTCGTACAATCCACAACCGAAGCGTAGGTACACAGAAGAAAATTTCTTCTAAAACGAGAAAGAAGCTGCTTTCCTTCTAAGCAAATATCCCTAGTTGTATTTTATTGCTGGTGACATGTCAAAACAATTCATGCATAGATATTGCTCGGTACACAGATGTGTTTGTTATTTCCAGGCTGTACAGGGTAGTATGAGTTTGTTAGTTTTCGAGCTCGATCAAACGTATCATCTCTTTTCATAGACAGAAATAATAATAAATACATTGCCCACTAGCGGCTCTAGCGATAAAGCTATCAGAAACAGTGAGCAATGTATGAAAAGAGAAGATAGTTTTGATGGAGCTTGAAAACTAAAGGATACTGGACTGCTGAGACAATTTGCAGTGTATCTGCACTGGTTGTCGTCTTCTGTTTGTTGGGTGATGTTACTTTTTGAGTTTGATGTCCCTTTTATGTACAGGGTGTCATAATTTTGAGGAATGGCCCATACTGCCAGACGTGGCTTTATGTGTAACCAAATGTTACCTAAAGCTCTGCTCAATTCTTTTGTGATTATGGGCGTAATAGTATTTAAAATATCTTGATATTATTATGCACAGAAATAATAAAAAAATCCTCTGTATTATTATTTCTGTGTTATTATTGTAAGCGACATGAAACCTATTTGGAGTTCATAGATTGCAGTTATGTATAGAAATGTCAAATTTGATGTATTTGATTTAATTAGAATAATTTTTCCATTTCAGTGACAATGTAATATTTTAAACTTTCAATACATAATTTCAATACAATTTTATTTCATTCATTCCATCACCCAGCAGTCTTACGCGGGTGTTTACATAAAATTTGGTGCCGAAACGGTTTGAACTAGGAGGAGAATGGAGAGGGACATGGAGGGTTCTCTAGCTAGCTCGGAAGGTCTGAGCACGACAAAAGAGCAAGGTAACGATTCTCTTACATTAAAATCGTTGCGTATTTCTAGAGGACAACAAAAAAGAGCTCTCACTAATTTAGAAAAAATCATTGAGAGTTTAGATTTAGATCCTGTTGCCATAAAGGTGAGGAAAAATATGTTGGAGAAAATATTTTCCAATTTTCAAAAAATTCAGCATGATATTTTATGCATTGACCAATGTGATGATGATAGTGACGATTTTGAGTTTCGATATTGCAATCTACTTACAAAAATAGAAAAAATATTAGCAGAAAATCATACAATTTACAATACAAAAAACTCTACGGCTTCTCGATATGAAACATCCAGTTGTTTGAAGTTACCTCGTATTGAGATAGCAACCTTTGATGGGAAAATAGAAAGCTATAGATCCTTTCAAGATTTGTTCGATTCCTTAATCCACCAAGATGCCAAACTATCAAATGTTCAGAAGCTGTATTATTTGAAACAATATTTAAAAGGAGAACCGTTAGAGATTATCGACAATTTACCGCTTACTAATGAATCTTACACATCTGCGATTGAATTACTCAAAAAACGATATGATAACCCTTCCATACTGATTAGTAAGATACAAATTCAATAACTTGTAATTTTTTAAATTTATTTAAGTCATATGATTTGGACTACGTTTTTTATGAACCCACAAGAATTACTGAAACAAGTGCAACTTGCATTGACAATATTTTTACCAACCGAACACCTAGCCAAAAGTCAATTATTAATATGTTGCACTCTGATCATTGTGGTCAATTAGCATCGTTTCCTAGGAAAAAAGTTGAAGTGCGAAGAACGAAAATAACCTTTATTCCTATAAATGCAAGCCGAATTGAAAAGTTTAAATCGAATTTAAGTCTGAAGCTGCCATGGTTGCCTTATGATGATTGTCCAGATAAGCTATACAGTTCTTTATTTAATCTAATAAATGTTGAATTTACCAACACTTTTGTGCCAAAAACAAAGACGATCTGTGATCGTCTAACTTTTAGTGAATGGGCAACGCCTGGTATCTACAATAGCAGGAATAAGTTGTACGATTTGTATAGTAAAAAATCATATAATTTTGATCCAGTATTTGTTAACTATGTAAAAAACTACTCTAAAGTTTTCAAAAGAGCCTGTTCCACTGCCAAGTCAGTTTACTTAAAAAATAAAATTAACAATTCTACTAATAAAATTAAAGAAACTTGGAATATTATTAACAGTGAAACTGGCAGGAGTCAAACACGCTGCCGCAATATTAACTTAAAGATTAATAATGTAAATGTTAAAGCTGATTTGGAAGTAGCTAAGGAATTTGAAAAGTTTTTCTCAGATGTTCCCATACTGGCTACTAAATCACTTCAGTCGTCTTCCACCTCAGCTGAACAGCTTCTTAGACAAAATGTACCATCCTGTGACAGTAACTTCGAATTTACAGCTGTTAATTATAAAGATATTATAAATACCTTTAAGTCTATTGACCTGAAGAAATCTATGGATCTTTGGGGACTATCAATCAAAACAATCTCATCCATTATAACTATAATAGCTCCTTATTTAGTTGTCGTATTTAACAGTTGTATTGGTTCTGGTGTGTTTCCTGACCTGATGAAACACAGTAAAATAATACCGTTATTTAAATCTGGCGAAACCTCAGATCCCACTAATTTTCGGCCTGTTTCTATTCTGCCAACTTTAAGTAAGATCTTTGAGAGATTAATGCTCAATCAACTATTAAAGCATTTCAATAAATATAATATATTTCATCAGAAACAATTCGGGTTCACTCGGGGTCGCTCCACCATTGATGCGGGAGTTGAGTTGTTAAAGGAGGTATTTGCTGCTTGGGAAGTATCACGTGACGCTCTTGGTGTTTTCTGTGATTTATCTAAAGCTTTCGACTGTGTTAATCATGATACTCTGGTCAGGAAATTACACCATTACGGCATTAGGAACAAGGCTCTCAACCTTATGACTTCATACCTGAGCAATAGAATACAGAAAGTTGATATAAATGGTAAAAGATCTCCAGGTTCTCTAGTCACAATAGGTGTTCCGCAGGGCTCAATTCTTGGTCCATTTCTTTTTCTAGTGTACATAAATGACTTGCCTTACTACATAAGGGACAATCATGATATTGTATTGTTTGCGGATGACACATCTTTGATTTTCAAAATAAATAGAAAATTAGATAATTATGACGAAGTTAACAATGCACTTGCAAAAGTAGTTTATTGGTTTAATGTTTGTTGGCGCCGTATATTGAGTGAGTTTAGTTTGGTTTGTTTCCGTGCAATCCTTCCCTCATTTCTTTCCCATTCGCTCTGCATCTTTCACTCGCTCGCCGTTGGCTCGGTGACCCAGTTTCCGCCCGAAAGCCGACCTATATGCACATCCGTACGTCCTTACCTGACGTCTTGCCCGTGCCGGCGACATATTTCTAAAACTAAACAAAGACGCGCGCGCGCATTATATCGAACTGTTTTATTGTGTATTTTTAAGTGAAGATCAAAGTGTGGCAGCTACCAGCAAACCTGTGAGTCCTTTTCCTTTTACATGGTTACATTTCAGGCGACTCATTCGATATTGCCGGCCCGCCATTTTAATTACCCTTGAAACAAATTTACAAGTAAATTCATCTTTACTCTTCATATTTTGGCGCTCGAACATAAACCTTATATATATTTAACTAACTTATTACATACATTATTATTACTATACAATTATTACACGTTACATACAAAACTAAGATATTTCAATTCCGTTTAACACGCGCGCAGGTACTTACCCACTTGTGCGTATGTATAACGTTCCTATGTTGCTAACATAAGTTATTGTCCACTTGAGGGTTTAAATCGTTGCACTTGACATTAAAGATTACGATATTTTAAGCCGTATATTTGAGGACTTTGTTGGGAACAACATAACTTAATGTCTGTGTTAAAATTTGTATTTAAATTGTAGGTAAATACCTAAAACGCGTTCTCCTTTATTCCTGTATGGGTAGGTAGTTGTTATACGTAGATACCATCCAATTACTTACGTTAATTTTATTAAAACTTGTTAACTATCTTAGTCTTGCCTGGGCATCGTGTGTGCTAAGGTCCGACGGATACCTATTTTACGATTTTATTTTCTGGCTACATAAATACTCTTGCCTGTTTTTATCCTATAAACAGGTCGAGTATATAGGTGCTTAATTACTATTTACATATTAGTTAACTTAGGTACCTAGATACTTACTTATTACTTACTACTTATTACTTTATATTCTTGCCTGTGTTTTACCTAGTCAGGTCGAATATAAGGGTAGGTACTTAATTCACTACTCATTGTGTTTATTCCATAGATTCCAACTAGGTAGTTACTTTCTTCCAATTTCATTAATTTTACGAGGTTTTACTATAGTAAAATATAAATTTAAAATAGTTACCTACTTTTCTTATAACAGCTATACGTTGTCAAACGTAGATTTCTAATACCTATAGTTTTTTACTATTTAAAAATGACGGACAAAAAGGGAGTTAGTTCTACTAATTATCAAATTCCATTGCTCGAAGCTAGGATTAATTCCTATTTCACTCGTATGCAAGTACTTTATGATTCGTCAAAGGATTTGACACCAGCAGAGACTCGTCAAAAGTTTTTAGCTTTATCTTCGACTATAGGTGGCCTCCGTGAAGAGTTTCTACAATGTGTCGAAAAATTAAATGTTGCTAAAATGCAGGAGGACCCAAAGTTCGTACCGTCCTTTAAAACCTGGGAATCGTTTGAGGAACTTTACTGTTACGTAGTGAGTGCTCGGGGCGCGTGCACAGCCGCCGAGAGTACAGCGGCCGCGACCGCGTCTCGCGCTCACGACACTAGTCTGCGGCTTCCTCCCGTACAGTTACCTAAGTTCGACGGTGATCGTAAGCGTTGGCCAGCATTTTTTGAATGTTATAATAATTTAGTACATAACAATACATCGCTCACCGATTCCGATAAAGTGTTTTACCTCTATGGGCAACTCACGGGTACGGCGTTAGCTTCTATTGCTGGCATCGCGCCTAGTGGAGATAATTATAAGCTAATTTACAGTACTATAAAGGATAAATACCAAGATGTACGCTCTCTTGGTACGGCTTACTTAGATGAAATATTTAACTTTAAACAATTACAGTCTTCGTCTTCTAAGGGCTTGCATAATTTCTTAGATAGTTTTGTTACTTCTGTAGCGGCATTCAATAAGCTTATAATTCAGGATAAGACAGATTTTATACTGTTATATTTAGCGTTAAAAAAGGTTGATTCGGATACGGCACGTACCTTTGAAAATTTATGTCGGTCGAGTTCTTTACCTAGTTACGACGATTTTGTTAATTTTCTTAAAGAGCAGACAAAAATATTAGAACGGACTAGTTTTAATAATAATAGTGCGAGTTCTTCGTCACCTCACGCTAAAGTACCTAAACACGATTCATTTAAGAAAACTCAATCTTTCGTTGCGGCGGAAGTATCAAATACCGGTAAGTGTGAGTTATGTAAAACCCGTCACGAATTTTATTACTCATGCGATCAATTCAAAAAATTGTCGCCTTATGATCGTTACAAACTTATAAAAAAAGCAAATAATTGTGTGAAATGTTTAAGTTTATCGCATAAGTCGGTGGCTTGTGTTAGTGGAAGGTCTTGTTCGATTTGCGGTTCGACTAATCATCATTCGATGTTACATTTTGTATCAAAGACAGTCGCGATAATAGAGAGTACGAACGTCCCTTCGCCGCCGCTGTCAGCCGCCGGCACCGCGTCGTTACCGGTCAGCGTAAAGCCTACGTCCGAAGTCGTACCGACCGCTCCGCTGGCTTCCACCTCGCTCCAGGCTCAGGTGTACGCTCCTACGACTACCGTGCTTCTCGGCACGGCTCGAGTGCGCGTTTACGATACGCACGGGACACCTCATCTCGTGCGTTGCTTAATAGACAGTGGTTCTCAAAACCACTTTGTAACCGTTTCTTGTTGCAAGCGGTTATCTTTAAAAATTAATAACAATTCCTCTCCTGTATTGGTGAACGGTTTTGGTGGATCCTCTAAAGAGACCAAGGGGGTAACGCGTATTATTTTACACTCGCGTTTCGATGACGCTGCCTTTTATGAGATTGAACCTTTAGTGGTTGATCACGTGACGTCGTATTTGCCCACGGCTCCGGTAGACATTTCTTGTCTGTCTTATTTAACTAGTGTCCCGCTCGCTGATGATACCTTTAATAATCCCGGTAGTATAGATGCCGTGTTGGGTGCTCAGTTGTTTACTAAATTATTGCAATCAGGTCGCATCTACGGGCCGCCTGGTTCTCCTGACGCTGTACAAACTACCCTAGGATTTTTACTTTTAGGAGAAGCACCACGACTTAGTGCAACAGCTTGTCCTCAGTCAGTTTCGCTATGCTCTTTCGAACCAGAATCGCTAGAAGATGTCGTAAAGCAGTTTTTCGACATGGAAAACGTTCCTGATTCTGTCGCAGCATGTCGTAGTAGGGATGAAAGACAATGCGAGGACTACTATAAGACTACTACTAATAGAGATAGCTCTGGTCAGTATTCCGTGGCCTTACCGTTCAAAGAAAGTCCTACGGTGCTAGGCAATTCATTTTACATTGCTCAAAAGCGTTTTCAAATGTTAGAACGTAAACTTGAAGCTAATTCTTTACTCCGAACGGCATATAACGAAGTTGTTCGCGAATATTTAAACAAAGAATACCTTTTTCCCGTAAGTGGTAGCGAAACTGAGTCTGGATACATTATTCCTCATCATGGAGTTATAAGACAGGATAAAGTGTCTACTAAGTTGCGATTAGTATTGGATGCAAGTACTAAGACTGACAATGGCGTCTCGTTAAATGACATCTTGCATCCAGGTCCGAATTTACAGTCGGATCTGTTTATAGTTTTGTTAAACTTTCGTTTATTCCCGGTCGCTTTGTGTGCCGATGTGAAGCAGATGTACTTGAGAATTAAGGTACATCCCGAGTTCCGTAAATACCAGCGTATCTTTTATCGTTTCGATAAAGGGGATCCGTTGCAATTATTCGAATTCGGGTGCGTATGTTTTGGCTTATCAGCCAGTCCTTTTCTCAGTCTTCGCACCGTCAGGCAGCTTGCGGAGGACGAAGGTAATGATTATTCTCTCGCTGCGGAAATTATACACCGTGGAGATTTTTATATGGATGACATTTGTTGTAGTGTACCAACCGTAGATGCTGCCCTTCTACTCGCTAATCAGTTAATTAAACTGTTTGCGGCTGGATCTTTCGAACTAACGAAATGGTCAAGCAATTGTTCTGACCTTCTGTCATCACTTCCGTTAGGTTTATTGCATCCTCAGTCTCTTTATTTTGACGACCACTGTAGTCAGAAGGTTTTGGGAGTGAAATGGGAACCGATGGCCGATGTTTTTTCATTCGATGTCAAGTCAGTTCCTTATAAATGTACCAAGCGAGCTATTTTATCTCTTGTTGCTCGTCTCTGGGATGTGTTGGGGTTAGCGGCACCGGTTATATTGTTTGCTAAATTATTAATCAAACAACTATGGTTACTTCGTATTGACTGGGACGAAGTTCCTCCCAGTAGTATTTGTAATATTTGGCGTGATTTCCATGAAGAATTACCCCTTCTTGTTAATGTGCGTTTGCCTCGCTATGTTGGGGTTACTCTCGATTGTCAAGTTAGGCTAGTGGCGTTTTGTGATGCTAGCGAAAAGGCGTATGGTGCCGTATTATATCTCCACGTTACTACTGGCAATAATGTCGCGATTAATTTACTATGCGCCAAGTCTAAGGTAGCACCGGTTAAAAGCGTCACCTTAGCCCGCTTAGAATTGTGTGCTGCTCATTTGTTAACGAAATTGGTGTCCAAAGTTGTTAATAACTATAATTCTCGTATACGAATTGAGGAAATATGTGCCTTTTCTGATTCCACTGTGACTTTACACTGGATACACTCTAGCCCACATAAATTAAAAACATTTGTTGCGAATAGAGTCAGCAAAATACAAGACAAATTGTCGTCAGACAACTTTTATCATATTCCTAGTAAAGATAACCCAAGTGATTGTCTTTCAAGGGGCCTTACCCCTTCACAGTTAATATCTCACCCGTTGTGGTTTAAGGGTCCATTATGGTTGCGTGAAGTTCGTTCTAGCTGGCCTATCCATTCGTTTCGACCCGATGAACAGTGTTCTCTACCAGACTTAAAGCCGGTAGTGCTCGTTACAACTGGCGGAGTGGAAACTGATACCCACCCATTCATTTACACCTTTTCTAAAAGATTTTCATCATGGCGTTCTCTTCTTTATACCATTGTGTATATCATGCGATTCGTTCGTAAACTAAAATCACGTGGTCCAATACGGGTAGAAGATCTCGATTTTGCAGAGCGTGTGGTTATTAAAGCTGTTCAATCCGTATATTTTCCGGACATTATCGAAAGCTGTGGAACTAATGGCGTTTGCAAGTCTAGTGCAATCCAAAGGTTACAGCCTATACTTGTAGACGGTATTATACGTGTAGGTGGCAGGTTGAGTCATTCCTCGCTATCGTTTGATCATAAGCATCCCATGCTTCTACCAAGGTCAGATCATATTGTAAATTTAATCATAGATTACCATCATATTACATATTGCCATGCAGGGCCACATTTATTGCTTTCTGTACTGAGAAAGCGTTACTGGATTATCTCAGGTCGTAGATTGGTTCGTACTCGGTTCAATGCTTGTAATGTGTGTTTTCGAGCACGGCCTAAGCCCTTCTCACCTCCCATTATGGCGGATTTACCAGAGTGTCGCTTGCAAGTTTCAAAACCGTTCGCACATACAGGAGTCGACTACTGCGGACCTTTTAATATAACATTAGTCCGAAGACGTGGTGTCAGGACGCAAAAGGCTTACGTGTGTGTTTTTATATGTCTTACTGTTATAATTGATATTTAAAAGGAGCAAATAAATAGAGATCAACTGGATAACTTTAGATTTAATTTTAATATTTGAACAACAGGTAAGTTACATACAATTGACAATTAAGAATGTGTCACTTGCTTGACATTACATCTAGTGTTGCTAACATAATAGTGTTGCCACTACAACACCTCCCCCCTAAAGATATTGACCCTACAAATTCAACTTTTTAATAGGCTTAATTGCTCTGCCGCTTCTAGTATAACCTAAGTTTTGAGTACGAGTATTTTGAGGAACAACATCTTTTTGAGTTCTAACAATTACATGTCTTTGATCTGAATGATTGTTTAAATTTACATTAGGAACTAAATTTTCATTACATAAAGCAGAATTACTTAGCTGAAAATATTCAGGTGACATTTGATCCGAACTGTATGACATATCTTTATAATTATTTTGAGTAAATGATTTCTTTAACTGTGAACTATTTCTTCTTAATTTTCCTCCCCCCTGTTTTACAATTATGAAAGATCTAGGTTGATTACATTTCTTAACTATTTTAGCTTTTTGCCAAACATTGCCATCTTTATAAACAACATTGTCTCCAACTTCAAAATTTACATTATGTCTCCTAGCTTTCTTATCATAAAACTTTTTTGTAATGGACTGCTTTAACAAAAGTTTACTATATACATTTGCTTGTATTTGAGGTTTTAACATGCTTAAATTACATGGTACCATTCTCACACTTCGGCTATTCAAAATCTGTGATGGAGAAACATTTAAGGTTGTAAGTGGTGAATTATTATATTCCATTACACCTTCCAAATAATTTTTACCTTCCTCCTTATATTTCTTTAAAATCATTTTACAAATATGGACTGCCTTCTCAGCCATGCCATTACTTTGTGGATATCTAGGAGTAGAAGTAATCAAATTTATATCTTTAGACATAAAATAACATTTACACTCATAAGATGCAAATGGAACATTGTCAGCAATAATCTCTAATGGATATCCAAAACGTGTAAACACTCCTTGCATAGCCTCAATTACAGATTTTGAAGTCTTACTCTTCAAAGGTAACAATTCAATCCAATGTGAAAAATAATCTATTATTACTAAGAAACAATTACCATTAAAATCTAAGATATCTGAACCTACTTTTAAAAATCTTTCTTTAGGTACATCATGGGGCAAAAGTGGCTCTTTTAAATTATTAGGACTGTATTTCTCACAAGTTCTACAACGTTTTATATAATCATAAATATCAGACTTCATATTTTCCCAATAGAAAAATTGCTTAGCTCTAGAAAATGTTTTAAAATTTCCAAAATGTCCTTTATGTACTACTTCCATTACATAAGCCTTCAGAGATTTTGGTACAACAATTCTATCTTCTAAAAATAATAACCCATCTTGCATATAAATCAAATCTTTAAATTTTTCGAAATGTTCAAGTTCTTTTGACACTGATTTTGGCCATCCATGGTAATAATAATTACAAATTTGACTTAAGATTTTATCATTACAAGTAGCATTTCTAAATATTGTTTTTCTATCAGATGTCATGGGCAAGTATTTACTCACAGTATGAACCATCTGTAACATCTCATTATCATACTCTGTTACACTTAAACTATTTCTTGATAACATGTCAGCAAAATGTATCAATTTACCAGGAACATAATAAACATTTAGGTTATATATTAACAATTTTAATCTCAGTCTTTTTAATCTTGGTGATCCCAATTTGCTTACATGTTTTGACATAATTGATATTATTGGTTTATGATCAGACTGAACATCAACTTCTGTACCATAGATGTATTTATGAAATTTTTTACATCCGAAGTAAATTGCTAACAGTTCTTTTTCAGTCTGTCCATAATTCAATTCCGTATCATTCATGGTGCGAGATGCACAAGCTATCACTCTTAAAACTTTGTTGTTATCATATTGAAACATACAGCAACCAAGACCATACTTGGAAGCATCACACTGTAAAATTACTTTTTTATTTGGGTCAAATGGTGCAAGAGCTGGAGCATTACTTACTCTACATTTAAGTTTTTCAAAAGCATCATTATGAATAGGCAGCCAAGTAAATTCTACATCTTTACGCAATAACTTACATAGTGGGGCCATGAGGTCACCCATATCCGGCACATAACGCCTTATATAACTAAATGAACCTATCATACTTTTTAGCTGCTCTTTAGATGTTGGGGCATTTAACTTAATTAAAGACTCAGCTCTACTTTTATCTATAGACATGCCTTTCTTATTAAAAATTTGGCCAACATACTTAACTTCATTTTGTCTAAATTGAAACTTATCTTTATTGAATATTATTCCTAACTCACGAGCTTTATTAATTACACTTTCCATAGCTATATCATGTTCCTTTAAGTTAGTACCCATCACTAAAATATCATCAGCCCAACAAATTACATTTGGAATCATACTAAAGTGTGTTTCAAGTACTTCCTGAAAGAGTTCTGGTGCATGCATGAGACCATAAGGGAGAACTAAGTACCTGTACACTCCAAAAGGTGTAGCAAAGCAGCACTTCCATGAAGATGCTTCACTTAACTTTAGATGATGGAAGCCTTCACTTAAATCTAGCACTGAAAAATATTCATTACCCTGTAACTTACATATCAACTCATCTAATGTAGGTAAAACTTTGGGTTTCTTTACAATATACTTATTTAAATCTGATGGATCAAGGCATAATCTGACCTTGCCATTAGACCTTTCTACAATGACAAATCTGTTTATACATGCATTATTATTAATATTTTCTACTTTTACAATAGATTTTCTACACTCTAATCTTTCTAACTCACATTTTAATGAATTTAACATTTTATTAGGAATCCTTGGTGAGGGATGGCAAATCTGTGTTTCTATATTTCTAGTCACAATGTCAAAGATACCAGGCACTTTACCTATTCCTTTAAACACATCAATATTTTGCTGAATAAAATTTTCTTTTTCCTTATTAGTACATGAACTGACTGTATGAACTCTTTGTATTAAATTTAATGCTACACAACCTGGCAATCCCAATAACATAGATTTGCAATCAACCACAACAAAATTTTCATAGCAGTCTTTATCTTTATATTTACAACGTAGATTTATCATTCCAATTGGTGACACTTTACTTCCTTGAAAAGATTCTAATTTAATATTTGTTTTTATTAATTTTAATTTTTGTTTTTCATTAATTTTATTAAATAATTCTAAGGGCATTATACTTACATCTGCACCTGTGTCTAATTTACATTTCACAGACAAATTTTCAATACTTATATTTTCAAACCATTCGGACTTACTATTATACTTCGATAACACTGCTTCACAACGGAAACTATTTTCACTTTCTGAACTCATATCATTACACTGCACTTGTTTTATCTTCTTCTTTTTGTTTACCAAACAACTGACTGCAAAATGATTTTTAATGCCACAGTTTTTACAAATTTTACCATACGCAGGACATTCTCTCGGCCCATGTTGCCGTTGGCACCGTCTACACTTAAAAGTTTTCTGTTGACTACTAGTTTTTTGTTGACTACGGGAAGTTGAAGATGCACACACATTTGTGGTGGCACCACCCATTTGTGAAGCCTGTTTTACGGCGTTTTCTTTAACCTGACAAAAGTGTATGACCTTAGCCAGGGTCAGGTCATCCAATCTTAAGAGTGCTTCTTGGGTCCCTTTGTCGTAAATCGCACATACTATATGGTCTAGCATCATCTCGTCGGCATCTTTATATTGACAAGATTTTATTAAATGTCGACATTCTGTCAAAAACTGGTCAAATGGTTGACCCTCTTTTTGTTTGTATTCTCTAAATTTAAACCTCTCAAACACAATATTCGTTCTTGGATTAACATATTTACTAATTGCAGCAATAACCTCGTCATACTTTTTACAACTCTCAGGTAACGAAGTTACAATTTTGGACGCCTCTGGACCCATCATATTCCGAAGTAGGGATAATTTAATTGAATCCGAGGCATTAATATTATTGGTTACCGTAAGATAATCCTCGAACAAGGTTAACCAAAACCGCCATTCCGTGCTCGCATCAGAACCGGTTAAAATTAAATTTGGTGGCAACTTCACCTGCATAGTGCTCCTCGACGATCTCTCCATATTTGGTTCTTGAGACTGCGCCATGTTATAATTGATATTTAAAAGGAGCAAATAAATAGAGATCAACTGGATAACTTTAGATTTAATTTTAATATTTGAACAACAGGTAAGTTACATACAATTGACAATTAAGAATGTGTCACTTGCTTGACATTACATCTAGTGTTGCTAACATAATAGTGTTGCCACTACAACACTTACCACACGCGCTGTTCACGTCGAAATTGCACCTGACTTAACAACGGACTCGTTTTTAAACGCTCTAAAACGCTTCTTAGCTCGTCGAGGCCCTGTTCAGATCATGTATTCCGATAATGGAACAAATTTTATTGGTGCTCGTGCTCATCTGGATGAGCTGTACAAGCTACTTTTATCGCAAGCACATGTTGATAAGTTTCGTAATGAACTTTTGACACATCGCATTAATTGGCAGCTAATCCCACCAAACGCACCGCATTTTGGCGGTAGCTGGGAAGCGTGCGTTAAATCCTTTAAAACTCACTTGCTTAGAGTTGTAGGTGCTCAAATTTTGACTTACGAAGAGCTTCTGACAGTTCTTTGTCAAATCGAAGCCATATTAAACTCAAGGCCCTTAAGTGTATTAAGTACGGATGCTGCTGAACCATTACCACTCACGCCTGCTCACTTTTTAAATACCTTACCTCTGCGAGCCTTACCAGCCTCCGAGGTTACGGAGGAAAGGCTTCATCTTTTATCCCGGTATCAGCTGCTAAACAAGCTGGTGCAATCGTACTGGAGACGTTGGAGCTTAGAGTACTTACATACCTTACAGGCACGGCAAAAATGGAATTCTAAGACTGTCCCTGTTGTTGTGGGCACGGTGGTTTTAATTATTAATGATAATGCCCCACCATTACATTGGCGAATGGGAGTAATAACAGCAACCTACCCGGGAAAGGATGGGTTTATACGTGTAGCTTCAGTTAAGACTAAAGATGGCTTGTTAAAACGCCCAATAATTAAGTTATGTCCCCTTCCAACACAATAATTACAATACAATACATTATAATCTATTATATACATATATATTTACTTAATTACATGCATTCCCATTACCATATCTATTATTATCTATCTATATACTTTATCTATTTCTTTATTATTATTATTTTTTTTGAAAGGGAACCTTTCAAGGGTGGCGGGATGTTGGCGCCGTATATTGAGTGAGTTTAGTTTGGTTTGTTTCCGTGCAATCCTTCCCTCATTTCTTTCCCATTCGCTCTGCATCTTTCACTCGCTCGCCGTTGGCTCGGTGACCCAGTTTCCGCCCGAAAGCCGACCTATATGCACATCCGTACGTCCTTACCTGACGTCTTGCCCGTGCCGGCGACATATTTCTAAAACTAAACAAAGACGCGCGCGCGCATTATATCGAACTGTTTTATTGTGTATTTTTAAGTGAAGATCAAAGTGTGGCAGCTACCAGCAAACCTGTGAGTCCTTTTCCTTTTACATGGTTACATTTCAGGCGACTCATTCGATATTGCCGGCCCGCCATTTTAATTACCCTTGAAACAAATTTACAAGTAAATTCATCTTTACTCTTCAATGTTAATAACTTGTTGCTTAATGAAAAAAAAACCAAAGTAGTTAAGTTTACTACACCGAATGTGAGACGTGTAGAAACTAATGTACAAATAAATGGAGTTGAATTGAAACCTGTGGAAACAACAACTTTCTTAGGAGTAATGTTAGACTCCAAACTACAATGGGGTCCACATATTGTAAAACTTTCGGGTAAACTAAGTTCTGCGGCATACGCAGTTAAAACTATTAGGCGGCTTACCGATGTAGATACCGCTAGAATAGTTTATTTTAGTTATTTTCACAGCATAATGTCATATGGAATTCTTCTCTGGGGTAGTGCTGCAGATATTAATACCATCTTTGTGCTGCAAAAACGGGCTGTTAGAGCAATTTATCAACTGGATCCGCGTGACTCCCTCAGAGAAAAGTTCAAGGAGATAAATATTCTGACTGTGTCATCACAATATATACTGGAAAACTTAATATATGTTAAGAAAAATATTATGAATTTTTCCGAGAAATGTCATACGCACAATGTAAATACTAGGAAGAAACACGATTTGGTTGTATATAAAACTCGTCTCCACAGAATAAGCAATTCCTTTATGGGCCAATGTATACGTTTTTACAATAAGCTTCCGAAGAATATTAGAGACTTGCCTATTAATAAATTTAAAAAAACTGTAAAATCTAAATTATATAAAAAAGCTTATTACAAGTTAAATGATTATTTAAATGATCCAAATGCGTGGGAGTAAAATCTGCCCAAATTTACGCATTTAAAATTGTAATTTATTCATTCATATTGATATATCTATGGACATGTAATGATGTTTTGAAATCATTACGAAATTGTAAGCTGCGGAGTTTCTTTCGCCATTTCTTCTCCGTCTCAGCATACTAATAATTATTTAAGAAAAATAATTATTTCGTCGAAATGGTGGTAGGGCTTTTGACGATTTAAAAGTACTTAGCAAAGTCCATTTAAATAAAGAGCTTTTTCATTTCATTTCATTTTCATTTCATTTCATTTCATTTCATCAATGCAATATTAGATTTACCAATTTTACATCGTGGTTCTGCAGAACAGTTAAGGTCACTCACTGTAAAGGTTAGACAGCAAATGATGGCTCTACAGAATTTGGAACAACCAGTGCATATGTGGGATTCCATATTGTTTTGTATTGTTTCTAAAAAGCTTGACACGCTTACTTTGAGACTCTATCACTCTGAAACTTCGAGTGATGAATTACCAAGCATCCAGAAGTTGCTTGACTTTATCGATAAAAGAGCGTGTTCTCTTGAAGCAAGCCCTTCAACGGCATCCGCAAAGATCAAAGTAGTCGCTATAGCAAACGATACGAAGAAAGCAATCAAATGCATTTTGTGCTCTATGGAACATAAACTATACAAATGTCCAAACTTTTTATTGATGTCGCCACAAAAACGGCTTGAGTTTACAAAAGAAAAGAAGCTTTGTAGTATATGTTTATCCATTCATGAGAAACCATGCCGATACAAATTCAAGTGTACTAGTTGCAGCCAGGACCACAACACGCTAATCCACATTGACAAGGAGAGTTCTAATCAGGTTTTACATACAACTAAGTCAGGCGCAAACAATGTACTTTTACCTACAGCCAAAGTTCTAGTTTCAGATGCTCAAAACAATAAGTATATTGTACGCGCTTTACTTGACTCAAGGAGTCAAACTTCCTTTTGTACAACAAGCTTAGCTTGTAAGCTAGGTATTCCCACATTTGATATAACAAAAAATATTGTTACATTAGGTCAAAATACAAAAAGGTTAACCAAAGGGGTTAACTTACATTTACATTCAATTACAGAAAACTTTGATATTAATATTCCATGTGCTGTCATAGACAGAATTACAGTTAGTTTACCACAGAATAGTTTTGATGTTTCGAAATTTAGAATTCCAAATTTTGTTAACTTGCTGATCCTGAATACAATGTTTCAGGAGAAATTTCACTTCTTCTGGCGGCCGATGTCTTCTTCAGAGTGTTGAAAGATGGAAAGGTAGAAGGCGGTCCTAACGAGCCTATATTATTGAATACTTCCTTGGGGTACGTTGTATCTTGTAAAATATTTGATACTAACAACCTTTCTATTGCTATGCATTCAATCGATTTTTCTGATCAAGATTTTTATGTCGGAAAACTGAGGGAGACGGTAAGCGTGCCAGAAATTTTCATAGAATCTTTGCCTGAGCACGATTGTAGCGAAAAGGTATTTCAAGATTCAGTTAGCTTAATTAATAAGAGGTTCGAAGTTTGCATGCCTCGTAAGTGTAATTTAAACGGCTTTAGCTTGTCAGATTCCTTTTTAAGTGATTTGCAAAGAATTTACAGTTTAGAAAAACGATTTACTAACGATTCTGTTCGTCATTCCCTATATACCAATTTTATTAACGAGCACCTTGCCGTAGGACATGCAGAAATAATTGACATTGATATATGTACGTACACCTGAAAAAAGACCATCACTTTATTTCTTCCTTCATAATGGAGTGTTTCGACCGGAAAGGCTAAGCACAAAGCTGAGGGTAGTGTTTGATGTTAGTGCTAAGTCTAGTCAACGCCCTTTACATAGCATTCTTTGTAATTGGTTAGTAGTTCAAAAACCTTTATTTAATATATTGTTGAGTTTTTGTTGCCATAAATACATTCTTATGTGCGATATCAGGCACATGTATAGAAAAATATTAATACATTCTGATGAACACGTATTACAAAAGTATTTTGATCAAGATTTAACTGTAAAAACTTTAGGTTTATATTTTGATATAAAAAAATATTTATTTATTCTTAGCGGAAAGGTTTTAAATGCTTCTAAAGTATCCACTAAACGAACTGTTTTAATTTCCGTAAGTAAGCTTTTTGATCCAATGGGTTATACTGGTCCCATAGTAGTTAAAGCAAAAATAATGTTGCTAAATATTTGGCAACACAACCTCGATTGGGATACGCCTCCACCTTTCCATCTCAAAGATATTTGGGATAATTTTCATACTTCTTTATCAACAAAGAGTTATATCTGTATGCCTCGTGATCTACACAGACATCAATCTACAGAAGATGTGGAGCTTCTTGGTTATTGTGATGCGTTGTCCAGTGCATGCAACTGCTGTTTGTATATAAAGGTAATAATCATTGATAATTATTACTTTAATTTGCTATGCGCTAAGTCTACTGTAAACATAAACTCATGGTTAACTATTCCAAACCTTGAATTTAATGGAATAATTAACAATTACTATTATTTTAATTCCCTTATAATTTAAAGGAACCAACCATCTTATTTAATTTTCCATTATTAGATAACTATATAAGGCCTCCTTTATTTGATGGGTTTCTCTATAGCGAAAATTTTAATATTACTTAAAATAATAGAGAAATATTTCCACTTTTAAAAAATATTCTAATCTTGATAAAATGCAGTAAATCATCTGAATTTACAAATAAAAGCAAAGGGGGTTTTGACAATTAATAGAGTTACAAATTCCTTTACAATTTATTATTAGGTTTAAGTTCAATATTTTTATTTTTCAAATGAAATTGTAAATATTATTAAGGTAGTTGATTATAAAACAGCAAGCAGTTACTTTTTTTTGAATGTTGCATCCCTTCCTTGATGATCATAAAATCTTGACAGTAAGTGGCAAATTGCACAATTCAGATCTTACATATTCGAAGAAATTTCCGATTATCCTTTCGAAAAATTCGCACGACTCATGATCACAGATGAGTATTTATTTTTTGCATTAGCTTTGTTGCATTAGTTTTATTGCATGCTGGCTTGAAGGTTCTTTTTAGCAATCTTTCACAGCCATATTATGTTTTAAATTCGATACTAGAAATAAATTAAATTTTCATGAATCAGCGGCTATGATTATTTTATATCCAATTCAATAGGTTAAAATTACTTTTATTTAAGAATAATTAAGCTTATTTTACTTTTGTTAAGTTCCTGATTAAGTTTATTATGAATGTATTAATTATTTTTAAAAACAAGTTGTCTACTGTTTGATATTAATTGTTTCTTTTTATTAATGGCATCTTGCGCGGGCGCATTTATGTAAGCGACATGAAACCTATTTGGAGTTCATAGATTGCAGTTATGTATAGAAATGTCAAATTTGATGTATTTGATTTAATTAGAATAATTTTTCCATTTCAGTTACAATGTAATATTTTAAACTTTCAATACATAATTTCAATACAATTTTATTTCATTCATTCCATCACCCAGCAGTCTTACGCGGGTGTTTACAATTATGACTATATAATAAACAAAATCACCCATAGACACGTTGTTAACGCAATCCTTGACCTTCTAACTAAAGCTGACATAGACGGTCGACCCATGACCTTAGAAAGGGGGGTTATGGAGGGAGACACAGACAAAATGATTGGCGTCGCATAGACGAGAGCTTTTTCTATAAAAAGCTTTCGCCTATCTTCTACATCGTACGTAATACTTTATTTGTTGAGAAATAGGAGAGAGGATCTTAACTGGACGTCAAATATTTGTAAAAACTATTTCGTTCGGATCTCAGAAGTGCAAATTTCAAAGATTTGATGAAACAATCTACTTTATAAAAATAAGTCGGGATTTCCTTCCTGACGCTATAACTCCAGAACGCACGAACCGATTTCCACGGTTTTGCATTCGTTGGAAAGTTCTCGGGCTCCGTGAGGTTTATAGCAAAGAAAATTCAGGAAAAATTTCAACAGAAAAGAAAATAGGCGGTACGAAGTTCGCCGGGTCAGCTAGTGTTACCATAAAAACATATAAGTACCAAGCACTGAAAAATTTCGACGGCGGCGGCGTAAGCAGTGTCCCGTAGCGTAGTGGTTGACGCAGACGCCCGGATTGCGGAAGATGCTGGGTTCGATTCCCGCCCTGGACAGTCGAATTCTTCAGTGTATTTTTCTAATTTAAAAAATATTTGTGTGTTTGCTAATGCAAAAATAATTCTATAATATAAACACTTTAATCTTAACTGGACGTCAAATATTTGCAAAAATATTTCGTTCGGATCTTAGAAGTGCTATCCTCGGTCCTTCCCAGGATCTCAAACATCTACATACCAAATTTCATCAAAATTGTTTCAGTGGTTTAGGGGTGAAAGCGTAACATATACTCACTTTCGTATTAATAATATTCAAATTCAAATCTTCTTTATTACTAAATAGGTACACAAAAATACGTAAACTGTGGCTGGAGCCTCCTTTTAAGCACGACATTGCTTGTGTCAGGAGGCACCGCTCTTCCATATCTACATACTTAATTATTTATTTTACCTATAGTGCTTACAAAAACTAAACGAAACTAAAATACAAATAAATCAAATAAAAACAAAAACTAATTTTATGAAAATTTTTAAGCAAACAAGTAAAACTAAATTTAAAATTAAATTAAATTAATTTCATTTAATTTTAAAATTAATATTAGGATACACCATTTAGTGTAAGATGAATAATATCAGCCCTCGTTGCCACAATGTAAACAAAGGTAATTCTCTAAAAATACCTCCTCTGATTCTCCGAGATTTAACAGCAGGAGAAGCTATCTTCGCATTTGGACTCCACTTCTGCTTACCGTCAGATGGAATGGAGTCATTTGCTTGCCTTGAGCTTTTTATAAAAAAAATTCAAGGTGATTTAGGTGCCCCAAGCAGTACCATAACTTTAGATCGCAGTCAAATAACTCTACATTTTTGTAGAGTTGTGTTTCTGTAAGTTAATGTTGCCTAAAGCTCTACGAGGTAGATGATGGGGTTAGAGCTGATGGCAGTAAAGGAGTGACACCTCTGTATTGTTATCGTCTACGCTACAGAAGACCTGAGTAACAACTCTACATTTTCTTAATTATATGTTTCTGTCGGCGATAAATTTTGCCCAAAGCTCTACGAGGCAAATGATGGGGTTAGAGTTAATAGCAGTGAGTCACACCTCTGTATTGTTAACGTCTACGCTACAGAAGATAGCGTCAAATAACTCTACATTTTCCTAATGATGTTTCTGTCGGTGAGTTATGTTGCCTAAAGCTCTACGAGGCAAATGATGGGGTTAGAGTTAATAGCAGTAACGTAACACTTCTGTATTGTTATCGTCTACGCTACAGAAGACAGCAGTCAAATAACTCTAAATTTTTGTGTGAGTGTCCCTCAGATTATATAAAATGTGCATTAAGTAAGCCCCTTCTAAAAATAAATAAATAAGTATATAACTTATTTATTTATTTATAACCATCATACATTTTACAATACGCAATGATAATATTATAATATGATTGACAATACTCTTACAATAAAAATCATATAACACGACCTTTTACAAAACGGCGCGGCGGATTGTATGTAGTGTGTGAGAGTGATATACGATCCGCCTGCAACTTAATAATACACAAAAGAAAATAAGTCTTTCGGCACACTGTCATTCACCGCGAATGTTAGTTGTGTAGTCAGTTAGTTATCAGTTAGAAAAAGGTCTAAAACAATTGTAAAACCAATTTATAAAACGATTAAACCAAAGACAAATTTTAATAGTTTAATTAGGGCTCACCAGTTCTCACAGGGGGCCAGCCGGACTCTAGATTATAAGTTTACTATATAACACCATTCGTCATTTCGTAGTATTAACTTTCTGTAGTTGGTAAGGTAGGAAGGATGGACAGGGCCAGATTTAGGGAGAAAACGGCCCTAGGGCCTCCACAATAGAGATGAAAAATATCCAAAGTTACGATTTTATTGAAGGTCAAAGTCATAATTTTTATGAAAACATATTCTAAAATATTATTCCTTAATTATTGTCCAAAGAAACATTATCATTTTTTTTAGTATTTCATAACAAAAAATGGCTTCAAAACGTTAGCGTTCAATGTAGTTCACTCGATGCGCACGGACACAAACGCCGTCTGGCAAAAATATCACGGTTTTGCGAGTTGCGTGCGAGATGAGCGCTTTAAGTTGCGCAGTACAATATGCAATATTTATTAACACCAAAAAATAAAAATCATTTCCCAGCAATTATTTTTTGAAATGTGTCTTATTTTGATGTATAGAATACATGGTTCTCGTTTGACTGCTCATGTCTTTTACACCCAGTATATATGCTTTTGTTTTCCCTTCACCCTATATTTCTCTCTCTTTCCTTTGCCCACAGGGAGGATCGAAAGACAAAAAAACAAAAGAGCTAAAAAGACCTTTCGGACTCCGAGGAAAGGAGGAGGTGTAATCTATTATGGATAAACCCAAAGACGGCCTCGGGTTATGTCGGCTCCTACCGACTAAGCACTCCCTTACTTTATGCCTAGTGATATAGGCTAATCTGGCTAATCTATAGGCTACGATTACTGTTTAACAGCAAATAGCCGTCAGCTTGTTTACAACCACCTAGCATAAAAAAAAACTTTTAAAAAGGTACCTATAGGTCTGTACTATTCAACTCAGGAACTTCAATCGATCACGTAACTTGGTCATGTTGCAGAGAGCAAACTCGTTATCAACTGTTATTCGATATACATCACATGAACACTACAATATAACAAGCAATCTCGCTGCGTACCGTAATAAATAACATAGCAATTTGTTTTCCTATACAGTTAACTGGACATACCTACCGCGGCAACGCAAACTATTGAGACGCGGGAATAGCCTACCTAACTTAATCCTACAAATACATACAGTCACGCTCAAAATCCACATCTGACAGTATGGTCATAAAAGCCACACCTGGCAGCATGGGCAATGCATTGCCTTAAAATAGTGACAAGTAGCCAGCCTGTCGCATCTTAAAAGCGATATCAAACCAACAACCAAAAACCAACAACTAGGACAAATCATTATTTTCCTCCCAATTATTTGGGGTCGGTGCAGTATGCCTTGATATCGACAATAGGTACTGTCATTACTAGAAAAATTATTCTATTTGGCATTACTTTTTGGGAAATATAAAACCGAGCAACTAAAAATTCCAGAATGTGCGACTAAAAATACTAAGTGAGCGACTAATCGGCGGTTAGTAACTCATTAAGGATTTTAAGAAATAGATAAACTCTATCTCTAGACGGACTTCAGGTTACCATCCCTACCTCGTACAAATTCCGCCTATGCGTACTAAGCGGTTTTCAACATCATTTATTATGCGCACCGCTTAGGAGTGGAATTCCCTGCCAGCCTCCATATACCCAAATAGTTATAACCCTGCTCTATTTAAGGTTAAAGTGAATAGGCATCTTTTGGGTAAACTCGCTCCATCTTCGGCTTCCTCTTAGCTCTCCTGCACAGAGTGTTGCCAAGAGTGAACCCTTGAATTATCTGTGAGCTAGATGCTAGACCATTTTAACCCCGTGTCGAATCGAAGGTCCTGGATCCCATGGGGCAACGAAGGAGGTTAACTAATTGGCGGTTAGTCGCTCATTAAGGATTCTCTGGATTAGATAGGTTTATGTTACGTTAACCGACAACCTAGTTGGTTAGTTGAAATTATTTGTTTCTTAACTGACAAACTAGTTGGTTAGTTAGTTCTCGACTTTACTTAACAAATATTTTAAATAAAAAAACCGCCTTCAAAACTTGAGCGTGGAACCAACCAAAAAAACATTTAGATTTTTATAAACAAAATTTTTATTTGTCCATTTTTAGTTTTGAAGGCGGTTTTTATTAGGTATTTAAAAATAATTTATTTTTTGCTTTTTAGTGCAAGGGTTTTCAATCCAAACAAACGTGACTATTGCTTATCTATGCTTAGAGTAGGTTAAAATAAAGCTTAATATACTTCCAAGGTTATAGATTTTTTTATCTAATCAAATTTTTATATACCGATATATTGGGTGGGTCGATTTCATTGCACGAAAAATATTGTAGAATGTTTAAAGAGACTTGGTCGGTTAAACAAAACAACTGACCAACTACCTAGTTTGTCAGATAATAAACAAATAATTTCAACCAACCAACTAGGTTGTCAGTAAAAAAATAATATCAACTGAGCAACTAGGTTGTCAGATAGCAATAAGCGTGTTAAAATAAATCTCAACCAACCAGCTAGGTTGTTGGTTAAGAAAAAACATACTAACCCTTCAACCAGGTGGACAGAGTGGTTTGTCGGTTAGTAATAAACCAACATTTTCCTAGTTCTATAATTAATCTTCAAAATCGGTACACCCAGTAAAGAGTTATGAGGTATCAAACATAAAAAACGTACAATCGAATTGATAACCTCCTCCTTTTTGAAGTCGGTTGAAAATACGCAACTATTGCAGTTGCGTTAAGAGCTCGATTTGTATAGGAAACGCGAATAGCGCCCCTAGCGGACAAAAGCGCAAATCATGTTTCTCATACAAATTGAGCTCATAACGCAACTACAAGGTAACGTTTTTGAAACGAAAAATCTAGTACGGGCACTGGATCTAATTCCGCTTGACCGCGGTGATGGTTATGAAACTTTTATAAATCTTTGGTTTTAAGCAAAATGTCGTGTTTGTATTAAAAAAGAAAAGCTGCAATTATTTTATCGACAATAGATACGTTACGCAGACGCAATCAGCGCGACTCATTGTGACCACTTGCGATTTCTAATTGTAGGGTAACAACAAATTATTCACAAAACTGAATAGGTAATCCTAGTTTAGTCTTTAATAAAATAAATTGTTTGTTTGCTTTTAAATGAAATGTGAACTGTAAAATACACTGTCTTTCACGATTTAACATATAAAAAGTGCCTCATCATATATCCTTTATACTTAAACATGTCATATACATTGCTCTACTAGAAAGCAAAGGAACCAAAAAAGCACCTAATCTGTAACAACGAAATTACTAACTGTGCAAACCCTGTCGCCAAACGTTGCCTGTAAAATTATATCTGCTTCAACCACGCAAGGCGATTACTGTAGATACTGTTGTATATGTGATGATAACCTGATGATAACTAAACAAAGTCTCACATCTGTTAAGAGATCGGACTTTACTGAGTTGAGATTGAAATTCTGAGCAGTTCTGAGCTATCAACATTGTTGATACACACGTCAAAAGGGCCGCAGCCCGGTAGTCCGGTAGTCCGGTAGTCGCCTCCACCTCCCCTTATAGCGACCCCTATCCACTCAACATTACTGAGCTAGTATTCTGAGTATGTCCTTGTCTGGACCTGAACAATTTATCTGAGTCTTAAAACTGAGAACCACCTGAGAACACATAATTATCACCATATTGTGTGTTGAGTTATAACACTGAGATAACGGTAGGTAGGTATGTATTTATCGACTAAATGCACCATAGGTATATTCAATGCAAAAGCATAGAATTAAAGTACATTCGTAAAACACTAAATTGTACAAACTCACGGTTCCTTGTAAATGTTCCGACCGTGTCTGTGAGGTGTCTGTTAATAGGCTGCGTCTGTGACACGAACGCAAAAAAACGTCCGCTCGCCCCGTTGATGTCTACCCCAATCGAAAATAATAATTCTACAGATTATGAAACTTCGCGGCATTCGCGACAAACCCAGTGAGAGTCGCGGATTACTTGCTGAAAATAGTGCATTGCGAATAGTTAAGAAACAAAACAACCAATGTACTCGAACACTCCTTATGGCTTCAGCATTTAGCCAATTTCGAGTGAAAATTATCTAAAGCAATACCTATAGTAAAAAATCGATTGTACGGTAGGCTGTGTTAAAATTGGAGTATGTTGTTACAACAAGAAATCGGGAAAAACTCGTAACCTCCCCGGGGCCACTACGCGCGACACTGTCACTATGTTTTCACACAGACATTTCCCGCATCGTATACTATATATATTCTTTGCGTCATTCGAAACTCACATTATCTCTTGCGTCTGCTATGTATAAGTATTCACTTAAATGTGAGAAAACGGGATTTATACCACGTACCTCTGTTTTTTGAATTATCCGATATTTCGGCGCAGTTTCATGCGCCATGGTCACGGATGAATGTCTAAGCGAGTTGTTGGTTATTGACAGACAAATCTCTCTACCCTCTTTCTAAGTCTTTTATTACGCTCGGCACCCATACCTCTGTTCTCATGTCCACTATTCGCTCGAAACTGCTGCCTACACACCACACTAATAGTATCCGGACGCGTCGTGGCACAACTTTTATTTATTCCGTTTTCTCACATTTAATTGATAGTGACCACGTAAGTTTAAAACAATACAAGTATTTAATTAATTATTTCCAATAAAAATATACATTTAAAAAAGTGTTAACTTACCCATGATTGCTAGTTCTCTGCGCACTGACTCAGGATAATCTTGATCACATATAAAAAAAATATAGACTACGAGGTCTACGATGAAGTCTAATCACAATTTAATATCACAGTAACTCTTTGGACTTGCATTACTCTTAAAACACTCTTTGCTTTCTATTTTTGGTAACGTAGATTTTCTGCACTAATAAATGCAAAAAATATATTGTTAATACACCAATGAAGACTAAATCTAGGCACTTTCACTTTTCAATACAAAAATATGAAAACAACACAGTCACTAAACTATGAGAACTGATAAAAGTAGGTACCTATTAGCTATTATTCGGTTTTCAGTTATGTAAACGAATCAAAATACATGTATAAACTATAAATAAATTGTACGTAGGTAGGTATGACCATTCGTTATCGCTGTACTCAATTGAGCACAGTGCAATAATTCAGTTAAAATTGTAAGTTATAGACTTTCAGTTCACATTTAGTACAGCGACAAAACATTTGTTTTACTTTTATTAAACTTATAAATAAACACATTTTTATTTTTAAAAATAAAATAGAAATGAGACAGACATTGTACTGTTAAAATCGGATTGTGAATCTAAACTATTCTCGGACCCGCTTGAACCCATACTTTTTTTTATCAAAATCGGTTCAACTCAACTAAAAGGAAGTGTTCAGTGACAAACACACGAACAGAAGAATTTTATATAAAAAATAATTAAATCGTAGTAGCTTATTTAAATGAATAACTGATTAAAAGGTCAATGACACATCACACATCATTAATAAACCTATTAGGTGAGACGTACTAGGCGATTTATTATGGAACTCATTTATCAATTAAGCTATTTTATGCAGCTAGGAGGAATATTCTAAAGTTTTTAATAAATATATCCCAGAAATAGCCGAGCTACAAAATCTTAGTCGAATGACGAGTCCTCAAAAGACTATAGTGCGAAATTCATTTGAGCGATGGTTCGTTGCATTGAATTAATTAATAAAAGATTAGTAAGTCTCTAATTAAAATATAGGTATATAAAACACATTGGTGCAATACGTAATTACGATATTATTATTGTTAGCGATTGATAGTATATTATATTATCTGTGGTAATAATAATTAAAATCTTGGAGTCATGGTCACCCTTTTCAATGGGTAGTAAGCGTCAACAAATGAAAGCCCGGTAGGTAAGGTAAGGTTTGCAGCGGCAGAAATTAAACACTTCACAAATTTTCCGACAACCATGACGGGCCGCGCCGCACAACAATTAACTATTGTCTTAGTCTGCTTGTTAAGCAAAAAAAATACTCTGTAATCCTCATCGAAGGACGGACAGCAAAAAACGTGTATACTTAGATGAAATGGTAATTTAAAATATTTGAGTGGGCAATTTGCAAGATTCCGCATTTTTCAAACGGCGTCGATGCGTTCGTAAAAACTAGCATTATGAAATGAGCCAAAGGCAATATATAGGTGCACAAGACTCTCCCACAAACAGCCTATTACCCCGCTTGGTCATAAAAAAAATGCTGAACCTACTGATCACTCCTTATTACTACTAGTGTTGCAACAGAACTCTGCTTCCGCTTCCGCTTCTGCAGAAGTTCCGCAAGTTTTTTCACTTCTGCTTCCGTTTCCGGTTCCGCAAACTTTATAACAGAACTCTAAACGGAGATTACAGAGAGGAGCGCGGTAGCCTACGCGTGTAGGACGGTATAGGGCTGTCGTCATAAAATATGCCGGCCAGTTGCGATAACCTTTAATGAGCCAAATGTGTTAAGAATTAACACTTACACTATGATTGACAGGTAATAAAGCACAGTAACAGGCACAGATTAATTACTTTGTAGTAGATAACAATAAGGCTACATAATGTATTGTTTCATAATAATTTTGTTTTTTGTGCATACACATATACTGAAAACTGATTCCTCAAAATAAATCATGTAGGTACTTATTATAAAAAAAAATTCAAACTCGCACTTTCCCGTTTTATTTATTAGCTCATTAAGTGTGTGGAAGGGGATCAAAAATTTCGTTATCTATTTTTGGCTCCCATGCACTGTTTTCGAAATATTATCGTTTTTGTACTTAATTTATTTTATTGGAATTATGTTAGTTGAAGTTCCATATAAAAACACTCAAAAATTGCTACACCCTTCTCTTTCTTTCTGAATTACAAATTCATTTAATAAGTTCAATTTGACACAAAGAAATCTCGCAGATAGCCATGTGATGCCAGAGACTAGCATCATCCCATATCTTCCAATGGGTGTCGTACAAGGCGACTAATGGATCAGCAAAAGGGTATTTGATCACCTTATACTTCCTCCTCCAATCCGCATTGGGTAAGCGTGGTGGACTACTGCCTAAACCTCCTTCGATAACAAGGAGAGGCCTTGTGTCCCAGCAGTGGGTCGATTTATAAAGCCTGTTTTGATGATGATGATGAGTCAACTCTGTTGTAGACTCTTTTCGTAATCCATAGTGTACAATACTTTAGCACCAATGCTTGAGTGATGTTGTCATTGTCAATATTATTAAAAGTTATTTTTCAACTGAAACGTATGTTATTTAATTGGCGACGAGGATAATTAATAAAATGGATCCAGAACAATTCAACAAATTTTTAGAAATACAACAAACGCAACAAAAACAAATCAACGACCTATTAAATATCCTACTCCTACAACACAATAATACAGTTCCGACAACGCCGGAGGATACAGGTAGGATATCAACAGAGTCAGCAATATCGAACACAAAAATTAACATTATTAAAAAATTTCAATGTGAAAAATTTATACCCGAGTCCACAGATGTAGAGAATTTTGTGGAATATTTTGAAACAAAATGCGACATATTAGGAGAAACCTGTACAGAAATTCGTAAAGATTTACTATTCACATGCCTATCACCACAAGTATTCCATGAAATAAAAGTTGCACTTACACCCAATTTTCAAGGGGCTACTTATGAAGATGTCAAAAATAAATTATTAGATTTATTTCGCACTAGAAGAACAAGATTTAAAGCATTGGATGACTTTTGGAACTGTACAAGAGAAGAAAACGAAACCATGGAACGGTATGCTAACCGGTTAAAACATTTGAGTAAAAATTGTGGGTACGACGGGCCGTTGCTGGAGAGGCAGTTACGAGATCGTTTTGCCACGGGCTTAAACCACACGGAGCTTCAAATCGATCTCAAGCAAAAATGGCCAGATCTCCAAGAGATACATGAGGGCAAGAAGACGGAGGTATCGTTTGCCCAAATCTTCGCGATGGCACAGTCTCGAGAGCTTGCGGAACACGATGATGCTACACCTACCACGAGTGTTCATAAGGTCAACTATGATCAAAAACAAACCCGCGGGGCGGGGCGGTTACTACAGCCCAATCAATGCAAGAGATGCGGTAAGCGAGTCAAACACGGCATAGAACGATGCGCAGCCAGAAATCATACCTGTGAAGCATGTAATCAAGAAGGACACTTTGAGAGCTGTTGCATTAAGTCAGGAAGGGCATACATAAGTTTTAAAAAGTCATACAATAACAAACTGAACAAAATTAACGACACTAAGATTCGTCCGGACTCATCATCAATAGATAGCAATAGCGATTCTGATGAAGAGAGTGGACCAACAGTATACAAAATGCAAAACAGGCTACGGAAGACCAAAAGGGTCAACGTATACATCAATGGGCAACCCTGCACAATGGACTGGGACCCAGGGTCAGTTTATTCAATCATAAGTGTTCGTTTCTGGAAAGAAATTGGAGCGCCACAATTGAGAAAGGCACCAACACTCCATGCTTATGGCAATACTAAGTTAAAGCCCAAAGGTCTTACAGAGGTGACAGTACAAATTGACAGCGAAAAGAAGCTCTTACCTGTAGTCGTTATGGAAAAGGCCACCCCTATGCTTTTTGGCCTGAATTGGAGTGAAATTTTCAACATGAGATTCCCAGACCAAGTATACTCAGTACAATTCAAACCCAAGACATTAAAGGATGTTTTAGCTTTACATCCAACACTTTTCGACGGCAAACTTGGGAAAGTAAAAAACTATATGGTCAACATACATATGAAGCCCGGGGCTGAACCTAAACATTTCCACCCACGTCCCATCAAGTTCTCCATGAAGCGGAACATAGAGGTCGAATTAGAGCGCTTAATTAACGATAACATAATTTCAGAGGTAGACCCGAATATTACGCCAATAGAATGGGCAACACCAACTGTCAATGTAATCAAGCCCAATGGACAGATCAGAATTTGTGGAGACTTTCGTACCACGATAAATCAGGCTTTAATAACACATGCACACCCTGTACCCTTATTTGACCAACTGCGTCAGAACCTTTCAAATGGTAGTAAGTTTTCAAAAATCGATTTAAAGGACGCGTACCTTCAGTTTGAAGTGGCACAGGAGTCCAAGAAGTACCTCACAATCGCAACGCACAAGGGCTATTATCAATATAATAGAATGCCATTTGGTATCTCAACAGCCCCATCCATATTTCAACACTATTTGGACCAACTCTTGGAGGGAATACCAAGCGTAGCGGTCTACTTTGATGACATTGCCGTGACGGGTCGGAACGATAACGAACACTTACAGACGCTTGCATTGGTATTTGACAAACTGGAACAAGCTGGACTTAAGGTAAACCTCAAAAAGTGTACATTTTTTCAGACAGAAATTGAATACCTAGGACATACGATAGACAAGAACGGAATACGTCCCACAAAACGAAAACTCGAAGCAATACTAAAAGCGTCACCGCCTACGAATACTAAGGAACTTAAATCTTTCCTCGGTTTCATCAACTTTTACGAGAGATTTATTCCGCATTTGCACACTATTTGCGCTAATCTACACACGCTTACAGGAACCAAGCAGCGTTGGTGCTGGACCGAAGCAGAGCAAATAGCGTTTGAAAGAACCAAAATCGCAATATCCAACGCTCAACCTTTGGTAGCCTTCAACGACCAGCGGCCATTATATCTTGCTTGCGACGCTTCAGAAAAAGGAGTCGGGGCTGTGTTATATCACAAAAACAGAGATGTAATACAACCTATCGCGTTTGCATCTAGGAAACTAAGAGCGCCAGAGAGAAAGTATTCCGTCATAGATAGAGAAGCACTGGCAATTTTTTTTAGTATTAAAAAATTCGATCAGTATCTCCGGAACATAAGATTTACGTTAGTCACCGATCATAAACCACTGATCCACCTTCTAGGGACGCAACGAAACTTGCCAAAGCTTGTCAACAATAGCCTAGTAAGGTGGGCATTGCTCATCGGGAGTTACCAATACGACATCACATACACAAAAGGTGGAAATAATTTTCTGGCTGATTTCCTATCACGCATGCCCAGCTCCGATGAGCAACCTTCGAAAGCTGAACAGAACGTACATCGTATCGAAGCTCAGCTCAACACCGCCAAAATCATTGATCTTGCCTTAACGGAGGAAACAATTCGTACAGAAACAAAGAGGGACAACATATTGAAGAAGGTATTACAGCATATTAAGGATGGGTGGAGAGAACAAACATATTCCAATGACCTTAAGCCCTTCTTACGAAAACGCGGTGAGCTATCAGAAGAAAGTCGTATCATTATGTGGCAAGGGAGAATTGTTATACCAGAGTCTCTACATGATGCAGTGCTAAAATTCTTACACAGAGGTCATCCAGGAACGTCGGCAATGAAGGGCCTCGCAAGATTTCACGTATGGTGGCCATCAATCGATGAAGAGATAGAGGCATACGTGAAACGTTGTCGTAAATGCCAAGAGAACAGGCCCAACAACCCGGAACTGCCAGTGTACTCATGGTCCGTACCGGATAGAGTCTGGGAGAGAATACACGTAGATTTTGCCGGGCCGTTTGAGGGTAAGTTCTGGCTCGTGTTAGCTGATGCACTGTCAAAGTGGATTGAAGTAAAGCCAATGACGAAAACAACAACTGTACACTTATGTCAGGAATTGGACGATATTTTTGCCATTTTTGGGCTGCCGCAATTCATTATGTCCGATAATGGACCACAGTTTATTTCGCAACAGTTTCAGAGTTTTTGTAAAGAACGAGGCATCATCCATATGCGGTCCTCGCCATACCATCCTCGTACGAACGGCTTGGCCGAGAGATTAGTGCGTACGTTTAAGAGCAGGATGTCCTCGAGCGGTAACGAGCCTGATGGCTTAAGGGCTCGGCTAAACAAGTTTTTGTTGTCGTATCGCACTACTCCACATTCAACAACAGGCAAAACACCAGCACAACTGATGTTCGGTCGACAGATTCACACCGTCTTAGATAACATACGTCCTAGTGGTAAACGAGATCTACAGTATAGGCAAATTAAAGCCAACATTGAAGCCGATGCGAAGTCTGGGAATAAAATGTTCGATGCTGGAGAGGCGGTATATTGTCGCAAAAGAGACAAGCCGGGGTGGAAACCGGCATCTGTTGTGCGTCGGACTGGTCGATATTCATATATTGTTAATACTGAGGACGGCATGCAGCATCGTTATCACGCTGACCAGCTAAGGTCTCGTTTGGATACATTGGGGAACGTGAACGCAGAGACGAGAGGCAGTTCTGATCTTGCGGAAAGCGTATTACCAGCTCATGTTATGGCACCACCGGCGGACTTAGATGCACCGCCGGACGTGACACAAACTGCAACATCAGTGGCAAACACTAGCAACTCAGTCATGCCCCCGCCACCGCCGGCATCACCCCCAAGTACACCGCAGCGTCCAGTGTCACCGCTGCGGCGCAGTAGTAGAGTGAGATGTGCGCCGCGTCGTTTGATCGCAGAAATGTAATAAAGAGGCACGGGCGGTGGGACGAATGTTGTAGACTCTTTTCGTAATCCATAGTGTACAATACTTTAGCACCAATGCTTGAGTGATGTTGTCATTGTCAATATTATTAAAAGTTATTTTTCAACTGAAACGTATGTTATTTAAAACTCCATTGCTGAAAACTCAGTCAAAAAAATTGACATTCTTTCAAAGGTGAAACGGTATTTTACATCTGAGCAGCTCCTTAGCTTTTATCGAGCCCAAATACGCTCCTGCAAGGAGATGCAGGAGCGTTTTGTCACCTTTGAGACGAATCTGCACGATATCAGTTGGATGCACTGGAATCGATGGAGCACCGAGCGAGGAGACTCATTGGCAGTGCCTCACTGAGGCTAATCTCCAGTGTAGCTTGCTTGCCTCTCGGTCTTTTATCGGTTGCATTTCGGAGTGTGCGGAGGTTCTCCATAATTTCACCCCCCCCGGCCCCTTTCCACCAGACTTTCGCGAAGGCTTTCACGGCTGTGGATATACCTCCCATCGTCGCGAAACTTTGCTTCCTCTTTCGTTATGCAAATAGCTAAGGAATGGAACTCGTTGCAAGGTCTGTTTTTCTGGATCTATATACTCTGGATATTCAAGGCCAGAAAACAAGCATCTTCTAGGCGAGCGTGTACCATCTAAGGCCTCATCTTCGCTTTCCATTAGGTGAGGTTGTGGACAAACGCTCAGCCTATTAAACATTAAAAAAATGTTTGTGTTTTTTTTTGTGCTTTTTCTTCATAGTATTCACACTTCTGCTTCCGCTTCCGTTTCCGCTTCCGCTTCCGCTAAAATTTACTTTTGACATCTGTTTCCGTTTCTGCTTCCGTTAAGACACTTCCGTTGCATCACTAATTACTACCATTTTTTTGTGAAAATAAAAGGAAAGTTTTGTCCACACTCTCAACTGATTTTAAGTGAAAATGTGGACTACGATGTTACATGCTTACCAAATTATAATTATCAGGGAACACATCAGCAGGCACAAGTTTTCCACTCCTTAGCTGTTCGCAATAAAAAAAATTGTGTGCGTGTAACCTTTACGCGCGATTGAAGTAAAACTTTTTTTAAATAGCGGAAACTACACAGACTATAGAATACTGAGCGTTACTTCCGTTAGAAAAATCTGAGTTACCCCCTAGTCGCGCCTAAAGAAGTTTTACTTCTTTTTAAATAGCGGAAACTACACAGACTATAGAATACTGAGCGTTACTTCCGTTAGAAAAATCTGAGTTACCCCCTAGTCGCGCCTAAAGAAGTTTTACTTCAAAAAGAGTTAGCAAATCTTTTAGTGCGTATGTTTGGGATATTTAAACAACGGGTAGTTATTTAACCTGCGTCTTGTGTCTCGGTTATGAAATGGGGCTGGTGGAATTAATTCGTGTAAATCCGTCGCACACACCCCAAAATGATACTTAGAAAATGGGTTACTTTACCAATGGTGGAGATTTTTATGATCCAGTAGTCATTCTACGATATGCCGAAGCATTTTATAAAATGAGGTCTTATACAAGTTGCCTGCAACTTGCAAAAAGGGAAAGTAGTGTACTTTTACTCACTTATTTCTGAACTGTGCCAGTACATCCATCCACCTCTCAGAAGACCGCAGACAGTACTTATGATAAAAAGTATAAGTAATGAAAAATAAGCCGTGTGATGCCGGCAGAGTAGAATAGCATCACCCCATATCCTCTAATGGGTGTCGTAGAAAGTGACTAATGGATCAGCAAAGGTGTATTGATCACCTTATCCTTATACCCCGTCCACCAATCCGCATTGGGCAAGCGTGGTGGACTACTGCCTGAACCTCCTTAGATGACATGGAGAGGCCTTGTGTCCCAGCAGTGGGGCGAATTATAAAGGCTGTTATGATGAATGAAAAATATAATAAAAAAAGTTTTTGGTTAATATTTAATTCGTCTATTTTAAATCTATTAAGTTGGATACCCTACAGAAGACAGCCACAAGCCAACCACAAAAGCCGACACTTTCGCATGAAACCCGAAGGAATACTTAAAAGTGTTAAAGAAGCCTATTTAGACGTGTCTCAAATAAAGTAGATAAATTGACTAAATAAAATATTTAGCACTTAAAACAAAAGTAAGTAGATAAAGAAATTTAAAAATGTTTTTAAAAATTCTTAGGCGGTATTAGCAAAAAAATAAACTTGGCACATTTTTCCTGATTTTTCAAGAATTTCTAGCAACTGTCTGTATGATGGAGAATCCAGGAGGAAAAGCGAATCAACTTCAAGCTACAAGTACACCTGTGTCCTTTTTGTGGCGGGAATCCATACACAGGTACGGCATTACGTACGACACACGACACCGCTGGCTAACTCTGTAAGCAATTAACTTACTGAAATATTTCAGTATCTCCCCGAAGTATATGCTTCCGGCAGATACCAATAACAGTAAACCGGACAACTCCGTTATTAGGGATTTTTATTTTAAAATAGACGCTTTGGACCTCATATCATTTATGTATAGCTTCAGACTAAATTCCAAATAAGATAAATCTCACTCACTCAACTGGTAAATCAGGAGGCAGGAGAACCAAGGTCACCGACATAGCCCAAAGAATTGCGAACCTTAAGTGGCAGTGGGCAGAGCAGATTGCGACGAGGACTGACGGCCGCTGGGGCGGAAAGGTCCTCGAGTGGCGACCACGTACCGGGAAACGCAGCGTTGGTAGGCCCCCCACAAGGTGGACTGACGATCTAGTAAAGGTCGCGGGAAGCCGCTGGATGCGGGCAGCGCAGGACCGACCGGTTTGGAGATCCTTGGGCGAGGCCTATGTCCAACAGTGGGCGTCTCTCGGCTGAAATGATGATGATGATGAACTGGTAGGTAAATGATTATAAGGCTGGAGGTTATACGGTCATTCTCTTTAAAGATAAGTTCGTCCTTGCAACATGACTCTATATATGTTTGTTATTTTGTTGAGAACCTACATAACTAAAGCTACAATAGAAACAAACACTATTGAGCATGTAGTCATCCCCAAGGATCGACTCTACGCTGCCCGCGTCCAGCCACTTCCCGCGACCTTTACCATATCGTCCGTCCCAATAACCCTGCGTCACGGTAATGTTATTACCGTTAATAAATCGCCAAGCGAGAATCTTTCCACCGTTCCACCCATTGCCACTTACGGTTCGCAAGTCTTTGGGCTATGACAGTGACCTTGGTTATCCTGCGGATCTCAGATGTTAGGTACATACCTATATAGCAATAGTCTTTTAAGTTAGCCATGTGATGCCGGCAGAGTAGAATAGCATCATCCCATATCCTCAAACGAGTGTCGTAGAAGGACTAATGGATCAGCAAAAGGATAATTGATCACCTATACACAGGGTTGCCAGTTGTTCGGTATTTTACCGAACCGTTCGGTATTTTAGCACCGTGTTCGGTGTTCGGTATGACAAAAATACCGAAGTATCGGAGGTTCGGTATTTTTTTTCTAATTAATTTTTCTCCCTAATAAACGAATTGACTGTCAAATTTTACGCAATCGGCATCGATGTTGCACACTCCACGAGTGAAAAAGACGAGGGAAGAGACGAGAAAGGAGGCAGAGACATAGTATGGCAACCTTACTCTCTCGTCATGCTGCCCAGCGCTCCCTGTTTTGACGGTTTTTTGTGCGTGAGTAAAAGGATCGGCAATACGACAAGTAATGAGCTTTTTTTTTGCTCACTGTTCGGTATTTTTTTTTTAAAAGACCTGGCAACCCTGCATATACACCGTCCACCAAATCCGCATTGGGTAAGTGTAGTCCACCACTACTGCCTAAACCTCGTTCGGTGACAAAGAGACCCTGTGTCCCAGCAGTGGGTCGAATTATAAAGGCTGTTATGATGAGACTTGAGGTAGGTAAGTCGAATCGTAAGGATAGGCAGGCAAACAAACCTTTCAATGATATCCACATTTGCTCGTAATTAAATAGGCCAAACCTGCAATCACCAACTGCGTCTTAATAAAACTGAATAGGTTTGTACCATAGGTTTGTACTCATTGTGATACGAGCACATTCAGTAGTGCCTTTTGTGCATAATTAACGGGCTGGGACATTGCGTTATTGTATTTGGACCGTGAATGGCGGGAAGCATGACGGATTGCGTCCATCGCAAGACGACACCAGGGGATAATCTATGCCTACTTGAGTATAGAGCTCTTTTATAACTTGATTTATCTATATCGTGGGAAATGAAAAATGATCTCCCTGTGCTGAGATCTGCGCGAACTTAGAATAAAATATTTCAGAATAATAATGACCGTAGAAGCAGTTTTGAAATAGAAACCGCACTACTGTTTTGGCTAACTGAAGACGGCGGAGTGGCGGTGCGCCCGCAGTCCTCTATTCTCTAGCTAGTCACAAAATTTAAAAAAAAATAACTGCATCTGTGGTCTAGTAGGTTAACCTTAGATCCGGAGGTCTTGGGTTTTGATGTCCAAGAAAGGAATTTGTGCTTGTAATTTTGTAATCTTCGTGATCGCGACGCACGACCACGGCGACTGACACCGACCTCCTCATAATTAGCAAATAGGTAGGTACTATTGTAGGTACCTAAGTCGTGTAGTAGAGGACCCAAAGAATACGCTACTTAGTTACCCCAACACTATTCGTGAGTGGTTGTAAATTTAGTGGCGAATTTAGTAGACTGGAGCCTAGGGCTGCAGATTATAGGGGGCGGCAAATTTTTCTATTACTTACACTGAGAAAACGAGCCTGGAAAATTATTTTTTTATAGAATAAAGGGAAAAGAGCTTAAATTTGTAAATCCGCCACTGCGTTAATTCGTAAATGGCGACGACCCCATCTGTCCTTATACCATGTCACCCCTTAGGGTGGAGGGTGTCCTGTCCACCAACAATAGTATCTATGCCCAAGAAACTTAAATTAATGATAGATAGACAGCCTGTCACTCAGTGGCTGAAGTTTCCTGAAGTTTAGGTGAAACTGGCTTACAGATGCTGACTCAGTTACACCCGGCCTTATGACCACTTAATTACCATCACGTGAGACCAAGTTTACCTCCTAAGACAAAAGTTTCCCGTCAAAGATAAAAAATAAATAAACAATGATATGTTAAAAACAAAGAAAGTACAAAGAAACCTGTTTACGCAATATGCAGTCATGTAATTTATTCGGAGAAAACCTCTTTTAGTTTTAATTCTCTTACTTGCATTTACTTAATACAAAATTAAAATGATTTCTCTTCATGCAGTGGTTGGTAACTGGTCCAAATTGAATTCACAATAAAACTCTTTCTTATTAAATGCACCTATTTGTTTAAATAAATAAAATTACAATTAAAACGGAACCAAATTGCTTAGCTCTTCTGATATAATTTAGATTGTAACAATCGCACTCTATGCATCTTGATCATCATCATCATTATAAACAGCCTTTATAATTCGACCCACTGCTGGGACGCAAGGCCTCTCCTTGTCATCGAAGGAGGTTTAGGCTCTAGTCCACCACGCTTGCCCAATGCGGATTGGTGGACGGAGTATAAGGTAAGGACCATACCCCTTTGCTGATCCATTAGTCGCCTTCTACGACACCCATTGGAGGATATGGTGTGATGCTATTCTACTCTGCCGGCATCACGTAGCTAGGAACATATGGTAAGTACAAAATTTTATGTCGCCCCTGAGCAACGGAAAATGCCACTTTCTGGTCAGGTGTGCCATATTGTAGTAGAAAGTAAATGGATGTAAGATGTAACAAACACACAGTTGTTACTCATTGCCGCAAAAACGAGTGAATGGATTTTAATGAAACTACATTAATACAGCTCATACCAACCTACATCAGATTAACATATAGGCGACATTGACGCGTGCGAAACCGCGGGCTAGTAGTACATCATAAATTAGATATTTTTATGAGGTATTCCTCGAAGCGCTCCCATTTTGGAGCGCTCCCAACGAAGCGCCCCAAAACTATTCCTCGAAGCGCCCTTTTTCATAACTGCTAATAAAAGGAGTGCTTCACAATTAAAAATATTGTAATTTTATTCCTCAAAGCGCTCCCACGTTGAAAAATAGCTATTTTTTAATTTAATTTTTATACATTCTCAAATGATTTAATGAAAGGGCTTTAAAATTAACTTTCAAATTACCTCCTGTAGCATATGTTGCCCTGGTACTGTGAGGTACTACAGTATGCTGCAGTTCATACGAAAATTTATTCTAAGTGAAAGTTGTAGATAACATTTCATTTTTGTGAAATATATCACAAAAATGAAATAGTACGAATGTGTCTGCGTTTTATTTATTAATATCCCTTATCGTATAAATACATAACACATTAGAGTGTTCGTGATGATGCACAAATGAGTTTGAAAAGATCATCGATATCATATATTACGTTTACTTCATGTTCTTCCCTATTTTTCGATGTAGGAACGCTTCGAGGAATAAAATTTAAATATCTTTAATTGTGAAGCGCTCCTTTTATTTTGGGGCGCTTCGTTGGGAGCGCTCCAAAATGGGAGCACTTCGAGGTATACCTTATTTTTATAAATAAACTCAATTAAATACATAAACAACTATGACTACCGTGGAGAGTTCGTCACACAAACATTTGCTGCTACCAGGATTCGAACCCGTACCGCTTGATGTGCAGGCAGATTTACACCACTCCAGCACGAGCAAATGATCACACAGCGATTGCGCCAAGTGCCCTGCGTGCGTTAAAGCCACGACCTAGAGGAACACGTTAGTTTTTAGTGGGATATGCCCTGACAGAGTGAGTCCTACCTACATAACTTTGGGGTGGCCCCACCTGCCCCAAAGTATGCGTAAAGCATTTTCTGACGCAAAAAAGGGTAGGAAAGTGATGATGATTTGTTAAGTATCTAAAATAAGATTATTGAGAAATAAATTAAAAACAGTCTGCCAAATGCCAATTATCTACCACTCTCATGGGGTAATAAAGTAAAAAAAGCTACGACTTTACTACCTATAGGTACCTACTTATATATGGAAATTGCTATATTTGTAGAATCATGGAAATTATTAACTTCATACTGTGCAACATCGGCAATTTTTTAGGACCTAATATTAATTAGGTAAGTACCAACTGATTGTCTACTACCATAATCAATATTTGAAACTGATTATACGTAAGAAGTCTTTTCCTTATTGTCCATTGTATTATGTATTCATAAAATGTCGCACCATAACTATACAAAAGATTGCCGATTACGGCTCTAAAAATTATTATTACAGCTATTGCGTCGCGTTTGTTGTGAGCAAAAAATTTAAATTATTGGACTACTGCGCTCTTAATAATTATTTACAAACAACGAATGCCCATGATTGTAGATCCCAAAAAAACTGGTATAACTAGTTTCCTGCGTGTTTATGTATTGATGAGCGCAAAATAAAATTATACAAACTTTTATCGGGATGATAATTGATTACTACATAAAAATCCGGCTGAGGACAAAACAATACTAGAGGAACATAGCAAAATTTCGCTTACTTACTTATTATTTAAAATTTGTATTTAATGTTGTAATCGTATAAATTGATCGACAAAATACAAATATAAATGACCTTTTAATCAGTTATTTATAGAAGTGTATAATCAAAACATCTTCCCTGAACTGCATGCACAAACAAACCGAATAATAGCCATTTCAGTACAAAATTGCACCATCGCAATGCACCAAATCGATAACGGCACACACACCACTTACGGTTTCCCGCGTTTTTTCACGTCAAAAATCGACTACTAACAAACACAGCACTATCGAAACGTTTTATTGTTGTTTTTTTAACACAAACAGAATTTAAAGTCACATATTAGATTAGAAACGACAGCTCGTTAAAGCGGCGCGTAACTAACTACAATCCGACGGTCTACAGCGCGCGACTAACATCCTAGACAATATGAAATTGTATAATATTGTAGGGTGTTGAAAAGGAACGCTTGGCGCCGGGTGGTGCCGGGCGCGGGGCGGGTTGCAGCCCCATTCATGATAGGATGATAGGGGACATTGTTAGACGTTTCCGCGTGCAACGGCTGCGTGTAAAAAATGTTTACCTGTATTACACGCATTGGTATTAGAGGACCTGTTGGATAGCGTGATAAGTTAGATAGGTATTGTTTTACGTAACAATAAATTGGTTTAGGTATAATTAAATACAAAGATTAGAACTTTTTAAGTGTCGCCATGCTTCTCTTTTTTATAAAAAAAAATAGATAAGTTTTTGCTTTGGAATTGACCCCCACTGAATATTATTCGCTATCGTTTATAGAAAATTAGAAATCTACTAATTTTAATAATAATATAGGTAATAAGTATTTTAAAAGTAAAATTTTTAAGAACCTAATAAATGAGTTTCATAGACTCGAAGGACCAAAATATTAACAAAGCATGTCAATTTTAACTTTTTATAATTAAATAGAGTGATAAGAAATATCAAGAGTAATAAACTATAAACTTGAAGAAAATAAAATAATTAAAAGTACCTATAGAAAAAGAACTTCTTGGGCATTTAAAAATGGTCAATCGCAAAGAAGAATACGGATTAGATATGAACCGCCTAATTGTAATTTAGTGGTAGATGCTTCCAATACAAACGTGTTACTTAAGCTGTACCAATCCTACCCAGGCCCGAGCCGCCCCTATGTGCGAAGTGTGCGGCGCACACAGGCGCCAAGGCAATAGGAGCGCCAGATGATATATCATCTCCATAGTATTGGTGCAAGATGACAAAAAAACGCTTGTTCCCAACGAGTCACACTGTAACACGTTGGGACAATTCATATAAGAGGTTACTTATTATTATAAAAGATTATTTAACCCAATTATGTATTATGATTATGATTAAATAGTATGCTAAACATCTCCTGCATAGTCATCGTAGCCTGATACTTCATTAAAAAAGATGTCCCAACGTGTTACAGTGTGACTGGTTGGGAATTATTTTACAAAGTTGTCCCAACGAGTCACAGTGTTACAGGTTACAGTGTGACTCGTTGGGAACAAGCGCAAAATAAGAGGCGCTCCATAGGTCTCGCACACAGGCGCTGCCGGGGGTCGGCGCGGCCCTCATCCTACCCCCATCACCTTACGCACCGGCATCGGCAGAAACATAACACTACGAACGAGTTAACCCTGCGATGTTCTGCAAGGTGAACGTTTAGACCAGGCCAGGACAACCTGGCCTGGTCTAAACCTCTAAACCCTATCACGAGCGGTATGCGCTACTCCCAAATCTCAACACAACATCACAGTCACGAACTCGCCACACACCACATCGCAACTGCTGGTAAGTGCGATACCCGCACGTCACACACATGCCATGGGGACCTAAACAAAATCTCTCTCTCGCTTGACAATGTTTCTTCTCGGGATTTAGTAGGAGTTAGAGCGAGTGGAAAATATTTTCTTCTCCGAGATTTTTTCCACGTTCGCGTGCTACGGGGGCTGAGCCGTTCGTGACTTTACAAACCCAGGCCTACCGCTTGCTTCCTTTCGATCCGAATACTGCAAAGACTATGACACGCCTTCACGGGAAATACATACTAACAAGAAACCCCTAACTAAACACTTCCATAAAGACGTTTATTCAAATGAATACTATAATAGATAACATAAGAGCAATCAGGAAAAATCAGTAGTTTCGTTTGGAAAGAGTTCAATCCTCATTGAATCTTTCCAAAAATTTACCTATGTACTTGTTTTCACTCACTTTTTGTAATTTATTATACTTGTGATTGTTGTTGTATTTGGTGACTAATAGAATTCGCACTTGTATGACTTCCATGGCTAAGACAACCTTAGCTCCAATATATCCATAATAGCTCTAGGTTCTCATCCATTTGATAAGTCACCCCTGCATATTTTTTTCGACCACCGGTAAATCCAGAGATTTCGGGTTTGATTCCCTGAGGACTATTTTGTATTCAGTTTCTTTCGTGGTGGAGCTTTTTTAAATCCGCTTGGCAACAAGTCTTAAACTGTCTTCCCACGGTGCGTGATTCTGATCTACACGCACGTTGAATCGTTCGGACCTGTAGAAGTCACTCAGATCCCTTGAACTATAAAAGCTGACCTTGAGATGACCATCAAACGAATTAACAGATATTGATATTCTTAAATCGTGGCTAATAAGCCTATTCCTGATTTTTTTTATACCACATTGGTGTTAAAACAAGCGTACAATCCGCCTTTTGGTAAGGTCACCGCCGCCTATGGACACTTGCAATACCAGGGGTATCACACGTGCGTTGCCGACCTAGCAGAAACTTTTTCACACCTTTCTTGAAGACACCCATGTTGTAGTCCTTAGGGAAAACCTCGACAGATAGTTATTCCACAACCGAAGAGTACGCGGAAGAAAATTTCTTCTAAAATGCACAGTACTTGACCAACTCGGTTCCAGTGTGTGAGGATGAATACCCTGCCGATGGCGAGCGAAGCAGTGATAGAAAGAAGCTGTTGGCATCATGTCAAATAGTTCCTCAGAACACATTCCTTTATACAACTCATAGTCGGGGGTTAAACATTCAAACTTAAAATAAAATAGGAATAAATCAGGCAGGTATTTGTCAATAAAAAACAGTTATCTATTTCATACAAACTTTATTTAAATCAAAAAATAAAATCTACAATAATCCTTTACTTTTTAAAGTTAATATGTATAGTTATAAATTTGTTTTAGCTTCTCAATTTTCTTAGCAACTCCGCACCACCCCCACTACTCTCGCAAGGCATGTCTTACCCTCAAAATATTACAATACCCACCGATTTATAAAAATACTCCGTCACTTACATCATATATTAAAAGAAAACGAAATTGTTTTTAACTAAAACTACATATAATCTGCTTTCACGATGTAAATGACAGACAGATATTTATTTTACTAGAACCACAATTAGCTTAACAAATTATATTAACTCTTTTACATCTAAATTACAATGCATAAATTTTATATTTAATAAAAATACATATCTCATATATCAAAGAACACTTCACCTATTTAATTGTTGTAAGTCGGTAACGAATGAGGCACATCATTATTACAATTCTTTAACTTAACACAATAGTGTAATGTTCGTGACAACTATTACTTATATTGCTATAAATGTAATCAATACATGATTTAGAGACGCTCTTCTTTAGCAGCATAACCGATTTAAAAAGTACATAGACATTATGGAATTATATTTGCGTTTACAAACGCGTAAATGTTTTTAAAACGAGAAAATACACTGAAAAAAATCGATCTACCCCAGGCGGGAAATGAACGCAGCATCATCCGCAATTCCCGTCTGGGACAGATCGTTTGTTTTAGTGTATTTTCTAGTACATAGACACGTTAAAAGTATGTCTTTATAATAATAATATACTATTTTAGTCATGCAACATATCTCATGTTATGGATAATTGATAATAGATACATAATAACATGGGCGACAAACAGTCTCCATATGATAGTGATCAGTTTTCATATCAGTAGGTAAGAATTGGGGCATCTGGATCAAGAGTTTTCAGAGTTTTCGAAAACCGAGAAAACAGAAGTTTTCATCGTTTTCAAAAACTCTGAAAACTCTTGATCCAGATTCCCCAATTCTTACTTTTAATTTATTCATGTTTTTTTTTTAGCTTAAAAAATCAAAGCTTGAGTAATTATTCGGCATTGCTTACAGTTTATTAACCTATATTCATTATTCATGTTTTCACTATTTCATTTCTTATAAATATATGTATATATTAATAAGTCTAAATGAGAGGAAGAAAAAAAGACACTTTTATATAGTAATATTATTTTATTTTTTATTTACTTTAAAGAATTAATTAAATATTACCTTAATTACGATAATAATGCTTTCTGTATTTTATTAAGTAAATCCTTAGTACAACTATACACTTCATCAGAAAACAAGTTTTCAACTACATGTTGAGCGCAAACCTTTGCTTTACAATTACATTTATTATTCTTCATTTCTTCTACGTCAAATATTTGTAATCTAACAATTTTAGAGTATGAACTGAATTCACACGGCTTTTTAACATACGAATACAACTGATCATTCCACTTGTCATCCGCTCGCCTCTTTCCTTTGCTGTTGCTGGCGTTGACGATGCGAACTGTACGGTTACTGCTAGCACTGGTGGGCCGTTCGTCTATTTCGAAAGGCATTTCACGCTCAAGATAGTTAATCACATTCTGACGGATCCGTTGTTCGGCCGGTATTGGCGAGTAGCAGTTGTTGAAAAGTACATCATCAGATACCTGAAATAACAATGTCTTATTTAAAAATAGTAAGTAATGAATTTAAAACCCATAACTTTATTGTCTTACTTACCGACATTATTTAAAGTAGATTGTTAACGCACTCGTACCTATGAAGCCTGGGGGTTAAGAATGAGAATTTCTCTGATTTAATACTGCCTTTTATACTTTAATTAACGTAATGTTTTGTCTATAGAGTTCAAATTAATTTCTAATTTATTTCCCTAACCCACAGTCTTTTAAAATTACAATGTATTTACACTCGATCGTAACACGTTACTTCAAAAGTGAACCTTATTTTAAGTAGGTTAAGAACAAACGCTATTAAATATAATACTTTGCGAGTATGCAATAACTCTGAAGTCAATCATCATACCCAAATTAGTCGGATGAACTTTGCACCGCGCTGAGAGCTTGCACTGCATTTTTACTGCGATATACTTTCCCGATATGGAAAATGTGCACCACGTGATTAATGTGTATTTAAACTGGGGATGCGAATCGAAGATGTCACAATCTGCTCCAGATCTAGATCCGGATTCAGTCCCAGTTCCAAGTATTCAAGAAACGTCGCTAAAATAAAAAATGTAAGTAAGAAATATATTTTTGATTTCAAATTAATCTATATTTAATAAATAAGTAACACAGTATGAATGAATAGTTTACTATGACTACTACTAAACTATTCATTCCTAACTGCCTCCATATACTTAAATAAATAAATAGTTTAATAGTACAACTATTCGCTTTTAAACTATTCGTTTATTTAAATTTTTCCCTATTTTCTATTCATGTTAAAAACCTAACCTTAGAACTTAAACGTCTCAATTGATACAGTCATTTACAATCATGAATTATGAATTCGATAGTCATTCATTCTCGTTTTTTTAATGTTTACAGGTCAGGTTTCAAGAACCCAACTCATCCATTCGCCGACTGCTCAGAAGAGGATTTGAATATTGCAACAACTTCTATCCCAAAGAAGCAATCGTCTGCATCACGCAAGCGCAAGCACGAGACCATCGCACCTGCCACCCCTCGCCAGTACTCGAGCTATGAACTGTTCGGCACGGATAGCGAAGCTGAAGATGATGACCATCTTGAAGAGAAATCCAGATCACACGGTAGGAACTCAGTACAGATGTATTCTTATTTCACAATAAAATATCCTAAAGCTTACAGCCGACTAGTGCATAAGAGCAAAGTCGGGAATATTTACATTGAATTAAAGATTTATAACTTGAAGGAAACTGGATTAATGAATAAGCGAGCACAAGCAGATATAGTAATAAAAAATAGAACGGAGTTTAATACTGAAGCATTTTATCACATGCAAAAATTTATTGAAGTGTCTCGAAGACAAAATAAACAGTACTCAATGTTTTGTATGTTTAATGAAGATCGTCCATTTTCCTTTCAAGATCGAGCACCGAAGAAGATCAGGAAGTCATCGTCTTCAGCCTCCAATATTCCACCCGAACCGAAGAAAAGGAAGCGGAGTGATCCTCAATGCGTTCGCGAGCACGACTCCTCTCCTGAGCCCTCTAGGAAGACCGCTGCTAAAGACGTTTTCGGCAGTGACAGCGACGACGAGCTGTACACCAAGATGAGACCCGGTAAAAACATAGCAGCATCCATCTGCTCCTCTTTTACAAAAAGAGTTCCGCATGGTGTATCGCGGCAGACGAATATTTCAAAAGAGGGTTCGCACTATATTGAATTAAAGGTGTACAAGTGCGATGAGATAAAGCACGTTTCGCCGATGAATAGGTGGCGTCACGCAATCATCACTATCAAAAACAAATCTGATACGGGGACTGAGGCTTGGGAGCACCTCTCTCAATTTATTAAAGCGACGCGACAGGAGTTTAAAGGTTGCCGGCCCGATATTATTAGCGGCTATAATAATATTTAATATATGTATGTACAAGATTATTTAATTATTATTATAGTCATTAATTTGTACCTAGATACATACATGTATTCTCCTAGTTAATTATGCTATACCATTTAGTCTTAAGAAAATGTACTCATACCTATTTACACTATAGTTTTTACGCCCTGTTTTAAAACATTTTTATAAAGTTATATTCTTACATAATAACATTTGTTTTTTTATTTTTCGACAGTTCTTAAAGAACCAGCTTCTCTCCAAAGACCTGTCAATGAAGACGATTGCTATTGCAATAAAATGACAAATTATATGAATGAATTAATTGAATGCCAAAAATGTCATATGAAAATACTGAGACATGAATACAGATATCATTTGAGAACTAATTTACATAAATCCAATTGCTTATTAAAGACTACATTTAATAATATTGATATAATTACTACAGCATTTAAAAAGCGAATAGTCACTTACCGTCTAAACCCTACTCAGAAAGTTCAATACCTTACACCAGACATGTTTATGAGCGATAATTCTAATGATCTTATTAAATTAATTAACCTATCATTGAAAAGACATTACTGCATTAAATTAAACTTTGAACTGTTTGCATATTTTACTTTACCTAAGACAGATGAACAGCAACTTAAGTCTTTTATTACTAAATATGATATTGTTTACCAGTCGACAGATTTGAATGAACTGATATTGAACTTGACAGAAAATTTGAAAACAAAACTATCTGAATTTGAGCATTGTGAATCAGGTTGGGCAATTACGAGAATAAGTCATTTAGAAATAAACATTAATAAATACTGTCCTTTGAGAGGTGGTACCTATATAGAACTTCCACAATCTATAAAAAAGTCTAAAAGTTGTATTAACATAAAAAATAGAGATGAGCATTGTTTTTTATGGAGTGTAGTTGCCGCACTGTATCCGAGTAAGCAAAATGTGTGCAGAGTAAAGTCATATCCACATTATTCTTCCATTCTTAATATAAAGGGAATGTCATTTCCACCTGCATTTAAAGATATTAGATTATTTGAAAATAAAAATCCAGATATAAGTATTAATGTTTATGGGCTAGACGGCAAGTGCTATGTGACAGGACCATTATATTTGACAAACAATCGTAAAATTGATCATATTAACCTATTGTACATAGAACGTGAAAACAAAGGGCATTATTGTTTAATCAAAGATCTTCTACAATTAGTGAAACGACAAATAACACATCATAAAGGTGAATTGTACTTATGTGAATCATGTCTGCAGTATTTTCATGATAAAACTAAGTTTCGACTACATAAATGCGATGGAGTTTTACAAGATTTACCTAAAAAAGGATCTTTTTTACAATTCAGACACTACGAAAGGCAACTAAAAATTAATTTTGTAATATATGCTGACTTTGAATGTATTTTAATGAATTATAAAGAACAGACCTCTGAAAACACTGTAACATTAAAAAGACATGAGCCTTCTTGTTTTGGATATTATATTTGCTGTTCACACGATCAGAGTTTAAATAAATATGTTTCATATAGGGGTAAGGACAGCGTTCAAGTTTTTATCAATTCATTATTGAAGGATATCGAATTCGTTCATGAAATATTATCAATTAAAAAGCCGATGTTACCTTTAACACCTGAACAAGAAACTCGATATCGAAATGCAACTGTATGTCATATATGTAAAGATCTATTATTCGATGATAAAGTACGAGATCACGATCATATTACGTCTGATTATAGAGGCGCTGCCCATTCACATTGTAACTTGATATATAGAGTATGCCCATTCATTCCCGTAGTGTTTCATAATCTTTCAGGTTATGACGCACATTTATTCATTGAAGAACTAATGAAATATGAAGGAAATATTAAAATTATTCCAAAGTCGAAAGAAAAATATCTGTCTATTACAAAAATTATTCAATCAGCTAATAGTTTACGGTCCATCGAGATAAAATTCATTGATTCTTTTCAATTTTTAAGCTCAAGTCTTGAGATGTTAAGCAAAAGCTTATCTACGAATGACTTTGTTCATCTATCAAAAGCGTTTAGAGACGATAAACAACTTGAATTACTCAGAAAAAAAGGTATTTATCCGTATGATTACATTGATAGTTGGTCAAAATTCGATGAAACACAACTCCCGTCTAAATTAAGTTTTATTAATACTCTTAATGACTCACACATTAGTGATGATGATTATGCTCATGCGCACACTGTATGGAATCGCTTTAGTATATCAAACTTAGGAGAATATACAGATTTATACTTGAAAACTGATGTATTACTTTTATGCGATATATTCGAAAAATTTAGGAATACAAGTCTATTATATTATAAATTGGATCCTGCTTATTATATTACATCACCAAGCTTAAGTTGGGATGCAATGCTCTTTCATACAAATGTCAAATTAGAACTGATTAGTGATATTGAAATGTACAAAATGCTGGAAAAGGGTATTCGTGGTGGTCTAGCACAGTGTTCATTACGCCATGCCACGGCTACAAATAAATATCTTCCAAACTTTGATCTATCAAAACCATCTTCATTTCTTATATATTTAGACTGCAATAATTTGTACGGCTATGCGATGACGAAAAAATATCCTATTTCTGAATTCAAATTTTTAACGTATGATGAAATAAAACTTTTTAACGTATTGAATATTTCTGATGATAGTGATATTGGCTATATTTTAGAAGTTGATTTACTTTACCCCGATTACTTGCATAAGTCACATCAAGATCTGCCTTTCGCTGCTGAAAAACTTATACCTCCGGAGAGTAAAACCAAGAAATTAATTGCAAGCCTTTATGACAAATATAACTATGTAATTCACTACATACATTTAAAACAATGTATACAACATGGTTTAATACTCTCGAAAATACATCGTGTTATCAGATTTAGACAAGAATGCTTCTTGAAACCATACATTGATCTAAATACTTCTTTGAGACAATCATCGAAAACAGCATTTGAAAAAGATTTTTTCAAGTTACTGAATAATTCAATATTCGGTAAAACAATTGAAAACAAAAGAAAACAAGTAGATGTAAAACTTATAAGTAGATGGACAGATAAGAAAAATATTACAAATAAGCATTTAGGTGCTGATAAATTAATTGCAAAGCCTAACCTACGAAGTATAGACGTATTCTCTGAAAATTTCGCAGCAATCCAGTTAAATCATGAAAGGATTATATTGGATAGACCGATATACATTGGTTTTTCTGTTTTAGAATACTCCAAACATCATATGTATAGTTTTCACTATGATTTTATAAAAGATAAATATAAAGATAATGCACAGTTATGTTACACAGATACTGACAGTTTGCTATATTTAATTTATACTGAAGATTTCTATAAAGATTTAAATGACAATATTTCGCTATTTGATACAAGTAATTTTAAATCAAGTAACGAGTACAATATTCCAAAAATAAATGAAAAAGTTCCTGGACTATTTAAGGATGAGATGGGTGGTGATATTATTACCGAATTTGTTGGTCTGAGAGCCAAATTGTATTGTATAAATAGCGTGAAAACTAATATAACAAAAGCTAAAGGCATTAAAAAAAGTGTTACTCAAAACCTAAAATTGACTGATTACAAAAACACTTTGTATAGTAATATTAGCACAAGATGTAACATGAAATTAATAAGATCAATCAAACATATCTTATATACGCAACAGGTAAATAAGCAATTACTTAATGGAAATGACGATAAAAGGCAAGTACAAAGAGATAAAATTCATACACTTCCTTGGGGTCACTGTGACACGATTTTCTGATATATATCTTTATCATTAATAATTAGTACTTAATATTTTGTAAGTTACTGAAGATTTTTATAAAGATTTAAAAGATAATATTTCACAATTTGATACTAATAACTTCTCTTCATGTAATGAGTATAACATTCCGAAGATAAATCAAAAACTTCCTAGATTATTCAAAGACGAGATGGGTGGTGATATAATTACCGAATTTGTTGATTTAAGAGCTAAATATTATTGTTTAAATAGCTTAAAGTGTAAAATAAATAAAGCGAAATGTATTACAAAATCTGTTACACAGAAATTACTAATGATTAATTACAAAAATACTCTTCACAAAAAAAAAACAGCATAAGGTGCAACATGAGATTGATAAGATCAATTAAACATATTTTATACATGCAGCAGATTAACAAGCAACTTCTCAATGGAAATGATGATAAAAGACAAATACAAAAAGATAAAATCCATACACTCCAGTGGGTCATTGTAGCACTAAATCATAATAAAAATATATCATGTCGGATAGAATATAAAATATAATAGAAATAATAATAATAATAATATAAAATAGAATTATAATTTTCTATGTATTTTAAATGAAATAAAGGGAATAATAATAATAATAATTGTATAATACTAATCTGCAAAATAATATCTGTCTCAATTGTTTGTAGTAGAATAAGATATTATGTAACTTCGCAAATGTGTGTATATTGTTTTTCCTATTTTCATTAGTACTACTATTAGAATAAATGTATGAATAAAACAATAAAGAGTATTTTTATTTTATTTTTCATAGTGTGAGAATGAATATGACCTCGAAAATGTGTGTATTTTGTTTTTTCTTATTTTCATTAGCACGACTATTAGAATAAATGTATGAATAAAGTAATCAAAAGCAATTCAAGGTATTTTATTCTTCATAGTACAAGAATGAATAGAAAGAAGTATATAAAAGATTGTAAATCATTTTTTATTTCATACTTAGAATGAAGTTCGTCAAGCAACCAGACACTTTAGAAGTGAACATTATAAAAACAGGAAATAATCCCTGTTTAACTAAACATAGTGTACTGCTGCCTAACACGATTCGATGTATTATATGCGGCCCTTCAAATTGTGGGAAAACAAATGTGATGATGAATTTATTGTTACATGAAAATGGTCTTAAATTCAAAAATATTTACCTGTATTCGAAGACATCTTTTCAACCGAAATATCGTTATTTAGAAAATGTTTTTAGGTGTATTCCTAATGCTAAATTATTTATTTTTAATGATAGCAAGGACGTGATTTCACCAAAAAATGCTTTAAAAAATTCAATCATAATTTTTGATGATGTGGCATGTGAAAATCAAGTAAATATTCGTAATTATTTTGCCATGGGCAGACACAGTCAGATAGACTGTTTTTATCTGTCTCAAACTTATTCCAAAATACCTAAACAATTAATACGTGATAATGTTAATCTCTTGATTATTTTCAAACAAGATGATATTAATTTAAAACATATCTATAACGAACATGTGAATACAGATATGAGTTGGTTAGAATTTAAAAAACTATGTGCTACAGTATGGTTAAACCAATTTAGTTTTTTAACCATAAACAAAGACTGTGCTCTGAATAGAGGAAGGTATAGACAAGGTTTTGATACATTTATTTATTTATAGAATCGATGTATTTTTTATTTATTTATTTATGGAAATAAAAATTAAAGTCTAATCCCGAGTATATAATAAAACAGACGTTTTAAAAATATGTTATTATATTTTAATATTTGTGAACATCAGTCGGGTATAACTCAAAAAATAATGGATACAGAGATTAAAAAGCAATTAATTAAGTCAGTTGACACCATTAGAAATAAAATAAAAGCTATTCAAAACGAAGAAGATGAAGCAAATATGAAATTTAGAAAAGTATTTAAACCCATCACAGATAATTTAGAGACAATCATTAAAGGTAACGATAAAGATAAACCCACGCTTAACGTTTCGATAGATATGAGTAAAAGTGACTCTGTAGAAGATCAAAACTCTTCTCTAGATTATACAGTCTTAAACAAGAAAACACAGATAGAGTCAGATGAAAGTTTAGAATATTATGATTATAGCGATGAAGCCGAAAGTCCTAATAAAAAAATAAATGATACTCTTATGTCGCTAGAAAAACAAGAAGTAATAGATATATATGATAATAATATTAATGTCCCATTTGGAATACGCAGTGAAAATAAAAACTTGATGATGGGAAATTCCAAAGTTTCATTTTCATCTACTAGCAATACATCAAAGTCAGAAAAATACCAAGTAGTGACTATTGGTTGCAAGCAATATAAGTTAACACCAGGTTTAAAGGAACTTCTCATACGTAATAAGCCCAACCTGAATATTGTTAGCGAACAAGACAAAATTACTTATAAAGATATCCTTGTTTACACAAATGCTCATAAACGAGGCTTTAGTTCAAATGGTCAGATAAAAGGCGACAAAAGTTTGAAATATTGTGAAATAATCAAACCATTGTTCATTCAAAAAAGAAATCATTCCAGTGAAAACGACATACCTAAATGCGGCGGTCATATTCCGATATATAAGAAATACAAAAGTGAAACAGACTATGTATATTGGGATGACCCTAATGAACTAATCGAAAGATTGAAACTATTAATTGCATCAAAAAGTGCTGGTAACACTAATCATGATAACGAAATTATATCAATTATTGAAGAGCTTACAGAGGCTGGTATTATAAAAGAATAAAAGGATAAACGCTACCATAATCATGATTAGTACAAAAAGAACATTGATCATGCATGTTCGTGAACGCGATAATAATTTGAGTAATATCGAAAATGCAGAAATATCATTTAAATGACGATCAGATTGAAGTCTTAGGATCGTCAAATACATCAAAATTGTGTGCTTATTGTTGTAAAGCAGATATAAATGACCTTAGAACGAATGTATTTAAAAAAATTGAGGATATTAACAAGTTGATGACAATTTTAATAAACAAAATAAAGAAACTTGAAGTAAATGTTGATGTTAAAGATATTGCAGGCAAATTAAACAAACACTATGAGCAAAGTAGATGTTGTAAACGAAATATGTAGAAACGCTAGAATTAATTATCCTAGAAGAAATGTAATACTTAAAGACATAGATGATCTTTGGCAAGCTGATTTGATAGACATGCAAGCAATGTCGAGAGTTAATGGAGGTTACAAATATATATTAGTAGTTATCGATTGTTTTACAAAGTTTGCATGGGCAATCGGGTTAATGCAAAAGAATAAAGAGCATGTATCTAAAGCTTTTGAAATGATTTTAAAAAATGGACGCATTCCAATAAATCTACAGACGGACCATGGAAAAGAATTTTATAATAATTTATTTAAAAATATTATGAATAGGTTCAATATTAATCACTATTCTACTTACTCAACTAAAAAGGCTTCAATTGTTGAAAGATTTATCAGAACACTAAAAGGGAAATTGTATAAAGAATTTAACTTAAACGGAAATTATAAATGGAATAATGGAGTACTAAAGAAAAAGATGTTTGAATATAACAATACTATGCACAGGACTGTCGGTCAGCCTCCAGCAACAATTTGTCATGACAATAAAAGAGAAGTAATGCAAAGATATATGAACATTATTCACTCTAAAAAAATAAAAAAATGTAAAAAATTTCGAGTTGGTGATTATGTGAGAATAAGCAAGCATAAGGCTCATTTTGATAAAAGTTATACCCCTAATTGGTCAACGGAAATATTTAAAATTATTAAAATACAAGAAAGTACACCTACAACTTATTTATTAGAAGATTCGAAAAGTAGACCAATACTTGGAGCATTTTATTCGCAAGAAATTCAGAAAACTAAATATCATGACATATATTTAATTGAAAAAGTGTTAAAAAGAAAAGGAAACCTTGTGTTTGTTAAATGGCTTGGGCTCCCAACTAGCGAAAATAGTTGGATAAGTAAAGCGAATGTATTATAGATATTTGACTGTCACCATCGCTCTAACATATTCAATTTAAGAGGTTGCACATAATTTTTTTTCCATTCTATTCATCACATTCGTACAAGTGACACATTTAACGTTTGAGTTCATTAAATATTATCGTTTTAAGCTTTATTAAAATGAAAAGGAAACGAGAACCAACTTTACTAAATTTAAATTCAAAAACAAAAACAGAAAAGAAAAGTAATAATAAAGACAAAATAAGTTTGAAAAAAACTTTTAAAAATATAGTTTTGCGCACAAAAAAGCATATAAATAACATAAAGCCGAAATGCAAAAACGCTTTAGTAAAGTTGGCATACACAACAGCACAAGAATTAGCATCAGATATACCTATAAATCTACCAAGAGTTATACCCATACCGAAAACTGGAGGATTTCTTCCATTAATACCGATATTTGCAGGCTTATCTGCTGCTGGTAGTTTAGTCGGCGGTGCTGCTGGAATCGCGAAAGCGATAAATGAATATAAAACTGCTAAAAAACAATTGTCAGAATTGGAAAGACACAATAAGCAAATCGAAGCAGTGTGTATTGGAAAAGGTTTACATCTCAAGCCCTATAAAGATGGATTAGGGATTTACGTCGCAAAGAAAAAAAACTGAATTGTAGGCTACCCAGGAGAGCTTTAACTAATATTGACATTATAAAGCACTCGCATAATATCCCTTTTTTTCGAGGTGTATTTATGAGAGATGAATTACCACAAAAACCTTTTCGAATGGAATGTGGTGTCATTAATCTTGATACCTCGGAGAACTCTGGTACTCATTGGGTAGCCTATGCAAAATGTGAAGATTATATAGAATATTTTGATAGTTATGGTAACTTAAAACCACCAAAAGAATTATTAAAATACATAGGAATGAACATACATTATAATTATGACAATTTACAAAAAAATCATTTATTTAACTGCGGTCATTTATGCTTGAAATTTCTAACATCATTTTGGGAGAAAAAAAGACAAAAATTATAAAAAATATCATTCTCTTAATCTACTTAATTTGCTTTCATAATTCTGATTCAGATACATATATAATATCACAACTTAATAGCATAGGTACATTCATCCAGCGATTGTGAAAGGAGCTATAAGATATTACTGTTTACTAAGCTGATTATTTTTATTGCTCTCAATATTGATACTAAGTATATCCTGATTTATATTTTATCACCTGACATAGTAACATGTTAATATTCAATAAATATCCTACTCCAAAAAGAGTACGCAATATTACACTTCCAATATCGAAACCCGTCAGACGTGTCCAAGTAGAAAAAACAAAAAATATTACTACAGCGAATAGAAGGTTTTTACAAGAACTTGGGCTTACATTACATAATGTTGCAAATCAGTGATCTAGCATGTCAAGACAACTCAATCGAAAGCTATGAAATCCATTGTTATAATCCATATAATAACAGTTTTAAAGACAATGATGAAATAAGAATACCTATCCATCAACAAGACGTTTACGTACTACCTTCAGGTAGTTCTATTTACATAGAAGGCTATGCCAACGTGACTTCGAAAGACTCTGCAGGAAAAGTGGTTAAAAAAGATGTTAAGTTTATTAACAACCCGATGTCATATTTGTTTCAAGATATTCGTTATGAATTAAATGGTGTTGAAATTGATCGTACTAAGAATGCAGGAATTACTAGCACTATAAAGTCCTATGTATCTATGAATGAAGGCGAAAACAAAGCTGCAGCAGTTTGGGGATGGAACATGAAAGGTACAACTCTGAAAGCGGGATATTTTAGTGTCATTATACCATTAAATAAAATATTAGGTTTTGCAGAAGACTATTCTAAAATAATCATAAATTGTAGACATGAACTTATATTACACAGAAGTAATTCCATTACAAACTGTGCGATAATGGAGGGTAATGATAGTATCGAAATTGATATTCAAAAACTTCAGTGGCGTGTTCCACACATAAAAGTTTCTGATCGTAATAAATTATTATTACTTAAATATTTAGAAAAGGATCGTCCTGTACAGATAGCATTCAGGAATTGGGATTTGTATGAATATCCGTTCTTACCAAAAACCCCGAAACACTCATGGTCGGTCAAAACGGCGTCTCAGTTGGAAAAACCAAGATATGTGATTTTTTGCTTACAAACTAACAGAAAATGTGATAAGGCTAAAAGCTATGCAGAGTTCGATCATTGTAAAGTAACTAACCTTAAATTATTTTTGAATTCACAATACTTTCCGTATGACTCACTAAATCTGAAATTTGATCAAAATAAGTACAGTATATTATACGAAATGTATGCTAACTTTCGTCAGTCGTATTACAACGACGGTGTTGATCCGTTGCTTGACTTTGTTCAGTTCAAAGAAAAAGCTCCGTTGTTTGTGATCGACTGCTCAAGACAAAACGACTCACTAAAAACTGGACCCGTTGATGTTCGGATAGAAATCGAATGTTCAGAAGATATACCAGATAATACAACTGCTTATTGTCTGATTATTAATGACCGTCTTTTTGAATATAAACCGCTCAGTAATATTGTAAGAAAATTATCATGAATGTGATAGTAGATGTACAAGGATTTAAAGACGAGCAAAACCATTTTATAGTAAAAGAAATAGCAATACTCTGGAATAGTCGAATCTTTGTATGGTTAATAAAACCACCATACCCTTTTTATGAATTAACAAAAAAAGAACGCTTGCAAGTATCCTGGATAGAAAAAAATAGAGGAATTTATTGGAATGAAGGATGTGTACCTTATTTTAATTTTAAAAACATTACAGGGAATTTTTTTAACAATAAATGTATACTAACTAAAGGCAAGGAAAAAGTTTTATGGATAAAAGATATATTTAATAACAATAACGTCCATAACTTAGAGGATAGAAATTGTCCTAGTTTATTAACACTGTATGAGAAATATTCAACTTCGATGGATATTATGAGCTGTATACATCATAATAACGTATGTGCCCTAAAAAATGTCTTCTGTTTGGATAAGTGGTGTAGAGAAAACAATGTTTTTACTTTTAAGAATCACTGAAATTAAATGAAACCAATGAAATAACAGAATTGTATGGTAATATTAATAGACTAGTCTTAGATATTGTTTTTAGCTTATAGTTAAAATATAAATTAGCAATAAATATCTATTAACTTAATATTTTGTTTTTTTTATTCCTTTATCTACATAATTTAAATTAATATATCGAATTAAATATATAATATGGGAAAGATTCACAAATTGAAAGTTAAAAACATGAATAAACGAATAATAAAAATTGCGGTGCCTGGATCTTTGATTATGAGATTGATTTAAATTTTGATTGCTGATGGTATGAATGAAAACTGAAAACTCAATTCGACTAGGTACTTTATTCATCATTTATGGTTGCTTAAAAGTGGAGAGCTGAATACATTAAGAAACGCGTAGTGAAAATGCTGTGACGGTGGGGTGGCAATATAATAATAATAATAATAAATTTATTTATTAAGCAACCATTGGCTCATTTTTGTAATGAAATAGTGAAAACATGAATCATGAATATAGGTTAATAAACTGTAAGCAATGCCGAATAATTACTCGAGCTTTGATTTATTCAGCTTAAAAACATGAATAAATTAAAAGTAAGAATTGGGGCATCTGGATCAAGAGTTTTTCAGAGTTTTTGAAAACGATGAAAACTTCTGTTTTCTCGGTTTTCGAAAACTCTGAAAACTCTTGATCCAGATGCCCCAATTCTTACCTACTCATATCATATAGGGGAGATATATACAAATAAACTTAACCAAACTTGTGAACAAATAGCAAGAAACAAAATTGGCATCAAACAAAATATTGATTTATATAGATATAGGGCTTAAATTTTTTTGTGACCACTTCACTTCTTAATTTATTGGCAACTACCGACCCGCCCAAGAGTACTTACTTTAAACTTTACGAATTATACTTCTAAACCACATTGAAATACTCTGCATAGTTTAAAGTTCTAAGCGAACAGACAGAAAAAGCGTCATTGTCTTATACTATGTATAAATTACTCTTTTTTAATGAAACGACGACCATTACTGCTTAACTCAATTTAAAAAAAGACACGTTTAACTGGTGGTAGATATACAGTTCCATGGTTTTGATTTGATACCTGCCCTCTGTTCGAGGTATTTACCAATACCAAAGAAAAAAAAACAAGAACAATTCGTTAAGTTCTGTTTAGTGCCATTTTTGTTTCACAAGTGCGAAATGTTCATGTCCATAACATAAAACCGAAATGAGTCACGAACTGTGACCGATCATATTAAGGAATAAGTCGATGAAGTGACAACACCTCCCAACATTTTAATGTAGAATATACATATAAATATTTTATTTCGCGTGTACTCAAGCTTTTTCAACTGAAATTGCTGTTAGAACGGTGGCAAGTATTTTTAGTCAATATTTTTTAACTACCCTCCAATACCGCCTAGCTATTTTTTTGTTAGGGTTTTTGGCTTGGTATCTAAGACCTTTGAGCCATATCTTCATTTAATGGTCTTCTTTCTTGATGTTTGCATTAAAATATGGGCGTCACACATTTTAATGCATCTAGGAAGTGCTTGGAAAGAAATGCATGGCAACAGACCTCATGATTGTGACTGATGAGAATTGTAAAGTGGGAATTCCAATCACTATACAATTCGCAACGCCACATAAAAAACATTTCTTTCAATGATTCCTCATAACAGTTCGTCAACACAATGCCTATGCAACGAAACGACACCACTTTCACTGCACAAAATCCACTCCGAAGCATTTTTGAATTATCGAAATAAAGATCGACATCCAGACGCCATGGTTTCCCGCCAAACACTCCCGCCTAGCTATTAACTTAAATGATGTCGTTATTATTGTACAGATAGGTCACTTTATCGTCGATATGTGAATGCATACACAATAGGAACGTTTTCCCAAATCCAGTAAACGGGTGAAGTGACACGACACGATGTGACACGACAAGATGCATTACGAAAACACCTCTGCGTTAGATTTAGTCATTACAATGCTCAATCAAGTTTATTTTCCGTGGCCTCAAAGAACTTCTCAAATGTGATTTAGGGCCGCTTAAATTTAGACATTTTTTGCTATTTCTGTAAAAGTGACTCTATATATCTTTTTTTCATAAGTGCCAGTTACGTCTCATCACGTCAGCTATTATACTAATTGTATGAATATTATTGATACAACATTTGTAAATAAATAACTGTATATCAATGTGGATAAGCATATAGATTGGTGTACATATTTGAATTTGCTTATATTATATTATGTATACAACATACTATGTATATATATTTTATATTATTAATAATAATGAATTGGTCATTCGGAAATGGAGTTTTATAAAATATAGACGCACGAACAATGATTTGTTTGTAAATATAGCTAATTTTTTATCGTGTCACGAACTATACACTTATTATGTTGGACTGTTATATAACTAGTATTTATATTACACGTATATTAATTATAAGATTGATCAGTCCATTCTTAGGTACATTTTAGTCATTTTCTGTTTTTTTTTTTAAATATATATTTAAAGTACATTTTACAGTATTAACAATGTTGTATTCACATGTAACCATTATTTGGTTTCAAAATATATCAATGGTTTCGTAATCACATTATATTGATATTTAACATTATTAGAAGAGTTGTGGAAAGTAATATTTAAACATCGAAATAAACGAAAACAAGAATTTTCAAGATGAACAAACACTTTCGAAACAGATTTATTTATTAAAAATTTATACAGACAGACATTCTTCTCGGATATGTTTGTATGTCAGATATATGAAACACGCATCCCGCACATAAAAACCGTCATCATTATAAAACTCTTCATTGCAAACAATGTTCCAACGACTAAATCAATAAAGCTTATTAGGAAGTAATAAATTCTTTTCCTAAAAGAATAACATACATATCTGATTTCCAACAGTTATATTCGTAGAGAAAAAAAATACTCTACGATAATTAAAATGAAAAATTTTGGTGTCTTTACAATAACGCGTATCGTATGTACACTTTACTTCTAATAGAATATTAAATACATTAGCACTCTTATTAAATATTTTGAGAAAAGCAGTCTCGGTAATAGAATCCACGATAGTCTCGTGAAATAAATTTTCCACGAGAACTTCACAGCGTAAAATATAACCCGAACGAACGACGACGACAGCCGAGGGGAGCCCCGGCGAAAATTACATTTTCACAGGCTAAAGGTAACAGTAAATGCAAAACGAAAATCGCTACCGACACGGGTAGAGCGAACGGGCAGCGAGGGCCGAGCCGCTCCGCGCGTTTAACTTACGTAAATACTCAATAGAATCTTTGTACTATCGTTCACGTTCGGCCGCCGCCCGACGAGACGGCATCGAACGACAGAACCCTGACCGAACACGACGACTCATCTTTGGATATCGCACGTCGTCGGGAGCGCTCGGGCGGCACTAGGAAGGCACCGTCGGTTCCGCACGCCCGCAGGTAACCGCGAAATTACACTACTTAACGCTACGGCGGCCGCTACTTGGCGAGTCGGCGACGCAGGCGGTTGCGCAGCGCCAGCGCCGGCGCCCACGGACCCGACGCGCGCTTGCCCAGCGCCCGCGCCGCGCGCTCGCCGCCCAGGCGCGTCGCCTTCGCCGCGCCCCCGCCCCCGCCCCCGCCACCCTCGCACCGCGCGCGCTTGCCGCCGCGCGCCGGAGACTCCGCCTCGTTGCGGGATCGCAGCGCGCGCGCGCACGGCGGCGCCGCGCCGCACGGCTCGGCCGTCGTCGAGTGCACCTCGGGCGCGGCCGCCGCCTCAGGCGGGCACGGCGCGGGCTCGGCGCCGGCCCCGCGCGCGCGGCGCGTCGCGGCGCCGCGGTTCTCCTTGGAGCGGTGCGGCGCGGGCGGGGGCGGGCGCGCCGCCGGGGTCCGCCGCGCCGGCCCCGGGGCGCGCGCACAGTTTCCCGCGCGCGCCGCGCCCACGAGCCCGCGAGAGATGCGCGCCGCCAGCGCCGGCGCGCCCGCCGTCGAGCGCGTCGCGCGCCGCCCGTCGTCGTCGTCGGGCGGCGCGGGGGCGGGCGCGGGCGGCGGCGGCGCGCGACGGTTGAGGATGACGACGCGGTCGAGCGCCGGCGCGGGGGCGGGGGCGGGCGGCGCGGGGCGGGGGCGCGCCGCCTGCCGCGTGTGGGGGCGCGCGTCGTCGTGGTGCGAGCGCAGCACGCGGTCGTGCGCGGCGGGGGGGGCGGCGGGCTCGGCGCGGGGGCGGCGCGCGCGGGCCCGCGGCGGCGCCTCCACCGGCGAGCTGGAGGACACCTCGTTGATCTGTATGCCGCCGTCGTCGGGCTCGGCGCCGGCGGCCGGCTCCGGCTCGGGCTCCGGATCGGGCTCGACGAGCTCGGTGTCGGGCGGCGGGGCCGCGGCCTCGTCGGCGGCGGCGCGCGGCCGGACGATCTCGTCGTACACGTGCGAGAGCGTGTTGAGGACGCGGCTCCTGTTGAGCAGGCGCGCCATGAAGTAGGACTCTGCGGGGTCGCCGTAGTTGGTGATCGCGTCGTGGTCGTGGTCGCGGTCGCGGCGCGCGTCGTCGGTCGGCGCCAGCGACAGGCGCCCGTCGATGGTGGCGCACGGCGGCAGCGGCGCGTCAGAGTACCTCGCGGCGGGGGCGGGCGGCTCGGCGGGGGCGGGGGCGGGCGGGCGCGGGGCGGGCGGCTCGGGCGCCGTCGGGACGGGCCGCTCGGCGTCGGAGTACCGCGTCATGATGGTGAGTCCGTTCTGCGGCACGTGCGAGTCGTCGGCGGGCTCGGGGCGGGTGTCGTCGGTCCGCGCGGGCGCGGCGGGCGCGGGCAGCCGCGGCGCAGGTTTCTGCGCGGTCCGCGACCGCAGCACCGTCGCCCGCGGCGGCCCGGGCGGGTCCAGCATCAGCGTCACCACAGACGTATTGTCCGCCCTCATTCGCGTGTTCGACCACCTGCAAACAACGAAACTTTTCAGAACGTCCTATGGACAACCTCGAACCTAATCTATCACGTAACTGTCGGACTTTTACCTCTCGAGAGCGTGATCGACTAAACTTTTGGATGGATTGAGCCAATCCCTAGGTTGGCTGGCACTGCCGGCGACTAATGCAGCCTCGTTGTGTCGCTCTGTCGCCTGTACCAGGCTAACTGCACCCTCGGGTGAAATCATATTCCACAAACCATCTGTACCAAAGATAAGACACCTGAAAAAACAGAACAATTAAATAAATTTTCATATTTAAAAATAAATGACTATATAATTATTGTATCAATTTATCTACGTTTTTTAATCTAAAAAAAACGTAACTATGTTGTATTATGTTATGAGTTCAATTTGTATGGGAAACATGATTTGCGCGTCTTTTCGCATGGATTCCTATAAATACACTCATGTGCATGAACTCATAACACAATTAAAAAGGTTAAATTTTTTACAGTAAATCTACAAACTTACACTAAATGTTCAGGACAGTATGATAATTTAATTAAACGAATATATTATCACAGGCAATGAATATAAAATTTGTTATACCTAAATTTAGATGGGTCAATAGTCAACACACCAACATCTGGGTCAGGACTGACTATAAACTCATCGTTGTGAGGATTGTAACTCCATAGGTCTCCCAAGGACCTAGCTACAGCCAAAAATGGTATTTCATCCATGGGAGTATTCTTTTTGATAGGGCCCTTGTGTCCTAGTCGTGGTCTGTTCCACACAACTCGTGGCACACCAGCTTTTGACACGACCTTCCCACCACATCTCTGAATGCGCTCAATTTCTGCTGTAGACTCTGGCTTATGGTCTAATGTTAATGGCTTTGCTGCCCATTCTTCACAACCTGAAAATTAAAGATTTATGGAATGATTTACACAATGATTTTTCTGTGAGAGTAAATGTGGAATATAGTATTATATTTATATTATGTTTGGCTACACTTGTGTAAGAATGATATTATGGGTAACAATTCAGCAACCAATTTTATAAATAACTAGCTGACCCGCCACAAGTTTTTGTTGCCTAAATAATGACAGATGGGACGGCCTAATTATTACTTGTTCATATTTAAATTCTACCCAGTTACTTCAGTAGATGTGGAGCGAAGCTTTTCAACTTACAAAAATATTCTAAATGATCGAAGACACAATCTTACTTACCACCGAACATTTGGAACAATATTTGATTGTTTATGTTAACAAATTTTACGTAATGTTACCTATTATCGCCTATTCAAGGATAATTTACTAATTGGATTCTTTCTTTTTTTGGGTTTCTAAATTTAATATTTAATTTTGCATATTCTATCAATTTTCGTGCATATTTCAAGCATTTTTTATGCATATAACAAGCTTTTTATGTTTCATATAATCCGGTCTCTAGTCATCACCGTAGTCTAACACTGATGTGACACTCACACGCTGTCCCTTTCTCTAACCTATGGAGCTCTGGCAACCTTACTTGCCAACAACCACCACAAAAACGTAGTGTTATTTGACGCTGTGGTCTTGGGGAAATAAATAAGAATAATCCCTGGAATAAGCCCTTGTCTGTGACTTTTTAGGTAATCTAAAAATATAGGATAAAAATGCCCTACAGCACAACTATAAAAATCTTAAATCCTTGTAGAAATAGATATTATGTTAAGAATATACAGAACCTGCATAAGACCAATATTGGAATATGCTTTTCAGATTTGGAATCCATATTTTATTAAAGATATCGAACTTCTGGAGAAGGTACAGAGGCCTTAGTATGAGTTTTGATAGTTTTCGAGCTCGATCAAACGTATCGTCTTTCTTCATACATTGGCCACTGTTTCTGATAGTTTACGCTAGGGGCGCTAGTGGGCAATGTATGAAAAGAGACGATACGTTTGATCGAGCTCGAAAACTAACAAACTCGTACTAAGGCCTCAGAGAAGTTTTACAAAATTACCCAAAGCCCTAAAGCGCATGACATATGAAGAGCGTCTGATAACATTAAAGATAACAGGATCGCAGAAATCGTGGGGATTTAATAGCAACTTATAAAATTTTAAATGGGGATTATGACATCAAAGGTTTTGAAAATATGTTCACAAGAAACCATATTGCCCAGTTAAGAGGACACCACTTAAAATTGTGTACTAGATTAAAAAAAAAACCCACATAAGAAAGTTTTAACTAATCGAGTAGTCGCATCATGGAATAAACTTCCAGAATATGTAGCATCAATGCATAATTAATTTAAGAACCAACCGCTTTTCTCTTCTCTTTCCCTGTTTGGGAAAACCTACTCTATAATAGCTCAAATTTACTAATGAGTATCCGTAACGATTTTAACTATAAATGTAGCTTTAGCTAGACAAAATAAATGGCACCAAATTTTTTTTTCTACAATGAATATTTAAGAAATTCTACCAAAAAAAACTGTCAAGTTTTCACACATCCGATTTTGATCAAATTAGGTATGAAAATATATTTCGGTTAATATATTCGGAGGATTTGAACCGGGAGTGCATGATGTGTAGGCAGCTAGACTGACTAAATTAAAAGATTCATCATTTAATCACTGTGCACTCCACCACGATGGTGTCTAACTTAGGCACTTGATAAGTAAGGCTTGGAGAGGTTACAAATGCTCCTCAACAAAATATTAATTTTCCACACTTTTGACTTACATAGTAAGATTATATGTAAAACAACATAATCATAACAAACAAACCATCTTTTTGATATCCAAGTATGATAGCAGAGTCGCCCACATGGCCAATATATATTTTTCCCCGTCTTATGAATGCAACACTTGCTGTTGTGCCAGCAGTACTGGGCAGGCCTGTAAGTGTTTTGGGCCATTTCTCTGGAAAGAAATATATTCAAGTGATTTTTTGTTTTATGACAAAAAATTATTACTTACCTATAATAAAAATTATCATGTCTAAAAGTTACGAGTCAAAAGAGTTTTATTATGGACATTTCTCTATAAACTAAAAAAATTAATATGGATGGGTATTAATTAATGCAGACTTTATTCTTGAATGTTTGGTAGGATTGTGTAAATTATTTTCATTAAGTACCTAACCTAAAAAGCTTAGAATAATCAACATACATTCATGAAAGTTTTTTAAGTTTTTTTAAAAAACAAAAGTGTCAAAGCATAATAACTAACACCATTACTTTTAAATTGTGTCTTTAGTAGGAGAAAACCTGTGCCAAACTATAAAAACAAACCAGTAAGACAGCTTTCACCTCAAGAGTGGGCTTCCAAAAATTGGGCGGACGTAATTTTATATAATGTTACCTAACGACTGCCGACATTTCTGTGAAGCATTTGTAAACTTTTGTTGACTCAATGTCAATCCACTCGAGAAAAAATAATGAGCTCAACAAGGTCGAACGAAAGAATCGAACAATCACTTTGGATTCTCCTTGGACGATGCTTTTTCTTGCCTTACGGGATAACCTAGCCATTATCATCAAGATACTTGATAAATCCTTTAAAATGATGTTTACCTAGTTCTTTCCACATGTTCAAATGGGTCAACATGTAACCATTTCTAATTGCTTTGAGGACATCTTCGTCATTGTCAGACCAAAATTGTCGCTGCTTGACTATAGAGTCCATTAGGTGTTCCTTGGCAAATGCTGCTGCCTCGCTGCCTCCGTGACCGTCATAAATGCCGAAGAAAGCGTACTCCAAATCCCTCTCATCTTCCGTTTGTTGATAAGCAACGGAAAACAAGTCTTCCATGTACTTTCTCCCGCCTTGGCTGCAGTGGCCAGTAACACGTAAATTAACACCAATTGATGCAGGCATTTTAATACTATAACACTACAAATTAAACAACAAAATAGATTTCATTGTAACACAAACGTTTCCGTCTCAGACATTTTGCATTTGCAATTACGCGAGTCGTGACTGACTGACGACAGATCACGTGGACATATTGATCACTACGCGTGCTTTGTGTTTTACGGCGTTTCTAGTATGCAAGAAGGAGATAGCTATAGATCTGAGAGTTCGTACTCAAAAATAAATAGACGCCATCATTGTTTCCGCCATTTTCATCGGTGACTCATACTAAATACTCACATATAGTAATTCTAGAAATATTAAGTAATTTTATAATATATTACAACTCCTTCAAAACAATAAATTTAATAATATTTTTGAAAATTATGTATGTGAAAATTTAACTGTTTAATATATAAAAAAATCAATAAAGACGTAAATGTTGATGATAGCGGAAATTACGAAATAACATTCGTTCAGAAATTGCTCATTGCATAATCATCTGTAAAAGGTTTAGGAAAGAAAAAATATATATCGGTAGTGTTTGGTGGGAAACCATGGCATCGGGATTCAGATTTTTTTTCGATAATTTTAAATTATTTCGGAGTGGATTTTGTGCAGTCGAAGTGGTGTTATTTCAATGCACAAATAACCGTGTTGACGAGCAGTTATGAGGAATCATTATTATAAAGGTTTTGTGGCGTGTGACATTGAGAACTTTATAGTGGTTTTCCCACAGAAATAAATCAAGATAGAACGGTGAGGTGGGTATGTCTTTGTCTAAGGTACGTTCTGAGGTCCCGCGTGCCGAAATCTTGTGATATTGACAAGATATCTCAAAAGTTCCGTCAGTGCGCGTCAAGACCCGTCACAGAACGTTACGAGTTATTAATTAAATTAAGACTAAAATGAGTGCACTATCGATTGTGAATATGATTGTGTCACTTCACTAATTAACTCAATGTGATGTCATACTAGTGCGTGAGTAGGTGGGGCTGGCGAAAAAAGTGACACGCATTGTTTATATTATTATGAAAACTAGTTATGATCGCCGTTCTATCTTGATTTCTTTCTGTGGGTATTCCTGTCTCATCAGTCACCATTATGAGGTTTGTTGCCAGTTGTTGCTATGCATTTTTGGCCAAGCATCTTATCAAGAAAGAAGACATGGCTGTATGGGCTAGATTCCTTTGCCGTCCCGAATAGTTTGAATCTTAGATTATATACCTGTCTAAGGTTTGAATTGAAATTACCAAGAAGCTTATATTTTCTATTTTCGTGGAAATTGCATACATTGGTCTGAGACTAAATTTTATGACCAAATAGTTTATTTCTCCAACAAATCTCATAATTATAGAAAATAACAAAATGTGAATGAGAACCTAGATATGAACCATATCGTACCTTCGGGGTTCATATCCAGGAACAATATTTTGTGCCAGAGTGGTAGATGGCGCGCTTTGGTCATCATATTTTTTTTACAATAATTGTAAAAAAAAGAAAAAAAAAACAATTATTGTTTAAAATCACAGCACAAATAATGTGAAAAAGCCTGAAATAAAATTATAATTTTCTCATATCCAAAGCGGTAGTAATAATAATTATATAACGGAACTACATACGGACGGAATACAGCTTACAGCTTCACGACTTATACACCCCCCCAATTACGCCCCCAATCTAGAGATTCGAAACTAGACTACTAAGGGTGCGTTCCAAAACGATCTCAATTTACTCGGGGTAGAGTAAATGGTAGCTCACTATTGGTCGTAATTAAGAAGCGCTTTCACCATTGGTTAGTTTTGTTAAACTATAGTTAATTTACACCAATTAGAAAGCTTTCTTACGCTGTCTACTTGGCTTCACCTGGTTTTGGAACGCACTCTTAGTAACACAATAACAGAAAATTTTAACACAACAAAATAGTATGAGAAAATTTTACATTATGAAACAGAATAAAATAAATATTTAAAGGGGGCTCCCATACAACAAACGTGTTTTTTTTGCTCGATAATCATAACCGCAACAGGTAGACGCTTGAAATATTCACAGAATATTGAGTTATATTATTCACTTTCAAAATAAATAATTAAATTAAAATTAAATTGTTAAGGGCAAAAATGATTTTTTTGCATTTTTTTAAAGTTATTGGTAAGAAACTCGAAAAAAAAAGAAAAAGAGTAAACAGGACTTACTCTGAGGTAAGAAAAGAAACCTTCGTGCGCGAGTCCAACTCGCACTTGGCCGGATTTTTTACAATATTTAAGTTTTCGATGTTTTGAACCATAATTATAAAAGTAATCACAATCAAGTATTCTTTTGATTCGAACCCCAGGGTAAGGTTCTAGGGTTAAAAATCAATACAACTATTTTTTCTTTTTACATTATATTCCTAATACCCTACTTAAACGTGTCACCAACAAAACAAAATTCCTTTTATAGCGTGGTGGGTTGTAATGTAGGTATGAACTTGTATAAAACACTATGGGAGATGACACATCATGACACATGTAATGATGTGCTCACTATTTTCCATCTTTTGTAACAAAATGGAGAGTGTCGCAGTGCGGCACATCGCAGCGCGGCGTATCGCAGCGCAGCGCGTTACGCAGCCGGTGTGATACTCTGACGCTACGCGCTGCGCTGCAACGCGCCGCAGGCAGTGTGGCGGGCGCTTAATACCTCAATCAAAGGCAGAGGCGCACGTGCAGTGCTCACCGCCAACGCCTACGCGGCTCCGACACGCAACGCGTACGGCCGCTGCGCTGACCCATCAGCGCTGATAGCTACACGTTATTCTAAAACTTTCTAAAAGTTTAATGGTCGTAGCACACTTATCAACTCAGCAAGGGAACGCCTCTTTTTTTACTTTGAACGCTACGGAGCAGAGGCTAAACGTTTACGGACTTCGGAAACGAGTCGCCACAAACTCTATTTACTATAAAAATAGACGTGTGCCTCTCGGGGACTGCCGCGGTAAAGCTATTGCATAGCATTTTGTATCAACTTATGCAATTATAATTTTATTTAAGTATTTATTTTATTCATGCGGTATTTCTTTTTCTTTGATATTAATTTTATAATTGAAATAATTAACTGAAATAATTAACATTCATATTCAAAACACTTTATACACAAATTTTACAAGTACAGCTATTCACTGTTGTACATAAATACCAAACCTATACACCTATATACTTTCTCATAAACAGCTGCTTATGTATTCGTCCGATTTCGGAGCAGCTCGTCTCGATTCATGCGAGTTTCGTAGAGTCGTACAATACGTCTAATCGCACGCACACAATGCCGTGTCGAAGACTGCCGGACTGAAACGACGTTAGACGATGCACGGCCTCAAGCCACACCTCCTTGCCCATCGGAGTGGGGAGCGTGAGGATTTTTCGTTACGGAATTTCTGGATTCGGTCCCCGCGCTCAAGGCCCGCGATAGAAGCTATGCAATAGCTTAAAAGAATAGAAAACATTTATTCACCTGCAATACTAGATTTAAGTGATAAATCTAGTATTGCAGGTTGTATTGAACCGTACGCGTGGTGTAAAATTCGACGACTTTTACACCACGCGTACGGTGGTAACTAACCAGGCGGGCGTTAGGCCCTACCACCAGTTGAGCGGATGGTCGCTCTCGCCTCCTACTACACCCAGGGGATAGAGAGAGGGCAGTGACAACGGTATACTTATAGACCGTCACCGCACGGTAATTTAAATATGAAAACAAGACTTACCACATCTTGCGCTCCACTGCAGAATAAAAAGTGAAATATTTTTGGTAAAACTTTGCCTTTTGATGATTTTTTCAAAGTTTAATTTAGGTCCAACTTTAATTTTTATTCTATCAATGTTTATAAATAATATTTTAATTCATACTGCCATGTTAACTTCGTGAATTGCAAGACAGTAGGTATGTCCCAGAAGGGATTTCCTTCCCCCAAAGTTACAAGAAAATTCATCAACAATATAGCATTACATTTTATAATAAATATAGACACTGGACAATAATAAAAAATCAGGAGTGGTCTCCCTTCGACTTTCTTGTATACCGGAAAGGACTCCAAAGTTGATAGAAACCTTATATTTTGATGTCATAGATACATGCATGTTAAATTTTGGTCACCCATCCGGGATCAACAACCTCTAGGGAAACCAGTGTTAGTCGAGCTGGTCTAATTCGGCTAGGAGTTCAGCGGAGAGCTTTACTCTGGATGGAGAGGAAGTCTCAATTGATAATATATTTAAACATGTCCGAATCCGAGTAAATACCGCGCACTTGGTTGTTTAACTTTCGTGATTGACGACTCAAATGTTAATAGAAACCTTATATTTTGATGCTATACATGTATGTTAAGTTTGGTTGCAAAAACTTAAAGCATACTCGAGTTATCATGCAAACGCAGACACACACACAGACATAATTCGAAAAACCGTTTTTTGGACTTGGGGAGGTCCAAAACATGTCAATCCGTCAAAATCGAAATTTTCGATGATTAAGAGGTCGAGGTTTTTGATGATTACAAGACTTCTTCTATACTACATATATGAGAAAGTACAAATACATTCACAAATATAAATGGCTTCAAACTTTAATTTTAATATTTGAGACAGTGTTAAATTCAACTCATTTGTCATGGAATTAAGGGAGGGATAACAATAAAAAAGAAATTTATACATTACAGAAAATTAAACAACATTTCAATAAATAATCAACACAATTTTATTATTATTACTAATTCTATAATATCTAAATGAATGTCTATTCAATCACTTCCCAAGGTTTTTCAGGTCTATCCTTATCCCATGGATCAGGCTTTTTATATACTTCAGGCTCTGTTAACTTCACCCCTCCATTTACAACTTCACTTAGAAATTTCTCTACTTTACTACCTTTTGCAGGTGTAATATCACAGTACATCTCAGTAATACCACACTCCAGGCATCTCTGTGCAAAAATTCTACCAAGGTTTATATAAGCACATGTGTCATTAATGCTGAATAATTGTTTACGCAATGGCCACTCTGATGATTTAGCTTCAATAACAGGTCCGTTTAAGAAGTGGACTACTTGTGCTGTTACAGTACGACTGCTGGGTGTCAAAACTAGTCTGAAATAAATTATGAAGAATAATATACAAGAAATATTATTAATCCATAAAATCAAGAAGATCCTAAGATATATCAGGCATCTAATGAAACTCCCGATAACTCACTTATGCCAAAATTTTCTACCAGGTTTATCTAAATGATATCCATCAGGCTTACGAGCTATTCGCATCCTCTCTAGATTTCTGGGGTTTCTATTGACAAATTCTACCGGAGCTGAAGAACTAAATCTGACTGATCGTGTAATAAAACTGAGTTTCTGTATAGAATTCATTTTTTTTGATTAATTATAGTGATATTAGTGTTCTGTTGCTAAATAACCTAACAAAACCACAATCACAAATAGACATCTGTAAAATTAAAAAATACATCAATGTCATTTTTTTATTTAAACGTTTCGTACTAGCTTGAGTCCCAGATATATCGTATGGCTATTGGTATTCGATTATTGACTATTCAATCGTTTTGTCTTCAAAGAGACCTACACTACACCACTATTACATTACCGCTTTATCTAATTCTACTAATCTGTGGTTGTACAAAAAATGACGTACATAGATACGTAGTATCTCTAACTAGTCTGTGGATAAATTGTATGTTGATCGAGCTACCCATATGAGTTTTGATAAGAAAAATATTTTGTTGCAATTCCGCGCATGCAATTCATAATAATCATTTTATTTTTTATGGTGAAGTGGTTGTTATATTATGTGTGTATGTAGTGTAACCCAGATTACACTGTGTCAATTGTCGTGTGAAGGTGCATAGCATAGTATTGTTTTCTTTCGTAGACGGGCGTGAACGAATAAACGTGCGGAACAGTTATATGTTTTGTAATTAATTCTTACGCCCACCAGACTGGTCGTGTTGTGTGTACGCGCTGTGCGAGCGTAATGTTAGAAGCCAGACGCTAGTTAGTGAAGTGCATAAATATGTCTCTGCAAAAGAGTGTTAAAAGTTCTGGTGGCGATAGGTCTGAACAGACTGATAATGCTTCAATATGTTCGTCGGTAACCACCCAACCGGACAGACACGGCTTTTTTGGAGGTGCTCAGTACAGTCCAGAACCGTAAGTAATATTTATATTTTCACAATAGGTCTCAAAACAACATGTAAATAATATAGTTAAGCCTTGCGTAAGATAAACAGTTGCGTAAACAAGACCTGTAATTATATTCTGTAGAGGTCGGTGGTTTCCTAATAAAATTTACTGTCACTAAAATTGCATTATTTTTAAAATATTGCCAGTTTTATTAGGATGCATTTAATATTAATTGTCAGCTTTAAAGGTGGTGTACAAATTTAACCCCTAACTAGGGATATGACATTTATAATAACACTAAAAGTGACATGAGGTCTCACAGGCTACTATTTTAGCTCTTAGTAAACCTTTCACAAGTATTAAGATAAAAATTTAAAACTTTATGTAAAATCTAAACTAGACAGAAACCAAAAAGCATTTCATGTAATCACTTTCAAAAACAAAAAATGAATACACGGACAATTATGTAATTTGGCATATATCACATGCAATTTTCGCACAGGCAGGAGAACATTGCAAGCATGTGGGATTGCCACTCTGTCGTTCTGTGCAATATAAGCAACCAAATATTGCATGCCCCTTGTTTATCCTAACTAGTTTCATGAGTTTAGATAACTTATTTGACCATACTATCATCCAGAACTTGCTTTATCTTGATCTCGATTTGTTGGCTTGGTTGACCAATGACACATATATCTCTTTCTGCGTCATTTTGGTACTTTAGACAAAAGCTACTAAGACTCCAAGAATTTGCAGAATGTGCGATGCCTGTGAGACTCCATGTCTCTAGTTAAAGGTTAAATACCTATATGAAATTGTTTTGGGCTAAAATTGTCATTCTTAAGTGAAAGAAATAAGTATCTGAAAAATTTGAAGACTTTTCCGAAATGGAGTTAACTGAGGTCCAAGTTCCCTAAAAATGACAGAGCAATTCCTACATGGACACTGTAGACTAGCACTGCGGTCCAAATTGCGCTTATGTGCGCTATCGGCACCGATAGCGCGCACACTGAGTAAATCAAATTGAATGTATTCACAATGGTCCTAATTGCGCTTATGTGCGCTATCGGCACCGATAGCGCGCACACTGAGTAAATCAAATTGAATGTATTCACACCAACGAAAATATGTGACGTCATGATTGACGTCAATAAGCAGTGCTAACAGTGCACACGAAAAAGAGGTAGTGCAGTGTGTGCATAAATGTCAAACTCGAATTTGACGTTTAAGTGTGTGAATTTAGAGTAAACATTTGAATTAATAAAGACTCGTTATAGCTACTTTATTTACTACAATAATTTTATTTTACTCTATTAATAATTCTAGAGTGCTATTTTAGTGTTTAAATGGTTTTTACATAACCTCTTCTTAGACGTTTGACATTTACACACAAAGCGTGGATCAAATTCACTGCAAGTAAATATTGCACATAGCACCGTATTCAATTTGGTCCAAGGTGTTTGCACTGTTGGTAACGTTAGTAGTGTTTGCGCATTTTGGACCACAGGGTTAACCATGTTCCTTGGTTTCTTAAACAACAAATAACACTGTTTTCAGGTAATCTTAAGTCTGTCAAAAGAGACAATACAGCTTACCAATAAAAACTCTTTATAAGTTTCTCCCGAGCTCTTGTTGTAATAACACATGTTGAGGCACTCCATTTTTAACTATATTGAGTTAGAATACAATTTTTGTTACTTTACATGCATTTTCATTGGCTAAATACTTAACAAAGCCATTGAGAAGAAGAAGAAGACTATTAGAGACTCATGGTATGCATCTGCTTCCTTTCCTATCTTGGTCCCAAATGTGACCGGGAACTATACCGGTTATGTGATACATACTACATATATGCAGGGAAGTGCAAAGAGATTTCGGCTAGGGTATGCCATGCAGTGTTAAATGTATGAATGCACTCCACAGATTATATGGTATCCATAGTGATAAAAAGATTGGTTAAAAGCTTAAAATTTATAATAAAAAATAAAGAATTTTGCTAACACCAGTTGTACTGAATTTTTTTGGCCTTATAAGATACAAACTAATTAATTAAATTAAACTAAATTCTTCTAAGTGTACCGTTCTCCGCATCGGCAGCAAAAACCCACATTTCAAATATCATACAAGCTGATTTAGGTGTACAAATTAATGAGGGTCTTAAGTGGGAAGACTATATCACAACCATAACTAAAAAAGCTAACAGTTTGATCTACTTCATCAGGAAGGTCTTTGGTTATCTGACACCTGATATGATGCTGAAAATCCATAAAGCATATATTAGACCTATTTTAGAGTATGCTTTTCAGGTGTGGAGCCCGCACTTGATAAAGGATATCGAGTTACTGGAAAAAGTACAACGCAGATTTTCTAAAGTACCTAAATCTCTAAATAATAAATCTTATGAGGATAGACTAACATGTTTGAAGCTTAGTACTTTGAAGGAGCGTACGGAACGGGGAGATTTGATTGGGGTTTATAAGATTTTGCATGGGCACTACGATCTTGAGGGCTTTGTAGAATCATTTTCAGATACTCGACAAACCCACGGCATAATTTAAATTTGTCACGAGTGTTGGTGTTCTACCCTGTGTAGCTCTGGCAACCGTACTCACCAACAGAAACACTACAGTGTCTTTTAAATTTAAAATATATATTTTTACAAAAATCCATGACAACAGTGTCACAATTGTAATACCTACCTAAATTTTGCAAGATTCAGATTCTACCTTATAAGTATAGGCTGTTTTCGCAACTCGACGACTATGTGCCTCTTTTGCGTCGGAGGGTGAGAGGCCGGATCACTCCAGCAAGCCCAACTCTTCCAGGAATTTTCCTAAGGTCTTAACGTATCTGAAGACATTCTGGAATCAATCCGGATGACCCAGGTAGTGAGCCCGGTGTGCTGCCACTGCGTTGCCTTCAATCAGGCCGTGAGAGACTATTTGTTCTGCCTGCATGCATCCTCTGAATAGATTGCCATGAGCGGTTATTGCGCCTACTATAAGCCAGTTGACCACTCCACCGTCGTTTGTGAGCTTGTGTCGAGGCGATGTCGTTACGTTGCTGATTAGTGTGCGATATTATCCTTAGGGCGTTTTTCCATGAGGCACGTCAAGACACGACACGATTTACGAAACGCACGACACACGCCCTGTCGTTTGGATGTTTTCCCACGAGCGACGACGCAGCAAGCAAAACACTTACTTATTTCCTCTTGACCGTTTATTTCAAATTTGTCAAACTCCCGCTCAAAAATCTTACAAACGAGGCGCTTCGCATTTTTTCTTAGAACTTATATATTTTTGTGAATAGGTTTATAGGAAACATTCGACAACAGGACAAAACTTTTTAAGTTGATCAGTGAGTGAACAAAGAGGGTTAGCTCGATGTCTCGTTAAAAAACAGGGTACGCAACTTAAAACTATCTAAGGTACGACAATGCGTATATTTTGTCGTCGTGAAAGTTATTGTCATAGCATAACTCATAGATTCTCAACAATTTTTATGTCGCGACAAAAGGTTAATCTAAGGTACCTACGCAACGCGTATATTTTGTGATTTATGATACGCCTCTGATAATATACCTACTTATTCTACATAAGTCGAGGTAGGGCATAGCCGGCTGGGGTCCACGTCCGGAAGCCTCCTCGTGGCGGACCCTGGTAACGTGGTGGGGAAACTTTCTCGGCGGGTGTGTGGCTTTTGATGTCAAGTCCCCTTGGCTGTGGCATTCGAAGGCTGCTCCCGGTGTCCTCGTCAGGAGGACGCGCCATGTCGAGCAGCAGTCGGTGAGGACGCGGCCTATAAGGCCGGCGTCGACCAGCATTTCACAGGTGCTGGCGGTAGCCCCTATGGGCTGCTGGCCACCAATTGGTGCACAAGGAGTGCCTAGACTGGCAGCGTTGGTACGGTCTCGGTGTAGTTGCGCTCACGTGCGCAGATCACGACCCGTCCCGTAATAACGCACTGAAGGTCAGGCCGGGGAGGATGTTTAGTGGGTATGAAGGGAACGCCTTTATCTCGAGTCCCACATATCCCCTGCGGTTGGCACCACCCCGCAGGGACGATGCATAAATGCATTTGACCTCCCCGTCAACAACAAAAAAATATAAAGGGAAGAGGACTAGTGCTGGCTGCACGCGAGTGTCACGTCAGTGTTGCGAACGTCTATAGGCTACGGTAACTGCTTACCACCAGGCAGGCATCCAAATAACATAACAAATACTTTATATTATAACCCGAGCAATAACAAACTCTGAGATCAGAATAGAGCTCTATAGCTAGGGTTGCCAACTATATTGTTTACAACAGTGTTGGTGTTGCGCTCAATAATAATTAGTTTTAAGGGCATTTTTATAATTATTTATAACTTACTTTAGGGTATATTTAAAATATTTGTTAAGGTCAAAGTGCAGTAATTTTATACAAGGTGTTTGGTGCATGTGGTATGAAGCCGGCACCTAACTATGCCAACATAGTCATGTAAATACTATGGTGATATTAAATGTATAAAATTGTAAAAATTTTATAATTTTCCATACATTTTGTTTTTTTGATCGAACTATTTGTATGAAGAATAAGTTCTCAGTTCTATTTACAATTTAACGTTCTCCAGTACGCGCGCCGTGCCGCACGGTCATACTGTATTGTCTCGCGATATAAAGTTGAAAATAAAGTGCATGTCGTGTTGGAGCCTAGTGTTTTCTTTTCGCTGGATCCTGAGAATCATCTACAAATAGTATTATACTGTTATTCACTACTTTTTACTTTTGAACAAAAATAAAGTATGCAAAATAGGTACTGTTTTCATCATTGATTTTGACTAAGCCTCATAGGCTTTTAAAAATAATAATTAATTGATACGTTTTTTTCGCTGGATCCTGAGAATCATCTACAAATAGTATTATACTGTTTTTCACTACTTTTTACTGTTGAACAAAAATAAAGTATACAAAATAGGTACTGTTTTCATCATTGATTTTGACCAAGCCTCATAGGCTTTTAAAAATAATAACTAAATTGATATGTTGTGAGAGAGGCACTGAAAAACAAGTCTTTAAAACATTAAATAAATAAAATACTGTTTATTTTACTATATTTTCCTTCTCAGACCTAAATATAGTTCATTGCTTGTAAAAAAATGTTGGCAACCCTAGATGTAGCAATAAAAGTATAAAAATTAGAAAAACGTTTAAGGTCACTAGTGAACAACAAAAACTCAAGCGTCACTAACACTAAACTGATTTACATATTTTTATCTGAAACCAAAAACAATCCTCTTTGGCCTCATGCTCATGTGAAATTCTCCAGGTAAAAAAAAAAACTAAAATTACTCTCATAGTTTCCCACAATTATATTCACAAGGGAAAGAACTTCCACAGTCCATAAAGCCCTGTACCTGAGGGCTGGCATAATATGATGATATTGTAGAACTTAGAATTATACTATCTTTTTTTATGTTATCTATTATCTATACTAATAATAAAGCTGAAGAGTTTGTTTGTTTGTTTGTTTGTTTGTTTGTTTGTTTGTTTGGTTGAACCCTAAGATCTCAGCAACTACTGGCTCAAATTGAAAAATTCTTTTTTCGTTGGATAGTCCATTTATCTAGGAAGGCTATAGGCTATATAACATCACGGTACGTCCAATAGGAGCTGAGCATTAATGAAGAATGTTGCAAAAACGGGAGAAAAATATTTCATTTCAAAGCTTTCCCTGCGTGCGCTGCGTAAACGGTTAAAGTTACGGAATAATTATGTATGACAGAATTATTCTCCATTAAATTTTCTAAAAAAAAGTCCGCGATAGCATATGTTTATCTTTTATGGTTGGCTCACTATAACCTTTCTTTTTGGTAATCAAATTTTTTTTTAATCAAAAGTTTATCTGCGATGGTGTTTTTGTATGCATGATATTATTCCTTATCAAAATAAATACATTATTTATCAAAAGCATTTAATTTTGAACAAAATTGATAGTGACCTCATTTGATTTCAATGAATATCTTAAGATATATCATAGTTTGAAATAAACGGAAAATAATAAATTTTGATTTTCAGAGCTTTTGTTGCGTGCGCTGGGTAAACGGTTAAAGTTACGCAAAAATCATGTATGACGGAATTATTTTCCTTTAAAAGTTCTAAAAAAAAGTTCCAGACAGCATTTATCTATCTCTTAAGGTTGACTCGCTATAACCTATTTTAGTTAATAAAATTTGTTCTAAAATAATGCATTAGATGCGAAGGTATTTTTGTAAAAATCATATTATTCCTTATCAAAATTTATACTTTATTCATCACAAGTATTTAATTTTGTACAAAATTGTTCTTTACATCATTAGATTTCAATGAATATCTTCAGAGATATTACAGTTTTAACATAACTCCGCAGCTAAATAATGATCAAGTACTACGCACGCATCTACACTGAGTTGTTTTTTTGTTTAGATGAACGCGCTTATCTCAGGAACTACTGATCCCGTCAGATTCGGACGCATTAGAGACTAATAGGTTCATAGACTCCTCCGAGGGAGATGCTTACCGGTCAGGAATCCTCTTTGGAGTGATTCGACCTTAAAGCTTGAGGACCCATCGAGGTCCTCTCCTTTACTAAAAGCCCTGGTGACTTCAAGAAGGTCATCAGAGATAGCCTGCAAAAAAAAAACACCTAGAAGGAGTCGAACGCGCGTACGAAGGGTTCCGTGCCATAGATTTTATCAAAAATCTCCAAAAATTATTTGAAATTTAAATTAAATATTTTGTTAATATTTCAAGTTTCTACCTGTTATTATCGTTAATAAGACCGAGAAATAAAACACGTTTGTTGTTGTATTTTAAAAGTGAATAATATAACTAAATATTCTGTGAATACTTCAAGCGTCTATCTGTTGCCGTTATCAAAATCGACCAAAAAAAGTCACGCTTATTTTATGGGAGCCCCTTCAATATTTATTTTATTCTATTTATTAGTATTTATTTTATTCTATTTATGAGTCTTAGTAATAGGATCCCGTTTTACCCTTTGGGTACATAATCCTACAAAGGGGAACTACTGATCTGAAAAATTCTATGATTGTCTATTTATCGAGGAACACTATAGGACAGAGCTTCCCAAACTTATTTTCATAGTGACGTCCTTAGGAGTTTTCTAATTTTCTAATTTCGTATTCCGAACAAGCCCTCCCCCCGTTATAGTAACAGCCAAGTTAAGTACATACCTACAAAAACAAAAACATAGCTTTTTTTGAATTATTTAGGCGTTAACGAATGCGCAAATATTTTAAAATTAGAAAGACTGAAAAAAAATTACCATAAAAACATAAATTAGCACAGACAAATTTCGACGGCGAAAGCAATGTCCCGGTAGCGTAAAGATGCTTATTCGATGTTTTCGCTCGCGCTGGACGGTCGATTTTTTTCAGTGTATTTTCTTATTTTAAAAACAGAGCATCTCAAAACCAGGTTCAAGTTTAGAAATCGCGACTTACATTTCTTTGTCTACATTTATTTTCGTTCGACTAGCTCGCTAAGCTAGCTAGACAGCCATTCTATGTGGATCGTCTCACGACGCCCGCCCCCGGGATAGAACCGCGACACCCCAGGGCGTCGCGACGCACAGTTTAGGAAACCGTGATATAGGCTTATATACGTCCATAACATCACTCTACGACTAATAGGAGTTGAGCATCAATGAAAAATGTTGCAAAAACGGGAAATCCACGCGGATGATGTCGCGCGGGCACAGCTAGTTAAATAAATAAAATAAAAAAAAATAAAAAATTGGTTGTCTGTAAAGTCCTTAGACAAAGAATCCGTAAAGTCGGTTTACTGACGATAGTTGAACGTGACAACGTCTTAAGAAAATACTGATGGAATGGTAGCATTTTTCAAAAGAAAAATTTAATTTCATTTGTTTAATAGATTTCGCATTATAGTATGAATAAACTTGTAATAAAATCTCTTTGGCTATACTATTTGTATCTGGCTGGTTTTGGTATCATTGAAAGTTTAAATTTTAAAGAACATAATTCCAAATTCAAATTAGAGAATTAGATTCAGAGCGAGGTAACGCCGCATGACGTCATGTTTTTACGTGCGTGCAGCCGGCTCTATCGAATTATAAGACGTTGTCACGTCAAAAGCTTCATTGATCCACTATTTTTTTTTATCTATACATATTACTTATGCTAAGAGTTAGTTAATTATTTATTCAGTGGATACCATTAGGGTAAAAGCCTCCTCCATGGACTTCCATTTTTCCCTATTTTTGGCTAGCTTCATCCAATTATTTCCTCCCAACTGTACTAGGTATGTCATCCGACCACCGTTTATTTTATGTTATTATAGGTACCTAATTCAGAATGAAAATTTTCAATTAATTTCCAATTTGATCATTATAATGATATAATCCACGTTAAGGTACGCATGTTTAATAAAAACGGAAGCGACTACCTAAGTAGGTACGTACATTGCGAGTTTACTTACTTCCCACGTTGGTACCGGTATGTCATAATTGCCACCTTATTATCATTCTATCATACATATGTGAATCAATACAGAGAATTGTCTAGGAAATACAATTTGATTTTATTCGGGCGTTTCGTTGTTTTCATTATGTTTATTTAGTAAGGTCCCTTACGGCTCGGTGAGTGTTTCGGTACTGAATCTGTTTTTCTTTACCTAATATTTCATAGTGCATTAAAAAAATCTTGAAAATAGGTGTTACCAAAATATTAAAAAATCATAACCCTGAAACTTATAGATAGAAGTAATCTATTTCGGTTTTTTTTAATATTCATATGAGATAAAGTAGCACCTTGTTAAGAAAAATAAATTGTTTCCTTTGTTTACTAAGTGTGCTATGCAGGGGCGGTATGCTTCGGTAAGGTCGCCAGTACATATGAGAGTTCCTGATATTTGTATTGTACCAGTCGATTCGCCCGTACCGTCTTTCCCGGCCCACTCCGCATACGATACCGAAGAAGTGATTCTCTCGATAAGTAAAATCTGTACAAATACTGTACCGAAACGAAAATGCAGCAAGACGTTAGGTGTTTTTTTTTGAGAGGGGATTCAGATTCCTACTTCCTCCTTCTTACGGGTGACACGCCTAGCGCCGAAACATGGGACCACTGAGGATGAGTAGGTACTCACTCAAAATCCTGCCTCATATCCTTGAAAGAGTGATTCGGGAGTGTACCGAAGCAACTTAAGAATACGACCTCTACAGCTTCGGTATAGAAACTAAGACGAAATGGAAAACCACCGACCCGTTCAGGATGATTTACCTTATAATAATTGTTTGACACGTAATTGTAAAAGAAATAAATAAATTGAACAAGGTGCGGAGTTTTTTCACGCCGGATTAACTATGCTTGCTATACATATAAGACGCAAGTACGGGGCTGCGTAGAATATTGCACCTGCCCCCCTAGCACGAGACGTGGACAAATTCTACTCGGGGAGGACAAAATATTTTCCTCTCGCTCTAACTCCCACTAAATCCCGAGAAGGAATAGTGTCAAGTGGTGGAGAGAGATTTTGTCCACGTCCCGTGCTACGGGGGCTGTTATGGGATGGCTCCGCCAAGTACTTACTCGATGCTTTGGATAGGTCTCAGCGTCGCGCAACGCGCATCATCGGTGACGAAGAGCTGACCAACCATCTTGAACCTCTCCAATTGCGTCGCGATGTTACGTCATTGAGTGCGTTTTACTGTCTGTACTACGGCGAGTGCTTTGAGAAGCTTTATTCCCTAATCCCACAATCTTCCGTCCTTTTAAGGACTACACCTGCTGGCTTACGGTGCCACCGACAAACTGCGGCTGCTATTCCAACGCTAACAAAGAAATTTGGGAACTCATTTCTGTGTTGCACAATGTAACTGCCAGCACACGTGTTCCCTCCTTCCTACAATCCTGGGTTATTCAACAGAGGCGTGAAGAAGCACCTTGCAGGTCGTTTGAACCTTGACGGTAGCTAGCGCGGCGGTTTATCTCTCGCGCTGACTATCTGCAAGTTTGGACTCCACTTCTTCTTACCATCAGGTGGAATGGAGTAATTTCTTCGACCTTTATTTATATAAAAAAGTTAAATTACTTTCACTTTTCGTTACCAAACATTTTACAGTATTTTTTATTACGTTAATAAATCAATGGTCTCTTTTAGTGATCAGACAGAGCGCAAAGTAAACCGCGTAGTTTTTTTTACTATTTTCAGGCTATTGTCCGCTACCGAAATAGTAAAAGTGACGATTCATCTCCTCAGAGACGTAATAAAAAGTGGTCGCCATTGTCACGTTTTTATTCCTTCGACACGTTACCTTCTGTCTAAGTTGTCCAACAGTTGTGTGCTCACCTTACAAATCCAGATTTTTAAGAGTATAGTTTTTAACAAATATAATGATCGTGATAACACGATGAAAAAAAAGAAATACGTATTACCTTTTTTAGCGCCATATTTTATTTATTATTATTTAATTATACAGAATAGCTTCAATATTTATGCAAAGCTCCGCACACATACAATTATACAGGCTAATTTGTAATACACCAACAACCTTCAAACCTTTTGAAGATCTCATCAACAAAACAATTTTTTCTATGGAAGCAAAACTGGAATCGCGAAGAAAAAATCTGCCGTTCCAATTCCGTACGTTTCCGAAGAGTTCGTTTTTAAATTTGTATTGTTCCAGCTTCAAAATTTTTCGCGATTTCAGAGTTGCTTCCATATTATTATTATTATTAGTTAGTCAATTCGGGGCTTTTTGCGTCACTGCGACCTATAAATATCTATTGTGACTAGCCTCCAAGTAAGTCCTATTGAGGCCTTACATGTACTCCTTTAGCTGGGCACTAAAAATGATAAGATATTCCTTACTCGGATTGTTTTGATATCGTCTGGGTCGAGAATGTGTCTTCCCAAATGTCGGCTTCTTTTGTGAATGAGACATTCACAAGAGCACATGAGGTGCATTGGTGTTTCACGTTCCTATTCACAGAATCTGCAAGCATCAGTATCTTTTAGTCTCATGTTGTAGAGATATATGTTCAGCTTGCAGTGGCCAGTCAGAGCCCTAATCAACGCGCTCAGGTTGCCCCTGTTAAGCTTAAGCTTAAGTAGCTCGTCAGTGCGCTTACGAGAGTATGGTTCGATTAGTGCTTTTGAATGTGTTAACATAGGCGTTTGCCAGTCTGCTTTTGCCTCTTGGAGGAGGTGGGTTTTTAAGTATTGTATGACCTGGTTCTTTGAGATACCACAGAAAGGTTCGGGCCACCATACCGTGCTTCTTTTATAAATACTTCATTAATTAAATAGTCTTAATTGGTGGCTATTCACAATAGATGTTTTTAGGCCATAGTGACGCACTTTTGCCCTAAATTCACTTGTAAGAAATAGTGATAAGTGGTTGAGGAGTTCCGGGTGACGTTCCACCTTATTACGTAGCATCAAGTTTATATTATCATCTACTTCTGATTCATTACTGTATTCACCGTTTGGGTGCCGGGTCCATAGTGTAGCAGAGAGGGGAGCCAGAAGCACTCCCTGGGACTTGTGGCCAATATTATGTTACGTAATATTGCATAGATATTTAAAAAATATCTTATTTGATTGTAGAACGTAATAGACGATGTCAATATTGCAACCACGAGTTGCGTTACTCACTTCCGCTGCTTATTTACGCAGCTGTTGTAGCCTTTGAATTATTTTTAAACTCTTATATTATTGGGCAATTCAAGTTAGATATAGTTTTGGGAACCTGTTGCTCGCTTTCAAATATTCCGTTAGTGCACTCAAGGTCCGAACAATCGAAGCGTGGGAGGTTAGAAAAATTCCTTTAGTGTGTACGAAAGTGTGAATTGTTTAGCGTAGTAGTTGCTACATTTTCGACTCAATTTCCAAATTCATGTCGTCAACTCATTTCCCTGTCACATAGTCTAGATATGGCATGTGACAGCACAAATTCCTTCTTACAATCCTGTATCTTTCTAAAGAGGTCCTAGAAGCACCTTCTAGGTCAGCAAAGTTGCTAGTTCAGCGCAGACATGAATAAAAAACGACGAATTTGTTCTGTAGCTCGCGAATTGTCTAGAACTTATTTAAGTTCTGTACTGAAACGAGTATATAAAGGATTTTTACCAAATATAGGCAGAGGAGTAGCCATTGGGTTGGGTGTTTGTTCATGTCGGGGTATGTCAGTGCCGGACCCAGCCGGCCAAAGAAGAAAACGCCTAATGAATGGATGATATTAATGCATCATAGAGGTTCTCCTACACTCGGATCTGTTGTTTGGTGGTAGGGCTTGCTTAAAGTCTGCCTGGCTTGCTACCACGTTATCAAAGTGTTCCACGATAACAATAGTGCTATTGTGATAAGATAGGGTGTCCCTTAGTGGTTGACGGTTCCGGGGAAGATCGTTTTCATCTTCGTCCTCAAAGTCACTTAAGGTACTTTTGAAGCCGACTGCACGCAGCAGCAGCAGACGTCGTGTCGCCGCAACATCACTGGTTATGTATAACAAGCTGTATTAGATTGTAGTGTGTGAGAGTGATGTAGGGATGTTCGATCCAGGTGCTTTGTATCGATATTCTGGATCGTAATGGATCGTAACGCACTGTATCGATCCAAGTATCGATCCAACAGATGGGATGCGATACTTTGGATCGATCCAGTATCGTATCGTATCAAGTATTTTTTTTTAATAAAACATCAAGACAAGAAACAATAATTAAATTTGTAATAAAGACTTAGTTTCAAGTCACTAAAAGATTAATATGTATTTATGAAAGTATATTTCTTGGCCCTTTGTCAATAAATGGTATGTAGTAATTCTTCAGAAATTGTAAGTAGGTAGGTACCTACTTACAATTTCTGAAGAATTGCTCACGAGTATGATTTGCAAAATGGAGTTTCTCCCGAGTTCTTGTTTTTAAAACACGAGTTGAGAGACTCCATTTTTAACCTCAATCAACCGTACAATTTTTGTTACTTTAGTTACATTTTCTCTTGACATTGGTAAAATGCGTACGCTTAATGCGACGCGACGCCATTAATTAATTAAGAATAGACTTTGCAAAATCTATCGCCAGACTCGCTAGAGAAATATTTATACTAATGTAATCATAAACATTATGCTAAATGTTTGTTTACCTTTTATAAAATTTAATACAATGATTCGATCCGATCCTCAGTGTGCATGTTTCGATCCACTAACGGATCGAAAGCCATTGTATCGATACAAAAATCGGGTGGATCGTATTCTTTTGTATCGATCCACACAGGTATCGGATCGGATCGAACATCCCTAGAGTGATGACTGATGAGTGACAATAATTCCACTCAGCTTGGTCATAAAAAAATAACCTGAAACTACCAGTAATAAGCTATCTCGATTCGATTATGTAGATAGACTAATATTGATACAATCTCCTATGGATTTATCAACAAACTGTTTTATTTGGTAAACAATTTTCACACACGTTATACGATCCGCCTGCGACATATCTATATACGACATTCCCTCAGATCATATAAGTAAAGAACATGTCGAAAGCTGAGACCAACTTTTTTATTGGTCTAAGGTCGAAAGGTGGTACGGAAGGTGTTCATACAAATACATAGAAACCAGTAGTGTCGCGGCGACACGTCGCCTGCTCCTGCTGCGTGTAGTCGGCTACGAAATCATACCTTCATTTATTATTAAACTGATCAATTTTCACCCGCCCCTCCCATGTGTGACTCATTACAACAAAATGTAATTTGCATTCGTCTGACCCTGCCGTCTAAATTCGCGACAGTCATTGACTTGTTGAACTGGTCTTGGTTTTTTTTAACAATACTCACACCAATCACTGCGTGCAGATGAAGCTAATTGATGTATGACGTAAGAATTTTATAAGTATGAATAAACTTAGTAACAAACAGACAAATTTAATTATACTGATTTACTATAAAGATTTGAAGCTGGAAGTCTGTTCTGTTTTTAGGGTTCCGTACCTCAAAAGGAAAAAACGGAACCCTTATAGGATCACTTTGTTGTCCGTCTGTCTGTCTGTCTGTCTGTCAAGACCCTTTATCTCAAGAACGCGTGGACGTATCAAGCTGAAATTCACATGAAATACTCAGGTCTATTGTCCCTTTAAGCTGTGAAAATATCAAACTTCTAAGCCAAGCCAATCATAAGATACAGCCGATTATGTCGATATTTTCAACAAATTTCCGACACTCGCAAAGGAATCAAAACCTACAGGATACTTCCCGTAAACTCAGAATCTTGAAATTTGGCATGAAGCATTGTCATATAATGCAAATATAGGAAAAATTGCGAAAATCACATTTTTTTAGTTATATAATATAATAAAAATATTTTAATAAAATGAAACTTACTACCTTATTTCTCACGAACGAAAAAAGGTATCAAATTGAAATTTATACCAAATACCTAGGTCTATTGTCCCTTTAAGCAGTGAAAAAATCAAACTTCTAAGTTAACGCGATCAAAAGATACAGCAGTTTATACCGAGGAACCCTCGGTGTGCGAGTCCGACTCGCACTTGGCCGGTTTTTTTTAGTACTAATAGGAAAGCATTTGTCCACACTTTCACCTGATCTTAAGTGATTTTTTTTTACTGATTACTGCAGGATTTCGCTGATGACATTACCTGCGTCACCGGGTTTTCACAAGGCGAAGACCTTGGGGGTTCCTCAAGCCTGTGGGTCGGTCGTTGCTAGGGGATTACTGGGCGACCGAGCATCTCGCCCTTTGGGAGTCTCTCGATCGCCTAGCGTCCATAAGGCGTCCGAATAGGAAGGCAGCGACGCGCCCGTACCTCTAAGGTCTCGGCCCTCGGCTCAGGCACGTCGTGTCGTGGTGGAAGTGGGGAAAAGTGCCTCGGCACATGTCTGCACCGAGTATAGCGCGAAGTTTATAGACCTGGTCTTCGCACTCTTGTTCGACGAGTGCGGTGAATGACAAAAGTTTTACTAGTGCCTGGTTGTGTGGTGTTGCTCTGCGGACTACGCGGTGGTAACGGAGCATTAGCGCTCGTGATCAGATCGTCGGTTCTTAAAAGATGCGGACTACGATGCTTACCTAGGAGTAGCCTATTCCATAGACATATAATTAATTATTCAGTTTTCTACATCTATGGCCTATTAACTCTCGCCTTGAAGGCACAACTTATAATTAAGGAGAACACATCAGCAGGCAGCAAGTTCCACTCCTTAGTGGAACTCCTCCGACTACCACCGCGGACCTGCCCCATAAGCGCTGGTTATCGGCGCTGGTAACCAGCTTTCTTTATGTATACGCAATTAACTGTTCGTATTATAAACCAGTTGGCAAATCGCTTTTTTGCGGATGGTTCGGATATCAACAATATAAAAGTGGCAATTTGACCTGCGTCTTGTGTCCCGATAATGAAATGGGGCTAGTGGAATTAACTCGTATAATTCCGTTGCACATCTTCCCAAAGTGTATCCTATAGCAAGTCTATAGCATAAAAACATAAAACCAATAGACTGACTACTTTTCGACGATGGTCGAGACGTGATCGTTGCTAATGAGTCGCTTAGCTCTTTTTTCTACCGAACCCAAAGCCTGTTTTAGAAGCCAAGTTTTAAGTTAACTTATTTTATTCAATTGTTACTCCTTATCTTTTAGATAATCTTAAAATTACAAGTATTAAAATTAAAAGACCGACTACCTACCTACTTAGAATCTTTCATAAATTTGTGCTCGGTACTATGTCAATCAATACTATCCCCTGCTCCCTAATCTTACTTGTGCTATAATATATACACGAAGGTTTTAATGGACGTATGTGTGAACTGTGGATGTTTCTTTCCTCTTTCACGGAAAACTACTTAATGGACTTTAGAAGAATAGAATAAACTTTATTTCAGACTTCGTAAAAAATCTATATAGATATTTTTCGTATCAATCGGTTAGTAACAGTTATACTTAAATTCTATTCTTAATGAAACCTTACAATAAAATAACTCATACATCAGAATAACATTAATCTAAATAATAATAATATATCTATATACATAAAATGAATACCTACTGACTGAATTAATGACTGACTGACTGACATATCAACGCACAGCCCAAATTTGGAATTTCAGCCGTTTCGAAATTTGTTCAAAGAAAAGTCAGAGAAATTCCAAATTTGGTCGGTAGGTTTCTTATGAAGTCCAGGGGTGCACTAAGAAAGAATTTTTGGAAATTCACTCTCGAAGGTGGTGAAAAGGGGATGAAAAGTTTGTATGGAAATCCGTCATTTTTAAAGTAAAATGCATAAAAATTGGTACATGGCCTTTCAGTTAGAAATTAAGAAAGAAGTATTTTAAGATTTTTGGAAATTCAATCCCTAAGGGGGTAAAATGAGGGATAAAAGTTTGTATGAAAATCTGACATTTTTTAAAGTAAAATCGATGAATATTGGGTATATGGCGCTTGGGTTAGAAGAAATAAGAAGAAAATCTAAACGCTGCCCTAAATTACTATTCTATGTGGACGAAGTCGCGGGCAAAAGCTAGTATATATATAAAATTCAAAGTCCTGACAAAGAAATTTTGCACATAGATACCTTATACTAGGTACGTAATATCTGTAAGCTTTACGTTAAGTATCAAAGAAAGTTAGCGAATAGACCAGCTGACAGACGTTATATTCTAAATTACTCAGCAATCCGAGTTAGTAATCTCGAATTAAAAAAACCTTGACAAGTCGACGGATCAGATAGCCTACACCAGTTCGCCAAGCTGTGACAGCTTTACGTCCTTATTGGGTGAAAACAATGCTAATAGCGAGAGAAATGTAGGTTACGCAAGTTCCTGCTACTGCAGATCTACACTACAAGCCTCGCATACTAAAACTGGCTGAACTTGCAACCGTATAGTGTTGTCTACTGATTTTTTAATGTTATTTGGTTGGCAGTGCACCGCAGCGCACCTTCTTGACTCCCTACAAATTATTTTAACTCATCGTCTTTGTCCCTATGGTCCCTCTCCACCTTCTGGGGCGGACATCCCTTGGTATGCCTTCGGTGCCTTCCACCTCGTCCGAGGACTGGTATCTATCATTAACTGTCGTAAGACGATAATGCTGTTACCACTAGGTATATTGTTATAACATCAGCCTGATAAAAATGTCTGTGGTTACTTAGGCTAAAAACAAGCCCATAAATAAGTATTTTTGCTCGCTCCGTAGTGAAAGTTTGTATTATAGCATTTTCAATTAGGTAACCTAATTAGGCACCAACAAATTTTAAATATTACGAAGCCATCGTTAAATTTTAATAAACTAAAAGAACACGTTTATCAAGCAATTAGGTCCGCTAGTGAAATCACGCTAATTAGGTAACTGCAAACTTAACAGATTGTTTTAATTAGACGGTAAACGCAGGTTATAACATGCGAGAGATGTTTAAGTTAACAACGTCCTTGAAGTATCTGGAGAAGCTAGAAAGTCCAGGAATACCTGTACTTAGATAATAAAAATGGACGGACACACGTTAACTCATAATCATGCTCGATTCTTTATCGTATCTTATTTAATTATTTGGTTTACCAACGATTTATACAATAATTAATTATAGAATGCTAATAATTAATTACTTATAGATTAAAAAAGAAAAACTAATTGTTCTAGCTCTACGGGTATTCTATAAGGAATTAAACTTACCTAAGTACCACATTATTAATTAAATTTGGTTTCATTATTCATTCCAATTTTGTCAAAAATATAAACAAACAGACCACGTGACTCGCCTATTAAAATCGTAGTTACGTATTCAGTTCAATTCATTACATGAACGTGATAATCACCGAGCTATTTACGTATCCATTGCTGTTTTAATAGGACAAGGGTCACAATAGCGTTATAGTAAAGTAGCAGTGAATCGGTAAATAGTTGGGTGATTGTCACTTTCAAGTTAGTGTATAGGCCGGCATGAGGAATCTTTGTAATAACGCTATTGTGGCGTGGTTCACTTCTTTTTGGCTTAATGCCCATTTTTTTGTAGGCGACAGGCTAGCAAGCTGTCATTATTTTGGGGGGTACTGTATGGCCCATAGTGCCAGATGTGGCTTTGTGTAATCAAATGTTACCTAAAGCTCCGCTCAACCCCTTTTAGGATTATGAGCGTAATTATAGTGATTAGATTTATGTGTTTTGTATACGTCAGCGCAGCTCTGTCATAATAACAGTCTGCGGCACAGATTAGAAGGAATATGGTTGGCCTTTTCCGGCACCTACGTTCGTCGCAGAGGACATCACGAGTGCATCTACGGTGTCCTCCCTACACTAGAAGGTTGTGCTACGCAAGTGACATCAAAAATCGGGGTGCAATAATGGTCTTCTTCAAGACGCAGCGTTGATATAGGCCCCCTACAAGGTGAACCGTTGTTCTGGTATTATAAAGGTCGCGGGAAGCCGCTGGATGCGGGCAGCGCAGGACCAATCGGGTTGAAGATCCTTAGGCGCGAAGCACACCGGCATCGAGCAAGGACACAGCGTGGTCATCATCCAGATACCATACTAAACAAACGGCAATAAGGTCATTAATTGAACAAATTCAACGGCCTTCATCGGATGCGCTAAAGCACGCCATTTTGACGTTTTTTTTTTCAATTAGGGACCTTATTGCCGTGTGTTTGGTACGGTATTTGAATGAAACAGAATGATGTCCAACGCCAGACGCCAGATCAGTGTGCTTCGCGCCTTAGGGAGTCCTATGTCCAACAGTGGGCGTCTCTCCATCCTGATTTAATTTCGATGGGGCGAGTCATCTGACCACGGAAACGGTGGCCTACGTTTTCTGTTGTTTGTACAACTCATTAAATTTTCCCCAACAGTGCACTTAGATCTATTTTATGTAATACCCCAAACAGTGAGTCATTACCATTAACCTTCCGTTTGAGATGGCGTTTTGAAATACTTACGAATATTAGGTGCCAACGGCTATTAATATGTCCATTCCACATTTTGTTTTTGAGGATCATTCTATACTTAGTATAAAATTAAGTTTCTCTTTCTGTATGTGCGCTTGGAACTTTTAAACTACGCAATAGATTTCAATGCGGTAAAAATGCTTCAAGAGGAAAGTTAATATCGACGTAGCAAAATGTATGTGCCGTAAGCCTTAAAAAATCGAAAATACGTTTTTTACATAATTTTTGTCAGAAAAAAATACTGCGTCGATCAGTCTGGGTCTCATATTTTTACGACGAATAAAAATCTCTTTTTTTGAAAAATACTGTTGTCTTCTTTGCTGTAGTGTACAAAAAACGAGTATTTTTGATGCATTTGTTGCTTACGCCAAACTTGCGTCAGCAGGCGTAGAGGCTAACGTCATTTTGGTGGGATAACTTTTTAATAACATCAGGGTTATGGACTAAGAAATAAAAGTCTGAAATAAAAGTTATTATTATTAATAATATATCTTATTAACTTTTCTTAAGTAAAACAACTATGTAGGTAATTTACAACATCTTAAAGTTCTAAAGGTAATAGCAATATTATAAAAAATCCTTGCGGGTTCGGACCAAATATTTTGATCTGAGGTGGTTACGGCGTTTTATAGATCTGTAAGAAAAACTCGTTTGCGGTAACCCACAAAAACACTGGTAACTTAGAAGCGTATTGCCTTAGAAGGATATCTTAGTAGCTATTATGTAACAAAAGAAAAACTAAAAATACGATTTTAAAATCATGTTCCTAAATATAGTTTTTGGGTAATGTTTTTTTTCTAATTTTAGGAAAGTTTTTGGCTCTGGTGATTCGTGTTTTGAGGCTTACAGCAAATACGTTTTCCTACGTCGGTATGTATAATACATGCATATTACTTAAAGTAGAGAAGAGTCGAGAAATTCCGTGCGAAGCCGGGGTGGGTCGCTAGTTATTTATGTTTTGATCTAGTGTAACATTAAAGCTACTTACAAATTACAATGATTTATTATTAGGAAGTTGTATTCGGACTGGTAAGATGTTTGACATGTTCAGGCACTTCATGATCCATGCTGTAAGATGTGGCTTTATGGGAAACCAAAATATGATACGTCAAACTGTGCTCAACCTTTTTGGCAATTAGAGCGTGATTGTTCGAATGTGATAAAAATATGTGATAAATTACAATAATATTCATAACGAGGCAAAACAAACTTGAGTTATTAATAGATGCTTACTAATAAGTTTATTGAATGAATTCCGTGATTTTCATTATCATATAAATAAATATGTATAATATAGTTTATATGATGTAGCTTTATCATAATCTTCTGAAGTCGTTAACCTCAGTAAATAGAGTAGGTACGGGCCGGTGAGCGCGTATTCTTGCTGAGTAATTTACAGTTATACTGCGAAAATTATTTATATTACGGAAGAAATCTTTTTAGAATGGTTGTAGGTAATTATCATTATATGAATTTTGATTCCGTCCTTTACTCTGAAATTCTCAATCTATCTAAATTTACTCTGAGTTGGAGTGGTGACAACAGAAGTCTCGGATTTAATTTAGTTCCTGTTTTTGGGCTTGTTTTAAAGGCTTGGCCTAAGGCCAAACTATTATCAAAGAGTGTCATAATAATAGTGTTAAGGCGACAATAAGTGGTAACTAACATGCAGGTAAATAAGTGAGAATCTTAAAGACTTAAGCTGTTAATGATTACCTTAAATCCCCTTAATGACACGCAACGTTAGACAAATAGCGATATTGACATCATCGATACCAAATCTGTAGAATTTATTAATTCTATCGGCTAGTTACACAGATGCACCACGATTTTAAGTTTTAATTTTGCAAAATAATACATTTATTAACTAGGGCAGTAAAACAAAGAATGTCTATCAGGTATTTGACGCCCAAGCTGAAGGCAAGGGCAATTAATATGCGATTTGAGGCTTTCTTTTTAACCACCCGAGGTTATTTTATGTCACCCTCTGACGAAGAAGTGGGATTTTAAGTACGCGTAGCGTGCGGAAAATGCCACTTTCTTGGCACAAAGTAACTTAATTCATAGAAATGGGTTGTTCCATATTTTTTACGAAATTGTAAATAGTAGGTATAACATAACGGTGCAACAGGTTGTATGTCTTTTCTTTCTCCTACCCTGCTGACAATTTATTTGGGATCGGTGTAGTAAGTTGTCGTCAATACTGCTTTAGGTTTTAGTATTAGATTTTAACGGCCGGCCGTGTGCCTGTCTAACACCAACCCTCCTTTTTTTTATAAAAAGGTCAAGCAAATGACTCTATTCCACCTGATGGTAAGCAGAAGTAGAGTCCAAATGCGAAGATAGCGGATGCGAGAGATAAACTGCCGCGCTAGCCACCCTCGCCTTGCTAACCTGCAAGGTGCTTCTTCACGCCTCTTTTGAATGACCCAGGATTGTAGGAAGGAGGGAACACGTGTGCTGGCAGTGAATTCCATTTCTTGATTGTGCGATAAAGAAACGAGTTGCCAAATTTCTTAGTTCGCGTTGGAATGGTAGCCACAGTTTGTCGGTGACAACGTAGACCAGCACGCGTAGTCCTTAAAAGGAAGGGAGATGGTGGGATTAGGGAACAACTGCTATCTTTGACAACAGTCGGGACCACCAGCTTAACGAGCCTTCCGAAGCACGGAGGAAGATAGAGTTGAAAAATTTTTGACCCATCCGATCCGAGTACCGAACGCGCACTGGATAGCTTAACTCCGTGGTTCTTCGTTGCGATACGAAGAAAAGAACCACGGAGTTATGTCTTTGCGAAGAACTTGCGATCGCGGCGCTGTCGTCCTTCTAATATTGTCACTAGTCTTTAATGATTTAAATTGAATACATTATCCTAGCCTTCAAATTAGTTGTGCAAACAGCGCCGAAGTGACTTTGTGCTTTTGCATAGGGCCAATGCTACCACACTACTACCACGTTGCAGTAGTCCCATTGTATTGTTGCAGTAGACATCGTATAGACGCAGTAGCCCATACACTGATGACTTGAAATTAAAAAAAAAATGTCTGGTTACTATCTCACTCGAGAATATAATACACTGAAAACTTGAAATAAAAAAAATGTCTGTTTACTATCTCACTCGAGAAAATATCATATGCGATGACAAATTTACGTTTTTTATATTTTTACAATGAAATAAGTACACAAATTCTTGACAAGATTTTTTTGGACTAGTTTAATCTTCAAACAGTAAACGTTAACTGTATGCACTAATAAATAAAATACACAATAGCAATCTCAAAGATACCTACAGTAACGCATTTAGAAGTACATTGGCTTTTGATTGACGTTATCACGGTAACCAAACAAACCACATTGTGAACATTAAACGTAACTTTAATTAGCACTTGCATCTAATACCTATGTTATGTAGGTAACATAGCCCATGCGTAACGTCAAACTGGAATTTAGTTCTTGTACTAGTCCTAGAATCTCATGTGTAGGAAAATTCAGATCTATACTTGAGCCAATTTCGATTAAGAATAAAATGTATACAAACCGCTGTCATTTCTGTATGAGAGATGAGTAGGAAAGGTAGCGAGTGAAAGGGACAAACTTACAGGGTATAAAAGACATGAACAGTCAAACGTGAACCATGTATTCTGCTCAAAATCATATTTTTTTTTTCCTTTAGACTGGCTTTGTCTGACTTACCTGGGAAATTGATAGTTACGATTTTATTGAAGGTCGAAGTCATATTTTTTTTCCATTTTTTTTTATAAAGACATATTCTAAACATTATTTCTTAATTATTGTTCAAAGAAACATTATATTTTTTTTTTAAATTCATACCAAAAAATTGCTTCAAAACGATAGCGTTCAATGTAGCTCACTCGATGCGCACGGACACAAACGAACGGGGCCGCCCCGTCTGGCAAAATTATCGCGGTTTTGCGAGTTGCGTGCGAGTTGAGCGCTTTACATTGCGGAATACAATTTGCAATTTTCTTAACACCACAAAATAAAAATAATTTTCCAGCAATTATTCTTTGAAATGTTTCTTATTATTTCGTCATATTAGCAAATAATTAAGTTAAAAAAGGACTACCTGCCCTTAATACGTTTTATTTATGGCAAACTTCTTCTAGTCCCTCTTATCCTGAAGGTTGGCCGTAGCTTCTTGTATTCCTCTCTGTCCGACGCAAGCCGAAACAGTTGTGCAACGGAGGTAATGCCTGTCTCTTTCCCTCCACCCTGCCCTTCATTATCAACTGAAGCAACCTATCGTGTCTGAGCACGTGGCCGAGATATTATAGACTTTGCGTTTTTGGATCGTTCGCATCATGTTTTGGGACCTAAAACGGTTCTATTATTTATTACTTACTATCATAAATTTCACATTATATTGTATTCACAACTTCCTCAAAAATTCTAAAATCAAATGTTAAATTTGTTTAAGTAACTATCTATCTGTGATGATTTTAAAATTAATTCAATTATTTTGTTTGGTAATTCACCATTGTTATTTGATATTAAATGTTTAATATAATATTTACCTCGCACACAATAAGCTATGTTATCTAGTGTGCGACCAGTACTCGGATGGGTGACCAACAATTCGATTTTCCCCCGTGCTTCGGAACGCACGCTAAGCTGATGGTCCCAGTTGCTGTCGAAAGATAGCAATCGTAAACAAACTCGAGGATCATCATCACAGCCTTTATAAATCGACCCACTGCTGGGACACAAGGCCTCTCCTTGTCATCGAAGGGGGTTTAGGCAGTAGTCCACCACGCTTGCCCAATGCGGATCGGTGGACGGAGTATAAGGTGATCAACACCCCTTTGCTGATCCATTAGTTGCCTTCTACGACACCCATTGGAGGATATGGGGTGATGCTATTCTACTCTGCCGATGCCGGCATCACATTGCAAGGAGGGTTCGCCAAAACCTAATAGCAGTATCCAGATAGCAACTATTATATATTAAGATTAAAAGATTCGTTCATTGATTGAATTGTAGTTTATTGACAATTCAATTACTATTGACATCTATCACAGCCTTGTTCTATAGATGCATTCAAAGAGATAATGGGTAAACCAAATGAGGTCACAACAGTCCTCCTCCCCTAATTTGATCAATATGTCTTCGATAACTGTTTCCTGGCGATGTCTCAATAATGTAATGTAATTGACCAATCCTTCTTACTATTTTCCCGAAATCCCAGCTCCTTATGCCCCTTGCATAAGTTAAGAACTTTACCTGATCACCTTCTTGATATCTCCGTCCCACCGGCAAATTAGGTGGATTTGAACAACGGTCTGGACTAGGGCGCATAACATCTAAACTAGTCCAAACTCAAGCTTGATTTGACGTATCCACTCTCTTCCAAATATAGGATCGACATCTCCATTGATAATATAGAGCTTTCCATAAAATATTTGGCCTCCATACATACATTTGACATAGACAACACCGACAGGCGTAATAAGTTCTCCAGTGTAAGTCCGCATCTCTATAGAAGTTTTGTAAATTTTTTTTTTGATTCCGAGTGCTTGAAATTGTCGTAGTGAAATCGAACTTAAGGCTGCTCCAGTGTCAAGTTCCATTTGTAAATCTGTATCTTGTATTTTAATAGAAATTGTAAATTTTCCATTCTTACCCGTAGAAATGACATTGATATCACAAGATGGATTCTCTTCCGGATCTTGTTCTAACTCCATGTCATCAATATTGTCACGTATTTGATTGTCTTGAATTATATTTTTTTTCTGCAAACATACCTTTGAAAGATGTCCATTCTTATTGCAGCATGAACATACAGCTTTAATGTGAGGACAAGTATTCGATCTGTGATTGTTATTACCGCATCTGGCCAATATTATAAATTAAGATTAAAAGATTCGTTCATTGCATGAATTGTAGTTTATTGACAATTCTATTACTATTGACATCTATCACAGCCTTGTTCTATAGATGCATTCAAAGAGATGATGGGTAAACCAAATGAGGTCACATCAGCAACATACCGCACCGACACCAAAAAAATTAGGAGCAGAGTAGGACAAAGAGGGAGATAACAATTTCCCTCGCATTCTTATGCTATATATATTTTGTTCATTATAATATAACGGTTAGTTCGTTTGCTTTTTTTGCTAGTGGTCGGTCGTAAAATCATATTTTAATGCGAATTTTGTTCACGGCACATTCCGCATTAATTCCGAGTTACATTTTCGTCATAAGCCTGTAAATTGTGTACGAACATAAATGATTGTTGAAAGCACACACAGTTATCGTTTTATTGCGAAAATTGAGAAATATATTTTTAATGTGACGGAAAGTTACAAAATGGGATTTATTGTTAAACCGTGCACTATATATCTCGCCAATCAAAGCGTTTAGAAATTCGTTTTATTTAATACCAGAGGGCAAACCATTGCAATTTACATCACTTAAATTAAATATGTATTACCTTAAGTTCGTTTTCATAGTATTGCAGCTATTGGAGTGCTTAGCGAGTAAAAGATCTTTCCACTTAGACTGATTGAAAAACTATTCTTACACAAATTCTTATTCAAAATAACGATAATCTGTTCTGATTGTTGCTGTTTGTTCATTTAACGTTTATTTGGTTAAATGCCCTTTGTATGTAGCCTGCAGACTGGTAACCTGTCACTATTTTGAAGCACTACATGACTCATACTACCAAATACGGCTTTATGTGTACATAATCGATCGAATAAGCTTCTATATCCTCGTACTTTCTTCGACAGTCGACTGATTAATCAGTTGATTGTTTCATAGTGTTACCTCAGTAATGGCCTACGTAACTCACAATTTCACTTGAGACATTTCTCACACAGTCTTCCTTGCATTAGCAAGAACTGCGCCTATTACGTACTGTCAACGATAAAAAGTTCGATTACCAAATCATTGTTAGTGAGACGCGTGAATTAGTACGACGAGAACAAAATCATTTTGGCAATACATCATTTAAATATCTATTATCCATAGTTTTCATTTAAAAGTGAACTTAGTATTGATTTTGATCATATACTTTTGCTGTTGAGTACTTGTCGCTAATAGCTCGTACAAAAATCCCCCAGTTGACCGCACACTAAGTATATTATAGCATAACTTAAAGTACAGAATTATAGTTTCTATAATGTGCGCTTCGTTAAACTTAAACAAATAAATCCCCGGCATGATAATTAAATAAAAAATAAATAAATTGAAAATTAATTATATGTTTAATCATTCCATGTGAAAGTTTAATAATCGCCGATTAGTCAGCCAAAAATACCGACTATTTTATTCAAATAATATTTATTGTAACTTGTAACGCATATTAACATTAATTTTTTTACTTCGTCTCTATACTTATGAACTTTAATTAAACTAATTTAAAAAAATCAGAACACCTCTGTAGGACCCGTAAGGGTTGGACTATTTTCTTACGCTCTATGGGCTTTTCGTATGCAGGGCACGGCACGCTTCGGGATGCCAAATTGGTACTTATAATTAAAATCATAACTATAGATTGACGCCGCCGTGGTGGAGTGGTCAGTAACGCTGTCTACACATCGGGCGGTCCGGGTTCGAGTCCTGGTAGTGGCAAATGTTAGTGTGATGAACACGAGCATTTGTTCATGAGTCATGGTTGTTTATATATTTATTTAAGTTTATTTATAAAAATATCTAGATTATTAAGTATATTTGTCCGTTATCTAGTATCCATAACACAAGTTCTTAAAAAGATACTTAATTTGGGCTAGATAATTGGTGTGAGTGTAGAAATATATTATTATTATTATTATTATTATAGATTTAATTAAAGATTAAATTAAAGTGCTTAACTATAGAGAAGAAGCAGAGAAAAATAAAATGTGTATATAATACGTGTTACAATATATGGTTTGAATAAAATAGTTGGCGACTAGCAGTTATTAAGTTATCAAATTAATCGATTTTTGTCGATTATGTCGAATTTTACTGTAACATTTTGTACTTATGTCGAGATAGTTATCTGTATACGGGGTAAGTTCATCTGTATATTAGATGAACTTCAATAAATATCGATAAAAACATAGTTTATTTTTAACCAATGTCAATGCTGAGTATAAAAAGCTCTTTTATTTTTGTTTAGCTCACCTCACCACCCACGTGTGTGTTATCACTATTTTTATCACGATATCGATTTTGTATCCTCCCTGCTATCTGAGAGTCTCTGAAGTGCACACAAGATTTTCCTTTCTTGTTGTTTTATTTTTAACTCCATTAAACCCACCCATTCACCCTTCCAGTGGACCTGGATTCGATTCTCAGGGGAGTATAAATCAGTGTTGATTGGGCAAGTTAGGGGAGTCTGCTCATTGACATGATAGACCACTTCAGTAAGACGATGAAATGAGAGAGATGGGAAATAAAGGCGTAGGAAATGCGAAAACAGTATTTACTCTTCCTAAAAAAATGTTACAGATTTGTTATTTTTTTTTGTATGATGTCTCTTTTATGCAACCTGTCACTATTTTTAGGGGGTACTGTAGTGCTCATACTGCCAGATGTGGTTTTATATGTAATCAAATGTTACCCAAAACTCTGCTTAGCCCCTTTTGGAATTATGAGCGTGATCATAAATGTATTTATGTCATAAATTTGCTGCGTGATGCCGGCTGAGTAGAATAGCATCACCCCATATCCTCCAATCGGTGTCGTAGAAGGCGACTAATGGATCAGCAAAGGGGTTTCGATCACCTCATACTCCGTCCACCAATCCGCATTGGGCAAGCGTGGTGGACTACTGCCTTTACCTCCTCCGTTGAAAAGGAGAGGCCTTGTGTCGCAGCAGTGGATCGAATTATAAAGGTTGTGATGATGATGTCATGATGTTGTATGTGTCAAAGTGCCACGTTTAAAAACTCTAAAGATTAATAGTACCTGGCTACCCTCATAGTGTGAAAGATTTCAGCACATTTTTATCGCGATTCGCGTTATCTTATATGCCTCATAGAAGATCGAAAGTTCAATGAGCAGGTTGAGAATTCCTTGGCATGATATCGGTGGCCCGAATCTGTTGGGTCGATATACGTTGACTCGACATTGCAGTATAGCGCAATTTGCAAGCTTGTATATTTGGCGGGGGAAAGTTTGAGGTTGAATAAGGAGTGGAGAAACATAATATAATAAATTGGCGACGATATCGAAATAGGAATTACCACGCCGATTTTACCTTACGTATCGTTTACATGTAACCTTAGGATGGACAGGATTTTAAAATGTAAAATTCAAGGTGGCGACGTATCAATTATATCCAATGGCGAAAGGCGTTTTATTTTTCGATATCAACACCAAACAATGTAGCAATAAACACATATGTTTTACATAATTATACTGTACGAATGATAGGGATAATTCACTGGAATTCTATCCTTGTATCATTCAACACAGCTCGCTTTAAGCATTATCTTCCAATTGACAGATAGCAAATATACCTAGTGCGACGTTTTGATTAAACTATATGACCATTTGCACACATCATAGGACGTGATGTCAATAATGAAATTTATTTACAATGATGACAATTTTACCTATGAGTGTTAGTTCAATATTAATGCCACTGAGTAATGTGTCTACCTTTTACCTAATTAAGTAAAAGGTATATTACTCAGGTAGTAGTTACGGTAATCTTTATATCGTATTTATACTTCGCTTCGACTTCGAGGCATCTTCTCATTCGATTAGAATATGAAAATTCACAGCGAAATAGACGGGCCTCGAGTATTCTTTGTGTTGTATTTCTTTAGACACTCACAATGTTGTGCGTCAAGCATTCCATTCTCAAAAAATATTTCTGGCACTATCCGTAAAAGAAATTGACAGCGAAACAGTCAGTGAGTTGAATTCAGGATGTTGGTGCAGGAAGCAGGAGTGCTTGGTTCATATTAAAATATTTTCTGGTATGTGTCGAGGTTCGTAATAACTATCTATTGGGGTTTAGTTGACAGATAGTCCATACAAAACTGTCGATTGCCGGCCCTTGTACTAAAATGAGCCATTTCTTTATTATTGCGTGCCAGACAGGGTCCATGATGATCTGTTCATTTTTCATTTATCTTCATGTTGTACATTATGGCTATGCAATAAATTAATTGAATTTATTTCATTCTAGCGGAGACTCAGGTCGATAAGAAAAGAGAGTCGAAAACGTTTAAAAGTTATTCGAGACTTCCCGACTAATAACCTACCGCTGGTTATACGACCGCCTCGTGCCCAATAAATTGATCATGGCCCTCTGGAAATACCCACTGCACTATGAGGGAGTGACTCAAGATTTGGGATTTCCAGAAGCAAAAGCCTCACTTCACTAATTTTAATATTATTCTTCCAGACAACGTAAGCATGTAATACTGTTATTTGACATAAACGGCAGCTAGTCTACTCGTCTACTCTAAATAATCTGTCCAAGAAAATCGATCTTTCTAAGATCTCCTAAAATGTGAATTCTGACGACAGAACCAGAAGGCCTAATGTATAGGCCTTATAATATAAACTAAAATATGTCACATGCACATTTGTAAATTACATTTAAGAACCTGCATTGGCTTACAGGTACATTGGCTTGTCCATTAAATAATAATAAATAATTTATTATTATATTTACATTAACTTTTGTGGTGTGTTAGGTGCTTGACATAAGAGGTACTGGGGATACTATTCCTTCAAAATCATCTAGAGCTGATGCAGTATAAAATTTTAATAGCAACAAAACAAAACTTTGCACTGCACACAAATAAATGATAAAACTGTGTATGTAGGATCACGCGCAAGCAATAATTGTAAACCCTTTCATAGTCCCTCTTTTGGCATAGATAATAAGGAAAGGAAACAAAACAAAATACCAAAGTAAGAATATATTGCTCAGGACTGAACTAAACTAGTAACAACCTTATTGCTTTCAGATAAGTTATTTATTTCCTTAGCAAGCGAAGTTCCGTGGTAGTTATACTACTTTTTCCGTCTGAAATCTATGACTAATCTTGCAATCGCTTGAAATTGATACGGTGAATGACCTATTTTTTTTTATCATAGAGTGTAGAGCGTGACATACCATCTACATGAACATTTTATGTTCAGTGATTAAGAATAATGAGTTATTTATCTTCAAAACAGCATGATTTAAAAGGAATTCCACAAGGTACCGTGTTGGGATCTTTGTAATAATAGAATAGAATTTTACTGTAACTGTCACAAAGTAAAAAAATATATAAAATAGCACTAATGCATAACAGCAAAATGTACGATAGTTAAGAAGAGTGATTTCTTCTAGGCTAGCATAACATGGACAGGATTTAAAGACAAAATCATAAGATTTGGAATGACTAATTAGTATGAGAGATACTAGAATAATACGAAAAAATAGCTAATGCAGTAGAATGTATACGCGCCGCCCTAGCCACCCTCGTCTAGCTGAACCGCAAAATGCTTTTTATACACCTTTTTTGAAGGACCTAGAATTTTAAGAAAGAGGCACCATGCGTTTCTTTAAGACCAGCGAAATGAGAAAAAAATAATCCACATTTGAATTACATCTTTTAGAATACGATTATAATATTCTCAATTATAATATTTTATATGATTATAATCTTTAGAGTAACACTAATTAAATGCATATATTGTCTTAACTCTTCCAAAGTGTTTCTAAGGTGTATATTCTGTTACGTCGGCACATGTTTGTCCATTGTGTCGTAATTTAATACCAACGCCTATTGTTTAGATGGTTGACCCATATTTAAGATGTCATAAACTATGCTTTATATGGTTATGAAATCAGTGAATAGGTACTGTAATTGATATTTGCAGAAAGGAACAGCGGGTCGTTCGAATCTAATCTAATTGAAGCATTTCTGGAGTACCTCTGCCTTACAGAGAAGACCTCTTTACAGATTCTTTTATTAAAAGGACTAGCAAATGACTCCACCCCACCAGATGTTAAGCAGAAGCGGAAGAAAGATACTATGGCTAGATACTCGGCTTGCAAGGGGATTGTAAGGATGGGAACACCTGTGCTGGCAGAAAATAACATAGAAATGACTTGCCTTTCTTTGTTCGCGTTGGAATGGTAGGCATCATTTGTCGATGACGATGACATCGTATTTGGTTCATACAAAACCTGCCCATTCTAAATAGTTGATTGCAAGTTAAGTTCATTAAGATACAATTCCACTGAACTTCTGTATCTTTTATTTATTTGCTTTAAAGAAAAAATGACAGACACGTATTCGAAGGACACCTCTATAACACTCTTACACAAGAAGGATGTAACATTTCACTCGACGCATCTATTTTTACACTAACATAAATAGAATGTGGCATATTTGGAATGAAAGTTACTGAATCGTAGTGAGCATGAAGGGGGCGTATAAATGATACAAATAGGCTGATCGATGGCCACGTTAATGTCAATTTTATGACATTTGAAATATAATTTTATACACACGTGTGGCTTTGATGATTATTGAATCATCATATCAGCCGAGAGACATCAACTGTTGGACATAGGCCTCCCACCAGATCGTCGGTCCACCTTGTGGGGGGCCTACCAACGCTGCGTCGGTATATGCGGCCGCCACTCGAGGACCTTTCCGCCCCAACGGCAGTCAGTCCTCGTAATGTGCCCTACCCATTGCCACTTAACGTTCCCAATTCTTTGGGCTGTTCTCCTGCGGATCTCATATCTGATATGATCATGCAGAGAAACTCCGAACATAGCCCACTTTATTGCCCTTTGAGTTACTTTGCGCTTTCTTATGATTACTGGATATTATTTTTTAAAATATACTTTACGGCTCCTGCGATGGCAAATGGTCAGTATTATCATCTTTATTGCCAGAATTATAGGTCCCGGGTTCGTTTGTCATAGGAGTACTTTATGCTCTTTTTGATTGATGGTAAGGCTTAATAGAAGCCCGGCTAGCTACCAGGCTACTACCATCGTATCAAAATCTATAGTTAGTTTATATGACCAACACTCCCTGACTGGTTGAGGGAGTAGTTGGGATCTTCGGGCTTATCATTTCATTAAGAATTATTGTTAGGGTTATTGCATACTTTGGATAAGTATAATAAATTACGCTTTTATACAATTATTGCAACGACGCGTCGGTGGCGTCGTGCGTAAGAGCGTTGTCTTTCACCCCACCCGGGAGGCACCAATTCGAACCCCACCACATACCAATGTGTTTTCAAATTTTTAATTCGTACCTTTAATCGACGCTTTATGGTGAAGGAAAACATCGTGAGGAAACCTGCACACCTGTGAAGAAATTCTGAGGTTGTGTGTGAAGTCGATCAACCCGCACTTGGCCAGCGTGGTTGACTAAGGCTTAATCGTCCCTAATGTGGGGTACGCTCGACCCCCTCGGTGAGGACATTATATGAGCTGTTGATGATGATGATAAATGACAACGTCTTGATAAAATGGTTAGTAAAACACACGAAGCGGTCCTGGTTTGAATTTGGTTAGGAATAAATGTTTGTGTGATGAACACAATCATCCTGCGGACAAATAGAATTTAAAGCCTTTCAATAATGGTAAACTTGTATTCCATACAAAAGATTTATTTCGATTGTTCCAGAAAACGGACAGTGTCTCCAAGTACAATACTGAAACGTGAGCAGAAATGGCTGCGCATGCTCAACAACTGGGAGGCGTTTATGAGCAAGAATTACAAAAAAGTTCGAGAAAGGTGTCGAAAAGGTGATTGGAGTTAAATCTTTTACTATTGTTTATTTTGTTATTGCTACAATGATTCATATAACATTGGACATTACGTGTATTAATTGCACGATTATAACAGGTAATTATTGCATGTATGTTGTAGGTTTTGTAATGTAATTCAAAGCGTTTTACCCCGTACGTGCCGAGTGCCAACCATCAGAGAAATTTTGCTTTAGGATAAACTTCGTAGAGTAGACATGACAACTTTATTATTAATGTCGACTTATTTTTGTTTACGGTCCGCCTGATAGTAAACAGTTACTAACTGCAGCCTATGGACACATCACTTGTTAATCCGGAGGTTCACATGCTTTTTACAATATTCACAACTGAGATGAAAAAATTCACAATGGACATTAAAAAGCACGTGTGGCCGCAGATGGCAATAACAGCGTGGCTGGTACTTTTGAAAGAAGGCGAGGTATTCCTCCTGTAGGACGAATTTCCCATGAGAGGGTTTAGAAGACATCCCACGAGACAGTCTCATTGTCGTTCTGCAGGGTTCGACTCGAAAGGGAGAGGCAGATGTGAAAGTGCCTTTAAGGGCTCGACTCGATGTGCCGTGACCTAGAGGAATCGGGGAAGCGCCCAGGCACATATCTGTCAAAGAACTCGCTTTGCACTCACCTCAAATTTAGTTGTTAAAAGCGAACGAATATTTCACAAAAAAAAAGGAATATTTTTAATCAATATGCTTCTCTAAATTACATTTAATGTCGTTATGGATTACCATAGCTCAATTCATTTCCGAGGGCCTTTTACAAATCTAAGGCCTAGACAACTGGGAAACGATACAATAACGTTTCTACGAGTACCAACGTCAACTCTAACATTTGATATGATGGTCGCCATGGTATTTTCTCAGTATTATGTCAGTGTCATACAATATAATATCCTTTTCGTTAAGGAGCACCGCCCAACTGCACCGCGTGCGGCAACCGCGGCTGGCGAATTTTGTATGCGTGTATATGGAGCACCGCACATCGGACGTGGTGCGGGGCGGTTGCCACCCGCGCCGCGCCGCGTCTGTAGTACTAACGTCAACACGAAGTGTCAGCAAGTATTGCCGATAAACCGCACCGCACCGCGTCTCTGCAGAACAACGCACATCGGACGCGGCGCGTGCGTTGTGCGGTGGTCCTAAGCGTTCAACGCTATCGATTGAGCACTTGTCTACGCCCTCAGTTTACTCGACAAAATTAAGGGTTTTTTCTAATCTTTTGACAGGTGTAATCGAAGCGAGACCTTTACAGAATAGCACGACTGTACCTGGAATAGCGCGACGTGTATGAACCGCCTTTCCAGAAGAAACACCTGTTGTAATCATTTGGGAAGTCCTCGACGTCGTTCACTCGACACCTAATTTATTTATGTCATTAATTGCTTTCAGGCATACCTGCCTCAGTCCGGCCCAAAGCTTGGTTATACCTCTGCGGTGGGCAGCTGTTGTTGGAGAAACATCCGAATGAGTACGAGGAGTTGCTGCAAGCGCCGGGCGATCCGAAATGCATGGACGATATAAGGAAAGATTTGCACAGACAGTTCCCTTACCACGAGATGTTCATCAGGGAGGAGGGAGTTGGGTATGTTACATGTATTTATACAGAATTTTGTAACTATATCATACTTTTTGTTATTTTACTAAAGTTGCATAAATTTGCATAGTACGGCAAGTGGGTCCTCATAACATTGCTATTTATAATAAAGCGAGATCTCTCAAATGAGATCTTTGGTGTTAGCCAGAAACTGACAACATTTTGACAGATATTCTAGACAAATTATTAAAGAAAAAATTTTAAATTGATACAACTAATAAGCGAAACTGTTGGTAGATTAGTTTTTTAATATGAAACTGTATCTACACTTTCACCCGATGTCCGTATCTTATCAGGCCAGAGTGGCCTGTCACTTTATTCTAAGAGGCACCTCAGTTATAACGTTCAGAGAATACATCAGAAGTCACTCTGTACCTGTTCGCATTTTGAAAGAGTGGTGTTATGTGGTCTGTATTTGTATGACTTTTCATTGGATATCTCTATATCAGAGGATCTCTATAGGAGAGGAAGACCGAAGAAAAGATGACGGCTGATCGAGGGGAGGGGGAGTACAAAACTTATTACGCCAACCCCAAATAAAATTAGGCGCATGATGTTTGTTTTTTTTTTTTTTTTTTTTGCTTTTCTAATGTCGTCTTTCTCTCATACTAAACCTGTCCGTGTCATTCTTTATTCTTTATACAATAAAGAAACTAGTAATATTTGCTTTATCGCATTACAGTTCTAAGAATTTAGATCTACGTAACTGACTTGCCCAATTACGGAAGCCATTGTTTTCGATTCCGCACGGGCAATGGTAATGAATTCCTGACTTGCAATTAATACGTGTTTGGGACTACAATAAAGTAATTATGAGGCCTTTCTGGCGAGTTTAATGCGGTTAGTGAGACAGGTGACGGCTAGGTCTATTCCCGTCTTGGTCTATGTAGACTCCTTTAACGGCTGTAGAGTACTTCATGCTACGTTTCTATTACCTGTCTATCGGCAGGTGCTGCGTTTCTGTTTTGCCGATGTTTGTTATAAAATTTTGCGGCTAGCAAGTAAAAAGGAGAGTAATGATTCTAGGAGAGAGAGCGAGAGATTACACATCTAAAATATAGGCTATGTTAGTGTACTACAGTTAATGTTTTTCTTTTCCTATTACTAGTTAGTACAACCCAACTACAAGTAATATTTAAAATCAAAATGTTCTATAGTTAAAATTTTAAATGGACATTGCCCTGTACTTTCAAATCGTCAAAACCCATTAGTAGCTTCCATCGTGGTGCTTGATGGCAGCTTCGTACGAAGTAATAATTATTCTATTTGAATCGTAAGTACTTAATGTAAATTTATTATAATTGACAACATTAAAAAAAACAAGTTATGATAATTACGAAACCATTTGGAGTTTTCGTCATCTAGAACACTATATATTTTTTTCAGAATTTAAAAAAAATATTCAAAAATGGATAGCGTAGGATTACTAACAGAAAATGTAAAATGTCTTTACCATCCATCTTTGCCGTCAAATTCATGTCAAATATGAGACACATTTTTTTTTCTTTTCTAACTTTTTGTAGTTCCCATGACATTATCCCAATCCTATACTGCACTTACGTCGTTTTAGAATGAGTAAGTTTTGAAATTTTAAAATAAAAAGAAAATTACAAAATATGTGTATAGTCTTTTTATGTCTATTTTCTATTCATATAATAAAAACATACTTTAAAAAATATTTTAATGTTGTTAATTACAGACAACAAGAATTGTTCTCGGTGCTGAAAGCGTATTCGGTACTAAACCCCAAGGTGGGTTACTTCCAAGCGCAAGCGCCGGTGGCGGCCTTCCTTCTGATGCACATGCCGGCGGTGCAGGCATTCTGGTGCCTCGTCAGCATCAGCGACAAGTACCTCAGCGGGTACTACAACCCAGGACTTGAGGTGATATTGTTGCAACGGAAATTCCCTTATTGTTTTCCTGTAGATTTAAATCTGTTTGTGCATAACTTAATGTAATGAATATCGTTTAAGTAATGGTAAAATTTTGTTTGAACAGCTTCGGTTACAGCTAGAATAATTGTTGTATACATATCTAATATAATGCTCTGCATATGTGGAGATATTCAGACATTGAAAACCGCACATAAAGCCAATTGTTTAAATGTACATAAACTATTAAAAGACCACCAATTCACCAAATTATTTCACTCAATAAAATATTATTTAAGATTTGTAAGCATAAAAATTTAATAATGTCCGGCTCGAAGGACCAAATCAGAAGCTAACTTTGGACAATTTTAAAGTAGGAATACTAATTTTGTATTTATATTTAACTCCTTTTCAGCGGTAGTAGCATATTTTACCAAATATTTTTGAAATCATGCATAATTACCCTTAATCTCGTTTATCGTTCCGCGACACAAGAGACATCCGATCGAATGTATTAAATGACCGTATTCATAATTTATCTACATGATATTTATAACATACACAGTCGTTATATTTTGAAAAGTTTTCTATGTTAAATAATTTTGTAATTGACATTCTCGCAAGTACGATTTTTATCAATCAGTAATAATACCATTTTTTGAATAAAAAATAAATAAATTGAAAATACTTACTTTTACTATATCATGTTGCATATTTTAGCCCTTTCTATGGATTTTCGTGCAAATTTTAGCTATTTTATTGCATATTTTTATGTTACTTAAAATCTGGTCTTTATTTATTAGTATTATTACACTAAGAAAGAGTAGTAATATTTATAATTTTATGCCTTCCAGGTACTCCAAAGGGACGGTGATATCCTACACGCACTACTACGGCGTACGGCGCCGGCAGTCCACCGGCACCTAGTGAAGCACAAGGTGGAGCCAGTGCTGTATGCCACCGAGTGGTTCCTGTGCGCCCTCACTCGGACCCTGCCCTGGGACAGCTTGCTGCGCGTATGGGACTGCTTCTTGTGCGAGGGAGTCAAGGTAACATTAATTTAAACTTGAAAAGCACTTAAAAAATCGGGTGTGGTCTCCCCTTGAGTTTCTCGTATACCGGATAGGACTCAAAAGTTGATAGAAACCTTATATTTTGATGTCATACATGCATGTTAAATTTTGGTTACCCATCCGAGTACCGACCGCGCACTTGGTTGCTTAACTTTCGTGATCGACGGCTGAAAAGTTGATAGAAACGTTATATTTTGATGTCATACATGTAAGTTAAATTTGTTTGCAATAAGAATCCGTCAAAATCTCGAGGTCGAATTTTTTTACGATTACAAGACTTCCTCTATACTACGTATACGAGAAAGTAAAAAAACTGAACCGTGACAAAAATAATGACAACTACCCTTCATTGTAATTATGTATTCTATGAGCGTGCATTCATCGCAATACTAATAAAAAAAATCTCTGTATTGTTGTTAGATACACACATGTCTATGTGAAATGTGACCCCATGCACACATAGAGATTACGCTTTTGCTGGACCATGTTTTCGGTATGGTATTTGAATGAAACAGAATGTCCGCGCCGTGTCCTTGCCAGACGCCTGATCAGTAAGGCGCCTTCATCACCGCGTTTTCGTTTCGGTACCGAATCTAACGGGTGTAAAAAGACCTATGACAAAGCCGAGAACTACGTATTCCGCTCATCATTAGGACCATTTTTTTCGTCTAAACTATACCTGGGAAATTAATAGTTATGAAGTTATTGAAGGTCGACGTTTAAATTTTTTTTGGAGTTTACTCCTTAAGAATCGATTTGCATATATAAGGGGCCCAGTATGAGAAAAATGTGAGGAGTAAAATCTATCGATGAATGACCTCGTTACGTTTTTGAAGGTCAAAGTCATAATTGGAACAAACATGGACGCGCGTGGTGCGCGGTGTTTCTAATGGTCAAAACACGGATGACAGCAGGTGCGCCATCTCACCTGTCTCGGAGTAAACTCCAGTCGTGCGTCGGAGCTGACACACACAATTTTTTCAAGTTTTTTATGAAAACAAATTGAAAACATCATTTCTTAATTTTTGAAACAAAATCAAAATCTTAAGTATTTCGTACCAAAAAATGGCTTTAAAACGTCAGCGCTAAACGTAACCACTCGATATCGGAGCCATTCAACTCGTCTCCAAGTTGCTAAGCGCCGCAAGACTTGGGTGCTGTATACATTGCGCGGTATTTTTTGGACTTTTTTAACACCAAAAAATTCAGTATTCTTTATCGTTTCCCATCAATAATCCTGTTCTTAGGTCTTTTTACTTACTGTATAGTAATTGCATGCACTCCATAAATAATCTGTAGGGAATCTGTACCCCTAATATGAGTTTGTTAGTTTTCGAGCTCGATCAAACGTATCGTCTCTTTTCATTCATACATTGCCCACTAGCGACTCTAGCGTAAACTATCAGAAATAGACTCGGTACTGAAACGAGCCGATGAGGAAGGAGCCTAAGATTTTTTACTGTCAACTATGCCATAAAAAACGTTCTTCCACTCAGGTGTTATTCAAAGCCGCACTAGTGATCCTAGCGGGGGCTCTAGGCCCGGCGAAAGTCCGCAAGGGAGCCAGCGGACTCTGCGAGACCTTGGAAGTGCTTCGGCACCCTCCCGACGGAGTGCTCTCGGAGGACTATCTCATGTACCACATGCAGCGGCTCAGCCTCACCGAGGAGGACTTCGAGTTTGAGCACCAGCGGCAGACCACCAGGCGGAGGGCCATGGCCAATAGAAGGTGAGCGATCGCTTTATTTAATTGTTTCAGGGCGTTTTACGTCACTGCGACCTATAATAGTACATTATTGCAAAGGCCGCGAAGTAGGCAATTGCCATTTCGGCCGAGGCATATATAGTGCTTTTCTCAAAAGAATGCATGGAAATAAAACAGACTTTACCTTTGTCACTAAAGATATATCACCTGAGGCTTTAATTAAAAATAATTGCTTTATGTTTTTGCCAGTAAAAGTCTTCGATTTTTGGCTTTTGAATCCGGTCGATTGTCGTTTAAATTTGGTGGAGTATCAATCAATCTTAGATTGATTGATACTCCACCAAATTTAAACGACAGTTCAGTGAGTGAAATATAGATTGACAGTCTATATTTCACTCACTGAACTGTCGGAATTAATTTTAATTATTAAATTTATAAATTTAACAAGACGAATTTTCAGCTTTGCCGCCAATTTACTATTTATCACCTGTGCCGAAAGACAAACGCATTTATGGCTATACAGCCACGTGAACGCAATTTGTACTAAGCAAAGAGTCTTTGATATGCCAAGATTGATAAAAGAGATCCAAACAAAGAGTATTTTAATAACTCCGCACGCCGTTTCATACAACATTGCTGGAGCGTTGTAATGTTCCAAATTGAAAACCGCTCCAGCAATGGATTTGGTTTTCTTTGTCCGTAAATTCGATACTTCACGTGTTCTTTTTTCGAAAATAATAACAATATTTCCATGCATGTTTGAGAAAAGCTCTATCGTGACCAGCCTCCAAGTAAGTCCTATTGAGGCCTTACATGTACTCCTTTAGCTGGGCAAAAATGATAATATATTCCCAGCTTGCGATTGTTTTGATATCGTCTGAGTCGAGAATGTGTGTCCCCAAATGTCGGCTTTTTGTGAATGAGAGGTTCACTAAAGCACAGGAGGTGCTTTGGTGTTTAACTATAATAGGTGCAAGACTTGGGATAAACATACATCATACTATGGATAAACATAATAGCAAGGGTAAACATATGCTCGTAATAATAATCATATTAAAATAGGGTAGGATAATAGAAAAAAAGAATTAATATTAAAAAATGGATATTATAAAATACAAGCTAAGGATTTAGCTTATAAAATGGGCGAATGAATGAATTTTAATCGATTGTAATAAGTGTTCAACTTTTTAAAACTTATATCCATACAAAATGTTTGCGTCTCCTATACTACTTTTAATCCGTCCATTTCTTCTAGATTTTTATTAATTTCTATGAAAAGCTATGTGCATAGCAGCAAGGCTACTCTTTAATAATTGTAGCTCTTAAGGGCCCCATATACGGTGCGATTAATCTGTGAGATTCGTTGTTTCAGAGATCGAATCGACGACTCGCTAGTGTATGTCAAGATCGTTAACGATTAAGGCGCAAAGCACACTGATCTGACAGACGGCAAGGATACGGCGCGGACATCATTCTATTTCATTCAAATACCGTACCAAATATACGGCAATAAGGTTCATTCATTGAACAAATTCAACGGCCCTCATCGAACGCGCTATAACACGCCATTTCGGCGTTAAATTTGTTCAATTAATGACCTTATTGCCGTGTGTTTGGTACGGTATTTGAATGATAAAGAATGATGTCCGCGCCGTATCCTTGCCGTCTGCTAGATCAGTGTGCCTCGCGCCTTACGAAGACGATAGGAAAATCCCATGCAATCATGGATATCGTAACGATGAATCGACAGTTTATGAGTCATTGCGATCGAGTGTTACGATTTTCGTGAGATTGATCGAAACGATGAATCGCACCTTATATGGGGCGCTTTAAGACCGTTGTCATTTACATTGTAACTTGCCTACTTACAGTGTTATATTAATTTCCAGTGGCAGCTGATTCAGCGACTGCTCGTACAAGCGTTATTCTAAGAATAACGCGCGAGACCTGTTCCACACTCTATGAGTACGTGCAATAATGACTGCAAAAGTGTACCTAAGTGCTTTGTGATAAGGACGATGGTGATCGAGCGACCAATCAGACGACTGACGACAAATTGTGTAAGCATAGGAACTAGTTAACATATAGAAGCGAATCTCTTCTACTGATATCAATTGTGACAATTGAATACACGATTGTATTCAATTCATTTTAAGGCAGATATCGGTTACACTTTTAAGGGTTTTGGACGTGAAAAACGTTTTGTTTTCTGTAAAAACCCAATAAATTGTATTACCTAAGTTTTTTAAAATAGGCGTATAAATCACAATATACCATAAAAACCTATTATAATTAATTTTATCAAATGTGTTAAACGGAATAACGACAAAGTGAATCCTGTGAAATTGTCTCCAACAAAATGTCACATTAACTTCAATAGACATTGATTTCAAATTTCTCCAAGTCAATATTATGGGGTTAATCATTTTGTATGAGGTAACCCCAAATAGCCTGATTGGGTTAACACTTGAAAGTGTTAATTAAAGTTAAGTGTCCTATAAGGTTTAGTAATATAAAAATAAGAGAATAAAATAATAGACATGTAGACATTCATTTCTATAATTTACGAAGTCTATGTTAAATATTTCTATGATCTATCGTGTTTTATGTATAGAGCAAATTCATTCCTGTTTTAGTCTTAAATGAATGACAGCATTAAAAATCAATAGAAGAGATTCGAAAAGAATATAGTGTAGGTATAGAAATTGTTTCGTGAGATTGGTATCCATATCAAATTGGATAAGAGAGTTACATTAGATTGTAAACTTATTTTAAATTCAACCTTATTAATAGCCAGCTAATGACGAAAATAAGATATGCATAGTATTGTTACAAATGTTGGTTATTTAAAAAAAATATCAACATACTAATTTATGTCGAGAAAATATTAACTAAATGTTTTCTCTTTAGGTTACGTTTTTAGTTACCCTCGAATTTATTACAAACTACCTTTAATTTTTTTCAAAATTTTATCCCTTTTTAAGATGTATTTTTTTAGGAAGTTAATAATGTCAAATTGAATTCTCGAATGTTAGTTTTGCAATGTGGCTTGGCTTGAGTAGGTACGTAAGTTTTTATGTTGAATGGTCAGAAAATTACAAAAATAAATTTCCTATCTGACAATCTATATAATATTGGCGTGCTCCGACAATTTACAAACCTTTTCAACGTTCGATTATTCTAACATCTTAATACATTTGAAAATTAGAGAATATTTTGTGTTCACTTTTCTTGACTCTTATTACTTGATGAATAAGATCTGTAATGTGTAAAGTGTACATAAGGTTACTTGTTATATACAGATAAATGCTAGATAAAGAGAGGTAGACTAGGAAAGATAGGAAGGGGGGTAATGAAAAAAAATTGTAATCTGTCAGTTGAATTCATTCTTTGCTTAATTCGCTTCTACGAATTTTGCCAAGTTGGTCATAGATATAACATTATTGTGTTTCTTAGAATCCTCATGCCGTTATGTGGGCCCTATTCATTGCAATTTCAGGCTTACTGCCTAAGAATACGGTTATTTTCTTGTCTAGGGTAGTAAAGTTGAAATTGGAATGAATAAACGGGTGTATCAACCAACGAATTAGGAATTATATAGAACACGAACTCCGTCAAAAAATCGTTACACGCAAACTATCTCCAAGTGGGCGGGGCCGAAAAAGTACTATCAACGCGTCCATCAGTCTGCCGCGACAAGCGTCCGTGTCATTTAGTTTTGCGAAAAATACAATAAACAGCTCTTTTCCCAAGGACAAAAATGACCTCCTGTGCGGTAAAGTGGTGTAAAAGACGGAAAGAAGGAAGTAAAAAACAAACCGGGATAATTTATCTCATGTAAGTAAAGTAATTTCATGTTTTGTTCGTCTTGAGTTGTCTGTGTTATGCAATCAGTAGCCAACCAGTTTTTAATATGTTACTATTAAACTAAACATTTAGTATTAAGTATAGAGTTTTTAAAAATAGGATTTCGTGCTGTTTCTTATTAATAACATATTTATTTGAGTTTCCCCAAAAAAGATATTCGACGATCAGTGCATTGCAGCTTTCCGTTTAGAAAGAAGAGATGATGACTCGTTACCAACTAATGCCAGTAAAGTGTGCTCTATACGTTTTGAGAATGAAGACATAGGTAAATTCATATACATGAAGACATAATAATCCATAGATATTGGATTCAAATCGTTATAAACTAAATAAAAATAATTATGATTTTCCGTGGAACGTATAACGGGTTTTGTTCACCTACTTGCCCAGTGAATACAAAACGCAAATTATGGCGCGAAATTACTTACAGCTGACAAAAAATTGGCAGCCAATATTTAGAAGATCATTCTATCCATAATACCATAGTATAAGTAAACAAGTACGCCGACTGAGACCCCGTGCGAGCGATGATTGCCTACTCGTATAGGATGGTAGAGGGTTGTCAAAAAAAATGCTGGATCTATTTTGATACCTTTAGCTTATAACTAAGCCAAGTGTCCTTGAATTAACAGGTAAGCACAGCATTAGGGCTCGATAATATATAGTTTCATATTTTTTTGTGCATAATATAGATATATTAATAATATATCTCAATATCAGTTACAATATCAAGATTGTTAGTCTAGCTATAACTAGTTTAAAAGCCTAGCACTCTTCTTAAAGGAGTTTACCAATAAACACCTATAACGATGCTTAAATTTTACTATGAACAATGACCTTCAATCATAAGATTACCAATAAAAAACTATTAAATATCATGGGAATTGTATATGCTACTTACTTTTGAAAAACTAACCGAAATTCGATAGATCCTGTATTATGCAAGGTGCAAAAGAAATAAAGGACGACCTCAAAGTTGTTTGTTTGAAATCGGTTTCTGAATCGTTACAATAAAAAAAACAATTTGTTTAAGAAATTGGCACCAAAACAGTTACAAATTTCCTACTTTGAATAATTTTACAATCAAAATAGATTACTTACTTTACAAAAAATGTACGGCATAAGCAAAAATCTACAAGGACATCCAACAATGACCTATTTGAAAATTACTTACTGTTAATTGTAATTAATTACTGCAATCGGTTAATTTGTGTAATAGTAAGATACTTTGAGGTTGTGCCTTATTTTTGTTACATGTTATTTTTGTTACAATATGCAGAAAATAAGATTTTTCTCTGCATTTTAAAATAAGTATTTGATAAGTACAGCTAGAAATAAAATAACTTTTTAGTTTCGAAAAGTCTAGAGCCATACAATGTGTTTGTTGCCCGACCCGACAAACTTTAAAGGCATTTTTACAGATAATTTCATCATAGAAAAACCCCCATATATGGGGTCGAAATTCAATTCCCTCGGAGTGGCAGCCTTTTTAATTATTAATCATCGTTTAGGGCGTGCCTTTAGTAAAAGTAGAATATCTCGTTAAGTTTAAGTCACACGGACCTAAAAAAAATACTGCCGGGTAGCTAAAAAGTGTGGCAATCTAATAAGCGTCACTAAAACACAAAAAACTCATATTACGTTGTTAAAAAATTAAAATAATCTTATTTTTCTCCAAAAAAAATACACAAAAAATTACATTTCTCCGATTTATACTAGAAATCTTTCTATTATCACACATTTGTCATGATTTTATTTACAACTATTTGAGTTTTGCTAAAAAACGGTATCAAAATTATAACCCAACACTTGTTTTTTTTTTTTAAGTTATTGGTATTTTAAAGACGGACATTTTTTTTTCCTCAATCTTGAATAATCATGATTGATGAACATTTTAGTTAAATTTAAAATTATCTTTAAATTAGGGTAAAAATAACTATGCAGTCTAGAAAAACAATCAGTTTATTAACAAACTTTAAACATTTTACATAAGAGAGTAATTGTTCAAAATTACCTCTTCGGTTTTAAAGACAAGCACTGGCGCGAATACCAAATTTTTGTGTCTTTTTGTGTCGCACTCGCACATTGGGCTATAATTTTGATACCGTTTTTTATCAAAACTCAAACAGTTGTCAATAAAATCATAAAAAATATGTAATAATAGGAATATTTCTAGTATAAATCAGAGAAATGTAATTTTTTGGAGAAAAACAAGATTATTATTACTTTTTAAAAACGTAATATGAGTTTTATGTGCTTTAGTGACACTTATAAGATTGCCACACTTTTTAGCTACACGGCAGTATTTTTTAAAAGTCCGTGTGACTTAAACTTAACGAGATATTCTACTTTTACTAAAGGCACCCCCTAAATGATGATTAATAATTAAAATGGCTGTCACTCGAAGGGAACTGAGTTTCGACCCAACATATGGGGGTTTTTCTACGATTAAATTATCTGTAGAAAATGCCCTTAAAGTTTGTCGGGTCGGAACACAAACACATTGTATACTCGTATATTTTTTTATCAGTCGCGTGTCATAGATACCGACTCATATTTAATATGACTTGACACCTATTGTATTACACCATCCTCGCCGCTGTTAGTAGAGTAGGTAACATACTATGGGCGTGTACCGCTTAATAATCCGTTTCACACGAACTCGCTTGGGTTTGATATTTCCGTTTCACTCTTAATATTATCCTACTAAGTAAAGATGCGCACCAAATGAATGGGTTGACGAATTGATGAGTAGAAAATAAATTTAGCAAGGTATTTTGTTTTGTCAGTGTGCGTATCGCGTTAGTATTATCAGTTTAATTGTATGAGTTTGGGACCATGTTTTAGCGGGCTTCGTTAGGGAGTTATGCTTCTATATAATTCCTAATTCGTTGGTATCAACATAATTTTATGAATAAACACATAAGATTTCAATACGTTTTTCCATAAAATTAAAACATAGATACAATTATAAAAACGAGAATTTCGGTGACAATTTCAATAATGACAGTTAATGACACTGACAGTTTGTTTGAAAGTCAAATACCTTTTTAGCAAAGGGAACGCAGCTTACAACGCCACGTGGTCAGCGGTTGATTATACCACGTTAAATATACTTGTATGTTCTCTCGGAATCTTCTCCTCGAGATAGTGCTAAGTGCAAACGGCATACGGGTTCCTTAACACCATAGAAGTAACGTTTCACTATCAATAGAGGATTATCCTTTTTCTTAATGGCCCTTATCGTATGTCTTAGCTGTATTTAAATACACTTACGTGCAATAAAATCGACTCACCTCGTAGGTTTCGATTCTTAATATATCGGTATATAAAAATAAGATTAGATAAACAAAACCTGTAAATATAATTTGAATGTATATTTCATAGGCTTTATTTAATCTACTCTAAACATCGATAAACGAAGTATTGGTGACAATAGACTCATTTCTTCGGAAACCCTGGTTTCTCATTTTTACGTCATACGCCATTTCTATGACTATGCAGAGTGTTCAGAGTTAATTGAATAATTGTTTATTGAATAATTGATTAACCTTACAGATTTTGACCCTTAAAATTCAGCTGATTTCCCCAAAATTTTTAGCTCTTTTAACTGTATTTGGTTTTCAATTTGTAAAATCAATAAACCAAAATCTATCACAGTAAAAACTGGTCTAATAAGTTTAGGTCGTAAGTTTAGGTTCTTGTTTAACACACAGGGTTAAAAATTATTATTTACTAATTGTAGATTTTGATTAGGGAGTTTTGAAACAAAGCGTACCGGTGAGTCGATTTAATTGCACGTAAGTGTAGTATAAAAGTTCGCATCTAATAAAAAGGTGACGATATTGTGTTTGCTATGTCCTGATCATCCAATGCTCTTTAGCTGCAGTAGTACCTAGTAGGAGGATTTGAATGAGGAGTTTGAGAATCTAGATAGCGCCCAGTGAACGCATATAAAACATGGAAGTGTTTCTGACCCTTTGAAATGGTCCCACGAAAAAGTCCGCCAAAGTGGGCGGGGCTTCACAAGTACGCCAAAACTCGGTTTGGTTTGGTTGTTGCCACGTGACCACCGCTCAACTCCGTGTCACTGTCGTCGAAAATAAATCTTATTTCCAAAATGTCATAACTAGAGAAGCGCTGTCTATTACAGACTTAAATGTTTCAGATTTAAAGTCGTTTTTTACGTGGAGATTATATCGTGTATTGTTATATATCTACTATGTAATATCGTTTAATCGACGCTTTTACGGTGAAGGAAAAATCGCGAGGAAACCTGCACACACCTGTGAAGAAATTCTTAGGTTGTGTGTGAAGTCGACCAACCCGCACTTGACCAGCGTGGTTGACTAAGGCCTAATCGCCCCTAATGTGGGGTAGGCTCGAGCCCCTCGGTGGGGACATTATAGGAGCTGTTGATGATGATGTAATATTTGTGTGACATTTGTCGTCGATTTTTAATCGAAGCTATTATGAAAGGGCTGCTTCCATATATTATATGCGTTCACTGATAGCGCCACGTATCGAGAAGTTTTGCTGCTTAAACGCATGCAATTCCCGCCACAGGAACGTCATTAAATTGACAAAAGAGGTTATAGGAATAAAAACTTGACAGTAACGACAGTTTACTGGACCTTACGCCACAGTGCTGCCACCTGTACTACTTTAGAAAAACCTCATTGTTGATTTTATTATGATCTTCAGTCTATATAAGCTCCTTGTTCAGTCTGCTTAGTTCGTGCTCGCTCTGAGGTTGTCAAAGTGACATCAAGCGTATACTAGCTTGTTAGCTATTGAGGATGAGCAAGCAAATTAAGCACTCATTTCACCATAATAAGTCTTTTAGTGTTCGGTGGTAGGGACATTTAAATTGACATTCTGTTTGCCGATTAGGTGTTGTCTACTAGTTTGCATCATTCAGCCTCAGACGCCCACTGTTGGACATAGGCCTCCCCCAAGGATCTCCAAATCGGTCGCTCCTGCGCTACCCGCATCCAGCGGCTTCCCACGACCTTTACCAGATCGTTGGTCCACCTTGTGGGGTACCAACGCTGCGTCTCCCGGTACTTGGTCGCAACTCGAGGACCTTTCCGCCCCAGCGGCCGTCAGTCCTCGCAATGTGCCCTGCCCACTGCCACTTGAGGTTCGCAATTCTTTGGGCTATGTCTGTGACCTTGGTTCTCCTGCGGATCTCATCATTTCTGATATGATCGCGCAGTGAAACTCCAAGTATAGCCCTCTCCATTGCCCCAATAGTTTGCGTCCAAGGTTAAAGGACACATTAGATTCTTCGGCAGGCAATAGTCAGCCCAAAATACCGTATATCTTATATAAAGTGCAAAAAAGTATTTCATAATAAAATGTGATATTTAAATATTTTATGTATTCATATTACATATCTTGTAATTTGTATATAGAAGCGTGTACGATAACCTGTGTAAATGAAGAAAAAAACAGCTGTATTCCTTCAACGGAAAGTACAATTTAGCTTAGCAATAAGTCAATTCAATTTCTTAAACTAACGGTACCTCGCTGTGAACTTATGGTAAACAAGAACGGTTTCTGCTGGTTATTTTAATGAATAGATTAAAAAAGAGCCAAATTATGGCATAATTCTCCGTTCTAATTACAGTCAGTTGAGGTGTTCGCTATGATTAGGTACAGTATCTATTTAAAATTCTACAAAACTTGTATTTTTTTACATTTTACAATTCACCAGATGTTTATCAGATTCAATATATTTTCAGACTGACGTTAGTTATGTAATTACTTCACCTCTCGATAATAATGGAATAATTTTATTTTTGCGGTTACAAACACGTAAATTTTTTTAATACTAGAAAAAATGCACTGATTTTTTTTTTCTAGTATTAAAAACTATAATAAGTTTATAAATACTTACAACTCAAAATCTATGATGGGATATAAATATTACTATGCCTATTAAAATGTCAGTATAATAACAAAAATGAAATTAACAGTTACTGTTCATATTGTTTTTTTCAACAGTCTAGTTTTTTCATCCAGTTTATTGATGTTCTATGTATACATTTGAAAGACCTTCCATTGATTTGTATACGTATTTTGAGATCGCGTATTTGTATAAGCTTTCGACAATTTTTTAGTGATTAGTAACAAATTGTCAAAACTGTACACCTACATGTATACGTGACACAGTTGTGTTGTACGTCGTTTAGGCTATGACCTTTTTGTTGTTAAGTTCACTTCTGGTGCATAATTTTGTTTCAATAGTATTTTATTTATATTACGTTAAGTTACAAATAAGTATTAAATTGTTAAGAGATAACCTAAAAGATTAGAGCAGCAGGCCGGAAACGAGTGTAAATATGACACTTATAACAATGAGTGTAAGGTCGTTTAGGATGTTCGTGTAAATTTCTAGTAACTCGTTTATTTAATTGGATAAATTTAATGTTTGACGAAACTATTGCTCATAGTTGCCTGTTGGTGTTAAGAGAAATTTAGATCTAAATTTAAAATTTCGGTAGGTTTTGTGTAAAAAAAAATGTTCATCGGAATAATTTAATGAGAGACTGAGCCCCTTTACACTATCGTTTGTCCAGCGTTCGCGTTCGATGAAGGTTAGAGCGGCGTAGACGCCGTGATAACGCGGCTACGGCGTCGCGTTGACGTGGCGTTTCTTCTGCAGTAATTGAACGCTATGCTATCGCGGCGCAGACGTCACACTATTGTAAATGACGCAGCAGTAACGCGGCGTTTGCGTCGCAATTTACTGCAAAAAAAACCGAGTCAGACGTCTCGTTCATCGAACGCCGACGCTGGACATACGCTAGTATGAAGGAGCTCTTAGGGTCTAGGCACACTGACGTCGAGTTGGAGCTTCAATGCATAGCATATTGATAACAAAATAATTATGCTGTCATGCGATCTGGATTCGAATCCTATCATACAAATGTTTGTATAATATATTCAAAATAGGTGTAGTTCTTAATTACACCTATTTTGGACTGGATATTTAGTGTGAGCATGGACATGGATAGAAATGTGTTCGTTATTGTGTGCAGATAAGGCTCAATATGTAATGTATTTTTATTGATGGTTCGGTGTGTTCAACTCGGCGTCATGTGCCTACCCGTGATGAATGTTGTGCGTTTTTGTTTCCTTTTAGTGGAGATTTTTGATTAAATGTTATTTTTGTGTAAAACTTGCTATATTATATTTTTGTTGTTATTCCCAAGTAGTTTTAGCGTATGTCTCCGCACACTAGACCCTTTGCCCTGTTCCATGTCTCCATCACATTCCACACGTCAGACTGCTGTTATAGTAATTATAAATGTTAAAATATGTACTTTAAATCTCTGATATTTTTGTACAGTGGCTACATGAGATTCGTGATTACTGCAATATTTGTGTTGTAAATAAATATAATAAATCAATGGTTGCTGTTTTATTAACCAGTACACTATCCTAATGTCTATGAAAATTTAGACCAACTTATGTAACGTGCTACATTGGATACGATTACGGATTTGAAATGACTAGATCCTAAAATAATTGCTGGAAGAATAATTTGGTAGAAACTAGCCTCTATTCCAAAAATTACTAAGGAATCCCCACCATAACTTAGAGTTACTTATTTCGTGAGTAGCTAGCATCAGTAGCTTTGTGGTTAAATATAGGCACTTGACATATTGTAAATATATTCAAAATACTCATCGAGCAATGTGCTCGATGAAAATACTAGAGACTGTTGAAATCGCTTGTTCCCAACGAGTCACACTGTAACCTGTAACACTGACTCGTTGGGACAACTTTGTAAAATAATTCCGAACCAGTCACACTGTAACACGTTGGGACATCTTTCTTAAAATTATTTCTAACCAGTCACACTGTGACACGTTGGGAGACCTTTTCGAAATTTACGAAATACGAATACTCACCTATCAAATGATTTTTATTTAAGATAAACAGAAAACAGATATACTGTTTCCAGGCCACTAATCCCCATCGACTTTCCCCATCAATGTGGGATTGTGAACTTTTCAGTCTGTATGTTTCCAACCTGAAGTACCAGGCTACCATGACTATGCAGGAGATGTTTAGCATACTATTAAATCATAATAGCAATACATAGTTGGGTTAAATAATCTTTTATAATAATAAGTAACCTCTTATATGAATTGTCCCAACGTGTTACAGTCTGACTGGTTGGGAAATATTTTACAAAGTTGTCACAGTGTTACAGGTTACTGTGTGACTCGTTGGGAACAAGCGGTTGAAATAAAACAAAAATAATCAATACAAAACTGTATTCTTTGTTTTAAGTATTTAACAATAAGTCATAAAACTTGATAAATACACTGGTATATACTTGTAGGCAGAAGACAGAAATCAATACATTTTCATACAATAAAGTATCTTAGAAAGTTATAGAACAGTCACACAGATTGAGCACCCGAGGATATTTATATAAACAATTATATTTCAAAGTTCATACTAATCGTAGGAATTAAATAGTCTGCTATTCTAATTGAATTATTGCGACATTTTTCTATGAATTATTAAATATGAAGGAAAAATATTACATTTGCGTCCAGCGCAAAAAAAAATCCTTATATTGCTATAATTGTTTATTAAATGCAACTAAATATTAACTTACAAAATTAATGTCTTAATATTTAGTAACTTGGAAAATTACTTTTGGATGCAATCTTTTTATTTTAGTAATTTATGGTGTGTAAAACCTAGTTAACCATTATTTTTTATAAATATAAGAACTATTAAAATTAAACAAATATTAATCAAGTAATTTGGTAGTTTTACATATTTTTCAATTAATATACAACATGTAATTTAAATAACCAACATCCTGAATACAGGTCGGTTGGGATCGGCTGCAGAGTTGAAGTCAATAAAAAAAAATTATAAAATTAAATGATTTTTTTTTTTAAAAAGTTTAATTTTTATTTCATTTATATATTTTTTTTTATTGAAATCAACTCTGAAGCTAATCCCAACCCACCTGTATTCAGGATGTTGATATTTTTTTTTTTTTTTTTTTTAAATTCTATTGCAGATTGTCTCTGATGACATTTTCTGCGTCACCGGGTTTTTAAGAAGGCGAAGACCTTGGGGGGTCCTCAAGCCTGTAGGTCGAACGTTCCTAGGGGATTACTGGGCGACCGAGCATCTCCCCCGTGGGGAGTCTCTCGACCGCCTAGCGTCCCTAGGGCGTCCGTGTCGGTAGGGAGTGTTGGTTATTTAAATTACATGTTGTATAATTAAAGGATATAGACTAACTTCAAAAAAGAAGGAAAAACAAACAGATTTAAAATATGAAAATACATATTTTTATTCAACGGCAAATGTACTATCGCGGACACACGCTGACTTTGATAGTTAGGTCTATGGCATATCATTGAAAACTAAGAAATTTGTCAGTTCTGGAAATCTGTACAATAAACTGTAATCAACAAAGTGTAGAATTTTTCGACACAAGTGTAGACTGCACATCAGTGCCCCTAGTATGAGTTTTGATAGTTATCGAGCTCGATCAAACGTATCGTCTCTTTTCATACATTGCCCACTAGCGCATCTAGCGTAAACTATCAGAAACAGTGGGCAATGTATGAAAAGGGACGATACGTTTGATCGAGCTCGATAACTATCAAAACTCATACTAGGGGCACTGATGTGCAGTCTACACTTGTGTCGGAAAATTCTTCACTTCACTGGTTCCGCAGTAGGTCTAAGGATACCAGATAACTGACAAAATATACGTAAGTATGTATATATTTTATTAATAAATTTAAATTTGTAACAAAATAATAATGAGCAAATGTTAGAGTTCATCACAGTTCACACATACATTTGCCCAAACTAGGACTCGAACATGACCACTCCACCGAATTAAAAATTTTAGTAGGTATATTCTCACCCTTCGGTTCGGTTAGTAGGTAATTTTTACAGCCTTTATGCATAGAGTTCTATTTTAACAGTGTTCTATTTCAATAGTTTTCATATTTTAATTTCCGTACATCATAATAACCAATTGACGTCCGTTGTTTAAAATTTATTACAATCGGAAAATCGCGCATATGAAGGCACGTAAAGCAGTGAATCATTTACTGTGACAGTGAAACAATACTTAATAATACATATTAGGGTACTAATGGTATAGGACGATTTTTTTTTACATATAAAAAAATGTGCCATTTTATCAATATGGCATTAAAATCAACAGTTTTCGCAACTGTTGTCAGTCTGACAGCTGTCAGGCTTAAATAAAATATACTTCAAAATGTATTACTCTATAATTTAAAATGTGATCTATTGCAAATATTGCAAAGGAAATTACTTTGACTCGCCTCTTACATTAAAATAACGCTTTAACCCGAAAAGTGCTTACACCGCTATTGCCAAATGTGTTAATAATTTATTGCTCTCACCGAAAGGGGTAATCTTAGCGGATAATACAGAAAGCACATCTCCATACAAACATAGAAACCCGTCTTACGACCCCTGTTTTTATTTGGTCTCTACGATGTATTAATATGGTTTTTTTAAAGAAAATATCTGCAAAATTTCGTTTCTTTAAAATTTTACATATATTTAAAGCCATTTAAAAAAAAAATTAGAAATCAGGTAAATGTACAGACAGTTTTTCACCATGTTCAACACATTCTAAAATATCATACATATTGGGGTAATGAAACGTTTCTCTGTGTGCAGACGGTGCTCGCCATACTATCCTATTAAGGAGTGTTATTTACATTAAAAAAAGGGTAGCAAATGTTTCCATCTCAACTGATGATAAGCGAAAGTGTCCTATTGCGCAAGACTATGCGCGCCGAGCTAGTGAGTATACACATCCTTGAAGGTCGGCAAGGCGAGGTAGTCATAATATGGAAAACGACAAATTGATTCATTTTCAAAACACCCCAACCTAGACAGAACAAGCAATATTTTTTAAATAACAATATTCTAAACAATATTGTCTTTACTAACAATAGGACAAGTATATACCACTAATCAGGTTAAAGCAGTTCTAACTAAAACATAAATGACTACGTACGCGTTATGTACAGGATATGTCTCCAACAGCACTAAAATTTACACATCTATTAATGCACCGAGCTTCTACGGAAGGCCACTTTAATGGATTAAACTCTTCAAATATTTCGATTTCCTCTTCAATATGTTCTGAACGTCCGTTATCACATCAACTCTTCCCGTCTTCAGTTTCTGTTCAACAGGGCTTTGGTATTTATCTAAGGTTAGCTTCGAGAATTCCTCCTCAAAGCTGCTTTCGAAGTTATAACTAGGGAGCTTATCGAAAATTTCTTCTAGGATTGTAATGGAGTTTTGTACGATCTCGTTCAGTTTATTCAGCAGTTCGGTGGTTTTAATCTCATCCGGGGACTGGTTAGTCTTCTTTTTGGACTTCTTTGTGTTCGTTGGAGCGATCAGCTCGTTGCAGACTCCTAGCAGGAAGGTAACGATGCCTATGAACTGTAAAATTAAAAATGGTGATTTTCAGTAGGCATGGAACATTTCATGAATAGCATGTAACAATATGAAAATTCACTATCATAGGTCATATTGCTCTACAGCATGTTAGCTTGCGCTAACAACTTACGTAGAGATGATAATTGGTCACGTGATTTAACGATGGCATAAGTCAATACCATACATATTGTTCTTTGTCGAACATTGTTATCGTTTTAATTTATTACTTTACGGGCCCTGTTATAGATATTAGTGATAGTACAGTCAATTCTTCAGTGAAGCTCGTTTCCAGTTTCAGCGTTATCAATATTTACCACCAGGCATGACGGTCAAGAACTTAACTGCACAGCCTAAAAAGGATACCACTCTGTGTAAAAATTATCGGGAATATGTATAAAAAGACCCGCGTAAAAGAGGTCGTTTTAATTTTTTCACTGCATGTTGGTAGCACTGTACTGATTTACCGCGCATAATTTGAGCGAGAGCTGTCATTTAATTTGTTTAACTGCACTTTTTGTTGGTCATAGTTTTGAGTCCTCGGTTATTTTTTACAATGGAAAATATTTTATGTGCCTTAAATGTTTTGCTTCGAATGATATTTCATGGGGTGAATCGCTAAAAATGTTGCAAAAAACCTGCGGCGAATCGTGCATATCAAAAACAAGGGCATATGAATAGTATACGGCTTTTAAAAAAGGCCGAGAAGTAGTAATAGACTTTCCTCGTTCTGGTAGACTTTCAACCGCTACGACCAAAGAAAACACCGACGGAATCAAGAACCAAGTGCTCGGAAATCTACGTATGAGTCTGAGAGAGTTGGCTAGTGAGGTGAATATATCTTTTAAGTCCGTCCACAACATTCTCATTGACATTTTAGGCATGAAAAGTTTATGTAGTAAATGACATATAAAGCAATTTATTACTGGCTCTAAGCATGTGCAAATCGCCATGTGATGCCGGCACTGTAGAATAACATCCTCCTATATCATCCAATGAGTGCCGAAGGAGGCGACTAATGGATCAGCAAAGATAGATCACCTTATACTCCGTCAACCAGTCCGCATTGGGCAAGCGTGGTGGACTACTGCCTAAATCTTCCATGACAAGGATAAGCATTGTTTCCCAGCAGTGGGTCGAATTATAAAGGCTGTTATGATGTACAGACAACAGCACGTTGGGTTACCACAAACTGTCAAATTTTCCCAATCGATTATGCACTTTATATTCAACAACGTTAGGTTGAAAATCGTTTGGTGAAATTTGACAGTTTTGTATAGCCCGACGTGCTGTTGACTGTACAAAGGAGCTATATAAGAAGAAACTAAATTTTTACCTCTAAATAGTTAGATAGACTCTCCAGCCTCTCTCTCATTGTCCAGATGTCATCGTTACATTGAAAGACCGTTTCCTGGTTGAGTGTGTCCGGGGCAGCCTGTATCATATCGGCTACCTTCTCGCACAGAGCGTGTGCTTCTGCTGTGTGCCCCATGGAAAATTCTCCTACCATACGGAGAATTTGAGAGTACAATTCCCGGTATGGCACTGGTGAGGTTACAAATGCTGGAATTACAATTTTATCATGTCAATGTTGGAGTATAATTTTAAAAAGGAACTTTAAGTTTTATTTTTACTGCTTGTCGGTTACAGATCGAGAGCGAAAAGGTATTAAGGTAGGAATTAAGAGCTGAATCGGAGAAAATGGAGACAAAGTAAAAAGATTACATTGTCGCCGGCATTTCGGCGTAGGTGGCTACTGGATCGTAAAAACTTGACCACTGGTTGAGTACCCTATATTATTATTTATACTATATTCTAAAAATAGTAGAGTGGTCAGGAATGATCAGTAGGTTTTTATGACCATACGGGGTGGACTGTTTGTTGGAGAGTCATGTCTTATGCACTTACATATCTGTGTTATCGCTAGGTTCAGGCAGACGTCGATCGGCCCTGTTCAATGATTAGACTACGACATAACGGGTGTAACAAGACGTATGACAAATCCGAGAACTACGTATTCCGCTCATCATTAGGACCATTTTTTGCTTCTAGACTAAACCTGGGAAATGAATAGTTATGAAGTTATTGAAGTTGAAACTAAATTTTTTTTTAAGATGACAACAAATTGAAAACATTAGGTATTTCTTAATTTTTGTCAAAAGAAACATTATCAAAATTTTAAGTATTTCATACCAAAAAATGGCTTTAAAACATCAGCGCTCAATGTAACCACTCGATATCGGGGCCATTCAATTCGGCCGACCGGACGTCGCGCATGTCTCCAAGTTGCTAAGCGCTGCGCGACTTGCAAGCGGTATTTTTTTTAGTCTTTTTTTTTAAACGCAAAAAATAGTTTCGCAGTAATATTTTTTTTATATGTTTCTTGTTTTGATGTATAGAATGCTAGACCTCGGCTTTGTCTTAGGTCTTTTTACACCCTGTATAAGATAATAAAGAGGTCTCACTTACCAATAATCCTAGAAGGGAACGGAGTCGATATGCTGATCTTCTCTTTAACGTTATACTTTTCTCTACACTTCTGCATTGCTTCGCTAAACGCGTCTATACAAGTCTTTAGTTCCTCGTACTGTGGTCGTCTCTCCTCTAGCGGTCTACTGTCAGCCGATTCGATACAAAGGGCTATTGCGGATACTAGGGCGTCCTTCAATCTGAGGTAGGACATCTCCTGGTCGAATGTCCGGGGCTTCAAGTCGGGATCGTGATGTTCAGGAGGTTCGAAGTTAACTATGACATTTAGGTCGCGATTGTCCCTGCAAGAAAGTTACATAGTAGTTTGAGTTGAAAAAGCTGACCGACCTATAAGAGTTGATGGCATATCCGGTTATTAGTAAACAGCAGATAACAATTGGACGTAATCATACAAAGACGCACCACCGATAAACTTTTTAAACGATAAAGATTTAGTGAAAATTCATGTAACGTAGGTTGGTCTATTATTTTGGAATCGTTCGTTTAGAGACGGTATTGTCATTCTCAGGATGTGGCAGAGTATGACCGGTTGCAGACTGAAGTGTTCTGCCAAATGAGACAAGTTACTGCATAACGTTAGTGGGCGTGTGTAGACAGGTGTTCGTTTTATTGGATTATTATGTTGAGCAGGGCGGAAAACCTAGTGTGATACTCACGCACGAGGGCGTAGCCGAGTGAGTACCGGGGGAGAAAACCTAGTGTGATACTCACGCACGAGGGCGTAGCCGAGTGAGTACCGGGGGAGAAAACCTAGTGTGATACTCACGCACGAGGGCGTAGCCGAGTGAGTACCGGGGGAGAAAACCTAGTGTGATACTCACGCACGAGGGCGTAGCCGAGTGAGTACCGGGGGAGAAAACCTAGTGTGATACTCACGCACGAGGGCGTAGCCGAGTGAGTACCGGGGGAGAAAACCTAGTGTGATACTCACGCACGAGGGCGTAGCCGAGTGAGTACCGGGGGAGAAAACCTAGTGTGATACTCACGCACGAGGGCGTAGCCGAGTGAGTACCGGGGGAGAAAACCTAGTGTGATACTCACGCACGAGGGCGTAGCCGAGTGAGTACCGGGGGAGAAAACCTAGTGTGATACTCACGCACGAGGGCGTAGCCGAGTGAGTACCGGGGGAGAAAACCTAGTGTGATACTCACGCACGAGGGCGTAGCCGAGTGAGTACCGGGGGAGAAAACCTAGTGTGATACTCACGCACGAGGGCGTAGCCGAGTGAGTACCGGGGGAGAAAACCTAGTGTGATACTCACGCACGAGGGCGTAGCCGAGTGAGTACCGGGGGAGAAAACCTAGTGTGATACTCACGAGGGCGTAACCGAGTGTGTAGCGGGGCAGATAACCTAATGTGTTTTTGCTACAAATAGATGTAGAACAAATGCTGGTGCGCGATCTCCCATGCGTCGACTGGTAGAAAACTATGTTTTTTTTGTAGACCTTGACATTTTTTACTTGTCAGCACCCAAATTTAGAAAATACGCAGTAGAAATTGTAAGGAAGTTCTACTCTGATAAAATTTATTTTTTATTAATCCGTGAATAACGTTGTTGGTTATGCATTTATCAATTTGAGTACTAACACTGCTATTCAATGTAAATATTTAATGTATAACCGTTTGTTATTCCCAATAAAATAAAATAATGTGATAGCCACGAGGGCGTAGCCGAGTGTGTAGCGGGGCAGAAAACCTTGTGTGACACTCACGAGGGCGTAGCCGAGTGTGTAGCGGGGCAGAAAACCTAGTGTGACACTCACGAGGCGTAGCCGAGTGTGTAGCGGGGCAGAAAACCTAGTGTGACACTCACGAGGGCGTAGCCGAGTGTGTAGCGGGGCAGAAAACCTAGTGTGACACTCACGAGGGCGTAGCCGAGTGTGTAGCGGGGCAGAAACCTAGTGTGACACTCACGAGGGCGTAGCCGAGTGTATAGCGGGGCAGAAAACCTAGTGTGACACTCACGAGGGCGTAGCCGAGTGTGTAGCGGGGCAGAAACCTAGTGTGACACTCACGAGGGCGTAGCCGAGTGTGTAGCGGGGCAGAAAACCTAGTGTGACACTCACGAGGGCGTAGCCGAGTGTGTAGCGGGGCAGAAAACCTAGTGTGACACTCACGAGGGCGTAGCCGAGTGTGTAGCAGGGCAGAAAACCTAGTGTGACACTCACGTGGGCGCGGGCGGCAGGCGGGGCGGCGCATGCAGCGGGGCGGCGGGCCCGGCCAGCAGGGCCAGCAGGGCCCGCGAGCGCGCGGTACAGACAACCTAGTGTGACACTCACGTGGGCGCGGGCGGCAGGCGGGGCGGCGCGTGCAGCGGGGCGGCGGGCCCGGCCAGCAGGGCCAGCAGGGCCCGCGAGCGCGCGGTACAGACAACCTAGTGTGACACTCACGTGGGCGCGGGCGGCAGGCGGGGCGGCGCGTGCAGCGGGGCGGCGGGCCCGGCCAGCAGGGCCAGCAGGGCCCGCGAGCGCGCGGTACAGACAACCTAGTGTGACACTCACGTGGGCGCGGGCGGCAGGCGGGGCGGCGCGTGCAGCGGGGCGGCGGGCCCGGCCAGCAGGGCCAGCAGGGCCCGCGAGCGCGCGGCCGCGGCGGCCCACGCGCAGCTCTCCACGCGCGCGCCCCACGCACGAAGCTCCACCAGCTTCTCGAACGTGCCGTACTTGTACGCGTACGTTAGATGCTCCACGCTCTACGGGCAAAACTTGCGCTGTTTGTCTATGACTAACGCCCGTATTCACAAACAATACTTGTCTTAGTAAAAAACAATGCTATGCAAAATAAGACATTTCTCAGTGCGTGCCGTATGACAAGGATTTTGAGGTCTCATTGTGCGCGTGGAGATCGGAACTATGCGTACTTTAAAATACGCACAGCTTAGGTAGCTAGCTAGCTATATTGTGGCTATATTACAGAACGCACAGGTCGAGATGTCACAACGTCCAGTACCCCTAGTATGAGTTCGTTAGTTTTCGAGCTCGATCAAACGTATCGTCTCTTTTCATACATTGCCCACTAGCGCCTCTAGCGTAAACTATCAGAAACAGTGGGCAGCAATGTATGAGAAGAGACGATACGTTTGATCGAGCTCGAAAACCTCCGAAAACTATCAAAACCACTGACCTCTATTATACAAGTACGCTGGACACAAGAAAAATTTGTGTCAAATTTTTCTTGTGCCGATTTGAAGCGCCCCTTCGAACGACCAGGGTACTAAATTTGACGTTTACTATTAAAATTTACATTGCTATTGGCTGCAATGAGATCTATAATCTGTGGTCTCATTAGTTCCGTTGACGTTCACTACCTGCTGTCATGACCGACAGCGCCAAAATGGCGATAATCAAATGGCATCATTTTTTGGATGACAACCTTCAGTCCAGCGTACTTGTTTAATAGAGGTCAGTTCAAAACTCATACTAAGGGTTCAGATGTCAAAAGTTTAAAGTTTGAAGTAAGAAAACGTCAGTACATTCAACGATGTGAACTAAGTAACAAAATCTAACCAATTACAGTGCTCTATTCAATGCAATGCGTTTCCTTGTCCAAGAGTTAAGAAAACTCTTAGTAATGTTTGTGAATACGGGTGTAACTATCCTACGCAAGGTCGGAAAATATTACTAACTTATTTTCCTACCCTCATCATAACAGCCTTTAACATTCGACCCACTGCTGGGACACAAGGCCTCTCCTTGTCATCGAAGGAGGTTTAGGCAGTAGTCCGCCACGCTTGCCCAATGCGGATTGGTGGACGGAGTATAAGGTGATCAATTACCCCTTTGCTGATCCATTAGTCGCCTTCTACGACACCCATTGGAGGATATGGGGTGATGCTATTCTACTCTGCCGGCATCACATGGCAATTTCCTACTCTGCTCCCAATGGGTCGGTGCAGTGCAAAAAAAAAAAAAAAAAAAAAAAAAAAAAAAAAAAAAAAAAAAAAAAAAAAAGTGATAGCTGGATGTATTTGAAACAGCTGTTAGAAATTAAATAAATAAGTGTACTTTTACCATACTTTAACCAAAGGAATATGTATAATAGACATTAAGTTAACATTGTTCGTGTTTGTAGCTTATAAAAAAGTAATTTTGACAAAAATCCACATCTTGAACCGACGAAACCGGCCGGCTGTCAAATCAATTCTTATATCTTGGATTTCTTCAACGTCTTCGTGTTTACCGGGGGAGTACTATTTCATAATTAATTACAATAACCAACACTATCTAAGTCTCCAACAATATATATTAAATAAATTATAAATTCAAATTTTTCACCAGAACATATCCAACTGTCAAATTTGAAAATTGCGAGTTACTTGCTTGCATTTTAATACCATCCATTACATTTTAATTGCATTGTGTTAGTAATTACATACCAGAATAGATAGTGTTTGTACTAAGTAGTTCTTAATGCTACTGATTTCTAAATTAAATAAAATTTACACTTAAGTAGTAGGTACCAAATAATTACTCCACATAGTTACCTACCTCAACTACATCAATTCACAAACATTTGGCATAGTACTATTTTCTATCTTAACTTGACATTTTATGAATATTAAGAATTTTGACTATAGTAGCTACAGTCTCATAGCTACTGACAATTTACAACAAATTAGTACAGCATTGCCAAGTGTAGCCAACAAATAAGTACATTTTTTGTTACAACAATTAAGGCCATTGTAGTTTTATTAAATTTTAAATTCTAACTTTGATTTTTAATATTTTCAGTGTGCCTTTTGGTTGCTTTGGTACTTCACCCAATATGATGACCCGTAAAGCAACTGCAAAGGATACAGAGATGAAGCTGAAGCAGGCCCTTCTGGATTTGCGGGCCTCTCGTGACCTCTGTGACCGGCTGATGCAGGAACGGGATGACAGTGAAGTGGAAATCGTTAAGATCTTGGATAAAAACAAGCAACTGAAGTTTGAACTTACAGAGCTTCACAATAAATATGAAGATGTGTTGACACAGTGTAACCAAATGCAGGACACTATAAATAATTTCACGGAATGCAGTAATATGCATGAGCAGGCTTTGAGTAGAATTAATGAATTGGAAGTAAGCTTGTGTCTTGCTAATAGAAATATGAATAACTTAGAAACAATTAATAAAAAATTGTCTATAGATAAAACATCTCAAAGCTTATTCGATGAGTTGACTGTCTGTAGCCCTGACTTCATCGAGGAGCAATCAGTATTAGTTAATTGTTCTGAAAATAATTCTAGCAATAATAGTTTCTCTAGTGTGAGAAAGCTGAAAAAGTACATTAGAATTAATAAATTCATAAAAAAAACTAAAAAAGTAATTAATAGGTATCACAAAAATAAGATACAAAATTCAGGTAGAATGGAACGTTTGAAATTAATTGAAAAGTTAAATAGCATAAATAACAGTGCTAACTTAAGCAAAAATAGCTACATTGATTATAGTAAAAACTTAGAATTGAAAATTGAAAATCTAGAACATACATTAAAAAACATGTTGACAAATATTCAAAATTTATCACAAAAACAATTAAATTTCCAGATTGTAGCGTCAAATGACATGGTGGACTTATGCAATTATAATGCAGAGCGCTTTGAGTCATTGAATAAAAAGCGTTCATGTAGGTGTTCATTTAGTTTAAAAAATGACAATAAAGAACAACCTACTAGTTCACTTTTGGATAAACAGATAGACCCTGAAACTTGCACTAAGGCCAAACTATGTACAATAACACCTGTTCACAAAAACCTCGATGAAGTTAGGAGCAAGACGACTACTAACAAAGAAAATATAATTATGTATTCCGATGAGATAGGCAAAAATATGGGGCACATTATGGAACAGTATACAGGGCAACTGGTGACTAATTTTTGTATGCCTGGTGCCAGTTATTCTCAAATATTTGACAAAATTAAATGTAATAATTACTCTCCTAACACTACAATCATTGTTTTTATTGGTAGGAGGGGAAACACAAATATAAATAATTTGAGACAATTATTTGAATGCCTGTGTGACCTAAATGTAAAAAAAATTATTCTTCTTGCTTTACCGTACAGTGAGTCATTGACAAAAGGTGAAAATTACTACAGGCACAAGTTTAATATGAAATTACAAAGTATGACATATTATAACAGTAAATTTGATTTTATTGACACTAATGTATTCATTAGGAAATTTTATTTGACCAAAGATAATTATTATCTATCGTTTATTTCCAAAAAACAGATAGCAACCTCGCTATCATATTTTATTTCAAACATAGCCAATTCTTTGGCTAATAATTATACTGTCTTTATTGGGCAGGAAAATAATTTGACATGTGGTGACCATTTGGAATGTGAACCAATGCATTTAAATTAAAACTTAAGACAAAAGAGACACTCTCTGGCAACCAAATTGCTACATCTTCTATTGTAAGTTATGCTGGACACTCACCTCAATTTACAAATGATGATTATGTAATAAATCAGAAAACTATAAGTTATAAAGGTATTAACCTGGTCCATCAAAATATTCAAGGATTGTTGGGTAAAGACTTAGAACTGGAATTATTTATGAATTGTAACAGTATTGACATTTTATGTATTACTGAACATTGGCTGAAAAATCATCAACTAATGTTCAACTTTAATAATCACCAGGTTGTCAGCTCGTTCTGCAGATCAAACTTGAATCATGGCGGCTCTTTAATAATAACTAAGAAAAATATAAAGTCCAAAGAAAGAATTGACCTTGTGAGCCTATCTGTTGAGCGAGTTACGGAAATTGCATGTATCGAGTTTGAGCATTTCATTGTTATGAGTGTGTACAAACCTCCATGTGCGGCTTACGAGAATTTCCAAAACATTATGGAGGATGCTTTACTTAAAATTAGTGGTAGCCATAAAACAATTCTTATCTGTGGAGATTTTAATATTAATATTTTAGAGAAGAATTCATTAACCAACAACTTTTTAAACTTATTTAAGTCTTATGATTTACACAATTGTTTCTACGAACCTACAAGAATTACTGCCACAAGTGCTACCTGCATTGATAATATTTTTTCTAATATGAAGCCTAATCAGAAATCCATAATTAATTTACTACATTCTGATCACTGCGGTCAATTAATTTCATTTTCTAGGAAAAAAGCTGCTCCTCAGAAAACTAAAATCAATTTTATTCCCATGAGTGTAAGCAGACTAGAAAAGTTTAAATTAAATTTGAGTCAGAAACTGCCACAGTTACCTTATCATGACTGTACTGAATACCTATATAATGCTCTTTTTAATCTTATTAGCAATGAATTTAATACACACTTCAAAACTAAAACAGTAACAATCAGTGACCGTCTATCTTTTAGTGAGTGGGCCACCGCTGGCATTTACAAAAGTCGGAACAAATTATATGAACTATATGGTGAAAAATCCTGTAATTTTAACCCCGCATTCATCAATTATGTTAAAAATTACTCAAAAATCTTTAAACGAGCTTGTTCCACTGCAAAATCTATTTATTTAAAAAATAAGATAACTAGATCTCAGAATAAAATTAAAGAAACGTGGAATATTATTAATAGTGAAACTGGTAGAGCTCGAGCACGCGCACGTGATTTCGTCTTGAATGTAAATAATGTAGATATCAAAGATGAGTTAAAAATTGCATCCGAATTTGAAAGATTTTTTACAGATATTCCTTTCATGACAACTAAAACGCTTGATTCATCTTCGATATCAGCTGAAATGATTCTTAAGGAAAGTGTTTCTGAATGCGATGTTAGTTTTGAATTCTCAACGGTTAACTCCAGAGATATCGTAAATACATTTAAAACTATTGATGTTAAAAAAACTATGGACCTCTGGGGACTTTCTGTAAATACTATTTCATCTATAATACACGTAATTGCCCCTTACTTGGCCATCGTGTTTAATAGCTGTATAGCTTCGGGTGTGTTTCCTGACTTGATGAAACATAGCAAAGTAATACCTTTATTTAAGTCTGGAGATACTTCTGACCCCACGAATTTTCGACCGATATCTATATTACCAACGCTAAGTAAAATCTTTGAAAAGGTAATGCTTAATCAACTCCTCGTTCACTTTCAAAAATATAGTTTATTACATAAAAACCAATTCGGTTTTACGAAGGGCCGTTCAACCACAGATGCAGGAGTTGAATTACTAAAAAATATATATTCAGCCTGGGAGAATTCACGAGATGCTTTGGGAGTATTTTGTGATTTATCCAAGGCTTTCGACTGTGTAAATCATGATACTCTTGTCAGGAAATTACATCACTATGGCGTTAGGAATAAAGCTCTCAACCTTTTGACTTCTTACTTGACTAATAGAATACAAAAGGTTGATATACATGGTCAAAGATCTTCTGGAGCTGCGGTCACAATAGGGGTTCCGCAGGGTTCAATCCTTGGTCCTTTTCTATTTTTAATATATATTAATGATCTACCTTACTGTATAAAGGACAGTCATGACATAGTGTTGTTTGCAGATGATACATCTCTGATTTTTAAAATAAATAGACAAATGACTAATTATGACGAAGTAAACAATGCACTATCTAAAGTAGTAGATTGGTTTAACATTAATAATTTGCTATTAAATGAAAATAAAACCAAACTAATTAAGTTTTGCACACCCAATGTCAAACGGGTTGAAACAATGGTACAAATAAATGGGATTGGATTGGAACCTGTTGAATCTACTATTTTCTTGGGCATAGTGTTGGATGCTAAATTGCAATGGGGTCCACACATTGAGAGAATATCTGGTAAGTTAAGTTCAGCTGCATATGCAGTTAAAACTATCAGACGACTTACCGATGTAGACACAGCCAGAATTGTGTACTTTAGTTATTTCCATAGTATTATGTCTTATGGAATTCTTCTCTGGGGTAATGCTGCGGATATTAACACCATATTTGTTTTGCAAAAACGAGCAGTACGAGCTATTTACCAATTAGGTCCTCGGGTTTCACTTAGGGAAAAGTTCAAAGAAATAAATATTCTAACAGTGGCATCACAATATATATTTGAAAATTTAATGTACGTACGAAAAAACATAACAAATTTTTCTGAAAAGTGTGACATTCATAATGTTAATACGAGGAACAAACATAATCTTGTGGTACATGCTACTCGTCTCCACAGAATAAGCAATTCTTTTATGGGACAATGTATACGCTTCTATAACAAACTCCCAAATAATATTCGAAGCCTACCTATTAATAAATTCAAAACTGCTATTAAAAATAAACTGTATACTAAAGCATACTATAAGGTGTCTGATTACATAAATGATTCTAACGCATGGGGGTGAATTTGCTCGAGGTCCATGCATTTTAAATATGTTTATTAATTATGCATATAATCTATAATGTGTCTTATAGTTGACTCGGAAGCATAACTTTAGTTTAAATTTATTTTAGTTAATAATCAAGAAGCATGTGTATGTCATTCTCACTAAAAAGGTCTTGTGGCGGTGTCGTCTTGCGTCGGGTCGTTCCGTTCCCTAAAATATGGTTGAGCGAAGCGATGGCTGATTCTTGCGTCATGCCTGTGAACAGGTGCCGCCAGCGGGGCCTGGTCATCTCATGTTTTCTTGATTGATGTAAACGTAGGTCTTATAATTAGTTGTTATCTTTAGATGGACAATTGTATGACACATGCAATAATAATATGTAATAATTGTTTTTTTTTTTGTACAATGTGTGGACATTGTATTCTTATAACATTGTTAACCGGGTCTTAAATGTATGCTTACCACTTATATTGAAAGGAATATCTGTAAGTACCTAACTAACAATAACATAAAATGGTGGTGGGTATCAAAATTTAAATTGCTTAGTTCAATAATAATTATGATTAATTAAATTATATAGAAAAGCTTTTCACAAGATAATAATCCAAATGCGTGGGAGTAATGACTACCCAAACTTTACGCATGTTAAAATGTAACTTAAATTATATTGATAATTATTTATTGACTTGTATTGATGTTTTGAAATCATTACGAAATTGTAAGCTGTGGAGTTTCTTTCGCCATTTCTTCTCCATATCAGCATAATAATAATTATTCGTCCCGAAATGGTGGTAGGGTTTTGACGATTTAAAAGTACTTAGCAAAGTCCATTTAAATAAAGAGCTTTTTCATTTTCATTTCATTTCATTTCATTTCAGTATATCCTGATATCGACAATACTGCTAAGGGGCCATCCATAAATTACGTCACACGAATTTTAGGACTTTTTAACCCCTCCCCCCGTCCTTGTCACAGGTTGTCACATTTTTAGAACCCCTCCCCCTGATGTGACGTCACACATTTTTTAATTTTATGCATGTATTTAGAAATAATCAAAAGAAAACAGTTATTTTAATTTTTTTTTTTTTTTTCATAAACTTACTCAAACCCTTACCAGAACTCTCGTGAATTTTGTGTCTAACTTGCATTACAACGCCGCTCTAGAAGTTGATTGTTATTGCAAGAGAGATAATCTCATAGCGAGAGTGCTAAAGTATTAAAAATATATATCGAGTTCGAATATTTTTAGATTTTTTTATTCACATATAAATTTCGCGTTTTTGTACTTTAAATAACATGTAACGTCACAAAGCTTTTGACCCTCCCCTGCCCCGTGTCACACAATGTCACATTCTGGTGATACCCTCCCCCCCTTTAACGTGTGACGTAATTTATGGATGACCCCTAAAGGATTTGGCATTAGAATTTTACGGCCGTGTGCCTGACACCAACCCTCCTTGGGGATGACTGCTATCTTTCCAAAGCACCCGGGACCACCAGCTTAACGTGACTCCCGAAGCACGGAGGAAAACCGATTTGAAAAAATTTCGGTCACCCATCAGAGTACCGAGCATTTGGTAGCTTAACTTTTGTGATCGTTACTAAGATAACAACGCACGAATGGTGTCATAGACCTCTTCCTACTAACCAATACTACAAATTCGAAAGTGAGTTTGTGTTAGCAGTTACTTTAAATATTATTGTTATGAAATTTATATACACAGGTGAAAAAAGTTGGAGGAAAACTACCCTTAATATTGATGATGGCAAATTTTACTAAAAGGAATTCCTTTATTTTCAAAAATAAGCATTTAAAGATTTTTGAAGAATCACCTGCTGGAGCTGGGAATCTCATCGGTGAAATGTGAAAAAAGAACATTCTGTATTTTATGATACATGTATGATACCAACCGAAAGAGTCATTCATAACGATCAATTTCTTCAAAACAACATAGTATCTTAAATTAAAGAAACACAAAGAAAAATATTTTTTTCACATTTCACGTTACGCCGTGACGTCACGAGCTGGCGCGGACGCTTAGTCGGAGTTTGCCGCGGAAGCCGTACTTTAATGTTTAATATCGAAGATAGGAAAAAAATTAAAAATGATTCTTTTTTCTCGAGTTATCTACTTTTTAGATATGCTAATAACAAAAAACGTTGGTGTGACTCATTATATTATTTTAATAGAATTTACCTATACATAGTTTCTTAATCATTTTATTTCCTAATAGTAACTGATTTAAACCATAATTTTAAAAATCAAGACTATCTATTTATTTTAAAAAAATTACAGCCTTGTTTCATAGGTATTGAAGAATTCTGAATTTACTTTTGAAATAATTTACAACTGGCTACGCATCTACAGGGTGTAAAAGACATGAACAGTCAAACGAAAACCATGTATTCTGCTCACCATCATAACATTTTTTTTCCTTTAGACTATATCTGGGAAATTGATAGTTGCGATTTTATTGAAGGTCAAAGTCATTTTTTTTTTTAAATATTTTATGAAAACGTATTCTATACGTTATTTCTTAATTATTGTCCAAAGAAACATTATCATTTTTTTTAGTATTTCATAACAAAAAATGGCTTCAAAAAGTTAGCGTTCAATGTAGCTCACTCGATGGGCACGGACATTATCGAACGGGGCCGCCGTCAAGCAAAAATATCGCGGTTTTGCGAGTTGCGTGCGAGTTGAACCCTTTACATTGCGCGGTACAATTTGCAATTTTTTTGAACACCAAAAAATAAAAATCATTTCCCAGCAATAATTTTTTTGAAATATGTCTTATTTTGATGTATAGAATACATGGTTCTCGTTTGACTGTTCATGTCTTTTACACACTGTATATTACAGACAATTCTAGATCTGTGTAGTTTCGAGATAAAAATTTGTGTCTTACATCCTTCCCGTGGTGCGAGTGGAAGGCCCTGGTGTCCGCGAGCAGCTGCAGCGCGCGGCTGGCGGCGCAGGCCGGCCACAGGCGGCCCGCGTGCAGCCAGCCCAGCGACACCAGCTGGATGTGCTTTATCTCCAGCCGCTGGTATATTGTGTCCGCCGCCAGACCGTTACCTGGCCAAACAATGACGGTGGAAACATTATCTTTTTTTTTCCAAATATGACGGGTGTAAAAAGACCTGTGACAAAGCCGAGAACTACGTGTTCCGCTCATCATTAGGAACATTTTTTTGTTCTAGACTATACCTGGGAAATTAGTAGTTATGAAGTTATTGAAGGTCAAAGTTAGATTTTTTCTTCAAGATTTTTATGAAGACAAATTGAAAAATTTATTTCTTAATTTTTGTCCAAAGAAACATTATCAAAATTTTAAGTATTTGTATGTAACCACTCGATATCGGGGGCATTCAACTCAGCCGACCGAATCGCACACGTCTCCAAGTTAATAAGCACCCGCCGCGCGACGTGCACGCTGTATACATTGCGCGGTATTTTTTGGAGTTTCTTTTTTTAAATAAAAATAGTTTCCCAACAATATTTCTTTTTCATGTGTTTGTTTTGATGTATAGATAGAATGCGTAGCGAAGTCTTTTTACACCCTGTAGACATTAAAATATGACTTTTTTTCTGTAGCTGAAGTGCTAGCTAGTATTGGCTCACTTAATTTATAAAAAATCGAACAATGTTCGCGCGCTATATTTTATTTATATCTAATTTTTTTAGATTCTTTTTACGTCATCGTCCTCTCACTCGCCCTAGCGTCGTACGGAAAGAGTGTCGCGCGCGATATATTTAATATTCGAAACTGAGTTATAGATAACAGACAACTTTAATAACATAATAATTTTTGATATTTTTTATGCATAAACTTAAATAAAGAAATATTTGTAAGGTGAGCGTCGCCGCTTCGGGGGACCGCTAAATAAATTAAATAAAACTAGAATAAAAAAAACAATGTTAAAGTATGGATTAGGTATAAATTAAATCAAATCAAATAAAATATCTTTATTGCGTATCACATAACTAGTGGTCGGATATTCGGATGCATATTTAGCTAAAGTGAATTTTTGGCTGAGAAATTATGGAAGCGGCTTCTTAAAACATATTTTTTAAATACAAATTCCGGGATTCCAAAAAAAGTCGGGAATGTCGGTCTAATCGGATGCATATTTACCTAAAGTTAATTTTTAGCTGGGAAATTATGGAAGCGGCTTCTTAAAACATACTTTTTAAAATATAAATCCAGGGATTACAGAAACTAATCGGTAACATGATATGGAAACGACTTGTTTAGCATGTGTCATTAAATGAACAAAAGGAACTATTTTCGGCTCACTACCTGCACACAAGCAGGTATATAATTTGCCGTCTCACTCGCACTCATTACGAAATGCTTATCAGACTCAAGACACCGAGTTGTTTGTTGCTCTGTGGAGAGAAGAAAGAAAATTACTCATTGTGACTTTTGCTATGCTAGTTTGGCAACCTGCTTTACAAAATTAGCTGGTATCCGATTCCATAGTTATAAAACATTTGATCGAATTTGCGAGATTTTTACAATCGATACAAAAATGCATTTCATATTAGCCAACACCTGAACGTAAGTAAATATACACCCGACCCGATTTGATTCTATAATCAAATCACAAAATTTTGTAGATTCCGGAATGCAAAAGTGCTTTTCATAACCGCGAACATCTCAAGTTTAGGTAAATATGCATCCGATTATCCGACCACTGCACATAACATTCGAAATAAATCGAATACCTAATCTGTGAAAGATTTGATCTATACATGAACTGCACAATCTTACCTAGTAAATGGTATAAGGTGACTAGAAGCAACTTGGCGTGGAAGTTGGCGGGAGAGTGGTGGAGGACCAGCTCCAGGAGATGCAGCGCCTCCACTACGGGCCCAGAGCTCTGTTGCTGCATCGCTGGGAACAATCATCATCATCATCATCAACAGCTCATATAATGTCCCCACCGAGGGGCTCGAGCCTACCCCACATTAGGGGCATTTCACACACAACCTAAGAATTACTTCATAGGTGTGTGCAGGTTTCCTCACGATGTTTTCCTTCACCGTAAAGTCGTCGATTAAACGTACATATGATTTCAAAATTTGAAAACACATTGGTACGTGGCGGGGATCGAACCAGTGCCTCCCGGGTGGGAGACGACGCTCTTACGCACTACACCACCGAATTCAATAATAAATTAAATGTGCTCATTTAATAGCTTTTGCCCGCAATGCAAAATGAGACACAACATGAAATACATGTGGCAGATTGAAAAAGCTGTTGTGGTATAAAGGGCTATATTATTATTATAAGTTTATCTTTCTAATTCTAATATCTAAGGCATATTACAAAATAAACGATTACCTTGCTGATAACAACGCTTGGAAATGAAAAATCTCTGTACTAGTTATTATTGACTAAGAGGAGGACTAGTTTAAACAGATATATATACCATAAGGAATAAGAATTAAGACGTAGCTAATGTATTGATTTTCATTTTGTTTAATACTTTAAGATTTTAGCTATTTATATAATATTGTTTTATAAATTATTTTTTTTTTTAAGAAGAGACTACAGCTAACTGAGTTTCTTACTGGTTCTTCTCAGCGGGCTCTCTCAGTTTTTCGGAACCAGCATTAGCTTTAGCCTTAGTGTAAACATTATTTAATTTAATTATGTATGACGTCAACAAGTGCTTGTGATGAGTCTATGTTGAATAAATTATTTTTGATTTGATTTGATTTGATTTCATGCATAAACACAGATAAATATCTTTTATAATAAGATTCGAACGCAGACCGCTTGATGTAAGCCACATTACCATTACATATAGCTCATAATAAAAATAATAATTTAACTGCTAAAAATTAAGTTTGCAAATGTTCATTAAAATGACAAGATGATGATATTGTTAACCCAATTGGGAGTTAAAATATGTAAATAGTTTCATTTCATTATTTATAGAGAATGTGTTGGAACAGACGGAGACAAAATTATTAACTTTGTCTTCAAATTTTAATGGGTGAAAATATTTATAAAACATTATTTTAACCCAGCACCTCTTCAGGCTTAGACAAAGTAACAAATTAAAACTATAACGAAGTTTGATAAAAACAAAATGTATGGGACTGAGTTAAGCCTTCGTTAAATGACGTGGCTAATCGTCATCTCTAAATAAGTTCGTAGCGAAAGCTAAGACACTGTAGATATAGCCTATGATGACTAATTTTGATACATTATCGTTATTTAACAATTGCCACTTGTCTAAGCCCGCAGGGCTACCAGTTACTCTACCACTGGTTATCAGCTGCTAATCGCTGCTTACCAGCAAAAAAGTAGTGGTGCGCTGCCAATATCCCATATCCATCAGTACCACAGAACTCTGTGATGGTCGCAATGACTAAACCCTTGCTAAGGCACCGAAGGTAGTGACCCCGAAGTGTGTGGGCCAGCGAGAGGCAGTCGGCAGCAGGAAGGGGTGCAGCTGCCAGTCGCCAAGCAGCCAGACAAGATATATGACGCTGTATATCGTCAATCTAAAAACATTCAATTTAGGTATTTGTAGCCAACTTACATAATCAAGTTATCTATTAAAAATGCTATTTGCACATTTTATTTATCTGTAAGTATCTATGTGCAGATGACTGCATGGCAAGTTCCCACAAAGAGTAAAATTTTCTCAAAAGTCTTTGAATGCTTTGGAATAAGATTAAAGAATTTGAGTTATGAATAGCTTGAGCTGCCAATATACTAAGAGAAATATTCATAAAGAAGTAGACAAGGAAATTACTCAATGGGTCCCTATTACATTCATACCCTAGGTATAGCAGGATATATAGGTATAGCAGTTGTATAAAACAAATCATAGCAAGGCTGAAATTAGTGACTTGTGAAACTCTGATACCAAGCTATCCTGTGCTAGGTTAAGATGAACAGAATAAAATACTCACATTTTCTGGCTCACTCTTCTCATCAAAACCTAAACATGTAAGAAAGTCTCTAGAATGTTCCTCCCTCTCTTTCTGAGGAATCATAGCAATGTATGGCCTCAAGTCAGGTACCGCACAAGGTTTATTAGCAAACACTCTTAGGTACTGCAGACATAACGCAACTCCGCTGCCCAACAACGCAGTAGGGTCTCCGTCCTCCGATAAACGTTTCCAAAGCTCAAGCCTAGCTAAATATGGTCCTCGTAAATTCCTGCCACATGTCATATTTTCCACTATTTGGCATATAAACTCGTGACACTTTTCAGCAGTATCATCTGCTGTACTTTCACCGTTTTCACCACCTTCTTTCATTAATTGGAAGACAGAATCAAAATAAGGTAAATAATAGTCCCATCTATCTTGGTTTTCCCATAAGAGGTCTTTGCAAAGAAGGTTTAAGCGTCTCCAATGTCCTAACTTCTTCAAATAAGGAATGCAAGCTTGTGATGTTGAGCCAGGGACCAGTTGAGAGTACAACGGGCTTTCTATAAATTTTAGTATATCCTCCCATTTTTCTTGGAGCTCTAAGATCATGATATATAGACGTGCTTCCTGTTCTGCTTCCATTTTGTTTTCAGTTATAAAATTGTCTACCATCCTTTGTGCTAGAGCTAACAGGATCCCTTTTTTAGTGGAATCTTCTGATGTTTTGGCCTAAGTCAAGAGAATAAAAGGAATATTATAAAATACGAATGCCTCATGCCTCATACAGAGAGACAGAGTTTAATAAAATTATTAAATATATAACTTAAAAAAATATCACCACAATGTATTCAATGTTTTATTACATTAAAAAAATGGAGTCTATACTTAAATAATTTTTTAACTAAAAGATTATTAGTTCCTACAGATTTGCTTATAAATCTGTAGCAACTAACAATTTTTTTCATTAATGTTCACATCCATGAGCGATTAAACATGATCATGTAACAAAAAAAAAATTAATACATTTTTAAATTTAAGATTATTCAAAAAAATTATGACAAAAATATACAGTTTATACAATACATTGTAGCATGGCTTACCTGCAAAACAATGCTCATGACAGCCCAAAAATAATAAGGGTTTTTAGGTGCAAACTTGTACAGGGCCATGGCAGCCCGCTGCTGACACCGAAAGTCCCCGACCCTTACATAGGACATGAACAGGTGTGAGTGGAGTTCCTCACTCGTTGGTTCCACTTTGACAGCAGCTTCGTATAATGCACACACCTTTTCAACTGAAATATTTTGAACATACAGAATGAATGTCTTGACTCTGTTATGATTTAAACTTAACAAATTTGAAAGCTCTTGTGGTGGAGTAGTCAGTATCACTGCCTACACATCAATCAGTCCGGGTTCAAGTCCTGGTAGGAACACAAAATTTTGTGTGATGAATACAAACATTTATTAGCAATAAGATTGTTATTCAGGGTACACTCAAAACACATTAAAGAACAAGACTAATATTTTGGCCTGATTTTTTTACCAATGGGTAATTTAAGTTAATTTGCTTCATAAGTTTTTATTTATAGATTAATACTAATAATATAAATGGAGAGTTATAATTGTTTGCGTGCTTCACTTTCATACATACTTTTCACATTTTTGATGAATTTTGGTATGAAAATAGATGGAGCCTTGGAGCCAATTTTAGGCTACTTTTCTCTCAAAAATAAAACTTTCTTTATGTGAATACTTCATGCAAAGATAGACAAACAGAATTTATTGTCTAAAATCCACATTAACACCAGCGAAGACACAGTCGAAAGGTACTTACAACATAATAGAAACTAAAACATTGATTTCATGCTATGATACTCAATAAAATACTCACGCTGCTGCGACTCTCGGTAAGATATCGTCATTGCCTGTAGAGTAGTGTCATCACTCAGTTTTTCTGCAGCCAGCTCGTCCAACAGAGCATGAGCTTGAGGTCCCTTACCTAACCTAAAAAGAGCCAAAGCTTTCAAAGCCCGTGCCGCTTGCAAAGAGGGACTTTTCTTAAGTACTTTTTCCGCTTCTTGAAGAGCTTTTTTATTGTTGCCATTGTCTAGCCAGTCTGCAAAATGGTAAATCGATTTATTAACATCAATTTAGGATTCCTCTCCAGGGGAGGTTGGTCAGAAAATAGCACACAAATAATAAACGAGTTTTACCGTATATCGGGCGCAGCCGTCGCTCCACGATACCCCCGTCATGCATGTGCTGTGGGCGCACGGCCATTTTTCATTTATAAATCCTTTTTCACGCAAAAATTAATGCACTTTCGAAGTTTTTTGGCTTTTTCACAGCACGTTTGTTTTGCGATTTTTGTCTCTGGTTAATAAATTGACATTGACGTTTAAAACATGTGTTGCTAGGAAAAAAAATCATAGACTACGCGGTTACCTTATTATTTTCAGTTACCTATTCAATTGATTATCTGAATGAAATTGAACACTGCAATTGAGTTAATTATTTTTCATCTTATTATATTTTTATACTCACACAAATGTTTTCTGCGTGCTTTAGGCCTAAAGTAAACTTTAGCCTGACCAACGTGCTAAACTTTTTGCCCTGATTCTTTTTGATTCGAATGAACATAACGATTACCGCTTACTCTTCGCTGCATCTCACTCACGAGATAGGACTGAAGGGATAGGTAGTGTAGTAAGGTAGTAACCTTGGTAGTAACCGAGAGGCTTCATGACTAACTTACCTATCAACTGTCGGAACACAACACTTTGGTTTTAACCATAGATATAGGAAACTGTAGATCGGCAATGTAAAAGAGAAAGAGCATATTAACGCATTATTAGAGCGAGATAGATAGACGAGACCATTTCACGTACACACAGGGGGCCTAAGGAGGCCTGTCAGTCACGTAGAAAAGACAGCAACTGTCAGACTGCAGTAATATTTTACATGCACACATACGTATTACGCACACATCTGTATATTTTTTTGGTCTCACCCTAGTCGATTCATTGCCAATCTATAAACGTCAGTAATAATAAATATATGGTTTTAACACTATTTTAGCTATCCTATCTTTCTATCAACTGTCTCAACATAATAGTGATGTTATCATTAAGTAAATGGTGTTAAGGTGTCAGACTTTGATAAGATGGTGGTGGCTAGCAACCACCATTTATCAAATTACCGCTATCATCTAGTTAAGATAGGCCTTTAAAACAAGCACTACCACTAATCGCGTGGACATAAATTAGTATCGTACGGCCGGGGATCGAACCCAGAACTTCTAGATCTGATATTGATACAAATACCACCACTACAACAAAGTAGAGGTTACCTTGATTAATTTTTAGTCCAAGCACAATTATCAAGTGTAGAAATTCGTCAGCCCAATACATTGCTTACTGAAAACAAAGTAAGCAATGTACTCGAAATAGCTCCGCAACCGATATTTACCGGCCGGCACCCCTCCACTGCTTCTCATCAGTATTTTTATATCATGAACTTGGGTGACCCATGACCCGTACCACGGTAATATTATCTATGCAGTATTGTGTCTCGGCCCTGTCCTTGAAATAACTGGCTACGGCTGCTACGGCCGAGCGGGGCGTAAACACGCGGAAGGGCTGCCCGCCTACAGTATTTTAATTTGAAAGAAAGAAAATAAATTTATTGGCCTTCACAGAGCACGATATTACCTAATTATTAATAAACTATAACAACACATACATAAAGAAAAGAAACGTTAACAAAAACTAACATACACACATTATATACCTACTATTTACTTTATATTTAATTTCTACATTTCTTGTTCTATGATTGTAAATATTTTATTTTACTTATATGTAAAAAAAATATGTTGTGAATGAAATAGGAAGTGTTCAATAAAATACATGTTTTTTTAGGTAATTTTTTAATAAAAAAAGAATTATAGATTTGAGACAAAAATATTTACGCCTGTACTGAGACGTAGGTACTATATTGTCACTGAAACACTTTTATTTTAAAGAAATTACATATTATTATCAACAAACAAAATATTATTTCAATCAAATATTCAATATACAAATCGCACATTGTTTTTTAAGCTAACTGCTTAAAAAACAATTCACACCGTTCGGTAGTCGCTGCGGCGCATTCGCGACTGGATGCCCACCGGGTGCCCCGCGAACTCGAGGCGCGTAGCATGACGCGCTTTCCGACCGTTTGTATGAAGATAGAATACTGTATAGATAATATTACCGTGCCCGTACCCTCAGTATGAGTTTTGATAGCTTTCGCTAGTTTTGAGAGTTCGATCAAACGTGGTCTCTTTTCATACATTGCCCACTGTTTCTGATAGTTTACGCTAGAGGCGCTAGTGGGCAATGTATGAAAAGAGACGATACGTTTGATCGAGCTCGAATTAACTATAGCTTCATGTCGAAAACTAACAAACCCATACTAGGGATACAGAGTATGTTTCCATAACCTATGCCATGATAGTGTGTAAGTTTTTCGTTTAAAAAAGTATTAGTTGCGCAATGAGCTCTAACCATAACTTGCGCTACTTTCCGCTAGGGGCGCTTTCACGTTTCATTTAAAATAGGTACGTCTTTTTAAACTAGAAACATCTTAGCTGTTAATTAACGTAATAATAATAAAACATAATTGTTGTGTTCCGACAATTAATGATAAGATAGCCACTCCCTGTGGATGAGAGTTTCAGGTGAAGCTGGATTCCATCTTCGGCTTTATCCTCACTTACCATCAATTGAGATGTAGGCCAAGACGTCCCCTCAAGAATAAAAAAAACAGCGCCCCCCGTAACGGCACTGACTCACAATGGTCTAAGACACAATGGTGCCGATTCCGTTGGCACAAACTAGACTAAACTTAACTAAAAATAGGTTTAGTGCTGTCAGATTGCGATTCCTATTCTGTAACGGACTAAAATGACAGAAATAAACTAAATTTTAATCTGACAGGATTAAAGTTGATTTAGTTACTCAATTTAGCTATTCGCTATTCTGTTGTTTAAGTTTTATGTCAAAATATCTCTAAATTTAGAAATGTCAAGCTAAATTTAGACTACGTGTAAATTGATGCCGATTAAAATTAGTTTTTGCGAACACATGAATAGTTCATCACCAACTTTGACGCCGCCGTGGTGGAGAGGTCAGTAACGCTGCGTACACATCGGGCGGTCCGGGTTCGAGTCCTTGTAGAGGCAAATGTTAGTGTGATGAACACGAGCATTTGTTCATGAGTCATGGTTGTTTATAATAATATATTTATTTAAGTTTATTTATAAAAATATCTAGATTATTAAGTACGTAAGTATATTTGTCCGTTATCTAATCCATAACACAAGTTCTTATAGATACTTAATTAATTTGGGCTAGATAATTGGTGTGAGCGTAGAAATATATTATTATAATTATTAACTAAGTGATGTGTTCATCACGCATAATCAGAGAATCAGCTATAGTGGGATTAATTAGATTTCGAAAATAAGTAGTAGGGTAGCCGTATGAAAGATGGAGAATTTTGTATTAGCAGGTTTGATAAGTTCCGCAGAGAGGTATATGTAGGTAGACAGGCTTTTTTATAAGTAGAAAAACTATCCACGTTTTTTTTGTTTTCCCTGTCACGGGATGGAAAAGCCCATACAGCCATATCTTTAAGCGAGAAAGAAACATTTGATTACACGATGCAAAGCATTACTGAGGGCCCCGACAACATGCATTTCGACACTCGCTCTCGCTAAATCAAAATATGTATGAGATTGACATGAGCGATCGAAAAGTCACTTCGATTGCCTATGTCAATCCCATCCATAGTGTGTACCCTTGATATTCAAAGTCACATGCCGTCGTCGAGTTGTTTTTGTTTTCCCACCACGGTTAGTTCTGGACGGCCCTTTTTCAGGGTCACGACCGCACCCTAAGTCCCCCGGGTGCTGTCCGATGGCTGCTCCCGGTATTCTCCCGGTATTATCTGTTTCTTTAAACAGGGTGACTGATAATTAGCGGCAGACCCGTTAAGGAGAGATAGAAGAGGACAACACTAATTGTCCTCTTCTATCTCTCCTTAACGGGTAACTGCTCGTCAACACGGATATAATTTATGCATAAAAATAACACCACTTTCCTGCACAAAATCCACTCCAATGCAATCTTGAATAATTGAAACAAAAATCTATATTTTGATGTCAGTATTTTCCGCTAAACACTTCCAAAGTTTTATTCAAATATATTAGAAAAAAAATTAAAATAATAGTTTTGATGCTTTTGTTTAACTCACATACGTTGGTTAATACCTTTAACTACTTTCAAATTAATTTTAAAAAGTTTATTATTATAAATTTTCTTAAAAATACCCCTTTCATTCATTCTCCATTCGTTCTTTATTTTTATCAATCTACTAAACGGGTAACACTGTTCAATTCAACTAAGACGCGCTAGTCCTGTCAAAAATGAAAGATTAAATTAGGTTAGACGTGACAACAGAATAGCAAATGATTAAAACTAAATTAAAATTAGAAAATTTTTAGGTTAGTTTAGTTTAGAGAGTGGCACAACGGAATTGGCACCACCACATACTTCTATTATACGGTCCGTTTTTGAAAAAGAAAGGGTAATTCAACCTCCTTCTTTCTTCACATCCTCTTGTTTCATGCTGCCTAGTGGTAGAACAGAACCACGGTAATATTATCTATACAGTATTCTATCTTCATACAAACGGTCGGAAAGCGCGTCATGCTACGCGCCTCGAGTTCGCGGGGCACCCGGTGGGCATCCAGTCGCGAATGCGCCGCAGCGACTACCGAACGGTGTGAGCAGTTAGCCGTGCTTAAACGTGCGATTTGTATTGTGAATATTTGATTGAATTAAGTAGATACCTACATAATTCAAAATGGCAAAGAGCAATATTTTTTATGTAACTATCTACTAGTACGTAATTTGTTTTTAATATTTAGGTATTTCAATTTTTCCATCGGGCATAATCTGGAATAATATATAAATAAGTGGATAGGGTGAAAAAAGACACAAACAAGTAACCTACCTACGCTCGCGTTAAAAACAAAACTACATAATACGTAGGTAGGTAGTTTCCTAGACTAGGCTATCTACTTACTTATGTACCAACATATAACTTAACTACCTACATATATTATTAAATATGATGAAATATCATTATGAAATAATTTACGAGAGTAATAAATGGTAGGTATTGTAGTGATCGGATTTTTTTGGTGTATACTGGCAGGTTGTTAGGTAATTTGGAAAAGAGACGGATTGTTGACAGGAATTGATAGATGGAAAATTATAAAATAGGGATATTTGTGCGGAGTTTAAAAAACAATATTTTGTTTGTTGATAATAATATGTAATTTCTTGAAAATAAAAGTGTTTCAGTGACAATATAGTACCTAAGCCTCAGTCAAGGCGTAAATATTTTTGTCTCAAATCTATAACTTTTTTTTATTAAATATTACCTAAAAAAACATGTATTTTATTGAACACTTCCTATTTCATTCACAACATATTTTTTTTACATATAAGTAAAATAAAATATTTACAATCATAGAACAAGAAATGTAGAAATTAAATATAAAGTAAATAGTAGGTATATAATGTGTGTATGTTAGTTTTTGTTAACGTTTCTTTTCTTTTGTTATAGTTTATTAATAATTAGGTAATATCGTGCTCTGTGAAGGCCAATAAATTTATTTTCTTTCTTTCGAATTAAAATACTGTAGGCGGGCAGCCCTTCCGCGTGTTTACGCCCCGCTCGGCCGTAGCCAGTTATTTCAAGGACAGGGCCGAGTCACAATACTGCATAGATAATATTACCGTGACAGAACGGTCTTCAATCTGCTATCCAGGAAAAGGATATTTTGTTGAGAGGAAATGTGAGAAAATAATTTCACACGACATTTTTTAAAACGTTTATTTAAAAATAAATAAAATTTACAATTAGGTACGAAAATTTAACTTACTTTGAAGTCACATACAGATCATACAATCACACTTTCAGACAAAACTTTTGGGTCACACAAAATACAAATATCACTAGGTATAAAGGCAGTGGTAGGTGACTTAGCCTAACAGTAGCCTCGGCATAAATACTTATTATAAACTTAATTACTTAGCACGAAGGTCTACAGTTTCGAACCCTGGTTCTTGCAAGTTGTCTGTCTTGGAAGGCACTAATTCTGGCGGGTGTTCTTTTGACAGCGAGGTTCTTTTGTGCCTGGGTGGCGGCACAGGGGCAGGTTGGGCAACTTTGGACTTGATTAAGTTCTTTATCCTCATGCCTCCACGGTAGTAGTACAGGTACATGCCTGATAGCACCGCGACAGCCACAAACAATGCGACGATAGCAACGATGATGCCGTACCAGCTGGTGCTGGTTGATTCCTCTGGAGTAGGCACCGTTGGCCTCCTGTTGGGTGGCACGTACGTCGGTCTTGGCCTTCTCGTAGTGGTGGTGAAGTGGTCCCCAATAGCTATGTCTGCACACGCTCTGAACTCCTCCTGCGGGCCACACCCTACAGACTCGGTCCCATTACGACATTTCCCCCAGTTGTTGCCAGCGATATACCTCCATTGCAGTACGCAATGTGAGCACTCCAAGTCTTCGGGCAGCGTGTACTTCATCTCGTACACCTTGTTTCCATCGCGAGGATAGAACTTAGTGTCCACTCTCCCGGTTAATTGCAGGACGTTTTTGTCTAAGCAGCCTTGCGTGGTATCTTTGTACTCATCGCATACTCTGAATTCGAAATACCCGTTGTGACTTGCTGTCAATTCCACTTTGATTGTGATCTTCTCATTTGGAGCGTATTTTCGGACAATGACTCCTTTGTAGAATCTGCCGCCGTACTCGTGAGCTCTGGGCGATAGTGCGTCCCACGGGTCTCCGCAGACCCCGCACTTTCCTTCATTCTTGTTCCACTGCCTGGAGAACCCTCCGCAGTACAGCTCGTGGTCGTTATAGTTGTGTGGTGTGTCGAAGCCGTACCTCCAAGCGGACGCTCGTGAGGGTGGCTCTATCAGTCTCCCGTGGCCGCTAGCCCCGCTCCAGGTCACTGCCAGTACTGCTAGCCAGCACCATAAGACCTATAACAAATATAAATAATTTTATAGCGCTTATTTTTAGAGCTTAGGTGGTTTAAGGTAAATTAGTCGTTCCTCTTGCTTATAAAAATAACCACGATTGAACCAGCACTAGTAATAATTACCTACTATTCGACTAAAGAAAATTCGGTGTAATTATGTAAGTACGATGCATTTAACTATAAGATCGAACCGTATAACAATAAACTCTTATGTTGGAGTGCACAGTTAAATATATAAATTGTTTAACCCACGTATTGGGTCCAAAGTTCGCGCTGATACCTTGGCTCCAGCGACGGACGGTACAATTTCTACCAAGCCATATCACCAGGCACAGGTAATATGGCTGCTCTTCGATCACCAGGACAGGACACATTCAGGAGAGTACTAGCTATTCGGATTGGGAGAGTGCATATTAATTACTAGTAATTTTTTTATGTACCGGCGGCTTCTGGACCACGCCCAAAAATTCATTATTTTTGTTCACTGAAGGGTAGTAATTTTTACTCCATATACCCTAAAACGTAAACTTAGACTGTAAAAAAACGGACAAGTGCGAGTCGGAGCCGCCCACCAAGGGTTCCGTACCTACACATTTGCATTTTTTGCGACATACAGGCCCGTATAATTTTTTGCGTTAACTTAGAATTTTGATTTTTTCACAGTTAAAAGGGACTGTAGACTTGAGTATATGGTTTTAAATTGAGCACGATACCTCCACGCGTTCCCGAAATAAGGGAAACCTCGATGATTGTTGCGTACTTTAAATAAAGACTATATTTTTTATGATTTAATTAAAATTGTATTGGTTTCAGAAATTTTCCTGTACCTGTGGACGATATTACTTACCAAATTTCATAGTTCTAGGTTAACGGGAAGTACTCTATGAATTTTGATTCCCTTGAGAGTTTCGAAACATACGGTTTTTTCAGCATAAACGGCCGTATCTTTTTTGCGTTAACTAAGAAGTTTGATTTTTTCACAGCTTCAAGGCACCGTAGGCTTCGATTTCAACTCAATACCTCCACTCGTTCCTTAGATAACGGGTCTTGACAGACAGACGGACAGAAGGACAACAAAGTGATCCTATAAGGGTTCCGTTTTTTCCTTTTCGGTACGGAACCCTAAAAAGGGCTTATGACACATTATTTTCATAACAGCCTCAATACAATATTTAAAAACGATTAGGTAAATGCGTAACTATTAGGTCAGTTTAGTCATTAAGTCAAAGTAACGGTGAAATAATTTGTCTCGTCCAAGTATTTCTCATTTACCTAAAAGTAAGGCCGAAATGCATTTAGTGATCTAACAATATTTAGCGATGATGCAATAGTCTGATTTAGATGTTTCTTAACCGTGAAATAGTTATAGTGCAGTATATTTTACGGTACTTAGTTGACTTGTACTAATTGACTGAGAATCTTGGATTTCGGAGGCGTTAAGTGGCTTTGGTTTAGAAAACACTGCGCTTTATTTATTTAAAAACTTTATTAAAGACAGTACAAAGGGTGGACTTAATGCTATACCTACAGCATCCTCTACCAGTCAACCAGAAAGGTGCGTGAGATACAGTGTAGAAGGTACTTTAATTGGTTAAGGATGGACACTCTCAGTGCACAATACAACGGCTGCTCTATCAAGATTGCTGAACTCCTTTGCTCTTCTAGATCCCGCCCATAACAGTTATCATGCAACTAAAATCGGATAGTGCAGCTGGTTGGGATAGGATACATCACCTAACTGTAGTATAGCGCTCTTCAGAGCTTTAAACACCCTAGCTAGATACTAGTAGACAAAGATAGAATCTCTTTAAAGATTAACAAACTCAAGCTCGCATATTCATTATTCATTTAGGTAGGTACCTAGTAGAGTGAGAGATTATAACAGTTATCATGCAACTAAAATCGGATAGTGCAGCTGGTTGGGATAGGATACATCACCTAACTGTAGTATAGCGCTCTTCAGAGCTTTAAACACCCTAGCTAGATACTAGTAGACAAAGATAGAATCTCTTTAAAGATTAACAAACTCAAGCTCGCATATTCATTATTCATTTAGGTAGGTACCTAGTAGAGTTGCCAGATAAGGGCTTATCTTTTCCTGGACATTTCTGGAGTTACATACTAGGATATCAACTGCAACTGTTTTAGTTCCCTTATCCTCATTGGGTGGTGTTTTTCTGCCAATAAGGAAAGGCTCAACAGTATGTGATGAGGTTGAAGATGTTTTTGACGAATTTATGTTTCTAGGTATAGAACATATTAATCGATTTCCACTAAACTAATCGTTGTAATTTTCTAAACGGTGTAAATGAATCACAACAATGCAGTCTTGGTTTCCTCTCCGAGACGTTGAGGTGAGTGACTTCTTACGTAATCTCTGCTCCTAATTATCTGCGAACGCTGTTACGCCTCGTCACGTTCAGTCTTGACATTGGTATCTACGTAAACAGGCGTTTCGTGCAAACTATATGCTAATCGTACATCGCCAATTCGATTCTTTCGTGAGGCGATTTCCAGTTTATTAGTTTCCTTTCACGATAGGTAACGGTTAATCGAAGGTTTTGCTATAGTTCGGGTTGGATCTCAGATCATTTATTGAAGGTTGGAACAACGGTGAAATGTTAAGAGATTTGGAAAGATTTGTATATTTGGAACGAATTTAAACTCAAAAACTACCGGACCGACTTTAATCAAATTTGGTACAAATATTAATTGGATATTAAGAAAGGAAATACCTCTGTTTTTAATTCTTATACATTCTTAAATACCTACAATCATAGTACCAAAAGTTGAGCAGTTGTTGTCCACCACGCTTACCCAATGCAAATTGGTGGACGCCATAAGGTGATTAGTTCAGTACCCCTTTGCTGATTCATTACCTACTTTCTACAATACCCATTGTAGGATGTGGGGTGATGCTGTTCTACTCTGCCGGCATCACGAAACGATATCTAAATATATATAACTCAAAGATGACTGACTGACTGACATAGTGATCTATCAACGCACAGCCCAAACCACTGCACGGATCGGGCTGAAATTTGGCATGCAGGTAGAAGACGTAGGCATCCGCTAAGAAAGGATTTTGATTAATTCTACTCCCAAAGGGGTAATGTCCACGCGGACGAAGTCGCTGGCGGAAGCTAGTTTATTAATATATCGACTGCATCGATCGATATTTCTAGCATACGTAACGTGTGACTTGTGATCTATCATCTATTGTTCTTCAGCCCTGACCTGATATCAGGTGTTATTTAAGTATGTACCTGTTCCTTTCTGACAATTAGTACTTAGTGATGCAATATGTGATCCGATGATGCATTCTGATAATACTTAGGTACCTAGTCACATACTTATCATGAGAAAGCACCTAGATTATTGAAACTGGCAAAAAGTGACTTAACACCAATACAGGTTAATTATCACACATTTTTTTGAGGAGGGTGATTGCCTAGAAGTTCTTCATGACCTACGATCGCAAAAGTTAAAGCTACTACTGATCAAAAATATTTTAACTCTATTTTCCTTCGTTCTTAATTCGGAAGGCTCGTAAAGCTGGTGGCCTCGCTGCTGTCGAGTCATTTTATACGAGACAAGTCGCGTCAGAGATCAAAACTGGTGACTTGTAAAACCCTGTTACCAGGCTAACCAGAATCTACCAGGTTAACCACACGACAAGATGTCCATAATTTCATAATATTGTGCTAAATGATGATATAAAGACGGGTAGGTACTATCTACTTATTGCGTAAGTATAGGCTTAATCCGAGACAATTAAACTGCGATATTCCCATCCTCTTTTGCCTTGCACAGAATAGGTACAGTCACCAGCAATAATATTAGAAGCTCTTTAATTTTATCTCACCCAGTGATGGACCGGTAACCGAAATTGCTAGCAATGTTCCCAAATTAAGAATTTTCTGAGAATATTGGATAGTTCTTCAGAATCTTGTTCTCGGGCACATTGAGAGTGGAAATTTTCCGGATATAAATACATCACTATAGTGTTCTCATATTATTTGTGGTGCATACCAATTCTGCTTTTCAGGTGGAAAGGAGTCATTTCTTCGATCTTTTTATAAAAAAAATATACCTGGGAATATTTCCACTCCCAGTCCCTGTTATGTATATATAATAATAATAATAATTTATATATAATAATATATTTTCACGCTCACACCAATTATCTAGCCCGAAGTAAGTATCATTAAGAACTTGTGTTACGGATACTAGATAACGGACATTTTTTTTTTTTAATATACATAATAATTTTAGATATTTTTATAAATAAACTTAAATAAATATATAAACAACCATGACTCGCAAACAAACATTCGTGTTTGTCACACAAACATTTGCCGCTACCAGGATTCGAACCCGGACCGCTTGATGTGAAGCCAGCTATACTGACCACTCCACCACGACGGCGTCGATGTATGACTAAGATGTTAGTAGGGTTGCTAAAAAGCTTATAAAATGATGATGGTTTGATCTACCATGGGCGTAAAATTCACTCCAAAACGCACGTAAAACTGTAGTTTATGTAGGTATATCTTTTGACGTGTAATTATATTATGTTCTCTTAGATTTGCGCGAGCACTACACATTATAAATAAAACCACTTTTACGGATTTAACTCGTGTGTAATTAGATTTTACATGATGTTATTATTGCCCGACGTTTCGTAACACAGTCACACGGGATGACGTCCCGTGTCATCCCGTGACCACAAACGCTGAAAAGTGTTACGAAACGTCGGGCAATAATAACATCATGTAAAATCTAATTACACACGAGTTAAATCCGTAAAAGTTGTTTTATTTATAATGTAGGTAATTATATTGTCTTAAAATCATTACCTACTTACCCCCCATTGTAAGCTGTGGAAATTCATTCGCCGTTTCTTCTCCGTCAGAATTAAAATATAAGAACAATTATTTTCACCCCGAAACGTCGATTTTTGACGATTTAAAAGTTCTTAATCCAAGATTTCTTGATTTTTTAGTAGCACATATAAGCGCTCTTGACTGTACGTACTCTCGGTGAGAACTCTTCGGATCTCACATCATTGTTATCATCGAGACATTTTTTCGTCCTAATGGTTTCTAAATAATGTTTACGACACCTAGGTGACTCAGCTAAAAAATTAACTATGAATTAATCTTGGATAACTGTTAATTAATCAGTATAAAAGAGGTTTTTTAATGTTTTTCTTCTTCTTTTACACTAATGGCGATCGCGACACAAAGATTACGCATCGCGCCATTATCAAGTGAAAAGTAACCGTAAATTGTACCTTAGATTGAGTTTAAAATGGAGTCTCTCAACACGTGTTTTTGCAACAAGAACTCGGGAGAAACTCTTAATATTTTTATACAGAAGCCTATGGACAAGTCTTACTGACTAGTTTAACCCCCGGTCTACGAGCCGTCAAGGCGAAGAAGGCAAAAAAAGTTTAATTTTTTTAATATAGGTAAGTATATATTTCCGTGATGTTGGCAGGGATGGATGATAAGAATAGGGGAAGCGCAAAAGATCCCATAGGGTCGAAGTGCTCAGAGATCGGCCTCAGCCCCTTGCATAAAAATAAGAATAAATAAGTACATAAATAAACAACCATGACTCGAAAACAAATTAATATTCGTGTTCGTCACACAAATATATCCATATTAAAGCACTTCTAATGGGATAGAGAGATTTCGCGAGGCGTTGGGAGGTCTAAAGCGAAGAAATTATTTTATAGCGAAAGTTAAGGACAAGGTTTGCATAATATTGTCACGCATTTCATTTCATTTGTTTAGACGGGTACATTTTACGACAGGCCATTTTTCTAAGGCCCATTATTACGAATGTGTAATGACGCAAGCACTTATTATGCGAACGGAGAAAGTTGGGACGGATTAGCGATGTCGGTCACAAACTTACTACAAGTGAAGTAACAATTGAAATGGTAATTGATTGTAATGAGGCAACATTAGACTTGTCGAATGAAACTTTGAGCCAAGACAGGGCAACACTATGATAGGAATAAACACTGGGTAAGTTCCATGCAGCGGAGAGTAATGGAGTACCTTTTTTTTGGATGGAAAATTTCTTTACGGATATATCGCAACGATGGCTGGACGTGGCGGCCTGTGTGGGACTCCCTGACACCTTGACATTGACTCCGGATCTACCCACTAAAATGTCTAAAAACCAGCGGTATCGTCCTAAGCGCTTTGTGGGATCGGAATACTTACTTACACTTTGTCAGTCACCGAAACGGTGGAATGCAGTACCTACTGCATAACAAAGAAGTCTGTTCCTTATTTATTTAGCCGCCTCCTTGGTCTAATGGTCTTCCACCGATCCAGAGTCAACAATAAGGTTTTATCTACAGGGCCGCTCTTTTTTGCGGTTTGGTTAGGTCGTGGAAGGACATATTTATTTAGCATTATTGTATTCGTACACTTAATGGTAACACAGCTAGACCCTCAGCAGTTGAGGTGGGGGTTTGGCTGAAGCATGCTTTTACCTTCAACGTTATTATCTTTACCATGATAAGGTTGCATGAGCGAGCCCTAGCGTTTTCTCGACAAAGAGAGTGAAAAATATTCGTTCTTCGATAGTGAGGTTAAGGCCGTACTAGTTATAAAGCACGTGACCTATTATTATTTTAAAGTCATCTGAGAGCTTGCAACACGCCGTGCAGTCGGCGTGCAACCTCTGTACGTGAGAAGCCTGCACGAACAATATCGAATAAATTAGGCTGTTTAATTGAACATTTGTTTGTTTGGTAACTTTATATACCACGAGACGAGAGTGTAAAATAAGAACCAAAGATGTAGCTACCTAAAGAAATTATGCCTATTAAGACAATGCTGACCTCATCAAACCTGGCAGTAAATGCCATGTCTTATTTTTATTAATAAAAAGTCTAGCAAATACCCTCATTTCATCTGATGGTAAGCAGAAATCTCAGATAGGTATGCAAAGATAGCTAATGCAGGATAGCTACCTATATACGTATTAATTTTATAGACACCCTCGCCTTGCTGACCTGCAAAGTGCTTCTTTACGCCTCCTTCAGTAAGAAGAAGGCAACACGTGTGCAGGCAGTGAATTTTATTTCTTGATTGTGCGACAAGAATCGAATTGATTTCTTAGTTCAATATTTGTCTTAGTTTCCACAGCAGAAGCACGTAACGGAACTATTGATAAACAAAAGTTGACACTGCTCATTCACGTCAGGACAAATTTAGGTAATGTTTAAAACGTTCATTTTCATTCTATCATTCATTTGTAGATCCTATTTGTTTGACTGAGGCAGACTTCGATGGATTGAAAAACTAAATACATTTAAGTTACAATCACTTTTCTTTTCTTTATTAGAGATTTACACTTTCCGTTATCGCAATCGTCCATTACAAAGTCTACATTCTACAAAAAGTTTAGAAATCGTAATTGGCTATAATTTTGTCAAATTAAAGTACCTACACATTTTCATTTCACCAATTCTTTCGCTAAATTTGTTATATAAGTGACAGTAAATTTCTGTGACGCAGCGACTTGTTGCATTATCAATATTTTTTTTCTTTGCCAAATGGTGGAGAGTGGTAAGGTAAATAAATAAATGGGGTCATATAGGATCATCGTCATCGTCAGCTATAATGTCCCCACCGAGGGGCTCGAGCCTACCTCACATTAGGGGCGATAGGCCTTAGTCAACCACGCTGGCCAAGTGCGGGTTGGTCGAATTCACACACAACCTATACTAAGAATTTCTTCATAGGTGTGTACAGGTTTCCTCACGATGTTTTCCTTCACCGTAAAAGCGTCGAATAAACGTACATATGAATTCAAAATTTTAAAACACATGGGTACGTGCGAACCAGTGCCTCCCGGGTGGGAGATATGATACATATATTATTTATTCGTACATCAGACGGAAGACATGTCGGCTGTGTAACGTAACATTGTTAATATGTCTGATGCACAACGCTTGATGCGTTTTAAGTGTACAGTTGGATGTCTGCTCTGGCGTTACGTGATCGAGAATACGCAGCGATCGTCTGTCAGATATGCGATGACCCTAAATATAATAAAGGTCTATGCGGGAGAGAGACTGACTGACTGTCGGCACGGTAATAATATCTATACAGTATTCTATCTTCATACAAACGGTCCGAAAGCGCGTCATAGCTACGCGCCTCGAGTTCGCGGGGCACCCGCTGGGCATCCAGTCGCGAATGCGCCGCAGCGACGACCGAACGGTATGAATTGTTTATCTGCATAAACATGCGATTTGTATTGTGAATATTTGATTGAATTAAGTAGATACCTACATAATTCAAAATGGCAAAGTGCAATATTTTTTTATATACCTAACTACTAGTACGTAATTTGATTTTAATATTTAGGTATTTCTATTTTTCCATCGGGCAAAATCTGGAATAATTTATGTATAAATAAGTGGATAGGATGAAAAAAAAGACAAATGAGTAACCTATCTACGCTCGCGTTAAAAACAAAACTACATAATACATAGGTAGGTAGTTTCCTAGACTAGGCTATCTACTTACTTATGTACCAACATATAACTTAACTATAACTTAAATATGATGAAATATCATTATGAAATAATTTACGAGAGTAATAAATGGTAGGTATTGTAGTGATCGGATTTTTTTGGTGTATAATGGCAGGTTATTAGGTAATTTGAAAAAGAGACTGATTGTTGACAGGAATAGATAGATGGAAAATTATAAAATAGGGATATTTGTGTAGTTTAAAAAACAATATTTTGTTTGTTGATAATAATATGTAATTTCTTGAAAATAAAAGTGTTTCAGTGATAATATAGTACGTCTCTGTCGAGGCGTAAATATTTTTCTGTCTCAAATCTATAATTTTTTTTATTAAATATTACCTAAAAAAACATGTATTTTTTTGAACACTTCCTATTTCATTCACAACATTTTTTTACATATAAAATAAAATATTTACAATCATAAAACAAGAAATGTAGAAATTAAATACAAAGTAAATAGTAGGTAAGGTCGAGGTGGCTAATTCCGGCATACTTTATTTAAATCTGAAGTTGATCAAGCATAATAAAGAAACCTTAAAATAGATGCCAAATATTATGTGGCTATCAAGATTGGATTTTAAGTGACTTTTTATCAAAGTATAATTTATCTGAATCTCTACTAAGATTTTGAAATAAATGCCATTTTTTAAAAACCTTCTCACTAGACGGATTTTCCCGCATCTCGGGGGCAAGTCCGTCATGTAGCGATATTTCTATGAAATTCCAAGCAATTTTAATATTACACCAAGTTGATTATTTGTTGGTGAACGACAGTCTATAATGTGTCCTACACAGGTCAAAATAGAGTCTAGATATCATTTTAAACGCATAAACATTTTTTGGGGGCTATTCCGGCATACTTAGAAAGCCAGGGGTAGTAAACCTAGTTTATGCGATGTACGAAGTGGAATAAATCAACTTTACATTTTAATTTTAAGTCATTTATTATATATCAATGAGATTTCAAGCGCCTGGTTGAATCTACATTAGTCTTGACTTACTTATAAAATTTAAGACACAACAAATAAAATAAAAACACATTATTTATGAATTTAAAACAAATCACGAGATAGCTTCCTAAACATAATAATATTATGAGGAATAACTATTTTACAACTATAGACTTATTAAAGTAGGAACTGAACTAGCAAACTTTTATCATTAGTTAGATGAGCTTCATGCAAATCATTTTTGTCGTAAGAACCTTTACTGGTTTTCCTTTTGTAGTTTCCCATTATAATGGTGATATAGGTAAACCGTTCTGAAACAAATGATAATAATGTAAATTGTAATAATACACCATCTTATATTTTTTGATTAGTACATACAAAAACAATAAGGTATAGTAGTACTCATAAAATCTACCAACTTTTTCTACGAACACTTCAAAATCTAAAAAAGTAAAACAAATGTTGCATACATTTTGAGTACGTATGTATTATAAAAAGTTTATCATCCCATTAAATGTTTGTACTAATTTAATCAAATGTGGTGTAGGTATAACCTATAAATCTCAAAAGATTACGATTAGCAAAAAAAGGTTTACAATATCTGAAATAGGGAAATTCCGGCACATGACGAAATTGCCCCGTTAAATATAGACGGGATTCGCCACTTCACGATTTTGTGGTTAGAAATATTTCAGATACGATTAGTAACTTATTAAACGTTTTATTGTAAAGCAATAACACATAATCGTTTGAGCAGGCTTTGAACTATAAATGTATTACTCTTTTATTACTAAAAATGTCATAATATTATATTTACCTTCGATAAAAGGTGACACGTCTTACTCACTTGGCACTTTCGAAACTCAACTGAACTTTTAACGACGTTTGATTCATGTCTATGTCAACTTTCGCCATCTGTCTGGCATAATTTGAACGACGATGTTATCCTGTTTTACCGACGTTATATAAAAAAAGCATAGGATTATTCCGTCAAAAGTAAATCGAAGCAGACGGTGACGCCCCCTAGACGGATTTAGCCACCTTGACCTTATATAATGTGTGTATATGTTAGTTTTTGTTAATGTTTCTTTTCTTTATGTATGTGTTGTTATAGTTTTTTAATAATTAGGTAATATCGCGCTCTGTGAAGGCCAATAAATTTATTTTCTTTCTTTCAAATTAAAATACTGTAAGCGGGCAGCCCTTCCGCGTGTTTACGCCCCGCTCGGTCTTGGCCAATTATTTCAAGGACAGGGCCGAGTCAAAATACTGTATGATAATATTACCGTGCTGTCGGTCGCTGATGTATGTCTCCGCACGACTCCTGGGGCTCACACTGTGTTGCGACTGTGTCGTAGCATAGCAACAAGCTAAGTGTGGACCTCGTTGTCACAGCCTGCGACGTGTGATCACAATGAATGACAATGATGTACTATTAGGTTGTAAGTACATTGTTCTCTTTATTTTAACTTTAAGTTATTATTTATGATAATAATAATAATAATAAACCTTAATTTCAGGTTACAAAAGGCCCATACAATAAATACCTTATAAACTAACATACATAGTATTACATAATTTTGGTAAGTAAATAAAACTTAAATTATGTCAGTAAACAGACACTTAATTAACACGATTTGACTGCGACGTGTGACGCTTCGTGGTGTCATGTAGACGCCCTCGGGAACGCCGGAACCTTACACCTTTCGGCCAGAATTCTTCCGTCATGAAGGTCGACAGATGGTCGGTCGGTACTCTCACCACAAATGAGTTGAAATTCACATTATGGAGAGACTACAACCGTTTATTTATGTAGCACGTCGTTTGTGTTGTGAGAATAAAATTATTTCTATTCTATTCTATTCTATATGGGCTATTTTATTGGACCATTTACTACATAGAGCTAAGCCGAGATTACTCTCCCAAATGGCTACATCTTGTGCTTGTTTTGGTGAGCGGTAAAAGCTTCCGTTCCAATATTTCGAAGTAAAACAGCTATTTCCTAAGCCCGTTGAGGATTCCAGCCCGCCTAGCATGACCACCGACACACGATATGATATAGCCATTTATCGCTTTGAACTGTATAAAACCGCACACTCGAAATTTTATCGAAACTGCGAACTTGTATAATAAGCTTATACATGTTCACAGTTTAGATCTCATTTAAACTTTATAGACTTATCAAAGACCGATGACATTACTGAACATGTTCTCAAATAGGTTTGACTGTCAGTGCTGTCAGTACATGAACCATTGCTCTATGGTTCATATATGTACTGACAAACAAACACACCATTAAAAATAAATAATTAATTTAATTTAATAATGATGTCTTAATTTTAATGTATTGATGGATGACTGTATAAGGACAATGTAATGTAATGTTGATATAATAGGTTGGGGAAAAAGTTTCTTCGCATTTTTTAAGAAAATTCATAACATTTTTTAATATAGTTTATTTACATTTAACTAAAGTATGTAGGTACCATTTTGTTCGATAACTTTTTGCCATCTTGTAGGTAGGGACATGATCCCATTGCTATAGAAATTTTGGGACTTCTGGTCAAAATACCGCGACAAGTGGTTTTGGCAGTCCTCTCGTGATGTTAACCTGACACTGCCTAAAGAATTCTGAAGAGACCGAAACAGGTGGAAATCTGAAGGTGCAAGGTCAGGACTATACGGCGGATGCATTAACACCTCCCAGCCAAACTCTCTTAATTTTTGCTGAGTGGCTAAAAATGTGTGAGGTCTAGCGTTATCATGATGAAAAACCACACCCTTTCTGTTGATTAATTCCGGCCGCTTTCTCTCAACTTCTTGCTTTAATCTCATCAGTTGTTCGCAGTAGAGTTCAGAATCGATGGTCCTGCCTGGTGGTAACAGCTCATAATGAATAATGCCCTTCCAATCCCACCACACACACAGCATCACCTTGTTGCGAGTTAACCCGGGTTTCGCCACAGTCTGTGAAGCCTGACCGGCCTTTGACCACGACCTTTTTCGCACGTTCTTGTCGTACGTGATCCACTTTTCATCACCAGTTATCAGCTTCTTCAAAAATGGTTCGGTTTCACTACGTCGTAATAAAGAATCACAAATGAGTACACGGTTCATTAGGTTTCTTTCAGTGAGCTCGTGAGGTACCCAAATGTCGAGCTTTTTTGTGTACCCAGTTTTTTTCAAATGCGCCAAAACTGTTTTGTGGTCAATTCCCAGTTCTTCAGCTACGTCGTAACTACAGACATGCCGATCTTGCTCCACTTTTTCAAAAATGGCATCCATTTTATCTGTAATAGGGCGACCAGAGCGACGTGCATCTTTGACATCAAAATTTCCGGATTGAAAACGCTTAAACCAAATTTGTGCTACTCTCACAGACACTGCACTAGGTCCATAAACATCGCAAATTTTTTTCGCGGCTTGCGTTGCATTTTTACCTTTTTTGTAGTAAAATTTTAAAATGTATCGAATTTCTTCATTAGATTCACTCATCTTGGCGGTACGAAAAACAAATGAAAATCACACATTTTCCTAATTTGAATTTGGAATTATGTTCTTTAAAATTTAAACTTTCAATGATATCAAAACCAGCCAGATACAAATAGTATAGCCAAAGAGATTTTATTACAAGTTTATACATACTATAATGCGAAAAGACTTTTTCCCCAACCTAATATTTTAATAATGTTAATTTAATAATGTTGGACAAATTGTAAAATCTATGACCCTGTGTTGAAATAAATGACTTCTATCCTATTCTATTACAATAATTCGATAAGAATATCCCATTATCCTGATACTAATAAATTAAACGTTTTGAATGTTACTTCAGCTATACGTCACTAGATGGCGTTGTCATTGTTAAGTTGGCGGTAATAAGAGATTTTTTTTATAATATAAGTAAGTACTTTCATCGGCGGTTATAAATCGCACTAAAAAGTGGAAAATAAAATATTGGTTTGAAAAAACTAATAAAACACGCTTTTATGTTACCCTTATCTTAGTTTTATGAGGTAAGAACCACATGATACTAACATTCATTATTGATCTTCTTCTTTTAAATTAGTGTCGATCGCGACACATAAAGATTGATTGAGTTTAAAATGGAGTCTCTCAACACGTGTTTTTACAACAAGAACTCGGGAGAAACTCATTATTGATCTTATCACTGGTTCTATTACCTTAATCAACAGGGAAAACGATTCGCAATCAAATTTCAGACTATAATATCTAGATGCTAATAAAGGATGGGTCATAAAACAAGAATTGTTATATAAACCTACTTTTACCGCAAGAACTTCAACGTTTGTATGCATTGTGCACCTTTGTATACTATAACCACTATAGGTACTACAAACATGGATGCTATTATGAAGAATATTAGTCACAAGTTTACTGATATCACAATTGCAATGACGTGTCTTCAATATTTGGTAGCCTGTGGTTTTGTTATAGATATGACAACTATTATTTGATTATTTAGTACGGCTTCTTGATTCACTATCGCTGTTAAATTAGTACCTAGGTATAAAATGATAATAATAAATTTAAACGAACCTTAAGTTACAAACTAAGCAAAATTTGTATTATAGACTATGTAGGGTCATTGCGCCTGTTTGCCGACCGCTTCCACTTTTCGTCCATTTAACCGTCCTCCTAGATATAACGCCAAAAAATAGCAAAACGGTTATACATAGGTCCTTAAAATATTTATGTATTACGACCTGAATAACTTAACAGTAAGTACATGCCTACACAGTTCACTGGAACACGGCCATTAACTAGGATTAAGCTATGCAGTTTATGGTACTCGGCGAAAGAGTGAAAATGTGTCAAATATTGCAGAAAAAATAGTGACGTGCTGGAACTTACGCCGTAAATAAAAAATTGTTCTATTATGTTTCTTGGTTTGTTTACTGTTTATACATATAGCTTGCTATAAATATAGTGTGGACAAATAGTTTATAATTCTAATTTACAATAATTAATATATAAAACGAAGTGGACGAGAAAGGGTACTCCCTTTTTATTAGAAAGTCCTAATCTCGACCGGGTGGTCTATAACAGGCCCGCCCATGTCAATTAGGTTCTGTCTGATATACGAAAATGCATGTAAGTAAACTAAATTTTATTTAGCAATATGAACTTTATGTATACAGATATTCACGATGGCCAATTTTCGTCCGCTTATTAGCTTTAATAAAGTATAAAACTAATACGTTGAAATGGCCTATGGTCGGAAATCGGGCATAAAGTCTAATACGTCCCAGTTTTTGACATACCCTGTTACAACAAACTAAAAGTGATTATTTTATGATACCTGCAACCAAATGTTACAATATTATTAAAAATAATATTTAAACAATTGAATGAAAAAATATGGAAATGAAAATATATACGACGGCCAATTTCAGTCCGCTTATTAGATTTAATAAAGTATAAATGTAAGACATTTAATTGGCATGCGGTCGAAAATTCGACATAAAGTAAAAAAAATCCCAGTTTTCCACATATTTTGTTATTTTAGAATAAATTAAAGTGACTATTTTATGATAGTGTAATAAAATTTTATAATATTATTTTTTCAAATAGTATTCAAACAGTTGAATGAATGGACCTTACAATGTCTTACAATGGGTCTGATAAGAAGGCTCAAGGTCACCCAAAGGGCAATGGAGAGGGCTATACTCGGAGTTTCTCTGCGTGATCATATCAGAAATGATGAGATCCGCAGGAGAACCAAGGTCACCGACATAGCCCAAAGAATTGCGAACCTTAAGTGGCAGTGGGCAGGGCACATTGCGAGGAGGACTGACAGCCATTGGGGTGGAAGGAAAAGTCCTCGACTGGCAACCACGTACTGGGAAACGCAGCTTTGGTAGGCCCCCACAAGGTGGACTGATGATCTAGTAAAGGTCGCGGGAAGCCGCTGGATGCGGTCAGCGCAGGACCGACTGGTTAGGAGATCCTTGGGGGAGGCCTATGTCTCTTGGCTGTTTTGCCTTTTTAACCCCTAAAATATGAAGTTTAACATCATATTTTAGGGGTTAAAAAGGCAAAACGGACTAACGGGTTGTTTTCGGCCAATTTTCTTTAAATTTGTAATATTATGATGGATAATAGTAATGACCTCATTATTTGAATAGTGATTGGTGTTATTTTTTATGGTAAATGGTTGGCAGACAAGCATACGTCCTGCCTGGTGGTAATCAGCAACTGTAGCTTCAGATGCTTGCAACAGTGATCTGGCAACCCTTATCCCTTCCCTGTGGAGCTCTAGCGACCTTACTTACCAACAGAAATACAACACAACAAAAAATTTTTTTTGACTGTGGTCTTTTGTAATGGGGAGGTAGGTACTACCTAGAATTTACAGCCTGAACTTGGGCTGCAAATTCTAGCGGCTAGTCTGTTGTGCCCTACCTCTACTCTATATACTTACGGCAATATTTCGTTCGGATCTTAGAAGGTCAATCTTTTTCAGTGTATTTTTTCTAGTTTTAAAAAATATTTACGCGTTTGTAAACGCCAAAATTATTATATATTATTATTAATTTATTTTAAAAATATGTTTTATAGAAATGTTGTGATTGTGATGTAGAAAATTATGATATTTATGTTGAATAAGACTATGTCTTGTTATATTATTCGTTGTCTTTTTATAAGTTTTATAAATATTAATTGATTTGTCTGTATTATGAGATTCATATCATGTGAGTGTGTGAGTAAAGATATAAAAACAAAATTTAAATTAAGAGAAATGCCTAATTAATACGAAAATTAATTCTGATCGCTTGTAATTTTTTTTTAATTAGATAACTATTAACAACTTTTTGTAACGAAGACTGATTTTTAGACTACAGATATTATCTTGATTAACAATTTCATTTTAAAACATATTTTTATTCATGAAATCCATACTCAATTGATGCGGTCGAAAATAGGACAACTGGTGGACGAAAACTGAACTTTGCGGTCGGAAACTGGTAATATTGGCATTTTATTACTTATTTTAAAATATAAAAAACAATATGACTGTCACCACTAACACGTTCGCAATAATTATAAATAGACTAATATAGGAATTCATTTCAGTAGTTATTTTATAAAATTACAATAAAGAAATATTTTAATTTTATTTTCAAAGTTGATAACTCCACTAAGTGGACGATAACAGGCGTAATGACCCTACTTGGTGCATGGTCAATGGGAAGACACTGGCATACTGCATACTTTTAAAAGACTGTACTCAGGAATTCATTAGTACTTTTCAGACCAATACAATAGGCTTACCCCTGAGTTAAATCAATTAACTTAAAAAATCTGCTGCTACATAAAATAAAATAACTTTATTTCAGACAACTATTGTAGACACAGCCTATATTTATGTTGTAGTAACAAAATTAAACCAAAAGTGCAATCGCAACCAAGTGTATGGAACACAGATTTTGTAAGTCCGTTTAGAAGCACGGGAGTGACACCCTGTGTTGCAATCGTACATGCTACGGTGATTGCATCAGGCTGGCCGTTTGCTTGTTTGTCAGCCAAAAAGTACAGGGTTAAAAGAAAACTAAGAATTTGGAAATTATTGTTTTCTTTGAGCAGATTTTTATACAATTTTGTCTTTTCGTTATTTACAAAAAAAAAACAAAATTTTATAAATTTCTGAGCCACTAAACAACATAATATAAGACTTAGGTACATTACATGAGAGTTCACTTAAAATTTAATTAGTTTAAAGTTCCGTTAGATCGAGGATAACTATAAATAGAGCATCAAGTATAAGAAAAATGAATGCAGTTTCAAAATATATGAACGGAATTAAGTCGTAAGTCATGTCGCTTTCGTTTATAGCCGAAGAAAGTGAAACGCAGAATAACTTTCGGTCTTTATGGGTTTTATCACTTGTCGATGATTTAGTTCAGTGAACGATACATTGGTGGCCTAGTTGTAAGTGGTTTCAAAATATGAGCTTAGTGTTCAATCAATAGTTCGCCGAATTATTCTAAGGTCCAAAGATAAAGTCCCCACTCTGCTTGGTCATAAAAAAATATGATGAATAAACCTACCAAAAATTAGGGATCTTTATTGCATAATTCATACTAATATTGATACAGCTGAATTATTCGGCAAATCGTCAATCGGTGAAAGGGAATTCGATTAACCATTTGATGCTGTGAAAATAGAGCTAGATATCTATTTGTATCCATCATTCAGTTACCGTATGTTATGGTCGAAGCAAACGAGTTCTTATAGTATAGTTTAGCCAAAGGCTATAAGTACCACCTATAACATGACTATAACCATAAAAGAGGTTAGAAGTCGTAAGTGGACGGGGCGCGCGCGCTGCTGGATATGAGTAAACACTCATATTTGATCCTTTTCGAAGAGGGAAAATATTTAAAAAATAATTTTAAAACACCGTCTTGTGCTATTTTAACCGCCAGGAAGCAAAGTTAGTCTCATAGTCTTACTAATGGAGACATTTCTTTTCACCGGTAAGTACAAATATACTGTTAAATTGAAAAAATATTATGTCGCGAGTGGCGACACTGGCTCTGGTATTAACATCGCTTGATGCGACTTCTAACCTCTTTTATCTGTTCTGTGACTATAACCAATACTCCGTGAGTTAAGCAATATTGTACGCCGTATTGTTTTCAATGATATCGTTATTGTTAGGAAAGAATCTATGAAAAAACATGACAGCCGAAACCTGCGACCCTCATTCGGAGTTGGTATTGATAGTGACGAGGTCAGTATTGCAAAATGGAGCGTAGCAACCAATGGTGAGATATGTTAGAATAGACAAACTTAACAATATTAGATACCTATATAGACATTTCGGAGCAATGTTCTTGTTTTTAAAAGCATAAAAAGAAGCTTCAGAATCAGTTAAACGAGTCTTCAAAATATCTTTGATTTTATAAAGTTCAAAATACGACACCCAAATCGTCTAATATTGTTCGTTTCGCTATGGACAAAAGACTATAGTAGAACAACAGCTTTACAATTACAAAATACTTATCTCAAGAACGCGTAGAGGAGTCGACTTGAAATTAAAACTATGTACAAATGAAGGCAAGTTATATAAAAATATTATATATGAATAGCTAGCTAGTAGGACGAAAGCCCGGAATGTAAAGGATCAGGTATCTCCAATATTTCTAATAGGTACCTATACTAGCCAATTTGTCAACTTTTCATCCATTCCGAAAAGACAAAATTATGCTAATAACATTTCTGATTGGTTCACCGAAGAATTGTTTAAAGGAGTTCTTATCTATATGAATATTACGATTGCTACATACGTTGCTGAATCAGCCCAGTCGACCGTTAACTTTGTATTAGCTCCACAAAACAAGGATCAAATACCTGCTTTTACGCCGCCGGCGCCGGTCAGACAGCATTGCAAACGTTGTGACACTTTCGAGAAATTGCAAAGAGCAACATTCAAAGTTGTCACGAGTGTTATGCCGGCCAGTTTACAAACTATCGGTTTAATAGGTAAGTACTTGAAATGATAATGGTATTGAGCAAGAGCATTTGAAGACATAGGTAAATTAGATAAGTATTCTAATTAAAAGATCTGAAAGACTTAACCTTTTGCGGGTTTTTTTTTATACAACTAGATGACAAATAATCTGACGGCCCACCTGGTGGTAAGTGGATACGTGGATACCGTCGCCTATAAACACCTGCAAACAAGGAAAAAAACACTTGGAATTGCAGGTGCGTTGTCATCCTGAGGCCTAAGATGAACTGCCCTCCATGCCCAGTAATTACACTGGCTACCTTTCCCTTCAATCCGCAACACAGCAAACTGTATCACGGCTGCAATTGGAAAGGCGGTGTTACCTACCCAGACGACTCTACCATCTAGTAAAACCATACAGACCTACCACCTACTAGTAGTAAATGAATGAATATCAATAGTAGCACAAATAATAAGAGTGTAAATTAGGATAAGAAATAGTAAATGTAAACAGCGCATAGTAAATAAGTAAATAGATATGTCATAAATATAATAGATTAAGAACACATAATATGTGTAACAGAAAAACAAAAGGTAACAAAGGCTCTATACATCTGGCGGCATAGACCATGGAGTGCTTCAAAATAGTTACAGCTTGCCATAAAACTAAAAAAGTAACCAAAAGAGAACCAAGAAACAAAAGCCGATATCGACGGATGTTACACAGCAAAACAATTCGCGCAATGGACACTTCCGTCTGACACAAAGGTGCATTCATGATTTTTCAGTTCATTAACATGTTGAGAGTTATAATTATAAGTATGAAATTGTATCATAATTGTATAAACTCTTTTTGAGACGATAAACATGACTTAAGTAGCTGATTAAGTATAAAATGTAAGTAATTCTTTCCGCTTTTTTGGATTGGTCACGCTCAAATCACAACAGATATTTTGCAATCTACAAGAATTGGGCAAGAATGTATGTAATTCTCCTCCATCCATCCTCGAGTATTTTCATTACGTTTTGTTAGTTTGTAACTAGGTTATATGTACCTACTTAGACAAAGAAATGAAAATCTTTTCATGATGTTCTTTATTTTGTCAAAAGATTAATTAACTTTTGTATTCAACCATTAAGCAATTAAAAATCTTATATAACGCAATATAAATTAAGACGAGTAGTAAAGCTTTCGAAATGACACGGTTAGATTACAGTACCTAGGTATGTACATTTATAAAAGCTAGACGCATTTATAAATGCAATAAATCCTTTCACCACAGTATTACTACCTTTGGGCTTAGATTGCTGCCCTGTGGCATGCAATTTATTATAGATAAAAATAGAAATTGCAACTTTCAATTAAAGAGTGAAAGTGTTAGGTTGATTTTGTTTGTCATTATTTAACCCGAATAACGCAAAATAGTCATCAAAATAATGTGATAATATATTGATCGAAAGCTTCATAAAGATTCATTTATGATAATGCTAAACATATTAAATTAAAACGTCACGATTTTTGGACTCTGACGCGGCTTATCTTTCGTCACCAACAGGGACTGCCACTATATCGTGCGTGAGGAAAATAGAGTTATAAAATGATTAGGTACCCAGCAGAGAGCAAACCTTTAGTTTTTTACATTTTCCCATTTGTTACGAAGAATGCACAATGACAACGCCATCGTTAGAATACCGTGGATTGTGGTCATTGCACATATCAGTATTATTAGTAGATAGGTATAGTCTAGGCTAACCGTTTTGTAATCTTTACAGGATACCAACGTAAATTAGACCCGTAAAACCGCTTACACACGAATTACTTAAGTAAAGTAATTCAGGAACAGTTTTATGATACATTAAACTTAATCGAATTCATCAACGTTCACTTTCAACTTTAAAGCATTTCGTAACACATTTTACTTGAATGCCAAAACACTTATAAATTCTCACTGCGAAGGCTGCTACAGTTTTAAAGTTCGAAACCTATCCTTTTTGCAAATTTTATTTAAGTCTGACTTTTATATTACATATTTACTTCATTGGTTTGGTGGCAATTAAGCATACAGTCCACCTGATGGATTTGGCTTTGGGAATACAAGGGGTATCCCGTATCACATATGCGTTGCGTTACCAATCTTTATATACAACATGTAAATTAAATAACCAACACCTTGAATACAGGTGGTTTGGGATCGGCTTCTGAGTTGATTTCAAAAATTGTTTTAAAATAAAACGATTTTTATATATATATATTGAAATCAACTCAGAAGCTGATCCCAAACCACCGTATTCAGGGTGTTGGTTATTTAATTTACATGTTGTATATTCTCTATACTATAGAGAATCAAATATAGAGTCTATAGCGATCAGAAAAAGTTGTGGATCATAATATTTTATAGGTATAACACTCAGACCAATAAAAAAGATATTGGTGTGAGGTATAACAAGGAAAAGTCTAGTAAGATAAGAGCTCAAAGTTTTAAAAAACATTTTTCAACAACTCGAATAAAATATTATTCCGTTATTCTTGGCGTTACACTAAAGATTTTCCAAAATTACAGGCAGGCAGAACTTTTTGATATCCGTATCTTAAGCATATCTTACTTTATGAATTATAAGTATAACTTTAGATGACACGAAACTCAGCTTGATTAATTAGCGCGAAAGTAGGTAGGTACCTAGTTTTAAAGATTAAAGTTAGTACCTCGTTTTGTTTTAAGTTTAAGTTGAATGGGGAAGAAAAACGCAAAACTTTTTTACAGAGGGCGCTGTGTGTTTGTTACCTGTCAAAGTCTGTTGTGAACAACAACATCAGTGATTTAAACACAGTTCACTTAAAAAATAATGTTTTTAAAATTATTGTATGTATGTACATACATTAAATGTCTTTTGAAATAATTATATGTCACTTGTGTGCTGAACAATTTTTTTCTATTCCATTCTAAAAATATTAATATAGGTATAAATGTGTTTACTGGAACACACCTGTTTGTCTGGAAGTAGTTTCAAAATCAGATTCTTTGAAATGCTTGTTGTATGTTCTGGAGTACTTAGTAGCTTTAAAATTTACCCTTCTCAAAGCCTTTTCCCACTTTTTCCTGAGAAACAAATCTGTAGAAAACTTGTGTGTACCGGTTTCTACGCACTGGAAAGCAACACATCGTCCCATATTTTTGTTTATCTAGAAATACTAAGAAATACCTATGAAATGTACTGAGTTTGACAGATCCTTTGGAACAAACACTCAGCGCCACCTAGGAGAAACTAGTTGACAGTTGTCTTCCCCATTGTTCATTTTAGTTTAGAAATGAAATCGTCGAGAGAAAGTTTACGTGATTTTTATTTAAGAACTATTTATAGTTCGATTCAGGCAAAAGAATGTGCTTTTTATACCTAAGTATTCAATTAAGAGAGAATTGATTGATGCATGAAAATGTATATTGACTAATCTCTTTCCAGGAGTTTTATTAAATTCTACTTAAAGTTATTGACAATTTTGCAAGTGCTGTACTCAGGTGCTATTTAATTCAATTACAATTACATATTACCTATAGGTAAGTAGTAGGAAGTAGGGTTTGTGGGCTTATTGTGCAAATAAGGGTTTGTGTGCCGTTGCTTTTTAGTCTGACACAACCTTGACCTAGCCCTCATCGGCTGTTTACCTAATTTGAGGTTCAGCAAATTTTGGCTTACATAATAATTCAGGAAAGTTAAATTCTGTAGTTAGATGTTTACTTTTTATATTTTAATAAACATCAAAATTCTGTGTTATTCCCATCTTCTTTAGATGTTAACGTGTGTTTTTATTTTAGAATTTCAATAAGTTTGTATTTTTGCAATTTTTACGTAAGGCATCGCTTTAAACGTCCATTTCTAATTATTTTATTCTCTTTTCGCTCTCTATAATGATATAATATTGCTTCACAAAATATCTCATGAAAATTTTCTACTCATTTTGCTTGATGATAGGGATTGTTGATGGTACCTACATCTTATTGTAATTTGATCAATACTGTTAAAAGCACTGTAGTGTTCCGATAGTTGAGGATAAGATAACAGTCCTTCAGTGCTTGAGGATTCAAACGATCGGGTTAAATGAAGAGCAAAAGTTTTTCCGTTAAATGATAAAGATAAGTCAAAGTCAAAGTCAAAATTACTTTATTCATTTAGGTACAATTTGTACACTTTGTACGTTAAATAAAGTACACTGGATCCAGTATCTCCAGTTTAAAAGGGTATTTGACCACAACTCGCCAGCTTCGTAAAAGTAAACTCAGAACAGGTTGCAATAGAAAATCCTGATGCTAGCTCCATATTTATCTGATGCTATGATTAAGAAGTCAAAGTGACAATTTGATTTGAAAGCCAATAATGTATTTACCGCAGACTTAATACCACACTTGACGGAATATTTCTTGAAAGAGAAACCGATAACAACATCCTACATTCTAAAGGAGACTGTACCTACTATCGGTGGTGACATACATTCGTGATTCTCGTTTTGCCTTCTAAAATGTTGCAGCTTTCCTTTGACGGGTGGAGATAAATATAAAAATAAAATACCGCTTTTGAGATATAACTGTTCACTAATGACATTGACCTCAAATTTCTTTAAAAGGGACGTATGAGGCCTGCAAATAATTTAATAATTTATTTTGAACTTTTATTCATCTATTCTAAAAGAATTTGTAGCGCAAAAAACTTATTAATCTCTTTAATTCCATGTCACATAGCGGCTTTGATGAGTTGATATTTATTTATGGGAATATTTAGACTCAATGACACTATGCACTTTATTATTATGAAGAAGTTCAGAAGGTACTGAACCGATTAGGTGCATGTTGTACGTAGGTATACTGAACCGACATTAAAGAAAAATTGGGACCAGGGTAGGAGAAAATAAGTTTTAGTCTATGTTACTCAGTGAAAATATAGCTTTCTATCATCGAAAGAATTTTTAAACTCATTCAGTACTTTTTGAGCCTATTCGTTACAAGCATAGGTACCTACGACGAATCAATTCTCTTTATAATATCAATGTAGATTATTCAGCAGATTATGCATTTTAAAAACCCCCGACTGACTCTGAATACTCTCTCTTGCTCGAATCACTATTATAGGTATGCCAAAAAGACACTTCTCCTGTAATTTGGTGAGAAGTTAGGTATTCTGCAGATTCCAAGTGATGCTGCAGCAAAAGATATATCATTGATGTTACAGCAAACCGCAGTCGAATCGATCAGCCCTGTGGAAGTTAATCAGATCAATTCATAAACTATAAAAAGAGCTGATGATCTGGAAACGGTTGTACACATAGTTGTACAGATAGTTTTGGAATCATAGCTAAGAACACCTCTGATCAGAAGGATGTCACCACAGTCTATAGAAGTTCCACGATGATACAATGACTATACACACGTTAATACTTGTCTAATAACACCCCTTTTAGTAGAAATATTACCACGTAATACAAATTCGCTGATCAATCCCAATGAAAAACAAACAATTGACGAATCACTTTAAAATACGAATTTGCCAAGAATGCAACGTGTAATAACAGCGATTATGAAAAAAAATGCCTTCTATTTCAATTACGATGTTCCAAATAATCGTGCAGTGAAAGCCTTTGGGTGCTGGGAAAAACTCTTCTATTGTGCAATTTTAGCATGCAATCGTTAGGTAACCTAATTCACTTCCTGTTCCCGTGGTGTGATGACCAGATTCGAAATCTTAGTTAATGGGGTATTTTAAAAGGCGATTTGGAACAGGCAACACCACTCTAGACATAGATTGGTATGATGTCATACGTTTCCTTTGGTTGTTTCGTTTCATTATCATTCTATTTATTTACGTTACACAGCTGCATAATTGTTTTTTACTTTCTCGTATACGTAGTGTAGAGGAAGTCTTGTAATCGTCAAAAAATTCGACCTCGAGATTTTGACGGATTTACACGCTTTGGACCTCCCCGAGTTTTTTTGGGATTATGTCTGTGTGTGTGTGTCTGTGCGTTAACACGATAACTAGAGTATGCTTTAACTTATTGCAACCAAATTTAACATCCATGTATAACATTAAAATATAAGTTTTCTATAAAATTTTGAGTCGTCGATCACGAAAGTTAAGCAACCAAGTGCGCGGTCTTTACTCGGATGAGTGACCAAAATTTAACATGCATGTATGACAGCAAAATATAAGGTTTCTATCAACTTTGGAGTCGTTTCCGGTATACGAGAAAGTCAAGGGGAGACACTTCCCGATTTTTTTGAAGATCTGGCATATTACATATTTTAGTATAGACTTGGACTGTAGGTGACTGTAGCCGCGATAGCAGTAGGATAGACGCCTTCAACATGTGCTTTTGGCGAAGACTACTTCGAATTCCGTGGACTGCGAAAAAAAAACAATAAGTCCATTTTGGAGAAGATTAAAATATCTACATGGCTCCTCAGTTATCTGCCGATAAAGAGCTCTCTGCTTCTTCGGACACATTATGCGGTCTCCAAAGCATGGTCAGGAGAAGTAGATAATATTGGGCAAAATGGACGGCAGACGTGCCCAAGGAGGAGCGCCTATAAGGTGGTGACGCAGCTAAGACAACGATGGGCAGCAGCATTTTTTTTTAAATTCTATTGCTGATTGTCCCTGATAACATTTTCTGCGTCACCGGGTTTTTAAGAAGGCGAAGACCTTGGGGGGTCCTCAAGTCTGTAGGTCGAACGTTCCTAGGGGATTACTGGGCGACCGAGCATCTCCCCGTGGGGAGTCTCTCGACCGCCTAGCGTCCCTAGGGCGTCCGTGTCGGAAGGGAGGGTGCACCGTATAGTTCACAACCGCATCTTGTAGAAACTGATTGTACGTGGTCGCGATCCTGCTCCTCAGCAATGAAGGAACGAGGAAGAAGAGGATATTAGATATTATATTAATCCACTTGGTGGTAAGCGAGTAGAGTGTACGTACCGCACCTGGTCTGCAAGGTGCTTTCTTCATGCCATACCTGGGTTATAAGTAGACACATCGTGTGAGAAATGGGGTGAGATTGTTATAAACAGAAAGGCGGTGATAATGCAGACATGCGTGGTCAGATGGGATAGGAGAAAAAAGCTTTTCAGAACACTCACCGTGCTATAGAAGATAGAATGCGCTTCATGCTGCAACATGAGGTTCGAAGTTCTTAGAAAGAAAATATATCGAAGATATATCTTTGAGTGGACTAGGATAAAATGGGGGTTTTCGGTCTCAAAAATGACAATGTGCTACTACTGTCGGGAGGTCTGGCAATGAGACTTTTATGATAAAATACACAAATAAAAAGAGTATTTAATTTTCGTGATAGCAATTTATAATGAAATAAAACTCGATAGCAAGAACTTAATATTAGGATGCTTTATAGTTTTATGCACTACATTGTCGCATTTATCAAATTGAAAAGAGAAATAGCCAAGTTAATTAACTGTTTCATGGCTGCACAACCAGCTAAGCGAGTTGTGCATGCTAAATTCGAATCTAAAGTACATTCAATAAGGTGTTTACGTATGATTGCATTATGTTGGCTGCTTATCCGCAATTACGTGGGGTATATTCGACAAGGAAATAGCGACTCTATTTACAGGTATAGTAATAGCACGAATTGGCTAATTCATTAAACCGTGTGATCAGTTACGGTAGTTGACGTATGCGCGCGCTTCCTTGGGCCACTCTCACTGTGTGAAAATAGGAAGGATATGTTTACTGAAAGTACAAGCATAATACCTACCTTCGTAGAAAATTAAGGAAGCATAAAAATGTTAATTAATAAAAAAAACTCTATATCTAACAAAACGAGAACGAGAGGCATTAGATATTATTAAACTAAATCATAATACAAACATCCTGCAAGCAAGCAAAGTTTTCGCTTACGAAATATTTAACCACTTGGCTTTTCTGTGACCTGAATGTCCTGCAGAGACATTAGGTCTATTGGGAGATATCGACAAAAATGCGTCCGTGACATTTGCATAAGGTTCTTGATCTCTGCCAAAAAAAACTCTAAAAGGTAATCGGATTTTTTCTCCAGATAATTATATCTAAGAATCTCCTGGCTTTTGAAAGAAAGCATTGCCCAAGGCGTATTGGTAGAGCCGGGACCAGGAGGACATAATAAGCCCTACCACCATGCAATGTGGTTCAAACCGCGCACAAATGTAGGTACTCCCGTGGGCATCGAATCTGGGACATCCAGATCTAATTCCGGTGGGCGGACTACGGAGACTAAACATTTTTTCACACACTGTTTTTCTCTTGTAATCAATATGTAGAACACACGATTAATATGCTATCGATATCATCTCAAGCATCTATAGCGCTACAAAACTTCTATTAGGAAGGTTCAAGAATAATAGCATAATTAAAAGTTGCTAATTCCTTAAACTCTCTCTTCTGTTCAATGAAAACACCTTAACAATGGAACACCCCATTATAGACAGAGCAGGATGTGTGCATTACCACCAGCGACACAATGGCTCTCGGATATAAGATGCAGCTCACGGTCTCGGAAGCGGCGACGACCTTTCAATTCGGATCTTGTTTGCTGACGATTGATCATGAGGAAATATTAGCAACGAATTGTTTATGTGAGTAAGTAAGTCACGAGTCATCTTTATTCCCTTTGCAATAAGGTACACGAAGAACTAGTTAAAAGAGATGACAATAGGTTCTAACATAGAGTATGGAGTTTCATAGAGTGGAAATTGATGAATACTCAAATTAGAGGAAGTCTGAAAGTAGCTCCAATAGCAGAAAGACTGGGAGGAAACAGGTAATGAAAATAGATGGTGAACATGTTATTTGCAACATGTTCACCATCGAAAGTGATGAAAATGAATGTTGATGGAAATAGAGGCAGAGGAAGACCGAAGAAGAGATGGATAGACTGTGTGTAAGATGGCCACTCCACTATTGCGATTGCAAAAGTAAACGGCTTCTCTCCGTGTTGTTCTTTTCTGGTTGAGAATATCGAATCGAACAACTGATTTGTTCATAAATATCTGTACATAATAACAAATCCTTACATATAGAATTTGTCTATTGATTGTTACCGACACGATCTTAGAAGTAAATCGGTATCTTTATTGAGATGTCGGTAACTTTAGTTGAATTTATCGGCTGATTAAGAAATTGTATGTAACATTCAGACATGAATTTATTATCCAAATTACTGTACCTAATCATTAACGTAAAATTCATACTCTTATACCACAGCGTCTAGACGTTATCCTAACAGATCATGTAAGTACAAAATTTAGATAAAAAATAACAAAACAAAGTCTTATGTAAATATTTTATTCACCAATGAAATGATAGCATCTTCCACCTTACAATGATAACATTAACAATCATGTAGCACTGGGAAAATTATAATATTCAATGACCGAAGATCTCAATCTTTACGGTCTAAAAACTGTCGTTAATGCACACGGGATATTGTGTAAGCTTTACTATAATTGGCATTGTTGAATTTACACTTTAATGTGATAATAATATAATTTACATATTCATACTTGTACCGAAGGTATCTATTGCAAATTCGAAAATCGATGGCATACGACCACGGTGTCAACAAGCTACCAAATGCGCGGTCGGTACTCGGATGGGTGACCGAAAAAATTTCAACTTGATTTTCCTCTGTGCTTCGGAAGGCACGTTAAGCTGGTACCGGCTGCTGGCGAAGGATAGCAGCCGTAAACAAGTCACGTCAGAGGACAGAAATGTTGACTTTTAAAACTTTGACATCAGGCTAACCCGGTAAGGTAGATAGGTACTAGAAGAAGAATCCCAAATTATCATTAAGATAAGAACTTGTAAAGTAGTTAGGTACCTACTAAGGATTCTAGATACTTGTATAATAAGTTATGTGTTGGGTAAGTACCTATATTTACAGCTGTGTTCGTGTTCGATGCACAGATTTTTGAAGCCAAGATTTCAGCCACTGATAAATTAGAGTTCCTCACTTCAAATTAAACTGGCAAATTTTATACTAACGAATAGGTACCTATTTCAGAAAAACAATAAAGAATGCTAATAAATAAGTATTAAGATATTTAACTCAGAGAGTACCAACATTAAAATTTAAGACTCTCTGAATTAAATATAAACCACCTTTACAGAATATGATATGCCTTCGTTTCCAGTATATCCGACGAAAGGATTTTACTAAAATATAATCTGTGGGTGAAATCGTATATAATATAGGCATCAAAGAAGGTAGGTAGGTAGGTCCTGCTAAATGTGGCTTTATGTGAAACCAAAAGTTTCATAGAGCTCTGCTCAATCTCTGTACTTATGGACACCTCGATCGCCATGTGATACCGGCATAGTGGAATAGCATCACCACCCCATATCTTCCAATAGGTGTCGTAGAAGCTGACTAATGGGTCAGCATTGATCACCTTATACTCCGTCCACCAAGCCGCGTTGGGCAAGCGTGGTGGACTACTGCCTCGTCATTCGATGAAAAGGAGAGGCCTTCCCGCCTAGCATGACCATAGAAACACGATATGATATATGATATAGCCATTTATCGCGTTGAACTGTCAAAAAATATTGGATCGTGTTTCGGTGATCAATATGCTAGGCGGGCTTGCAGTGGGTCGTATTATATGAAACCTCAAGAAACAAATTAGATATGTCTCTTTTATAAGGAGAATCCGAAGATAATAAAAACACCGCAAACTTCGTAAATTGTGCTAAAATTATTAGATTTTCAAGTAGGTTGTCAAACTTATTTCGCGGTTGAGAAAACGCGTGACTCCGAGAGACGCGTGACTGTTTGAATTGAAAAAAAAAACTCGTCATTGTCTTAGCTCCGTGGGAACTTGGTGTTCCTTTGTGGTCTCTTCGTGGGTGAAATATGAAGCGAAAACGTCGCTACAACCAACCGAAGAAACGTGGAAACTATTGGAAAATATTGATCGGCAGTTCGTTAATTATTAACCGTTTCTTTGAAGCCTAGATACATTGAAGTAGTTACAATAACAGTTCATACCTGCTTCTGTATACATGTGGACTGAACTGCGACAAGATTTTCCGCATGCTCATAGAAAATAACCCTTCACCTACTCATCACTCTCACTCGGTTAGTGTAAGAGTCATTGTCATATTCATCAACGCGTCCAACGTGACCAAAAATCTTATAATTAAGTATAGAAGTTAAATTTTATCTAGGCAAGCAAAGTTACCACATTAATTTAAGCACAGTGCTTATTCCCGACTTCTGTCGAAAGATAGCAGTCGGCCCCAAGGAGGTTTGGTGACAGGCAAAGACTATAAGTAGGTACTCCGTGGTGACAGGCCATAGATTAGGAGGTAATCTATGTGCAGGAAATCTATGTGTCAGGCACACGCGGCCGTAAAATTCTAATGCCAAATCCTTTTGCAATATTGTCGATATCAAGAGTCAAGACATACTTCACCGACCCCAAATAAATTGGAAGCAGGGCAGGAGAAAGAGAGAGTCATACATACAATCACATTGATAATGCCACATATGGCAGTATGGGTCAATCAGTGCCTCAAAATAGTATACTTAGGTTGCTAGCCAGTCGCCCACATAAAGGGGGCACTCTTTTTTCAAGTAATGTTAGAAAAGCGCTGAAATTATAGGAATGAGTGTGTGACAGAATTGCAGGAATTAATTCCACCAGCCCCTTTTCACTACCGGGATACAAGACGCTGGTTAAATTACTACCTATATACCCTTATTCCCAGCCGTCACCACTGGCTACGTTCCCACTGGCGACAAACTAGAAAAAATAATCTATGTATTGCCAATGGTGACGAGGGGGAAAATGAAATCCCAGATATCACCAGTGGTGATAATTAGATAAAGAAACTTCCCCATCGTTGCTAGTGGTGACGTTTGAGATTAAAAATTCTCGATTATCATTAGATGAAAAGTTCTCGGAAAAATATTTATTAGCTTGGAATAATAATTAGCCTGAATTAGCGAATAGGAATTTTAACATTTAGTGATACCACAGAATAAAGAATAAATTGTCCATTTATTTATCAGTGCTTAAATTTGTGTCAAAGGATTTGTACAAAAATGTCTTCACAAAATAAACTAAAACTAAGAAGCAGGTTAGAGTTTAATTAAATTATGCAAAATTTTAATATTTAAAACACATTTAAACAAAATTTATTTTACATGCGAATGATTAGATATAGGTAGTAGAAAAAATTGCTCTAAATATCATGAGTTTTCCGACTTAGGTATCTACCTATTTTAATACCAAAATTATTTTATGGCGACTTTATAAATTATTAACAACATAATCCTACGTGCGTCGTTAGCATTCGATTAAAGAATTTGATTATTCATAGCGAAACTTGCTCTATAAATCGTTGAAAAAGATTATAATATCTATCCATAAAAGGAACGGCTGATGCGCACATCCGTTTTCTGTTTTTGATCTAATTATTGAGGACTTTATGTAAATTTTAATGTCTCGGTCTCAATTTTGAGAATAACAACTTATTAGATTTATAATAGGGTGCGTCCCGATATTTGGTCGTGTGCCGAAACGAATGTAGATAACAGTTTGCGCGATGTTCGCGAGCTGTCTACGCATTGGGGGCCGTCCATTAATCATTAGGCTTTTAGTCCATTAATCACGTGTTTTTTGCATTTTAAGCCCTCCCTACCCCTTGGTGATTAATTGATTAATACATAACTTTTTTTTTTTTAATATTATCAGGAAATACAGGTAAAAAAATATTGGTACTTATTTAATTTTATTCTTAGAAAATTAAAGTTGTTTTTTTACTGGCATAAAAAAAATTATTAAAGAATTGGCGTAAACATGCGTAACATACATGAATATATTGGGACCACGGAGTAGCAAGACGCTTTTCGGTTTAAAAATCACGCATTTGACGAATAAATAAATACACGCGATATCTTACTACACCCTTGTGATATTTCGTGATTGTTGCCGAACCCCTCCCCCCGCTTTCGGAGCCTCACGTGATTAATTTACGACCCCTTGTGTTGTAGGTAAAGTGCAATCGTGGTGCAATAAAATAAAATAGGAGTCTATTCAGAGAGACCAAAATCTAGACGCACCCTTAGAATCTAATTAACATCAAATCTCTACTTATTAGATATTCTATAATCCTACACAGAGTCATAGTCCCAAAATAATAAGATAATAGTATGTAATTAGGAAAGTGAATAATATTGATTTTCTCCTAAAATTTCTAAGAAATACCTTTATTAACTAAGAAATACGTTATTTTGATATCATACATGCATGGGTTGCAATAAGTTAAAGCATACTCGAGTTATCGTGCTAACGCACAGACACACAGACATAATTCCAAAAACGGTATTTTTGGACTCAAGGAGGTCCAAAACGTGTAAATCCGTCAAAATCTCGAGCTCAAATTTTTTGACGATTACAAGACTGACTTCCTCTATACTACGTAAGTATACGAGAAAGTAAACTAAAAATAATCCACTGAATAATGGTGAAAATATGTCAATAATTCGTCTTGCAGACTAAACTATTCGATGTTATTGTACTCGGTTGGTAGGTGTTAATGGACGCGCAGAGCCATCTCGTCAATGTTTACTTTTAGTTTCTTTTGAAGGAAATAGTTTGCATTCCGCATCTTCATGTGTTGTTTAATGCTGAAAATTAAGTAACTATTTTTAAACTAAAAGTAATAGAACTTACGATAGTATTTTTTACTGGCAACATAACTGTAGTAGTTGCGCCGATGCAATTCATTTCCCGATGTTTTCTATTTGTGTTGAACCATTTAGTTCGCGACCAACGAGCCGTTACATTCTACGGTTATGTAATAATGTTAAGAAGCCGCAGCACGGAAATTCGACATTGTTTAAATCGATTTGTGTGATGGCTGTACGGCAAGACACCTTGCCCCAATTAGAATTTTTGGTTTTGAAATTCATAGGTAAACGTCTGACGATTGAATTGTATTTCTTTGTGCTATTTAAGTTTTGTATATCGATATTTCATATTAGCATTATATTCTCCTAATACTCGTACCTACATACCTGCTCTTCGGATCTTTCAAATCCCCAACTCCCTAAACTACTGTTTCCCTAACTTTGACACAGGCAAATGCACAAACTCTATGCTTCGAGCCAAGTAGCAAAAAATGCACTAAAGTCTGGGCTATAATATAATAATTAAATTCATTAAGAAAAAAATATATTTTGTTAATAAATCTTCAATTAAGATATTTTCTAGTTACACTAAATTTAGTTTCAAATTATTTGTAAAAATAACTGATTCACATTTCTTAGAATATCGTGTAAATTCAAGCGAAACTGGATCCTAAAATATGACCGATAGTCAGCTGACCTTCTGACTCATTCACGGCGAATTTCCACAGATCAAAAGCTAACTTCTGACTAATACGTAACAAAATACAATCGACACAAATATTTTAAATTACATATCGTATTTTTTATTTCACGAACGCGGGTCTGACTTGATTGTTGGTAGCCAGGTGCACAGTTTTTGTCACGTATTAGTCAGCACAATTATTATTATGCCAAAGCTTTTAATCAGTTGGTGGTAGCTATTAGCCAGGCGGACATGAAAAATATCCATGTATGTGTGCACTGAGAGATCACATCGTAAATTCGCGAATGGTATTATATTGCAGGTTTCAGTAGAAGTTGTGAAACAATTGTAGAATTGCGTCCTGAAATTCGTAAAGAACGAACGTAAATAGTTAAAACGATACAGCCCGAAATATGCGATTCTCAGTTCTCACATAGCAGTTCGCAGATGAGATTTGTAATTATGGTGGTTTACCTCATTCCTAATTCGTTGGGTTTACCTAATATTATTATAAATAAATCCATATTATTTTCGTCGCACCTTTTAGTAAAAACCACAGAACATAGATATAAGAGGTCTATGTTCTGTGGTAAAAACTAAGGAAAAAGTAAAATAAAGAGGACGTCACAAATATGCTGCTATTCTGTGCACGCGATATTTAATTGTGATCTCTTAATTCTTTACGAATTTCAGGACGCAATTCTACAAAATGTTTCACAACTTCTACTGAAACCTGCAATATACCATTCACGAATTTGCGATGTGATCTTAGTGCACATAAAATATCCTACCTGCAACTAAACGGGTACAAATTTGTATTCCCTCGGGGATCAAACCCCGGGAACTCTGAATATAATTCTGGTGGACGTACCTACCATGGAGGCGGATGAGCTTGCATGTCTACTTCTGGCGGCCACAAGAATTTTGGCCGAAAGGTGTAAGGTTCCGGCGTTTCCGAAGCCGTTTACCTGACACCACGAAGCATTACACGTCGAAGTGTCAATTTACTAATTTAATCTAAGTATTGTTTACAAAGCAAAATTATACGAATAAAATACTATGTAGTATGTTAGTTTATAAGATATTTATTGTATGGGCTTTTGTATATAGCTTGAAATAAAAAGTTTATTAAGTACTATCATTATCATTATTTATTTGACTATAGTCTTCTGTGAGGTGGAGGTATTGTACTACCCCGTCAGGCGCTCCAAATTCGAGGGGCTACTCCGCTGTACCATGGTCTGTGGTTGTGCCCTCGACTGTGTTCCTTTACCATACAAAGCTTAAGGAAGAATTATGTTCTGACAGCTAATAAAAAGTATATCAACCTCAGATCATAGTGACCTGGGATCTCAAAAAATTACTTGCAGACTGTTTTTTTCTATAACCATTGTATTTCATCCAATAATTTTGTTTTTAACTGGAAATTTTTTTTCATCTAAGTGTGATATTATCAATGTTTACCTATATGTGGAAACTTGTAATTGGCCTTCAGTACCTACATAATATTTATACCTACTAATATGTAAGATAGCTGTAAGTTTTCTGTAAAATATATAAAATAAATAAAATAAAATCCGTATTTTGAATAACGACTACCGGCAAATGGAACTTTAAGCATGTGACGTGACATAGGGAGAGAAATTGCATCGCATTCTATATTCAAAAAGCGTCGCCTTATTAACACATCATGTTTAAACGACCATAATATTAAAATGTATGAGATTTAATCTCCGCCTAATGTTTTAAAGATTGCTTTGGGAAAAGCTAGCGAATCACCACTTTACCGGATATTTGCGGTTTAGCGGTACCTTACCTATATTGTTGGTGTTGTTTAATTATTAACAATACAGACACTAGGCATGCATATACGAAATATTAGCTTGTTCTCTTAGATTTGCGGGAGGTTTAACTCGCGTGTATTCGGGTTTTACGAATGACCACAAATGCTGAAAAAAAAGTCGGACAAAACGTCGATTCCAAAATACACGCGAGTTAAATTTGTCGTTTTTGTTTAATAATATGTTTTGTTTTAAATTCTCTCTTTTCAGCGAAGTTAAGGGATCTGGCCCATGCAGTGCAGGCATTTCTTTTAGTTTTTCTTCTTTCTTGAAGTTTGCATTAAAATATGGGTGTCACACATTTCAAAGAATTTGTAAGCAGTGCTTAGCGAGAAATGTAGGGTACCTAGCAACACAACAGACTTCATAATGGCGACCCTAAACCCTAATTCGTTTTTAGTCATACTGATAAAAACGACCACATCTAATCGTTCGTTCTTCGTGAGATTCGGCGCGGTTGGTGTTCTAATGGGTGACCTAAAGAAAAATGTTCAAAAGGTTATCTTTTGAAAATTTTTTCTTTAGTGCTTCACCAAGCACGTTATCCTGGTGATGGGATATGCGATGGCCTAAATTCTGAAACCAGGCAATCCCTGTACCAAGTTAACGATTCGATAAGAAGAATTGTTAATAATATTTTTGTATTGATTTATGACAATAATTAATTTATAAGTAAATGAATTAGTAATTTAATGTATTTTTAATGTGTGTAGGTAATTAGACTAATCAGTGAAAGGTTTTATAAATTGATTTACCTACGTAAGAATCGACGTTAAATTTAAATATGTAAATTAATACGTACCTACTCGTGATCATAATTATTGTATAAGTGTACTTTCAGATTCGTTATACAAAAAATGGCCATGAAATATGGGCTTGAACGGCCGACAATCCGACATTATTCAAGTAGGATACTTACTTGAATAATGTCGGATTGTCGGCCGTCTGGTCCTTTTTTTTCTACAGTGTCCTGTCTTTTATCGCAATCAACCCTTGCGACGCATACTAAAACATAGTTCATTTACCTCTACTTAAATGCATTTACTTATATTACTACTAAAAATCTATAAATAGACCGCTGCACTTAACATTTCGAATTTGTCCTTCCAGTTCAATATTTTTAACGTTTACTTGCCTTCATTGTAATCACTGCTTTACAGGTTACAGCACTTATCCAAAGGGAGGTCACACACAAAAACTATCAATTGTCTATTGTTTTGGCGCGGTTTTGTTTTTTTTTTCTCTCGAAAAAAGTTTCGTAGCGCGGCACCAAACAAAATTCGGCTGAACGCGCGCGTTACTCCGCCACGGGAGTTTATTGGCGACTGCTTGGGCTTGTTGAAAATTAACTTTCTCATGCGACCGCGATTTTAACTCGCACCATTGGTCGGAAACAAGCCGTTTTGTGACGGACGCAATTTCTTTTTGTTTACACGTTTTTAATTAGATCATACGTGTAAGTAATAATTTAAATTCACTTTTTAAGTTATTGAGTGTTGGATTTCGTATTTTAGTCGTATCTTAGTTCGTATATTCCTTATACTCATCATGTTTGTTGTATGGGAGCACCCATAAATATTTGTTTAATTCTGTTTATTAGTATTTGTTGTTATAGCGGCAACAGTAATAAATCATCTGTGAAAATTTCAACTGTCACGGTTCATGAGAAATAAAACGCAGCCTGGTGACAGACGGACGGACAGCGGGGTCTTGATAATAGGGTCCCGTTTTACCCTTTGGGCACGGAAACCTAAAAAGTAACTCTCATAGGTAAGTACTGAAAAACAGAACTCCTAAATCCATTGTAAGAAAAAGCTTTGATAAAGTTATGTCTAAAGATATGTATAAAATATTAAAACAGTTATCTTATTGCTGCAAATAATCATTGGTGTTTGTAGGTTTTTTTCTACTCCATAGAGCTTTATTTAAGTAGGTAAAATATGTTAAAATTTTTACCAAAATACTTATGGCGCTGACTGTACTCTTGAGCCTTTTTAGGGCTCCGTACCCAAAGGGTAAAACGGGACCCTATTATTAACACTCCGCTGTCCGTCCGTTCGTCTATCACCAGGCCACGGTAATATTATCTATTACCGTGACCAGGCTGTATCTCACGAACCGTGATAGTTAAACAGTTAAAATTTTCACAGATGTATTTCTGTTGCCGTTATAACAACAAATACTAATCATCATCATCATCATTTCAGCCGAGAGACGCCCACATAGGCCTAATAAAGACGCCGCCGTGGTGGAGTGGTCAAACGCTGCCTACACATCGGGCGGTCCGGGTTCGAGTCATGGTAGTGGCAAATGTTAGTGTGATGAACACGAGCATTTGTACATGAGTCAGGGTTGTTTATATATTTATTTAAGTTTATTTATATAAATATCTAGATTATTAGGTACCTATATTTGTCCGTTATCTAGTATCCATAACACAAGTTCTTAAAGATACTTAATTTGGGCTAGATAATTGGTGTGAGCGTAGAAATATATTATTATTTATTATTATTAATAATAAATAGAATAAAATAAATATTTAAGGGGGCTCCCATACAACAGACGTGATTTTTTTTGCTTGTTTTGCTCGTTAATGTTAACGGCAACAGGTAGGCAGACTCTTGAAAAATTCGCAGAATATTTTTACTACGATTTTGGTTTGTCTAAATTAACATCCACATTGGTAGGTTATTTATTATAGTAATGACAATATAGTAGAGCGGTAGTTTACTAGAGTTAACATAAATTATGATGAATAGTTAGTGACCGTGACCGTGGCCATAAATGACTAAAAGGAAACTGGTTCTAATGACATGCGAAGAATGACCAAAATAAGTTCTACGACTTCAACGTGCGATCGTTATTAAAAAAACCTAGATAATGTTGAGGTATTTAATCGTGTTTTTTTCGACTGATATGATTATGACGCAAGAGGTTTTTATTTTTTAGATAAGTATATTTTAGTTTTATAGCCGTCGGAACACACTACCTACCTATTTGTCGTAATTAGGAAGCGCTTACACCATCGGTTAGTTTTTTTTAAACTATAGTTATTTTACACCAATTAGAGGAAAAAAGCTTAGCTTCACCTGGTTTTGGAACGCACTCTAGGTTAGCAGTTAGTAGGTAAGTACCTATAGATTATTACAGATAGGGTTACCATTTAGAAATTTGAAAAGTCCTGAAAATAGGCCTGTCAGTTCAAAAAACTCCGGACATTTTAATTACAAAATGCAAACATCAGCCTTTCAGTACGCACTTCGTAAAAGTAGTATGGACATGGACATGGTAGCCAACAGTCCCTTTTAGATGAGTGGGACATTAATAAAGATTAAATAACTTACTTATGTAAGTTTTATTACTCGTATTCCATCTAAAACAAAAAGTCCGGACAAACTAGAAGACCGGACAAAGCCAAGACAGAACCCTAGAAGTCCGGACATGTCCGGACTAATCCGGACGGATGGTAACCCTAATTACCTCAGACCAATGATTATCAATGGTCTGAGCTAATTACAAAGCGATAGAATTTCATTTAAAATCAAAGGTATTTATTTTACTGACACCTGTATTTTAATATCAACGATTGTGGTTGTTTAATGATAAGAAATAAAAGCTTTGATTTTTCAAATGACTCAGAAACGTAAGTAAACATAAATTTGAGGAAAAGTTTTGTTATGAATGACGACAGTTCAACCATAACTACTTTTAGACACTTCTTAAAATAATTAGTGACGTTTGACCAAAATTTAATTAATTAATATGACTATAATTAATTTACGAGGTTTATCCGTGTTCTTCTTGTAACTTTTTTAAAATTCTTCCTTATCGACCGAAATAATTTAATTTATTCATCATTACAAAATTACTTTCACTTCACATTGGAAAAATTAAAGTATAGGCATAAAATCATTCACGAAGCCATTAAGTACTTAGATAATCTAAAACAAGAGGAAAACTAAAATTATTCCATTGACTTACCTACTTAGGTACTATACCTATCTTGATTTACAATCATGCCACCTCTGTTCCCAATTCTACTTGGGATCGTCATACATATCTAATGATGATTGGCTTGTATTTAAATTAACACCATACAAACCTAACTTAGCCTACAAAAAGGATATCTAAATGTTAAATATTTATCTATCTATTTTGACGAGTACTGTAGGTACCTACTATATTTTGGTCCGCACTAAATTTATTCCGATAAGTAAATATTTTTTTGTTTATCTCCCATTGACTCATTTATTTTCTCTCTAACAAACTATCTCTCCTTTTTTCAGTCTTTCTCTCCCTTACAACTTTCGTAGGTACTGTCATATCAGCGCCAGCGCTTGAGTGCAGTGACAGTTTCCAACATATATGTATGTAGGTGTGAATTATTTTTAAACTAACTTCTTAATCAAATTTTGATGCTGACTGTACCCATGCACATTCATGCATGTTCATGATTTTCTTTCATCACATTATTATTATCTCTTCTCATTACATGCCCATACAATCTAGTCGTTTACCGCTCAATTTCTCTGCTGCCCCCGATCGCGCTATTTACGAACGTTAAAACTAAAACCATATCTATTCTATTCTATTCTTAACTAACGGCGTCGCGTCGCATTAAGCGTACGCATTTTGCCAATGTCAAGTGAAACTTTAACAAAAGTATGAAAAATAGGTAATTGTACGGTTGATTGAGGTTAAAAATGGAGTCTCTCAACACGTGTTTTTACGACAAGAACTCGGGAGAATAAACTCAACCTTATCGTTATCGTTCTTCTTCTTCTTTCTTTAAATAAATGGTGTTCGATATATATAACGCATTTCGCCAATGTCAAGTAAAAATGCACTTAGAGTAACAGACAATTGTACGGTAGATTGAGGTTAAAAATGGAGTCTCTCAACACGTCGTATCCTTTTGTCATACCACCTTGGTGCAAACAAGCATACCATATCCGCCTGATGGTAAGCAGTTACCACAGCCTATGGACACTCACTTGCAATACCAGGGGTATCACACGTCCGTTGCTGACCTAACAGAAACTTCACACTTTTCTTGAAGACTACTATATTGTAGGCCTTAAGGAAAACTTGATAGGTAGGTTAGTAGTTTTGTTAGTACCTACACACATCCATTTGAGCATTTTTTTAAAGAATAATAATAATAATACTATATTTCTACGCTCACATCAATTATCTAGCCCAAATTATGTAGCATTAAAAACTTGTGTTATGGATACTAGATAACGGACATTTTATTTTTTATATAGGTACACTTTTTTATATATGATGCTAATACATTCATTATTCCTGTTAACCCATGTTAACCCTTTCCAACTAGGTAAGTTAATGCTTGTGCTAGCAGTGGGTTCACGTCAGATCGATCCCCATTCACACAGAAACCGAGTCTATCTGCCTGCACGCTCGGCTACCGCCTCATTAACAACATACATAGTCTTTGTGTGAATCGTCCTAGTTGGGCCACCATCACGGATTTGAATTCTGACCACCAAATTTTAGACGGTAATTAGTCAAAATTTCTCGCCTAACATCTGATTTTCTCGAGTTAAGTTTAAAAGTTGTAAGGCTAAATTAGTGGCCAAGCCAGCCCGCCTAGCATGATTACCGAAACACGATATGATATATATGATATAGCCATTTATCGCGTTGAACTGTCAAAAATCATTGGATATAACGGCCATCATGAAATTTTATCGAAACTGCGAACATAGCCTTATAAACTGCGAACATGTATAAGCCTTATAAATGTTCGCGTTTCGTTAAAATTTCATGTTGGCGGTTAAATCCAATGATTTTTGCCAGTTCAAAGGGATAAATGGCTATATCATATCGTGTTTCGGTGGTCATACTAGGCGGGTTCGACGCATACTCGTGGTTTACGAAACGATTTCAGATCCTAAAATCCTCAGGATCGGCTTGTTCAAACCCCGCACTGTATAAATAACACCTCACGTTGATAGTTAGTTAGATCACGGCTCATTAGACAAAGTTTCCAAAACCGTGCAGACGGATGCAAGCTATCAATATAACTTGCGTTGCATGTTCCATCTGATTTATTTTTGCCTATAATTACGACCGATTCTAGTTTCATTAATAATAATTTATATAATGATCTAATGTAGCCTATATTAGACACACATCATGCATACCTAGGTTTGATATTGAAGGGAAGGATAGTAGGTACCTACCCAGTATTCGTAGCTGGGGGACTACGAAAACTGCGTTTTGTTAAATATTTTATTAACATTTTTAATCAATATAGGTACCTTATTAGCATGCTGTCTACTCCTAAACTAAAACTAGTCACTCATTCATGGGGAAATGTATACAAATATATAATAAACTCCCACATCGTGTAACTGAACTTCCGTCACATAAATTTAAGCTTCACATTAAACAAATTTTAATGAAGAAAGCGTATTATAAAGTTTAGGAATATAAATACGATAAAAATGTGTGGACACATCCAAATGTGCTCGATTCTACATTTTAATCTAGTGAGATACTTATCAATGTGTAAAATTTCAATTCTCTAATTGACAATATTGTAAGGAAAGATGTCTTAAATCACATTTATTATATATATTTATTTATTGTAAGTTTAATGATGAGTCTTTATTTTATTATATTATTATCATTAATTATTAAAGACTTGACAATGTGAATTATGACTCTTGCCAAATCAATACTATGAAAACTGTAAAGGCAGGATAAAACTTGTTGAGTTTCTTGCCGGTTCTTCTCAGAACAAGGCCTCCTGGTAGACTCTTGAACCGATGGCATCAAAATTGACTTTTTCATACCTAAGTGTACAAATTGTACCTAAATGAATAAATAAATTTTGACTTTGACTTTGTCACTAGATCCTGAAAGAGGTGAAGGGTTGTTGATAGTCTTGTGTATGACGTCAACATCTCTGTTATAACAATACCCATTGATAATTTCCTAGTTTCATTATAGAGTTCCTCGTTACTAGCTGCGTCTCGTAACTGTACCGACGCAAGGTCTCAAGGGATCCAACGGATTCCAATGTTTACTTTCCAATTACGATTTGAATAAAAATCAGTTCAGTTGGTCGTCACATTAGGTCACGTAGTGTCTTCCCAGTTGTGACCACTGTTAGTCACCACTGAGGACAAAATGGGAAAACATCCTAACTATCGCCGGTTGGGACATACGATACAAAAATCAAATAACACCAAATTTAGCTACTTTCGCAAAACAAAAAATATAATTTCAATAATCTGATAAATCACCGCCAGACTTAGTTACTTTTATCATGAGTAGATACCTATTACAGGTATTCTGCATCAGGTATATATTCATGGCTTTTTTCCCATGCGGAACGTAACCACTTGCGACAGTTGGTATTAAGGTCACAGCTCAGAACCACCCGGCACCCACTCAGCACCACCTCGCCTTGTGCGGTTAGTATTCTTTATATGGACTTGTATGGGCATGCGCTCACTACATCAATTCCGTAGCGTCACCAGATCGCCTCGGTCGTAACGTAAGCCCTCCACCCGCGAACGTCGGGTGAACCACTCGGTGACAACTCGGGACTCGCGCGTTGGCAATGGTCACCCTTTGGTGATACCCCTCCCCAAAAATCACGTGTATCTTATTTTTTTTATATTATCTGTAAATACAGGTAAAAAGTATAAGTATCTAATCTATTACTGGCATAAAAAGAATATTAAAGGAATGATGTAATCATTCGAAAAACATATGCGTGACATATGAAAAACACAATATGAATGTGCCTCACATTGTACTCGGACCACGGATTAGCAAGTCACTTTTCGGTTTGAAAATCGCGTGTTTCACGAATAAATAAATACACGTGATATCTTACTACACCCCCCTCCCCACCCCTTTGTACGACCCCATGCCTAAAAACATTATGCGAATAAAAAATATGCAATAATTACAATTAGATAAGTATGCCACAATACATATACTGTCAAAAATCAATTATGCCAAAGTATTTTAATAATAAACACATTACGTCAACGAAAGGGATCCCTTTATGGCACACGAACGGTATCTGTCGATCAATCAAACCTACCACACCAATCAATTTTGATCAGTCGATCGACGATCGATCTATTGATCTGGTAACTCCCTTAGAGACCCTCAGGTCTGCCGCTTCCTTTCGAGGCACCTACCACAACAATCTAAGCTACTAAAGGAAACTAAAAGGTACCAAATCAACATTTATTTAATTACAATTTAACTGTGTAACTACATGATGTAGATAATACCATTTATATATAGCGAAAATCTGGCGAAGACACGATTTTGATGTGGGAATAATAAATGCATAATCAGAAAATTCAGAAATACGTATGCAATGTGCAAGAAACATTAAAAACCAGAGCATATCTTAGATTTCTTTTTTTAGTTTTTAACTAGATTTCGGGTAGTAATTATAATTTCTCGTATTATACCTACAATTATCTCTGTTGCTCATATGGCATTAGAAAAAGAAGCACAATCTTATAATAAACATAAAAAGCATTACGATGCAATATTTTAAACAACGAATAGGACTGAAAAAGAATAACAAAAATATCATTAGGCGACTGTCACTTTTGAGGCACTGCATGGGCCATGCTGCCAGATGTGGCTTTTTGTGACATAATCTTATCTAAATCATTGGGTAATATTGAAAGAAATAAAAATATCCCGTATCCCATATATTGTTATATTAGCGCGTAATACAACTGCGCTCGGAATAAAAAATATTACAAGGCAGAAATGTAAGCATTGAGTTAACAAACGCTATTCCGATAACGACGTGAGGGTTCAGTAGGTTGGGTTTTATTAGTAACAAAATTTAAAATGCAATTATAATCAGTACATTATGGCGCTCACACAAATCGTTTAGAAATATTCATGAAAGCAAATTGTGAAATGAATGCGACAATTTACCTTAGGCTTAATAAGTATTGGCCAATAATTAAAATAAAATAAGAAACATTGACAAAATATTTTTTTTTTGATTTATTATTTTTCTATTTTGATTAAAAATAAAAAAAAAATTAAATGATTTTGATAAATTGAAAACACAGTTTTTAATGTGTATGTCTCGTGACCTCAAAACGAAATTCTCTGTGTGACGTCACTACATTGTAAAGTACAATGTCAATAAAAAAATGGTTGACTGGTTTACGGACGATAATTTTACGTGATAACGTCATTGATAAGTCGAACGCTTAGGCCGATCATGCCTCTCTATCGCTTGTTCCGCGCTCTCGCTTGCACGCTCGGCTCAGGCGGAACGTGACAATGAGTCATGTTTTTACGTGCGTGCCATAGATATAGGCAACTGTAGGGAAAAGTGAGAGAGAAATAGGATACTAGCACGTATATTAGAACGAGATAGATAGACGAGAGTATTTCACGTACACGCAGGCGGCCTATGTGGGCCTGTCAGTCACGTAGAAAAGACAGCAACTGTCAGACTGCAGTACTATTTTCACGCATGCGCATTACTTACACATTCCTTGTCGTTCATTGTCAATCTATGAACGTCAGTAATTATAAATCAATGATGCTTGCAGCCGGCGTTTATCGATACATAAGACGTTATCACGTTTGCAAAGCTGTCAAATCCTGTGTGAAGTTAAAAGCTAAACCAAACCAAGATATTGACGTCACAATACGGTCGGCTACGGTGAATCATCGTTTTCGCATAGAATTTGAATGAAAATTACAAAAGTATCTATTTATTAAATGCAATATTTCGCGGCTGTCATATTTTTAGTACTATAATTTTAAAGGATTTTTTAAAGTTGTATCTATAACCCTATTATCACTAGTTTGTAGTATATCAGTTAATTAATTTAACACGTAAAACGAACAAAAGAGATACCCACTGAACCCCTTACATATAAAGTAATAAATGTTTACAAAGGTACGATGTTTAACGTCTTGTGACCGGCTGCCAATCGTCGCCGTCTGGGTCGCGCGCTGAAAATAAATAATTAAGTCAGTTTGTTGTCCTTACCAGAGGTCCAGGTCTCTTATCCCAGGAGGGTAACTTTCAACTAGGTAGGTACTTATTATAGAACATGTAGGAGTATAATTATTTATTTTCATTTTAATATAATGTTGTGCACAATTGTAATTGGGTACAGGCAAGCACTTAGATTTATTTAAGATTTTCTTTATCACTTTTCTTTGTCTGATATCTGTAATTGTGCCGTTGTAAATAAATAAATAAATAATTTGTATCTATCAATACATCAATACTTTTTACACCATTTACTATAGCGTTTTTAAATCCTGTCTATACCAAGATCTGGATATAGCTTTTAAAGATAAGGTCACTCTTTGTACTAATCTGATTTTTATGAGTATTCAGTCGCAAATCACGTTATACAAAACTGAATGATTTTCAACCTTAATATAAATGTAAAGTGCACAACTGATTAAGGAAAATTTTGATAGATTATGTGTATTAACTATTTGACTGTGTACTATAAAATTTAAAAATCCAATGTTACGCACACATCTACTTAAATGAGAACTCAAAACCTGGTATTTTTTTTGTGTTGCTAGTATTTTACTTACGTTTCTCGTCACGTCGCTGCGGAGGACGACGGTCGCGGTCGTCGCGTCGTGGTGCGTCGCGATCGTCGCGTCGGGGGCCGTCGCGGTCGTCGCGCCGGGGGCCATCACGATCGTCGCGACGTGGGCCGTCACGGTCGTCACGGCGGGGGCCGTCCCTGGGCAAATACAATGAATATGAATAATATTGGTTCCATACTAATATTATAAATACTTACTAATATTATCTGCAAAAGTAAAAATGTCTGCTACCGTTTCACTTATACCACTGGACGGATTTAGATGAAATTTAATGTGGAGTGTTGGTGACTCTGAGATGGACATAGTACAAGTTTTTTCCCTGAAATAATAACTTAAGGGTAAGGTGTGTGACTTGTATGATGAATATCCGATATCCAAGTGAGGGCAACAGTGTTCGGCTATTTTACCGACCTCATGTGCTGTCATCTAGTATCAGTTTTAGGAACTTTAAAGTTTCAATTCTTAAAATCTAAAGAGACAAAGAGCGCAAGTCCGAAAGCTGCCATAGATCACTGGTCCTCGCCTTCACCAAACAACCCCGGTGACGCAGAGGTCATCAGAGACTTCCTGCAAAATTAGTCCTAAAAATCGGGAGTGGTCTCCCCTTGATTTTCTCGTATACCGGAAACGGCTCAAAGGTTGATGGAAACCTTATATTTTGATGTCATACATGCACGTTAAATTTTGGTCACCCATCCGAGTACCGACCACTCACTTGGTTGCTTAACTTTCGTGATCGACGGCTCAAAATTTGATATAAACCTTATATTTTGATGTCATACACGTATGTTAAATTTGGTTGCAATAAGTTAAAGCATGCTCGAGTTATCGTGCTAACGCACAGACACACACCCACAGACAATTCCAAAAGCTGTATTTTTGGACTCAGGGAGGTCCAAAACGTGTAAATCCGTCAAAATCTCGAGGTCCAATTTTTTGACGATTACAGGACTTCCTCTATACTACGTATACGAGAAAGTAAAAATTAGTGAATTTGAATATTAATCCTGTTTTATTTATTATACTTAGAACAATGTTATTAAAACATTATTTCGAAGAACATATTCTATTTAATAATTAAAATTAAAAGAAAACAGGAATGTAATTCTTTTGACAATTACAAGACTTCCCTCTATACTATGTATTCGAGAAAGTAATAAGCAATAGTTTACCGAGTGATCGGCTCGTCCCTCCTTGGCGGGTAGCGGTCTCGGTCCCGGTCCCGGTCGCGGAAGTCTCGGTCCCGGTCTCCCCGCGGCGCGTCTCTGAAGCGATCGTCGCGAGGCGGACCCTCTTTAGATCGCCACATGCTGGACGACGAACGGTCCTGCAAATTGAAAATATGTTTATAATCACCGCGGTCTATATTGCGCATATGTGCGCTATCGGCACCGATAGCGCGCACACGGAGTGAATCAAATTGAACGTATTCGCACCAAAGAAAATATGTCACGTCATGAGTGACGAGGCAGTGCTAACGGTGCACACGAAAGAGGTAGTGCAGTGTGTGCGCAAATGTCAAACTCGAATTTGGCGTTTAAGTATGTGAATTATTAAAGTAAACATTTGAGTTTTCAATTAATAAAGACTCGTTATAGCTACTTTATTTACTACAATAATTTTATTTTACTCTATTAAAAATCCTAGAGTGCTATTTTAGTGTTTAAATTGTTTTTACATAACCTCTTCTTAGACATTTGACATTTACACACAAAGCGTGGATCAAATTGATTGCACGCAAATAGTGCACATAGCACCGTATTCAATTCGGTCCAAGGTGTTTGCATTGTTGGTAATGTTCGTAGTGTTTGCGCATTTTGGACCGCAGGGAATGAAACAATAAATGCAATATTTTTTTTGTTTACAAACGCGTAAATATTTTTAAAACTAGATAAAATACACTGAAAATAATGTTTACCATAAAAACATAAGCACCAAGCACTGATAAACTTCGACAGCGAAAACAGTGCCCTGCCCGCCTAGCATGAGCACCGAAAGACGATAAGAGCCATTTATCGATTTGAACCGTCAAAAATCGTTGATATAACCGCAATCTTTAAATTTTATCGATACTGCGAACATGTATAAGCCTTGTACATGCTCGCAGTTTCGATAAAATTTCAAGTTGGCGGTTATATCCAATGTTTTTTGATAGTTCAAAGCGATAAATGGCTATGGCGGACTGGTAGCGTAGTGGTTAACGTTGCCGCCCGGATCGCGGAAGATGTTGGGTTCGATTCTCGCCTGGGGCAGGTCGATTTTTTTCAGTGTATTTTCTTTAGTTTTAAAAGCATAAATTCAAGTAAAATAGTTCTAATGTAATCTACACTCATGTCATAATATTCGAATTACTATCCCAAAGGTGAACACAAAATGACCTACTTTTTAATATAGATATCAAAATGAAAACTTAAAAAAAAATACCTTTAGCATAATGAACATTATAACACCGGTTCGGAGGGTTTGACTCATTATGTTATAGTTATTTTTCTTAAAAACATATTTCAAAACGGGAACGCAAAGGGAACTAACCCATACAGAAAACTTGACAAAGATAATTTGCAAAAAGCCACTGAGATAACTATAGATTTAATGATTACCGACGTTCATAGATTGGCAATGAATCGACATTACATTCAAAGGTTACTTGGGGTCATAAAAGTTGTATTCACATTTTTATTGGTAGAGTGGTTTCCAGTTTTACCTATAAATTTCTTGAATAACTCCAATTATGTCTTACATAAACTACTATTTCACCTCTCCAGCACCAAAAGACCTCTTTTGCTACGTAAAATCTCGAACGAAAAACGCTTTTTGCTGCGAGCTCTGAACAAGACGTTACGTTCAATTTAAATTATCTTAGTAATCTTACTTTTAATATTCAATAATTATTTTAAGACAATAACCGTGCATTAAAGTATTGCCTTGTTTTTTTTTTCACCTATAACAATTAACTCGCAGGAGAGGTGAAAAGTTGTATTTCACACGAGAGCAAATTTTTTTTCTGTCGTGCCTTTAAATCGCTCACTGCGCTCAGTAGTCTATTTAATTGTAGACTACTTCGCCGATTCGTGATTTAATACACTCGCAGCAAAAATAACTTTGCTCACTTGTTGAACAAATAACTATTTTATAACGCGAGTCAGTGACTGCATGGGTGAGTATGCAAGTCGGAAGTCACGGCATAAAAAATAATACTTACGCCAGACGGCGGCGGCGGTTCTGCAGTTCCTCGCCTCCAACTGCTGCTCTCTGGTCCGCTGGAACGCCCCACATAGCGAGGTCTGGACAACAAAAATAAAATGTCATCAAGTCCTTAGAATACTTTCTTTACATGTATTTCTTTATTTGATCACAAGTCTGATTTCAATCGTTCGAATTTGCAAGTTTTTAAACCGTAATCGCAGGTACTTACCTATCCCGCTCTGGCTCTCTGGTATCTCTGGTATCTCGGTTAGAACGCCAAGCCCCTTCATCTCTTGGCCGGTCGTCTCGCGGACGATCATCTCTCGGGCGGTCGTCCCTCGGCCGGTCGTCACGAGGACGTTCGTCGCGGGGACGGTCGTCACGGGGACGATCATCGCGGGGACGTTCGTCGCGGGGACGGTCGTCGCGGGGACGGTCGTCGCGAGGACGGTCGTCACGGGGTCGATCGTCACGGGGACGGTCTTCACGGGGGCGGTCGTCATCACGTCTGTCGAAAATTTTATTCATTAATACGACTACATACGATCAAATATGAATAGATACTGCCATAGTTAAACATTTTCAATACACTTTGAGCTTTGTAAGAATGGCACAAAGTTGAAAATTTAATGAGTTTTACAATCTGTAATTATGACAAAAGGTTACGGTTTTATACGTGGCGAAGAAGTAGCGAAGGGCCAAATACCTCCGATACCTTTCCCTGTGCCCAAGAAGGCAACAACTAGGCAATTTCAGTTTAATCAATTCTCCGTGTATGATAATGATGATAATGTACCTGTCATCTCTGAGTGGTGGACGTTCGTCACGTGGCCTGTCGCGAGATCTGTCTGGCGAACGAGGACGGTCATCCCTGGGGCCTTCGCGGGTGCGGCCTGAAAACAATTACAATTATTAATATGGTATAGTTTAAAATAATATAAAATGCACTCCATAAATTATATTCATTGAAATCTTCAAACTTTAAATAGTAAAAAATAAGTAGATGGGATAATTCTCCGCACATTTCTATTATTTCGAAGTAGGGTATTATTTCTACTTTTCGATTCCTAACTCATTTATTTCATTCATTATGTTTAGTAATTACTAAGATTCTCCGATTTTGAGTGGCTGCACCGCTATCATTCCTCTGTGTTATTATCTTATGGATATTAATGTACTGTTTTACCTACAATACAAAGCCATGTGGTTTACCTACAGTACAAAGCGTACTGTTTTACCGACACAGCCGCCCGGCTGTGTCGGTAAAATCATTTTCATTTTCTTGGCATCAAAATTGACTTTCATAAACTGTGTACAAATTGTACTTAATGAATATAGAAATTTCGACTTTGACTTTCGAATGTTTGAAATTTATACCAAATTAAATAGACACCGCAAGACAAGAAAAAAATCCTGTTGTGATAGTCTGAGACGGGATTCAAACTCGTCGCGATCCGGGCGAATATACAAGTACACAAGTACGCTGTACCGTGTACATTATACAAGTACGCTGGACTCTGAATATTGATGTCTAAAACATGATGTTATTAGATTATCGTCGGCGTTGAAAGCGGGTAGTGAACATCAACGGAACTAATGGGACCCCAGAGTAGAGATCTCGATGCCATGTGTAATTTTAATAGGTAAACATCAATTTCAGTTCCCTGGACGCTCGGTCTTCCATGACGCTTTGAATTGGCACAAAAACAGTTGTCATTTTAGGTTTGTTTTTACACCACGTGATGGCAAACAAGCTTGTGGCCCACCTGGTGTTAAGTGGTCACCGTCGCCTATAGACACTTGCAATATTAGGGTAAATCACTTAACACTGCAAGTGCGTTGCAATCCTGGGGACTAAGATGATATGCCTTCCATGCCCAGTAATTACACTGGCTACCTTTCGCCTCAATCCGAAACACAGCGAACTGCTTCACGGTGGAAATAAGAAAAGCAGTGGTTAGGGTCTATTACTAACCGACAAACCTCTCTGTTCACCTGGTTGGATGGTAAGTTTTTTTTTCTTAACCAACAACCTAGGTGGAAGGTTGAGGTTTATTTTTCCTAATCTGGTTGGTAGGTTGAGATATTTTTTTTTATCTGACAACCTAGTTGATCGGTTGAAATTATTTGTTTCTTAACTAACAAACTTTGTAGTTGGTCAGTTACACTTCAACTTCACTTTATGTATATTTTAGAGGCTAATGTTTCACGAAAGAAAAAAAAAGTAACGAAGCAATAACAGAGCTCTATTCAATGCCATTGCGTTGAAAAGAGCTCTGTGATTGGTTCGTTTCTCTGGTAGTAATTGTTGGAGTATCCAACATTTTTATGTTGCCAATACTGCACTAGTATTGGTTAATTAGTTTTATTATTCTTAAGTTGGTGCCATTGTATATCGTCCTCTTTCTGTGCCCATCTGTTGGAACGATTACACGTAATTAATAAGTTGAAGTTTTCTTTTGTTCTTCGAACCACCCTATCATCACACATCACAACCCAGCCACTCTTTCAGTAATGTTTGTGAATACGGGTGTTAGTTTACTAACTGGATCTCCAGGGCTCGGCCTTCTTCTCCGGCGGCTTGGCGTCCTGTTTCCCGCGCCAGGCGTCGTCCTTCTCCTGTCCGCGGCGCCAGCTCGACAGAGCGGCCGCCTTCTGTTCCTCGAGCTTGCGCTGCACTTCCGCCTCCTTCGCGCGGGCCTTCGCCTCCACGCGGGCCAACATCTCCTGGTGCTCCCTGCAATGGGATTTGTTGGTGTTACATTTATGTCGCAGGCGGATCGTATAACAGCCCGTCCGCTGCGCCTGTTTTTAAAGTGTTTTTGATACAAAAACATGCTCAGACGAAGAAGACGTGATATGTCAATAGTAAATTTAGTTTTCCAAAGAAGAACAACATTAGTTATTTGTTCGAGAAGTGAGCAAAGTTATTTTTTGCTGCGAGTGCCGATATTAAATCACGAACCAGCGAAGTAGTCTAGAATAGAGTACTGAGCGCAGTGAGTGAAAAAAAATTGTGTGTGTCAGCTCCGACGCACGACTGGAGTTTACTCCGAGACAGGTGAGATGGCGCACCTGCTGTCATCCGTGTTTTACGATTAGAAAGTTGCGCGACACAGGATGCGCACCAATTATGACTTTGACCTTCAAAAACGTAACGAGGTCATTCATCGATAGATTTTACTCCTCACATTTTTCTCATACCGGGCCCCTTATATATGCAAATCGATTCTTAAGGAGTAAACTCCAAAAATTGCTCTCGTGTGAAATATACAACTTTTCACCTCTCCAGTGAGATAATTGTTAGAGGTGAGAAAAATAAGGCAATACTTTAATTCACGTTTATTATCTTAAAAATAATTAATGAAAATTAAAAGTAAGATCAATAAAATAACTAAAATAATGTAGATAAAACGTTAGTCTTGTTCAAAGCTCGCAGCAAAAAGCGTTTTTCCTTCGAGATTTTACGAAGCAAAAGAGGCCTTTTGGTGCTGGAGAGGTGAAAAATATTTTCTTTATCCACGCTATCACAAATAAAACCAAAGAGAATAGTCGCAAACTTGAAACGATACGTCCAATTTAACTTAATGGATACGTCTTCCTCTAGTGAACGCTAACAAAAAATGCTTAGCTTCCACTCTCTGCAGGCGAACGCGGGGATGTTATCCATTCGTCGCGGGACACATGTTATTGTATTTTTGGAGTTTACTCCTTAAGAATCGATTTGCATATTTATGGGGTCCGGTATGAGAAAAATGTGAGGAGTAAAATCTATCGATGAATGACCTCGTTACGTTTTTGGAGCGCATCCTATGTCGCGCAACTTTCTAATTGTCAAAACACGGATGACAGCAGGTGTGCCATCTCACCTGTCTCGGAGTAAACTCCAGTCGTGCGTCGGAGCTGACACACACAATTTTTTTTCTAACAAAACCGATAGGCCACGCCCCCACGGTTACCAAACCATGTTATCCTGTTAGCTAACACCGTCGGTATGATAAAAATGCCTTAAATGGTTTTTTGAGGCATTGGTAATTGCGGAAACTCATCCAGAGTGTGTAATTACATTAATGGCGATCACATTTCATTCGAATGTATTACTTTAAAGTAATAATGCTGTTTTTATCAAAATACACCTTGAGAAAATCTTGAAATATTGGTCTACACGTTATTAACGTAAAACTTCATAACCATTGCTGCTCATGCCTTTAAAAACTCAGAGCATTTTAAAGTATACGCAGCAATGTATTGTGATTTTCGATATCCCTTCTCTCTAGCACAAAAGTTGGTACAGACACGATACGGACGAACATGATAACAACCATAATGCCGACGCGACCAATGAAGAGCGAAGTTGTGTAAGTGTGAGTGTGACTTATGGTGTGTTACTCAACGCTGTCTCTTAAACAGTAAGGTTCATAATTGTAAATTGTGGGCGTGATTGCGTAGTACGGTTTCGTTCTTTTGAGTGCGTGCATTAATAGTAAGTAGAGGGGATAAAGCGGCGACACTGGTCCCGGTAGTAAAAAAAAACCAAAGCATTTCTATCCTCATTATTATTATTTCTGTGCATTAGCCATATAATTTTTCAAACTGACAGACACACCTAGACCGCCAGGGTGAATGTTATATGGTCTCGTCTATCTCGCTCTAATATACGCGTTAGTATGCTCCTACTGTTCCACATAGCCGATCTATAGTTTCAATATCTAAGATCTTACCTCTCTTTCTCCCTCTCCTTCTCTCGCTGCGCGGCGAGTTCCTCTTGCATCTTGCGCTCGCGCTCCTCTTTCTCGCGACGTTCCTCCTCCTCTTTGATACGGCGGGCCTCTTCTACTGCGCGTTCTTCTGCGAGGTGTTTCTCGGCCAACCACTGTGCGGAATAACAGTTATGATATGGTTATTAACTTAAAAACCAATTATTTATTATGGAATATTAAACACTTCTGTTTATTTTCTATACATCTTTATATGTTAAATTCTTCTGTTCATATGTTTGTTACAGAACTAGTACTTTTTTGTATGAGTTTAATTAAGCGTAGGTATCCTAGAATTGTTTAGATCCACAATTCGATTCGATAGATTTTTTTAATAGGACAACGATCTGTTAGTAGTTATATAAAACGTATGCGGATGAGCTGTATAACATTGAGCGATTTAGTTGCTAACATGATTTTGAACACCTTTGCAGCTTAGATAAAATTGAAAGAAAGGGTGCTCAGATATTTTGAATACTGTGTGCGTAAATAAAATGATGTTTTGTTCCCAAAATTTTCTTGATTGCTTAGATGAATATGTCACTGATGTATAAGGCATTGAAAATTATATTACTAAGCAAAGTACGTGCGTGCGTGTCTGTGTGTGTGTGTGCGGGCATCACCCGCGGTTTTAAAGAAGCCGAAGACCTTGGAGAGCCCTCAAGCCTGTAAGTCGAACGTTCCTAGGGGATTACTGGGCGACCGAGCATCTCCCCCGTGGGGAGTCTCTCCGCCGCCTAGCGTCTTTAGAGCATCCGAATCGGAAGGGGTGCGTGCGTGCGTGCGTGCGTGCGTGTGTGTGTGTGTGTGATTTGCACATAAATATCCAAATTGGAGCTTTAACACTGTCCTCACCTCTAACCGTCCTGTCCTGGTCCTGTCTTTGTCGTAGACGCTGCTGATGTCACCACGCCTCTGGATAACACTCACCTCCTGTCTCCTCTGGTCCTGTAGTTGCCGTCGACGCTGCTGATGTCGCCACGTCTCTCGCACCTCTGTATAAGACTGACCTCCTGTCTCCTCTGGTCCTGTCTTTGCCGTCGACGCTGCTGATGTCGCCACGCCTCTGTATAAGACTGACCTCCTGTCTCCTCTGGTCCTGTAGTTGCCGTCCTCACTGCTGATGTCGCCACGTCTCTCGCACCTCTGTATAAGACTGACCTCCTGTCTCCTCTGGTCCTGTCTTTGCCGTCGACGCTGCTGATGTCGCCACGTCTCTCGCACCTCTGTATAAGACTGACCTCCTGTCTCCTCTGGTCCTGTCTTTGCCGTCGACGCTGCTGATGTCGCCACGTCTCTCGCACCTCTGTATAAGACTGACCTCCTGCCTCCTCTGGTCCTGTCGCTGCCGCCGCCGCTCCGCCAGCCGCCGCTCCCTCTCGGCGGTGAGCTTGTCGTGGAAGGCGGCCAGTCGCTGCTGGTGCGCGGTGCCGCGCTCGCACTGTAGCCGCGCCACAAAGTCGTCGCGCTGCGCGTGCATGCGGACCAGCCGCTGGGATGTCGCCACGTCGCGTTCGCGCGCCTCTGAACAATCGAGTTCAGATTATTAGAGTTCAGATTATTATTATACAGGATGTAAAAAGACCCAATACAAAGTCTACGCATTCTATACATCGAATCAAGAAAACGATTATATATTTTTTGTGTTAAAAAAAACTCCAAAAAATACCGCGCAAGTCGCGCGGCTCTTAGTAACTTAGAGACGTGTGCGACATTTGCTCGGTTGAGTTGAATGGCCCCGATATCGACTGGTTACATTGAGCGCTTTCGTTTAAAAGCCATTTTTGGTATGAAATACTTAAAATTTTGATAATGTATCTTTGGACAAAAATTAAAAAATAATGTTTTCAATTTGTTGTCATAGAAATGTGGAAAAAAAAATCTAACTTTGACCTTCAATAACGTCATAACTATTAATTTCCCAGGTATAGTCTAGAAGAAAAAAATGGTCCTAATGATGAGCGGAATACGTAGTTCTCGGCTTTGTCATAGGTCATTTTACACCCATTATAATGTAGGGATGTGGTGCGATAGCAGAAAATGGCCGAATATAAAATAGAGAATATGCGTGTTTTTTATGCTTAACAGGGAAGCTCTTGGTCTTCATCTCATCTGAAGGTAAGTAAGGATAAGGCCGAAGATGAATAGAGCTTACGTGGAACCCTCAACCACAGAGGGACTGGATATCTTATCATCAATTGTCGGGACACAATAATTCTGTTAACATTATTATTATGCGACTGATTTTGATAATATGGTGGTAGCTAGCCAGGCTGACTTGAAAGTCATGTGATAGTTAACGTAGACTAGACGTCATGTCCGTTTAAATTGAGCTTAACTAACTTAGGTATCTATAATATAAAAATGAATCGCTGAATGTGTTGCTAAGAGCAAATGTCGAGAGCAGCTGAACCGATTTCGCTAATTATTATTTTTTATAATATTCCTTGAAGTACGCGGATGGTTCTTAATGAGAAAAATATTAAAAAATATATTTAATTAGATAATGTAATTGTTGACTTATTAACTTTCATTTTAAGAATAAGTATAAAAACAAAGTTCACCGGGTCGGCTAGTTTTTAATAATATTGTAGTATTTAGGAGTTGTAGTTATAAGGTTACACTAAGTAAGATATAAATGCCAGTTAATGATTCACAATTATCCAAAAAAGACATGTATATTCTCTTCTATTTCCCTCTGGCTTTAAAAAATCCTTAGAGCAAAAAAAACTCACCGATGAGTTGCTGAATGCGCTCCTTCTCCTGCTGCTCCCAGAACGCCTTGTCCTGCACCTGTTTCTCCTCTAAGCTCTTCTGCAGCAGCGGAATCTCCTCCAGACGTTTGGCGCGCTCGAAGTAATCCACCTATAAAAAGACATTACAATGAACTCAACCAAATTTTTAAACTATTTAGGGCCCTTCCTGACCAGGTGTTTTAAGTTCATCGTGTCTGCGTATGTGTCCCTCCGTGGCATCATAGCTCATAAACGAATGGACCGATTACGACGCAGTTTTTTGTTTGAAAGCTGACGCGATGGAGATGTTTCCTAGCTATATTTCATGAAAACCTATGCAGGTGTTTCAAGGTCATCAACTCTCTCATTAATATAATAATAATTAAGAAAAATGTAATTTAAGTAATTACTTATCGGAATTAGGGGCCGCCAGTTATTTTAAAACAATGAAATATAAATAAAAACCCATTGTTAGGGGGACCGCTAAGTAAATAAAATTAAACCAGAATACAAATACATATAAAGAATAATGATAAAATATAGATTAGCGGTCCCTACCTCACCTCATAAATATTAATATAGCTTCTTTTCATGAAGTTAAAAAGTCGTGTTTTTTTTTTTACTTTTTAGAACTTTTTTTGTGTCGGGGTAACTTAAATTTTTTAATTTATTTTCGTTACTATACAGAATCCGTACAGATTATTTGCCGAGAAGAACTTTTGCCTGGCTCAATTTCGGTGCGGTATCATTTCGTTTTATTGTAAGCGGCGAGGTCGCGAGTGGCAGACGGGGATGCACTCTGTTCAGAATCCGTAACGAAATATCTCAGTTAAGAATCTGTACAAATTAGGTACAATTGAAAAAGCTGCCGGTGTACCGCTTGTAAGCGGTAATCGCGTGGCACCGACGTATCTGATTGGCAGGCGGCCCGTCGCCAAATACCGGTTTGAGCCAATAAGAGCAGACTATGTCGTCGGCGGAGAGGTTATTGGCTGCGCAATGTCACGTTAATGTTCTATTGGCCGGAGTAAAAAGTAGGCGGGGCTTGGTGAATGGCAACCGTTTAAAGGGTTCGGTTTGCCAAATGGAACACCGGCAACTTTGTAGACTATAAATAAAATAAAACGAAAGGGAAAACCCACCGACTTGCTATATTTTGACATAGCAATGGATGTGTAATTCACTCGGTGATCATCACTTTCAACAAAAAAAGTTAGGGAATAGGCCTACTGGTCTAGGGAGTCTTACGAAGTTATCACCAGTCTTATTTGGGCTATTATTGCCTTTTGGTTCCTTATTATTAGCCAACATTGTAGAATTTTATGACAGAATAAACTTTGATAAACTTAGCCTCAGGGCGAATTATGTCCTGTCTATTTCGTTAGTAAAATGATTTCTTTTTTTATAAACTAGGTGACAAACAAGCTGAATGCCCACATCATGGTAAGTAGGTACCGTTGCCTAAACCTGCAATAACATGGAAAAAAACACTTGGTATTGTGTTGTCATCCTGAGGCCTAAGATGAAATGCCGTCCATGCCCGGTAATTACACTGGCTACCTTTCCTGTCAATCCGACAAACAGCACAGTTTCACGGGTGAAATAGGAAAGGCGTTGGTACAAAACGATTAAGATATAGTACACGATTGAACGGATAAAGATTGAGTATTGAGTAAGACACATTGAGTATTTTTATGAACATCTTTCCAAATGACTGACCTTTTTCTCTTGCGACTTGAGCCGAGCCTGCAGCTCGCGACGTTCCTTCATCAGTTCTTCAGCCTCGCGTTGGGCGATCGCTTCAGCGTCCATTTTCTTAATTTCCTATACCAAAGATACGAAATATGACATTAAAATATGATATTTCGATGAAGCATGGAAGTCGAACTTGTGTTCATAAATAACAATCCTAATGTTTGTAAAAAACATAGGAGTTTCTCAAATTTTACTAGGATGTTATTGTAGTGTATAAATAATGTTATACTTGAATTATGTAAAGAAATTCTGTTAATCAAACCCATACATTACTTTGGTCCTTCGAGCCAAAAAGGAAGCTTCAAAACTTCACTAAATGAAGACTATGGTTAATAGAAATTTAAATGACGTATTACCCAAATGCCTACTTGCACCCACAAGATGAACATACTTTTCGGTGTCGTCCTGATTGGCAACGATCGTACGATGGAACGATGCACTTTCATCGTGCGATGAAAGTAAAAATCAGGACACTCTTTTATGTTGAACTCATTGTATGATCGTTTGCCAATTAGGACGAAGCTATAGGCATTTTATATTTCTGTATTTATTTTGCTGTTAATTAATTCAGAAGTTTTGTTTTGAATCATCTACTTTTGCTGTTGACCAAACACCGAGTAAAGCAGTTAATATTCTCTGTTCCACTTGCCTCTTCATCGAGCTTCTGCAACATTTTCTTGCCGTGTGCCGTCTGCGAGATATGCGCCATACGCTCTCTGCGATGTCTCTCCTTCATGGCGGCCAATTCGGAAGCATGCTTCCGTTTCTCCCTCTCTTCTCTCTCCTGCTCCTGACGACGGGCTTCCGCTGCGGCTGCAGCACGAAGCTGCTCTTCTTGACGCCTGTTAAAGATAATCGATGATGGAGTAAAGATGCAACGGACTGTGTAAACCATCATTGTTACTTTACCCAGATGTTACTGAAACTATTTTTTGTTTCCGATCTTGGTGATATTCGGATAAGATAGTTAAAACTACTCGTAATAACTGGGAAAAATAGTAAAAAAAATTACATGTTTCCAGAAAATCCTGGAAAAGGTGGGCTTTTAAAAGTCCCGTCGCAGTATCTGGGTTAAGGGCCAGTTGTACTGCTTCTGATCAGGAGATATCTGGCAGATAAATGGATAGCTTTGTATGGTCATATTAAACTTTATTGGCCAACTGATTGCATTCAATGCTTCATCATCATTTTCCTACCCTGCTACCTAATCTTTGGGGTCGGTGTAGTATGCCTTGATTAATTATGCTTAAGAATTTGGCATTATATTTTGACGGCCGCGTCCCTGACACAAAACCTCCTTGGGAACGACTGCTATCTTTCTACAGCACCAGGGACCATCAGCTTAACGTGCATTCCGAAGCACGGAGGAAAATCTAGTTGATAATTTATTCGGTCACCCATCCGAGTACCGACAGCGCACTTAGTTGCTTAACTTTCGTGATCGTTACTAAGAGCGCACGACAGCGACGCCATCGATCGCCTCGATACGCATCGAATGCTTAAAAAAATAAATATGTATTTGAACTAACGAATTACTGGCAAAACACCACGACGGCCGTCGTGTCAAATGTTAGAGGTGGCGTTTCAAAGAAACGCTTTGTATCGTTTGCCACTTGTTTAGGCACGACATCCACGAAATACAAAATATAGAATAGATGACTACAAAGGATTGATTTTGTCAGTCAACCAAGTAAAAATCGGCAAAGTTTCCGGTGTACCACTTGTAGGCGATAATCGCGTGGCTGTACGTGTCTGACTGAGAGGCGCCCCGCCCTCCAATGCCGGTTTGAGCCAATCAGATCAGACTATGTCGTCGGCCACGATAGAGCGAGCACGGTGGGGAGGCGACCTGCGGAAGCGGGGTGAAGACGCTGCACCTTATTGGCTACGCCATATTACGTTAACATTCTATTGGCCGGACTAAAGAGTAGGCGGGGCTTGGTGTAGGGCAGCCGTTTCAACGATTCTGTTTACTAAATGGAACCCCAGGAACTTTGTTGACTGTTCATGCTCTGGACAAGGTGAAGACGCTTGAAGTGGGCCCGGTCTATTATCCGAACCTCGTAGGGACGGGGGCGAACTTCAGACAGCTACGTGACTTCGCGCGATGGTGGCACAAGATTAGGAATGGGCTCTAGAGAGAGAGTGAGGTGAAGAAAGCAGACAGCGCAGAAGAAGCAGAAGACTGGGCAGTGGAACCGAGCGGTACCACTTCGGATGTGACTTCGCGCGATGATGAGTGGGCTCTAGAGAGAGAGAGAGTGAGGTGAAGAAAGAAGACAGCGCAGAAGAAGCAGAAGACTGAGCAGTGGAAGCGAGCGGTACCACTTCGGATGGGCTCGGACAACCTGGAAGGCACCTGGTCCGCCCCAGTAAGGGGAGAAGGACCATAGGGACAAGGAGATATAAAGAATAACTTGTAGGAGAGCTTAAAGGTGCGTTGTGAAACCAGAGCCTCCGGCATCTAGCAGCGCACTCTCCCGTGATTCGGCCTGTATAAACGTAAGATTGCGTCAGGCCATGGGAAGGTGGTGGGTTTGTTCATCAGGTGAAGAAGTGTTCCCTGTCAAAAGTAAACTAATTACCTGAGTTCCTCCTCCTCCCGCACTGTGTTCAGTCGTTCGATGTACTCCTTTCTCTCCTCGATGATCTTGTGCCGTTGAAGCACCCTCGCGTGCTCCGCGTGCTTATTCTCGTGGTAATGTTGCACCATGTGTGCCCGGGCGCGCTCCCGTTCGGCGCGCCTTCGTCCCGGGAACAGCTTCTGGGCGGCCAGGGTTAGGACTTCTGCGGCCCGGACTAGCTGTTCACGAGCCTGTTGGAAGAGATATTTGTTTTCGTCATATATAGGTGATTTTTTAAATGGACGTGGATGGCCAAATCCAAAGCCGATGGCCAAGTACTCAAAGGAGTCTCGGGCCCGATTTTGATGAAAACTAAAACTGCATCATTGGTTTGTAACTTTGTAGATATACAGTGTATTTTTCATGTGGGCCTTCAGGGCCAAATCCTAAACTAATTAAGGAATGTCACAAAATACTCAAAGGAGTCGCGAGTTCGATTTTGATAAAAACAAAAACTGCTTAATTGAATTTTTTAATATAAATAATGATTATCACTTCACGAATTTAAATAAACATGTATAAAGGTATTGTCTAGTTTTTTCACCTATAAGATAACAATTTTCTCGCTGGAGAGGTGAAAAAAAAGTGCCTTTAAATCACTAGGCTCAGTAGTCTATTAATGAATCTAAACTACTTTGTTAGTTCGTGATATAATATCGGGACTCGCAGCAAAAAATAACTTTGCTCACTTGTTGAACAAATAACTATTGTTTAGGTCTTTCGTTTTATATATTTTTTTACAACAAAGATATTTTCTGACCTGTTCAGCGGGAGTAGCCTGAAGTATGGCACCGCCACAAGCTTCGTCAGCAGTGGAACACCACTCACCACCGCCTGCTTCCACGCCGAAATGCACACACCTACCAAACAATAATAGCGTAATTGTGAAAGTGTTTCAAAAAACAATAATCGACGCGTGTGAAAAAAAGCGAGACTAGATATCGGGGCGATTCAACTCAGCGGTCGGCTGAGTTGAATCGCCCCGATATCGAGTGGTTACAATGAGCACTGACGTTTTAAAACCATTTCTTGGTATGAAATACTTAAAATTTTGCAATATCTACATGCAAAATTTTAAGTATATACAACATGTAAATTAAATAAGCAACACCCTGAATACAGGTGGTAAGGATTCGGCTTCTGAGTTTATTTAAAAAAAAAATCATCTTGAAAAAAAAATTCTAACTTTGACCTTCAATAACTTCACTAAAAAACTATACCTGGGAAATTAATAGTTACTATTAATTTCCCAGGTTTGGGAAAAAAAACTGTTAATTATGTTGGAATGAGATCTATAATTATATGAAATAAAAGAAATATTTATTTTTATTTTTCCCAATCTCATTCTATGATAACAGGTAACGATACTGACTTGTTAGCGTGGTCGACTCGTATCTGCATGTCATTGTGCCTGACGCAGTCCACCAGCAGGCGTTCCAGGTGGAACAGATCCTCGGTGCCAGCCAGCTCCAGCAGCCTCGAGAACTGGATGCAGTCGTAGCACTGGGCCACTTGCCGGATCAGCCGGACCAGAGCCACATCGTTCAAGGCCGCAGTGTATTGGGCAAGTGGAGAATCTATGGGGGCGAAGGAAATATTTTATCATCACTTTCCTACCCTGCTACAAATTTATTTGGGGTCGGGTAGTATGTCTTGATATCGACAATACTGCTATACAGTCCAAGATCCCAGAGCTGTCAGATGTTACTTATTTTCTCAGAGATGAATTGTGTGTAATAGAGTAGTGTTTTGATATACATTGAACACATGCATACTTGCTAAGTTGGTCAGACAGCCAATCGATAGATATCAAGTGCTAAAGGTAGCTAAAATTGGACTCAGTTCAAATCTGAAGACTGATTTTTATATATGTTACTCAGGGGGCTATTTCAAAACAATATACAATCATATTATAGACAAATCCTCCCAGACACAATATTAATTAATAAATATTATTCTTAAAAAAATGGACGAACCCTATAAATAAATATTATATTTTTAAGTGTTTTGAAACATTTATCTTTAAATTCTACGTTTTCTGCATTTCATGCCATATCTGTTAAATTTCAATAGACTTTGCTTAATATGGTGAATAAGGTTTGAGTGTGCAAATACTGCATGATAAAAAAAAATCTAGTGCCTTATTCTGAGTGTAATAAAGTTTATAATGCTCTAGAAAATTAGGTTTTTGGATATAATAACGTGTTACTCACTGGGCTCGTCCTGTAAGGCCTTGATAACTCCCTTCACGTTCAGACAGATGCTGTGAGGGTCAAATTCCACCTCCAGCCAAGAGTACAGCTGTTGAAGCTGTGGCGATGCCAATGCAACCACGTTTAGACGCACCACATCTGAAATAATTAATATTTCACATACGTATGACCAACGGAAACAGCTCAATGATGCTGGTGGTAGAATCGGGTAAACAAAAATTATTTATTTTGAATCAAGGATAAAAACTTTTTGTTTCATTAAAGATATAATTTACATAGATCAGCGCGTGGCGTGCGGTAAAATACGGTCTACATTGCTACGTAATTTCTATCTGCTGCGATATGCACGAATAGACGATCCCAATTCCAAGTAATACAAAAGTATGGTCTTCAATAAATGTCTTTTAAAAGGAAGTAACAAGTTATTAGAATACAGTATTGTTAACAATAAGAAATACTACAAAAAGCGCGGCGCAAACGTCACATAACTTGACAGTATTGTACATGACGCCGCAGTAACTCGGCGCATAGGTCATGCATCCGCGACATGCGCAGCGTTCAATTGACTGCAGAGAAAACGTCGCGTTATCGCACGCTGCGCAAGCGTTCATCAAACGCCTACGCTGGAAAAACGCTCTAGTGTGAAGGCGCTCATAGTTCTTAAAAGGTCACACGATTTTCGAACTGGTCCTTCGAGCCGGATACAATAACAAAGACATATGAAAACATTTGTTTTAGTAACTTTGGTAAATTAAAGTGTGCTTAAACTACGATATGAACAACAAATAACTCGGAAGAATTGAAATAACTTTTGTGTTGCATACCTTTCAACAAGTTTGCCCTAGTCGGGGGTTGAGCTAAGCCAAGTAGCACTGCAAGGCGCTGAGCTTTCTCCACAGGGCTCTTATCAGTGTCGACGAAGCGATCAAACTCTGGGTGAAGAGACGGCAGCGGCACCGAGAGTACTGCCACGAGAACGCGGCAAGCCATTCTGGAGTAAAACAGGTAAAATAAATATGATACAAAAGCTAAATATCAACTAATATATGTATAACTATTAAAAATAAACGATAAAATTTGACATATCAATGTATTTTAGAAAAGAAAAAGATTTTTTTGATTTCAGAATGTGTGGAATCACTCGGATTAAACCATTTTCAAAATTATTAAGGTCACTTTGTTTCTCCAGTTCAATCATGTCTACAAATAATTATGGGTTGTTACATCATTCTTCCTCTCACATTCTCAATTTATTCCTTTAGAGATTGATTAAGTCCAAGTTTATTCTTATGGCAGGATTTTACTAGGCTTTTCGGAACGTTATTGGATATTTGAGAATACTCCAAATTTTTGGATAACTACAGCGAAATGGCGACCAGTATATGAATAGCAAGTGTAATACCGCCGTTATAGCTTTGTTCAGGCATAAATTAACACCGGAGACATAGCATAATGTCTTCAGTCGCGTCTAGCCTGCTTGCTGTACCTCTGAGGCCTACCATTCTGCAACAACAGGTACATTGCAAATGGGATTTATTTCAGAGGAAATATCTTTCAGATTACGGAAATCTCTGGAGATCATACAGGTGATTGTAATTTAAGGTTATTTTTGGGTATTTTTTTTTTGTCAAAATTATATCACTTTTTTCATTGTAATAATATAAATGTAGATTCCAAGCAAACTACTGTCATTGTGTGCATTATTTCTGTTACACATTGTATAAATCTTTACTTTCTCGTATATGTTACAGAGGAAGTTTTGTAATCGTCAAAAAATTCGACCTCGAGATTTTGACGGATTTACACGTTTTGGACCTCCCAGAGTCCAAAAATACCGTTTTTTTTGGAATTATGTATGTGTGTGTATGTGCGTTAGCACGATTATGCATTCACTTATTGCAAAAACATAATAATTAAATATCCTCAAACGACTTACTTCTGCAATTCCTCTTGAGTGATATTCTTCTTCATTTCCCTGGACAGCTGGAACAGCTTAAGTAGCGCTGCAGCGTGGAAGAGGCAATGACCAGCCTTCCAGAAGACAAGAGCTAGCTTCCCATAATAGTTGGCCATGGTTTTGGCAACTGGGGTCTTCTTCGACATATTCATGAGATTGTGAATATCCTCAATCGCTTTGTAAGCTTCCTAATGACAATATTATAGAGCAGCGTTATTGAAAATGAAATACCACTTTTATTGTAAGTAAAGTTCATTTTCTGTTTTTTACTTTGGTGTGAAATAAATAGTATATATATCTTCTAAAGCCACATCAGTCAGTATGCGCCGTACAGTGCCTCAAAGTGACAGGTTGACAAACTGTCCCTTACATAAAAGGGGCATCAAACCAAAATGTGAGCTAACAAAAACAACCAGGTTAAAGATGTGCCAAACTTCTAGTTTGCTCTGAAGTTGTTTTCGCTTCGTTCGCACAGCCGCACCACCTACCAACAAGGTTCAATTTTGTACTGCTCAGATAATCGCCTCGTGGTTCAGAGCGAACGAGAAGTTTGGCGCAAACTCTACTTTAAATTATCTCAGGAGTGCAGGTAACTTCTTTTTATTAATTATTTTACTTATGAATTCTTTAAAAAGATTTGAAATATGTATCTACCAATTAATGTAATCTAATTAAATTTATAAATGAAAATAACTATAATAATTTATTTTCATGATACAAAACTTAATAATACATTGTTCGGGCGTAAATTATCACTGGCGACATAGTATAATGCCTTCAGTGGTGTTTTGCCTGGTTTCTGTACCTCTGAGGCCTACCATGTGCAACAATGGAATTATTGCCAATGGGATTTATTTCAGAGGAAGAAAAGAGACAAAAATTCTTAGCATTAGTAATTCTACAAATATAAAATTTTTAGAATTACTAATGCTAAGAATTTTCTTTCCTCTTACAAATTGAATATTTCCTTTTAGAGCTATGTATTTCATTAAGGATAGTATCCATTACATGTATTGTGAGTCGTATCAGATATTTACAATGACGAAATCGACCCTATGGGTAAATTTGTAAAAACTTTGGTCAGATATATAGGGTCTCTGTATAATGCATTAATACGATTTCCACTACTCCAGCAACCCTATCTGATTAGCCCTATTTTTAAGATTCTGCAAGAGCTGCTTTAGACACGCCACTGTTTTTTGAGCCATTTCTTAAAAAACAAAATAGTATGTAGTCTGTAATGAACACGGTTTTAATTTCTAATATTTACCTGCCAAAGTTCCATTTGGATAGCACTATCCAGTTGGAAAAGTCTTGTTTCCAAGTTCAGCTGCTGAGTTTCAGGCTTAGAAATGCTCACATTACCTGTTTGCACCTAGGGGAAGAAAAATAGTAATTTAGTATCTATTGAAAGTAAAATAAGATTCAATATAACATACTATAACACATAATATTGTATGAGATTTAAATAACACAAGCTTCAAATTATTCAGAAGTTTGTCGCGTCAATCTAATAGTTATAATATTCCTCTGAGGCCTACCACTTCTCAACCAAGAACGGCTAGAAATGGGATTTATTTCAGAGGTATAAAACACAGCAAGCATAAAAATAATGAAATTATTATTAAGCTAAAAATAAAAACTTTATTTCGAATAAGATTTAGGTACAGACAACAGCACGTCAGGCTATACAAAACTGTCAAATTTCTCCAAATGATTTTCAACCTAAGACTATTCAATATAGTGCATAATCAATGGAGAAAATTTGACAGTTTGTCCAACTTTATGTTGTCTGTACAATAGCGAAGCTATTTACTACTACTTTGGCAAAGAAAAAAAGAAGTAAGAGAATAATAATAAAATCATTGAATAATCGCGACGATCTATACGTAAAAAGTCACGATAATATGACAGTGTGACAACACTCACATATAGTTCGTATAGAATTTAGTGGTACCACGATGATATTGTTGCAATCCTTGGGATTGCAACAAGGATTGCAACAATGTCATCGTCGTACACTGTTGTGGCTTAAAAATTACTACAACAACAATATGCAAACTATTTAAAACATTACTCTGGTTAATTCATCAATAAAGTTATGACTAAACTTAAAAATACTTACATTAGGCTTACAGATGTCCTCGAGATGTTTCCGAAGTTTATCACATAGTTTCCTGAACTCAGTTTTGCGGGAATACTTGAGACAGAATTGGAATGCCATGCGTGCAATGTCATGGTATAAGTTTTCAACATGGGCATTGGTACGCAGCAATTCTAGACATTGACAGTATGACTCCCAGAGGAATTTCACCTGGGGAAGAAAAAATATTTGTTATGTCACTAAGAATTTATTATGTAAAATGTAAGAGGAATTGTCACTCCTTCAAATATGTAATTGTGAAAAAAATATATTTGTTTACAAGTCAATGAAGTCTGTGTGTCAACTGAATTTCGGTTTCCTTTGACACGTTAACTGATTTACTATAGTATTTTACTACACATATGCAAGCTATTATGATGAAGCACGTGTGTCTGCGATAGTACATTATAGTTGAAAATGTAAAAAAAAGTATTATACCACTATTGAGAATACCACTTCAATAATAGGGATGTTGAGAATATTCACAAATAATTACAAGAAGTTAAATTTGTAAAAGATGATGGTATGTTATGCCAGTAAATCTCCATCATTTCAAATTATCTCTAGAATTTGATTTTAAGTGTATCAAAATTATTTAATATTCAGTCAGTTGCCTATAAGAATTTGTGATGTCAGATTTGTAATGCCATACAAAATCTAAGCAAGAATTACATTTTGACAGCTAATAAAAGTATCTGACTTGACAGGCAATATCCCTATTAGCTTGATAATGGATAGGAGGTATTACTAAAGTTCATGTTTGTAATAACAGGTGGTGTGGCACTTCATATCCCACTCTACCTTAAATTTGGGTTAGTTGTTACTAATACTTTCACTTGACAATTGTATATATTTATTGCAACGCCATTAATTAAGAAGATGAGTAGTATTTTAATTATGAACCAACCCATGGTGTCAAAATAGTTCGATCAGAACGGTCTTGTGCATCTTCTCCCGAGACAGCACTCAATAGTATGCTCTCAGGTGTTGCCAAGTTGTCCAGATCATCAGTATCAATGACCGCCTGAGTTGATTGTTCTCTAGCTGCTTCAGTACGCTCCTCAGCCATACGTAAGTAACCTCTGTTAAAAAATAATGAATGGAGTAAGGACTTGTTTCAGTAACTATTAGTAGAGAAAAACAGTAAGAATAGTGTTTATTTAGGCCAAAAATATCACAAATAAACACTGAATAAATATTCAGAAACGGTTGAATTTATTTAAATTTCTAACTCCATGATATTGTCTTACCAGGGGTGATTTCTGGTGTCTAGTCTTGGGTTAGCTCCAGGGTGGGAGGGGATACTTCTATGAAAGTTGGTACCAGTGAAATAAAAATATACTACTAGAAAGGTATGTTATTTAATAATTTTGGTCACATTTGGTTTGGCAGTGCCAACCGCACCAACTTATAGTAATTGCCACTGTGCCTGAAGAAAACAATGTGTATGGCTAATTTAGTTTTTCTGCTGAATATACTATTTAAAGGTTTTATAGAATTTACATAATAAATAGATTTTTGTAGATTCTTATCAATTGATGCACTCCAGCTGCATACATGAAATGCATGACTCATTGTCACATTTCGCCTGAGCCAATGTGCAAGCAAGAGTGCAGAAGAAGCGACAGAGAGGCACAATCAGCCTAATCGCTTGGCTTGTGTATGACGTTATAATATAAATTTATCATCCATAAACCGAATTACAGACAACCAATTTTTTTTTAATTATGTGGTAGGCAGACAAGCACACCGTATGTCTGGTGGTAAGCAGCCACCTTAGCCTATAGGCTTGCAACACTGACTGTCAATCGCGCGCTGGCAACTCTAATCCCCTTCCCTACCCTGTGGAGCTATGGCAACCTTACTCACCAACAGAAAGACAACACCACAAAAATGTAGTGTTGTTTGACTGTGGTCTTCCTTAAAATGGAGGTACTTCCCTAATTCGGGCTGCTACAAAGTCGAGCGGTTAGTCCACTGTGCCTTACCTCAACTACTAGAGAATTTGTAACTTATCAATATATTAAAAAGAAAAATATAAATCTATTTAAAATTTTGACTACATTATTTACCTTATAACCTGTTCTAATGATCCAACATTCACTGATTGAAACATATTCCTGTATTGGAACAAGCCTTCCTTGGCAATATGAGATTTTCTTAGATCAACACAAAGTTCCAAATATTTGAACATAATTGGTTCCAAAACCGATTCTGACCAGTTATAAGCCCATTTCTTATTGCGGAATACCTCTTGCAAGGTATCCAAAGCTCGAGCGGGCTTGTCCAAGTCCATAAACTCTGCAAAAATGGATAGCTTATGTGAAACAACATTTTTTGGTTATTTTTTACGTAATTGGTATTACAATATTTAGAGCATTAAGTAAATGAGTTAGGGATTCTGTTATCCAAGGAAGTAGCACATTCTGCTAGGGGCGAGGCGAGGATATAAAATGATATGAAAGTAGAAACATGATTTCTAATCAAGATACGGATAATTGCAACGTGGTAACCATCGACAGATTCGTTTCTTACCGCTGGCCCGTTTAAGCGCATTTTCCGGTCTTTGACCGTATCGTGCCATGTTTGTAGCTAACTTTTCACTTCATTAACTCTAATTTAATCACAAGGATCACCGTGTAGAGGAATAAAATAACTTTTATTCCGCCACCGGTCTGTCAAGCGACAGCAATTTCCAAAATGGCTGGCTGATTTCATTTGGAGGAATAGTGAAGTCACGTCACATCTAAGTTGTACGTAGGTACACAAGTTTTTAATCTATTATTCAATAGCTATCAATTGAATGATAGTCGATTCGATTAGAAAGAAGAACTTGGAATTCCTACGTCATTGGGAACTTGGTGGAAATTTGGTTTTTCAATTTGTTTATACAAATTGTGGCAAGTGATGTCGTGGAGTTCCACGAATTGCAATTTTCCGGTGAGTAATTATTATTTGTTTAGTAAAATTGTATTTATTCTACTCTATTCTTAATTATTGGCGTCGCGTCGTATTAAGCCAATTAAACGTACGCATTTTGCCAATGTCAAGTGAAAATGTAGGTAAAGTAATAAAAAATGTACGGTTGATTTGAGTTAAAAATGGAGTCTCTCAACCAACTCTCAACGTGTTTTTACAACAAGAACTCCGGAGAAACTCAATTGTATTTATGGAATCGCAGCACTGTAAACTGTAATATAGTTTTGGATCTTTATTTCCAGAATTCAAAATTGCTTCGGAGTGGATTTTGTGCTGTGAAAAAGTGGTGTCGTTTTGTTGCATAAGCATCCGTGTTGACGAACAGTTATGAGTAATCATTGAAATAAAGGTTTTGTGTATGTGGCGTTGAGAATTGTATAGTGGTTGGAAATCCCACTATACAATTCTCATCAGTCACCATCATGAGGTCTGTACCATGCATTTCTCGCCAAGCACTCCCTAGATGCATTAAAAAGTGTGGCACCCACATTTTAATGCAAAAATCAAGAAAGAAGATGAAGCTAAAGACTTGGCTGTATGGGCTAGATCCCTTTGCCGTCCCGAAACAGGGAAAATTTTACCAAAAAAGAAAAAATGGGAGTGTTTGGCGGGAAACCATGGCGTCTGGATGTCGATCTTTATTTCGATAATTAAAAATTGCTTCGGAGTGGATTTTGTGCAGTGAAAGTGGTGTCGTTTCGTTGCATAAGCATCTGTGTTGACGAACAGTTATGAGGAATCATTGAAATAAAGGTTTTGTGTATGTGGCGTTAAGAATTGTATAGTGGTTGGAAATCCCACTATACAATTCTCATCAGTCACCATCATGAGGTCTGTACCATGCATTTCTCGCCAAGCACTCCCTAGATGCATTAAAAAGTGTGGTACCCACATTTTAATGCAAAAATCAAGAAAGAAGACGAAACTAAAGACTTGGCTGTATGGGCTAGATCCCTTTGCCGTCCCGTAACAGGGAAAATTGAACCAAAAAAAAAAAAAGAAAAAATGTAAAACGTCAAAGTCAATTTGATATTTTGACAGAGGCGGGAACTTTCGAGGCGGGAAGTTCGATAAATTTTTCTTACGAGTTAAATTAATTTTATATTGTTATTTTATAACAAATCTTTCTTAAAAGGTGTTTAAAGTAGTAAATATGACCTCCGAAAGTGGAGGTAACACAAATAAGCCTACTAAGAAGAGGAAAAAGGAACCTCCAGATTCAATTTCAGATGATGATGAAGAGAACAAATTTTTACCCTATTTTAAAAAAAATCACATAAGAAGTTATCCAGACAACTCTCCTGGCACGGTATTTCCCGTTTACATACAAAGTACTAATGAAGACATCAAGTTTGGTAACAAAGATCCTATATATTTAAATAATATATTTAGCAGATACAATAAGGGTGTTAAAGAAATTAAACGAGTAAATGCATTAAAATATGCTATAATTTTTGAGAATGCCAAGAATGCAAATTCTCTTCTTACAAATACTTCTTTCTTATCTTCTCATGAGCTAAAGGCGTTCATCCCAGCGGCCAACTCCGAATGCACAGGTGTCATCAAATTTATTCCAACTGACTTGAGCTGCAAACATTTATATGATAAATTGATAAGTTCACAGGAAATATTGGCAGTGCGAAGATTTACTAAAAAGACCTCTGAAGGCATCTCACCTCTGCAAACAGTATCAGTCACATTCGCTGGTAACATACTTCCTGAGCACGTAAGTTATGGTCTGTGTATAGTGCCTGTTGAGGCTTATATTAAACCAGTACTCCAATGTTATAAATGTATGGGCTTTGGACACACAACCAAATTCTGTAAGCGTAATGTTGTATGCTCAATATGTTCACTATCACATTATTACAAGGAATGTACTAACACCAGTAAACCTTTATGTGTAAATTGTAAAGGAGAGCACATTGCAGTGGCAAGGATTTGTCCTGTGAAGCAACAAAAAATAGCAGAAAATAAGACAAGAATAATGAACAAACACACTTTAGGGTCATATTTTCCTTCACTAAACAAATCATTTTCCAAGGCAACGGGTTCACCACATCCTCAAAGCAAAAAGTCAAACAAAGATCTCATTAGTGATGTAATTAATAACGATGAAATAATTAAAGCAATTGTAGACACGTTATTGACTTTTTGCAATAAGGAAACAAACTCACCAGTTAATTCAGCATCTATTAAAGAAGTATTTATTAAAAAAATTAGTAGCAATAATGGATAATAATAAATTAGTAATTCTTCAGCACAATATTCAGAGCTTAAAACCGAAGATACCTTTTCTTTGTGAGTTATTAAACAAACTTAACGTTGACATTTGTATATTAAATAAAACATGGTTAAAACCAAATTACTTTGTAAATATTAGAGGTTATAATTTGTGTAGACGGGATAATGAAAATGGTTATGGAGGTGTTGCCATTTTATGCAAAAATTACATTAAATATACAGAGATTCCTACTTTTAGTTCAGACAAGATACAGACATTAGCAATTAAAATTCAAACTAGAGATAGTAGGTTAATAATTATAGGTGCGTACTGCCCTCCAAGAAATGGTCGTTTTCCAATTAATGTTCTAAAAAATATTATTGTTTCATTACCATCTCCCATTCTAGTAATGGGTGATTTTAATGCGCATCATACGGCATTTGGTTCATTCGCCAACAAACCAAGAGGTATACAAGTTTTTGATATGTTAGATGAGATTAATATGTGTTTATTGAATACAGGCGAAGTAACAACTCTAAATCGTCCAAATCAAAATGCTGCAGCACTCGATATTGCTTTCGTCACCCCTACTTTAGCAGGTGCCTCTGATTGGTCTGTTTATTCTGAAGATACTCTAGGCAGTGATCACTTCCCTACTATGGTACACCTTAATATTACTCCTGAAATTTTTGATTATCCTCAAAACACTGAAAAATTTGTATATAAGAGAGCTGATTGGGCAGGTTATGCTAGCAAATCACAATATTTCTTTAATGATTTACTTACAGAATCCAATTCTTTATTAGCATATGATAAATTTTGTAATATGTTAAATAGTCTTAGAAAGGAGTTTGTTCCGATTCATAAAAGTACTAACAGTCTCAAAATGTATAAACCTGTTCCGTGGTGGAACGAAAGCTGTGCAAATGCTGTAAAAGAGAGTAAATTTGCCTTATTCATGTATAGACGGTATCCTACTATGGAAAACTATATTTTGTATAAAAAGTTAGATGCTTATAAAAAGCAAGTTATCAAACAACAGAAATATACTCGTAATAGCTGGAAGGACTTGTGTTCGACTTTTGATAGGAACACGCCCATTAGTAGAATTTGGAACTTTGTCAAAGTATTTAACCGTAAAAAATCTGCTCCCAAAAACAAAAGTGACCACTTTCTAGATGACTTCTTGAATAAAATTGCTCCCTCTCAAGATTATAACAGTGATCATCTCGATGATATTTTTGAACATGACGAATTCAATCTACATTTAAATTTGCCGTTTACTGAGGAAGAGTTTAACCTATCCCTGAACAGTAAAAAAGATACAACCCCCGGACTAGATGGCATCCCGTATATTTTAATTAAGCGCCTTCATAACACAGCCAAATTAATTTTACTTCACATTTTTAATATTATGTGGCGTGATAATTTAATTTCAAGCTCTTGGAAATCGGTTGCTGTAGTGCCCATATTAAAACCTGATAAAAATCCAGATTGTGCCGATTCTTACAGACCTATATCCCTATCATCGTGTGTTGGAAAAATTTTTGAAAACATGTTAAAGATTAGATTGGAAATATACGCTGAGTCTAGACAGATTATTCCACCTGATCAATTTGGATTTCGCAAAGGACGTAGCACGACTGACAGCTTAATGAAGTTCAGTGGGGATTTAAAAGACACTATGTATAGTAAAAGTCATCTAGTCAGTGTTTTTCTCGATGTTACCGGTGCTTTTGACAATATTGATTTAACCATTTTAGTTGAAATATTACATAGTTATAATATTCCAGGAAAAATGTGTAAATGGATTTTTAATTTCTTTTATGCTCGTGATGTTTTTATTAAATTTAATTACAATTTACATGGTCCCAAAACTGCATTTAAAGGCGTAATGCAAGGCGCAACTCTTTCACCTCTTATGTATTTGTTGTATACATCACAATTGCACAAATTTGTTCAATTAAATAATGTGACTGTTTTACAATATGCCGATGATATAGTGCTATATACTACAAACAGATTGTTATCAGTTGCTGAAAATACTTTGAATCAAGTTCTAGATTCTTTAAGTAGTTACTACAATAATTTCCTCAAATTAGACATTAATCCACGTAAGAGTTCTTTTATGATTTTTAGTAATACTGTTGATTATTATCCTGTACATATTAATATTAAGTATAATTCTGTAAATATCCCTTTAGTAGAAGAGAAAAAGTTTTTAGGTGTAATTTTTGACACAAAGTTGTATTTTTCATCTCATATTCTAAAAGTTGTAGAACAAATGACGAAAGGTATTAATGTTATGAGACATTTAGCTAGTGTTACATGGGGCATGGATCCCAAAGTATTGAATATGTTATATAAGGCTATTGTCAGAAGTCATTACGACTATGGACTTATTATTTACGGTAATTTCATCAACCAGCCTTTATTTCGAAAATTGGAGGTAGTGCAAAATAAAGGATTACGTATAATTACGGGAGCAATGTGTTCAACGCCTATAAATTCACTTGAAATTGAGGCTGGTATTCCTCCTATTCTTGTAAGACTACAGTATTTAACGGAAAAGTTTTATATGAAAGTTTTAGCTAATATGCAATATTATTGTACATATGTAAATAACAAGATTTTCCAAAAGGAACATATAATTGAATTAAAAAATATTTGTAAATACATAGACCATAATGCGACGTGGAATATTAGTACAGTAGAAATACAATCCACCAAGGCTTCCGTTTGTAAGAGTAACATTAGGAACAACGAAGATTTTCTGCATTTTGTAAACACTGAGAAGAGAACTTATCGAAAAATTTACACGGATGGTTCCAAAACCAATGAAACAACTAAGGCAGCATATTATGATTCATGTGCTAAGTTTGGCCGCTGCTTTTTGCTAGACAAGAACGCATCTATATTTACGGCAGAAGCCTATGCTATTTACTCAGCCTTGATATATTTAAAAGGAATTAAAGACGTCAACTCTTTTTTAATTGTTACCGATTCGTTAAGTGTTTTAAGTTGTCTGGAGAGTTATAAAATATCATATAAAAACAACATTTATATTACCAAAATTAGAGAGAAATTATTTGAGAATAATTCAAGCATTACAATTGATTTTCTATGGGTACCATCACATTGTGGCATAACTGGAAATGAAACTGTAGACCAGCTTATGAAGTTTCCTCAACAAACCAATAATATTCAATACCCATTACCTCCAGTACCGATGACCGACTATTTTGAAGAATTAAAGCTCCGTATGTTTAAAAGTTGGGACCGAGATTGGGATTTCACGAAACAATTTAAAGGGAAATGGTATGCCAACATTCAAGAGAAGATTCCCTCAAAACCGTGGTACTTCAAATTAGAATCAGCATCAAGAAAATTCATCACAACTATGAACAGATTAAGATTGGGTCATGGCAGATTTCCAAGTCATCTAAAAAGGATCAAACTGATTAGATCTCATATATGTCAATACTGCGACAATGATATTGCCACTCTAGACCATCTGATTTTAGATTGCCCTGCCTTCTCGATACAGAGACTGATATTAATAGATGGCTTAATGAAGATATACAAAACTGAAGATATTCCCCGCCTCTTGCCATCTTTATTACAAAATGTGTCAACTTATGAAGAATTATTTAAATACATATCTACCACTTTCCAAGAAATTTAAGATCGCGATATGTTATATATACGCATTGCGTGTAAACAATACAAAAACCCTAACCTAAAAATGAATAACCAAGAAAGGAATAAGTCAGAGAAGTCATTAGAACGAACGAATGAAATAAATTACTAAAAGAAGAAATTGGTAAAGATTGGGCTGTATGGAAAATTCCAAAGCCGTAAAACTTATATCAAAAAAAAAAAAAAAAAAAAAAAGATATTTTGACATTTTGTCGATTGTCCTTGTCATTGTCATGTCACTTTTTGACAGTTTAGGAAAATAAACGTCGTGAGTCTGTAATTTACGCTATTTTATACCATAATTATATCAGTGTGAATTAAATAAAATCCTCGCAAGGACACATAAAATAGTTACATAATATCTTTGATAGTTATTATTATTACTGAGACCAACGTAATTTATAACCTACAATGCAAGTGGTTACCAAGGTTCGCCTTTTTCGAAGTCCGTATACTATTTTTTGTATATCCGAACATAGTGTAGATTTACCAGATGATAAATATTACAAACTTCTCGGTGTTCATAATAGAGAGACTGCCGAACTGGTAATAGATGAAAATGTGGGCCCGAAAAAGAGACTGAAATTCGTTGCAAGTGCATTCTTTTTACAGCCTTTTGTGAAAGAGTGTTTGAATTCTGATGTTTACAGATGCAATGTTATAATGCATTTACACAAACTATGTTGCTACCCAGAGAGTGGCACGGTGATTTTGAACTTAATTTTGGAACCACCTGACAAAGAAATTATTGACTATGGCTGGTAAGATTTTTGTATAATAATACCTTATTATTGCTGTTTACCGCAATATTACATAGTTTTCCAGGATTATTTCATTTCAACATTAAGCAAGGGTGGCTAGAGCGGCGGTTTATCCCACACACTAGTTATCTTTGCATTTGGACTCCGCCTTTTTATAAAAAAATACAAATCACAAAAAGGTTAATATCTTAAAACAAGTCGCCTTGACAGGAGGATAAAAGGATAGAGTTGCCCTCCACTTCCCTGTCGGAGGTGTGTAATTTTTTTAATATCAAATGACAAAGTTTAAAAATCTCTTAGATTTTTTTTTATGAATATCAAATTTCTTCTAAACATTAACTACTTCTACCTTATGTCCGGTGCTGCAGGAATAACAGCCCCTCGACTATTGCCTGGCACACACTCTGTCACTGCACTATGCGCTGTTACAGTAGGTGGGGCTCCTCTCCCTCTGCACATCCGGGCTCTAAAAACACCTACAAATACTAAGGGTAGGACCAATCAAGACTAGGTACTACATGTTGGGGTCCACATATTTTGACGCGGCTCTGGAAGTTAAAATTGCCTGGGCTAGAGTTAAACCTGCTTGACCACAGACAGAATCCTTAAATTCGACTTGATAAAAGATACCACCACACAAAAAATATAGCAGCTGAATAATAAACAGTGATATAGTAAATTTTAATTTATTTAATTTTATTCAGGAATGATAGATTGCTGAGGTTGATCTGGACCAGAATTGAAATAGAGAATGCTTTTTCTTGGCTCTCAACTTTAGGAGGAGCCTATTCTGCATTAGGAGACTATTTTGACCATTGTGTAAGTATTCCACTGTTTGATCATGGGTTATTATCTTTTAAACATTAAAAAATAAAAGTCTTCGTGACTTTCTAAGCTTCAAAAGTTAGAATGATTATTAAACTTTGAGTTGTTATCTCTGCTAGTCCAATTTGTAAAAAATCTGGAGTGGTCTCCCCTTGACTTTCTCGTATACTGGAAACGACTCTGATAGAAACCTCATATTTTGATGTCATACATGCATGTTAAATTTTGGTCACCCATCCGAGTACTGACCACACACTTGTTGCTTAACTCTCGTGATCGACTACTCAAAAGTTGATAGAAACCTTATATTTTGATGTCATACATTCATGTTGAATTTGGTTGCAATAACTTAAAGCATACTCGAGCTATTGTGCTAATGCACAGACACACAGACATCATTCCAAAAACTGTATTTTTGGATTCAGGGAGGTCCAAAAGGTGTAAATCCGTCAAAATCTTGAGGTCGAATTTTTTGACGATTACAAGACTTCCTCTATGCTACGTATATAATAAAGTAAAAAGGTAATGCAAAAGATATTACAACCCCTCCATAGACTCTTTAGTAATTGCAAATGTTAGCTCACTTTAATTTTACATTACTTCAATTGAAATTACATATAATATATTTAGGTTAAAAAAAATTAAATAGCTATAGCAGAGATGTTTTGGTTTAAAATGAAATAAGTGTCATTGAAATCAATTGGAATTGTCGGTTACACCAACACTGTCCATTAACAGCCTTAATAACGGATGAAGATTCGCCCTCTGAATCAATGGAATACTAACAGTTTTCATCTATTACATTACAAAAATTCATATGATTCATTTTGCAAACATTTCCAAGCATGTCATTATAAAAATTTGTATTAAAAATTATAAAAGTTAGTACAAAATCAGGAGCGGACTCCCCTTAACTTTCTCGTATACCGGAAACTACTCAAAAGTTGATAGAAATCTTATACTTTGATGTCATAGGTACATGCATGTTGAATTTGGTTCCAATAAGTTAAAGCATACTCGAGTTATCGTGCTAACACACAGACATAACTCCAAAAACGGTATTTTTGGACTCGGGGAGGTCCAAAACATGTAAATCTGTCAAGATCTCGAAGTCAAATTTTTTGACGCTTACAAGACTTCCTTTATACTACGTATACGAGAAAGTAAAAATAATATTTGTATTTCTTATATTACAGGCAGAAGAAGCTGGAAGGATATCAGTAAGACAATACAAACTGTCGCAGATGCTTGGTGACGACGGTCTCGCTGCTCGTAGCAGACTCTACTCAGCACTTTCCTTGTCACAGAAGGGTAACCTCAAAGTTGCTCGACACATTGTCAGGAACGTAGCAGAGTTCGGTCGAGCCACACGGGATAAACGGCTAATACGCATGTGCCAAGGCGTGTGGGCTAAATTGAAATACCTTAGATCTCTAAGAAAATTGCAGTGTAAAGACACAGGGACTTGTAACAGAGAGATAGGCACTACATTTAGTAAGGATCTTACAAAAGCGGTCTCAGCTAGTACATAGTTTGGATACTTATGTTTTATTAAGCCAATTATTATTTTTAATGGTGGCATTTTACAATCAGTATGGTTTGCGGTCGTAATTTATAATTTTACTATATATCAACCACCAATACTATATTCAATCTGCCGTCCTAATGCAGAAGTGAGGTGTTTTGTAGTCACGGCATCGGCATTAAAATCAAACAATCATGATCTCTCACGAATAATTACTACAAGCCTTATCAAAACTAAATTCTCGATTAATTGACTTTATGGTTTGCAAACCAAGATATAGAGCTTAATTTAGCGATGCTGAATCCAGAACTAAGTAAATAGTTTCACGAAAAATCTTACTGTAGTCTTCAATAGGACGGCGGAAATTACCTTCAAGACAGACATTACAATAAGTCCGGCCAAATCCAAAACGCTTCCGTTTTCATACATTTTGACAACAGCTTGACAGGTTGTCAGATCTCAAAACGTATGGGAACGTTCTGGAACGTTACAGGAAGGAACGTCAACAATTTGGTTTTGATTTTCAAGTGCGCTTTATGGAACAATTTTTGCGTTTACCAACGCGTAAATATTTTTAAGACTAGAAAAAATACACTGAAAAAAACGACCTGCGCCAGGCGGGTATCCAACCTAACATTCTCCACAATCCGCAGCAATAACGCAATAATGCAACCGCCCGGATTGCGGAGGATGCTGGGTTAGATTCCCACTTGGGGCAGGTCGATTTTTTTCAGTTTATATTTTCTAGTTTTAAGTGCGTATACATAAAGAAGGCTGTAAACAAGCGACGATCTACCAACGCTTATCAGCGCTGGTGTTTCTTAAACCTTGTAGGGAAATCGCCGATCGGCGCTGGAAAGTGCTGAGGGACCGTTCTTAGTGAACGAACTTCAATTATCAGTACTGTGATGGTCAGTTGTGTGTCATTATTCTTGCATATCTATCAAATCTTTGTTCATTCATTTCAATATCTTGTGCAAATAAATGATGATATTTTCCAAAAAAAATCCATTTCTGAGTTATGGCATGTAGGTAGGTACACTTTGTTTTCGCATTTGGTGAAACATATTTTTCAACAATATTCGAATGATGAGCTCGAAATCACTTAGCGCAATGGGATGTCGTGCCAACCCGTGCTCGCGAAAGCTTCGCTGCCGTGCACGGAATATGCCATCGTTCAATCTTCATGTTTACACGTTTCAATCGCATTGAACAATGACGTCAATGAGCAATATTGAAGCAATTCCATTGAAAGCGTTCGGTAAATTTAAACTTTCAATGACATTGGGCAATGACATTGAAATGTATTTACACGTCTCAATGACATTGAAGCAATGTAATTGAAAGCGTTTGGTAAATTTAAGCTTTCAATGAGATTGGGCAATGGCATTGAAATGTATTTACACGTCTCAATGACATTGAAGCAATGAAATTGAAAGCAATATTGAACCGAAATTAAACCTGTAATTTCGGCTTAGCGGAAGAATGTTTACATACATACTTATTTGTATAAGTTATCTGTCAAAATCTTATGTCTAGAAAGCAAAAGTGTAGTTAAATCATAGATATAAATATAATAAATAATAATAATATATTTCCACACTCACACCAATTATCTAGCCCAAAGTAAGTATCATTAAGAACTTGTGTTATGAATACTAGATAATGGACATTTTTTTTCATAAAATACATATTTTTATAAATAAACTTAAATAAATATATAAACAACCATGACTCGTCAATAAATACTCGTGTTCATCACACAAATATTTGCCGCTACCAGGACTCGAACCCGGACCGCTTGATGTGTAGGCAGCTATACTGACCACTCCACCACGACGGCGTCGAATATATAGGAAACTGTAGATCGGCAATGTAAAAGAGAAAGATCATACTAACACGTATATTAGAGCGAGATAGATAGACGAGACCATTTCACGTACACGCAGGGGGCCTATGTCGGCCTGTCAGTCACGTAGAAAAGACAGCAACTGTCAGACTGCAGTACTATTTTTCATGCACACATGCGCATTACGCACACATCTGTGTATTTTTTGGTCACACCCTAGTCAATTCATTGCCAATCTATAAACGTCGGTAATTATAAATCTATGAGTTAAATAGTAAGTTATTCAAACCGGACAGCTAATAGTCCCAGTTTATACCAGCTTGCTTTGTGAGCGGTTATGTAAGCTGATAAGTGCCTATAAGCATTGGTAGATATTTTTTCCAACTTTCTTTACGTATACGGACTAAGATCGTTAATGTGGGTAAAGTCCCAGTTTTCAATGTCTACATCCCTTGTAACGTCGCACGACTTGGCACGAGATATCGGCTGATATATCCTCTAGTGAAAGCACAGTTTTATCGATCAAAAACGAAGAAAAGCAATGTGTAATTGGAAATCACAGTTTTATCGATCAAAAACGAAGAAAAGCAATGTGTAATTGGAAATATTTCGTTATTGTAAATATACCTTTTTGTTGATTACCTAAGTAGTTTTCTTTGACCCTCTATAACTTTACCTACAGGAAAAAATCTTTATCGCAAAGTCATAAAGTTCATAATACGGTGACTAGACAAAGGGTTAATGAAAATAATACAAGTTTATAAAATATAAATAAAATATATTTTGAATAATAAAATAACATTAGAACACAAATATAATACAGTGGTATCAAAATATATTGTCAATATAACCACTAATCTCACATTGAATTCAACAGAACAGGAGGAAACCTATTTACTTTGGTAGATATTACTGTATTACAACATGACACTTGATATAAAAATCGAACCTTGGTGTAAGCTTTTTAGTGTGAAAAAGGTAACTATTTTTTAGTTATAAGTAAACAATTTTTCATGTGAAACGTGATTTTGCGCTACTTTCCGCTAGGGCGCTAATCGCGTTTCCTATACTTTAGCTCATAACTAATTATTATTATTATACTAAAAATACTGCAAGAAAAAGTATCTTCAATATTATAAATAGCAACTCAAAGGAAACTTTGCCTTATTTTAAAATAAGTAAACATTTTGCACCAGTAGAGAATCCGGAAAAGTATCAGCTTGTAATTTTAATAGCAAAATGTATGAAACAATGTAAAAGACTGGTACATTTTTCATACATTTTACTTGTCCCCGATATCATATCGGAACTGTGATAAGATAAGTTTTGTGCCATGGCTCAGGATTGTACGTAATGCTCGAGATATTTAAAATTTAGTTTAGGTTTTTTATACTACCACCTATTAGCAATTGCATTCCTGATAAATTCTGTGGGAAACAAATTACTATTAATTTAACTAAAAACTAAAAAAAAATCGTGGCAATTTTATACGCTAGCTATAAATTCCAAATTGCAGGCACAAAACACCCTCCTTTTCTACTAGAATATTATATTGTCCACAAAATTCGCCTCAAAATTTACAGCATTCTGAATATTTAAGAGAAGTCTTAAAAACTTTCTAAAGGCTATTTGATACTGGGAACAATATTGCTTTATTTTGATATCGGTAAAAGGCTTAAGGCCAGTTTCACAGTTTCAGCCCAATTCTGCTATTAACAACAACACGTGTTAAAGTATTAAATAAAAGCGATATGCATTACTCGGACAAAAAAAAGAATTCCAATAAAACTTACTAGGTAGGTAGGTACACGTGATCAAGAACTCTATCGATTGATCTGAATGAGGTTGTTTGAGAATCCAGATGGCGCCACTTGTACACGAGTTCTTGGAATTTCCTGCTCCATAAACTTGACAAATGAGGATTTATGAATTTGGCATGGACATGTGATTGGACCTCATACTAAGTGGTGCCACCTGGCGAATAATGATATGGAAACCCTTATTGCTGAATGTACGACGCCGCCGTCACATTAAAGGTAAAGATATACTGAGTCCATAATAATTATATCATGTTCAAATAGCCTATTCCCTTAAACCACAGAATGTTAAGCGATAAAACTTATAACAATCTACATTGGTTCCTCCGTCCGTTATTCTTTACTGCAATTTTGACAGGCTAGCGTCCCCATGGGGTCCCAAGCTGGCAAAACCTTCGCTACTTGTTTGAAGACCGCTAGGACATCATCGGCGACGTACTTCTTGTCCACCACCACCTAAGAAAAGTCGTTTTAGTTGATTTTCTATTCTTAAAGCGAAAGCGAAGGGTCGGGCTGAGGAGGTAGATGGCGCCGCGGTTGTACTTTCCTCGCAAGTATAGGTAAAACGGAAGCCACAACTCGAACAAAAAGTGAAGACAAAACAATTTGACCTTGAAACTTCTTATTTCCTATTTGTCCCTTTCTAACCACTAGAGCACGTGTCACGTGACCGTCTAATACTTCAGACGTACGTACGTCATCATATTACTTGTGGTGAGAGCTAGAAAGAGACAGGTAGGAAACAGAAACATTCAAAGGTTACTTGGGGTTAAAAAAGTTGTGTTCACTTTTTTACTGGTAGTTTTTTTTGGTAGGTTAGAAATCAAAAGTTGAATTCGATAAGGCTTCTAGTGCACTTCGCTTCAATGATTTACTAAGTTTTAATACAATGAAATCTAATTTCCCTACACCGATTTGAAGCCGAAGTTTGCTTATACTATTTTACCTGAAAACATTCTTTTAGTTAAATTTTTTTGGATTATTGATATAAGAAAGGCGTGCCACAGGGTTCTACTCTAGGGCCTCATATGCACCTGCTACCTTACTTAAATAAAATTTAAAGAAACTACTAGAACTATAACATTGAGATCACGGAAAATATATTATAAATTAACCATCTTACCTCGTAGACAAATTCTCTGAACCAAGGCTCCGTTAGCATTATATATCCCTTGCTTAATTCCTTGTCGCCATACGAATTTTCTACTCTGAATTTTGTCGGGTTGCCTTGTTCCTGCAAAAGTTATTAAACAATTAATATTTATTAATAAAGAACTACAGAAGTAATATTTATTATAATCATAGATTTATAATTATTGATATTTATAGAAAAATGCACCAATGTGTGAGTAATGAGCATGCGTTCGTGAAAAATAGTGTGCAGTCTGACAGTTGCTGTCTTTTCTACGTGACTGACAGGCCTATCTGGGCCGCCTGCACGTACATGAAATGGTCTCATCTATCTATCTCACTCTAATATACGCGTTAGTACGCTCTTTCTCCTTCACATTGCCGATCTACAGTTTCCTATGTCTATCCTTATAATAGTAATAAATACGTAAAGTTTCCACACAAAACCCTAAGCATACCATTTCCATCTACTTATAAAGTAACTAACTAGACCTTGCTATTTGGATCCCTTAGTACGAGTTTTGATAGTTTTCGAGCTCGATTAAACGTATCGTCTCTTTTCATACATTGCCTGCTGTTTCTGATAGTTTACGCTAGAGGCGCTAGTGGGCAATGTATGAAAAGAGACTATACGTTTGATCGAGCTCCAAAACTAACAAACTCATACTATTAGGGGTATTGACTAGAAAGTGAAATTTTCCGCGTACGGAAAATCCCACTTCCTGTCAAGGGGTGACATAAAATAATTGATTAGGAAATGGTAAAACGAAATGATTCAATCTTTGTCACTAATTACAAGTAAAGGCACAGTATCTTTAATACCTACTTAGGGCCACTTTCAAAGGTTCTGATAAGAAGATATCTGGCAGATAAATTGACAGTTTTGTATGGACTATTAAACGCTAGTGGAAACTTATTTGGAACCTGTAAAACAGGTCCTTATTATGTATACTTACGTCTGTTCCGACTGCCGTGAAGACCATAGCGTGGGTCATGCAAGACTCTCCATATTGCAGTCGATCAGCGCGGTTCAGGCCAATTTGCATTTCCGAGTTCATTACCACTATATAATCGTGCCTGTTTATTAAAAATAACATTAACATCTTCTTTTGCTAATATAATTTGTGAATTATTAGTAAAATTATCTATTGACGGCTTAGCTTAAAATTAAGCAGGTACGTACAGTCGCAACTAGCTGTTTAGATATAACTTAAAGAAACTGCGCAAATAGCAACTGTAGTTGTAAGTTTCGGTGATGGGAATCTCGGTTTTCAGTTGCTGCACTCGAGGACAGAATCAGTTTCAAATTGACGCAACTCGCAACTGCCAAATTTGTAGGTACTAGTTGTGTAAAGTGATCCATAATCACACTGACTGTTTGACCATGGATATGAACAGTTTATTAAAAATCGCGGCAACAGTAAACTGGGCCTTTTTGAACGAAAACGATTGAAAAATTAAAAGTTTCTTCAACTAAGTTGATAGTGTCTTCAACTAAAGTTGCTCTGTCTGCATAGCGCCTAGGTTACTTCCCAGTGTTACTAAAACTTGCGTTACTAAAAATGGCGTTGTAATGAATCAAATGTGGAAATAAACAAATGCCTTTTAAGTAACTTACGCAGCCAAATCTAGAAGACCATGTTTCCTCTCTAGCCTTTTGCCGTAGTCACATCCGAACCACACCGCCTCACCGCCTTGGATGCTATCCTTGACCACTCTATAAACAAGATTTAATTATATTCTTTTGATTTTACGAACTTTTGCTCACATGAAGAATGCAGTAGATGTCCATGCTTACCTACTGCCTATAAAATACTTTCACGAGCAGTTATGTATAATACGGTTATATGGCGATACGGTTGACTAATTATGTGATTAATTTTTCATCAATATTTTTGGTTGTTGGTCTTGCACACACCCATACATAAATAATATTTACCTACCATTGATTTTATATTCACATTAATATAGCATATTGAAGAGTGGAATCCTCTCAGAGCCTTTAGACAACATGCATTTCGACAATCGCTCTCGCTATCGCTAAGTAAAAAAATGTATGGGATTGACATAAGCAATCGATCACTTTTCGATTGCTTATGTCAATCCCATACATTTTTTTACTTAGCGATAGCGAGAGCGATTGTCGAAATGCATGTTGTCTAAAGGCTCAGTACAGGTTTATAAAAACTTAAAGAGAGAATTCCCCTGACAAATTATGCATACAACATTTTAATTACAAATAAATATTTTCATATAATGAAACATTATGTCAATGGGACATCAATGGGGTCATACACCAAATTGACTACGTTTTGGCTCTAATAAGAATTGTAATATTTAATCTAGCGCCCCAAAAATTTAAGTCTCACATCACAGTCTATAGAAGTATTTACACTGTACCTACTTAGACTGTGCTCACATCTAGATCTGATAGATATGTAGGTATGCTGTCTGTTAAACGATTAAAAGTTCTCACTTGATCAGAGTTTCTATTGGTTGATTGTTGTAAGCCGTTTGTCTGCCGCCGATGACGTTGCCGAGACATTGCAGTGTGTACAGTTGCCCGAACGGGTTCGATTCTCGGGGGTCACTTACTAGGCATACCTGCAACATAAACTTGAGTTCTTACTTTTTACTTTAGATAACATTCAAAGACCAACTAAGGCCCTGGCTTAGTTTATTTCTATTCATATAAATTGTACACAGATTCACAAAGTCACACATTTCTCCCAGAGTATATGTGGGGGTAGGCACTATAGTCTTTTTTTTTAACAATCGAGTAGGTACTGAGTACTTATGTCTCTCGCATATTTCCGATATTGACAGAGTGAGATGGGTCATGTTAGGGGCGGGGCCAACGCCTATGTTCAAAACAATATTGGATTTATTATATAATTCTTGTAATCTTAAAAAGTATCGTCGTCACTTCCTTCTAGTGAACTTTCTGTAGACACGTGAATAATAAACTGCTCTAACAATATTTGTTCATGGCACATTCAAGCCGGTCTTTTGTGGCGTTTCTGTGAAACGGACTTTATATTGATTACGTGGATCAATAGCAAAAGCAGTCGAAATTGTAGGTACTAGTTTCTTAAAAAAATAGACTACAGTCAGATATTAGATACTTCTTTGCACTTGAAGGTCGCGGGAAGCCGCTGGATGCGGGCTACGCAAGGTCGATCGGGTTGGAGATCCTTGGGGGAGCCGTATATCCAACAGTAGTGTCTCTCGGCTGAAATGATGACGACTTGCTAAGGTCTTACTGTTTTTGTCTACAGATTTATTTCGCTTCATCAACCTACACTGTCTTATGTACGAAGCTCATCGAGGTAGGTACTTTTAAATTTGGCCCTTCTTTTGTTTCCATCCTTTTGATTCGATCTAGATGTTTTCGATTTGATCGAGAAACGTTCGTCGATAGGTCTTTTTCGTCTCGCAGCTCAACTTCCGATTTACCTATACCTAACTAATCCTTTTGGTCAATATACCTAACTACTTTCACTCGGTCCTTCCTTTTTTAGCATCCCTTTCTCAATTCTTGTCACTATGTCGTCTTTCAAACCACACATCTCTCTTATGACGTCATTATAGCTTGTCACCAATTATGCTGCGCTTACACCATTGGTTAGTTTTGTTAAACTATAGTTATTTTGCATCAATTAGAACGCTTTCTTACGCTGTCTACTTGGCTTCGCCTGGTTTTGGAACGCACTCTTAGTTGTACTTAAGAGGATACTTCGTGAAAAATTTGTAACGAAATGGCTCCGCCTACTTACCCCGCGCCCCTCTGCAAAAAATTCGCGCTAAACCTCATTTGGTCGTCATCGCCCATTATGTAAACGAATAACGAAAGCAATAGTCGCCTCATCGCATTATTTTTTTTTAGTTTTCCGATAGTACTACATATATTTTTGAATAAGAACGAGCATGTTAGGTACCTACCGATAAATTGTATTTATTTTGTACTATTAACTGCTATTGACTGATATACCTATTGTAATATAAGTTTTATCACTGGTAGTTGCATATCGACTGCGTGGGCAAATATCAGCGCAAAACCGCTGGTTGTTGCACTCAATTACTCTATCAATTATATCTATTCCGTGGGTAAGTGTTCAATGGTAACGTGGGAAGTTTGATAGGAAATTGAAACTACGAGAAATCGGAACGATGCATGTCCAGTATATTTTACGGAAATGTTATCGAAGTGGCCTTAACCTGTCAATAGCGCATTATGCATTGGTGCAAAATAATATTTCGCGTATGAATGTCAGCGGAAAACATTTATACTTCCACATTTATAATATTAGTAGGATAATAATATAACAGACCGTTTTCAGTTACGATAAGGGATTTAATATCTACTATTTTTGGATTTACTCTAAAAAGTTTGTTGAAAATACGTATAATTAATTACGAAGACGACGAGATCACGGGAGTTTCTCATGTTGCCTAAAGTTTTTTATTAAAAACGTTTAACAAATGACTTCAGCCTGTGATGATAAATGGACATAGAGGCCATTTGTGGTGGCTATTACAAAATCTCTTTTGCAAAATTTCTTGCGAGTAAAAAAAGGACATATATCCTCATCGGTGCGGAAGCGTCGGTGGCGTAGTGCGTAAGGGCGTCGTCTCCCACCCGGCACTCTGGTTCGATCCCCGCCACGTACCAATGTGTGTTCAAATTTTGAATTCATATGTACGTTTAAACGACGCTTTTACGGTGAAGGAAAACATTGTGAGGAAACCTGCACACCCCTATAAAGAAATTCTTAGGTTGTGTGTGAAGTCGACCAACCCACGCTTGGCCAGCGTGGTTGACTAAGGCCTAATCACCCCTAATGTGAGGTAGGCTCGAGCCCCTCGGTGGGTACATTACATGAGCTGTTGATGATATCCTCATCCTCATAATATGGGCTAACTTGAAAGAAAGTCTCTGAAAGTAAAAAAGTCTTTACCTTATCGTCAACGTTGAACAATGGCCGAACGTGGTTATTATAGAACTCTTGCGGCGTCAGCTCTCCAAAAGTATTGTATGTCTTTTCTTTATTGTAATACTCAAATTTAAACTTATCGGGAGGTGTACCTGTAAAGACATTTGCAAATGAATTTATTGCGCCGATTACTTAGGTATTAAATATTATGTGTAAACCTACTTCTAAACAAGCAGATATTGACGCTGCAAAAATGTATGATTTCTTAAGGTGACAATAAGCCAGCCTTGCTCTAGTGGCTGACCTATTTCACGCCTGTCGGGAAAAACAGAACACACAAAACACAACCATACAGAAAACGGAATAGTACATTTAATAAGTAGGGCTGTAAAACAAAGAATGTCCCAGAGCTCAGGTTTTTTTTATGTTACGAGATGGCAAACAAGCTTGCGGCCCACCTGATGTTAAGTGGTCACCGCCGCCTATAAACACTTGCAATATTAAGAGTAAATCACTTAACACCGCAAGTGCGTTTGCCATCCTGGGGACTAAGATGATATGCCCTCTATGCCCAGTAATTACACTGGCTACCTTTCCCTTCAATCCGAAACACAGCGAACTGCTTCACGGCAGAAATAAGAAAGGCGGTGGTACCTACCCAGACGACCCTACATATAGGTCTACCACCTATTTAATTAGGTATTTGACTTTACGATTAATATACGATCTGAGGCTTTCTTTTTTAACGCCCGAGGAAAGTACCTACAACATTTTATATTTCCCTGACCAGAAATGCCATTTTCCGATCTAAAGCGCTATGCAGAGCAACTTTAGTTAAAGTAATTACAAACTTAATTGAAGTAACTCAACTTTTTTAAAGTTTCCTACAGCAACAAAAAGGCCCAGTTTATCTACTGCTGCTGCAATCCTAAATAAACTTTACTAATCCATGGTCAACAATCATTGTGACTATGGATCACTTGACACAACTAGTCCTACAAATACAGTTAGTTGCATTAATTTGAAATTGGTTCTGTCTTCGAAAACCGATGTCGATCATCGAAATTCACAACTAGAGTTGCCATGTCCAAACGTAAAAGTGTGTATGGATGTCTGTTACTCATTCACGTAAAAACTACTGAACGGATTTTAATGACTCTTTTCAGTAATGTAGCTCATACATCAGAATTACAAATAAGTAGGCTATAATTTAACCGACATTAAATCGAGCGAAGCCGCGGGCGACCACTAGTATTATAAACGTAAAAGTTTGTATGGATTGATGTGTGATGTTACTCTTTAACGCAAAAACTACTGAATGGATTTTAATGAACTTTACAATAATATAACTATCAGAATACCTAATACAAAAGGCTATAATTTATAAAGCTATTAATAAGTAATCCTGCGCCAAAGAATTCGCGGGCAGGTAGAATATAATGTAAGAAACTGACGTGTTACTGAGAAAACACCATGGCGACCGTCGCATCGTGTCATATGAATATAAAACTGGAAGCCACACTACCAATAAAAAAGTGAAGTCAACTTTTTTGACCCCAAGTAACCTTTGAATGTTTCCGTTTCCTACCTGTCTCTTTCTAACTCTCCGCACACGCAATATGATGACGTACCTACATATGACGTATTAGACGGTCAAGTGACCGTCTAATACGTGTGCTCTAGAGGTAAGAAAGGGACAAATAGGAAGTAAGCGGTTTTGAGGACAAATGTTTGTCTTCACTTTTTTATTGTTAGTGTGGCTTTCAGTAATTTTGGTGTTATTCGCAGAAACGCTTTGTCACTTGTCTAGACACAGAGGATGATCAATTATTAAAAATTGCTTGTGTTGGCATTTAATTACCTACCTAAGCAAGTCGCGACAATGTTGTATATGACTGCCATTTGCCTGTCCACGGCACTTTGTATCTCGTCATCTGACGCGTTCGCTCCAACCATCTCCCTCAGATCTTTTGCGAATTGACGTAACTGAAACGAACAACACAGATATATAAAAATTATACAACGATGGAAACGGAGAAAAACTAGATAAATTATTCCTGTCGTGTAATGCGTGTTCAAATTCAAGACGGGAAACGAACCTGCGGTCATTTGCAATCCAGACTGCTCTTCCGCTGAGTACGGAGTGCCGTTAGTAGTAGTAGTAGTAGTGGGGTAGCCTTTCTTCCTTATTAAGTACGTCACAAGCTGTCGTATGTCTCATACAATTTCGAAGAAATTTTTCAACACCCATTCAATATAGCTCATAGATCAGAATAACATACATATAGCCCTTTTTTGCTTTAATATCAGCTTATAGGTTATAATTTATATCTACTGATACTGCGCAGACGAAGTCACGGGCAGACAGAAGCTAGTTATAAGTAAATATTTTTGTTGATAAAAGTAAAATGGTTGCTAAAGAATATTATCTATATTTTGTTCGATAATTTTAATTGTCTATAGACCGCAGATGGCAGTGTTCACCGGGTTAAAGAACGACGAGTCCTCAAGCCTGCAAGGCGAACATCCAAGAGAATTGACAGAAAAATGGCACTAAGTAACAAATTCTTCAATTAATTAACCTTTCGTCAGGTTACCGTTTTATTATGATTAGATAAGAATATATTCGTTATAAGCATAAAGATAAAACACTGTGTTACTTATGATACTTATCTTTGCGTAACTAACAAGAATATTATTATCACTGGATAGGTACAAACAAACAAGGTAAGCTCGTATTTAAATAGTATCAAAAAACCTCTGTGTTCAATTCAAAATGAAACTACATAGTTATGTTACTATCCATGTCAGGTTAACTTTTATTTTCTTAAGTAATTTTTATTACGATTTTCCCTTACTTTTTTCCATTCAAAATTTATAAAGTTTTAATTTGGAACAGTTGATGATTCATCAAGCTAATTAAAAAAAACCTTTTAAAACGCAAGTGTCTGACTCAACTAGTGAACGGTATTTGTAAAAATATCTCATAGGATTTTAAAGATGTATTTTTTTAACTACACTAACTGGTACACAGTTCAGTTGGTAACTCATGTTCACTCCATTTCCATCACGCGGCGCGATGTCGATGTCATCCAAAAATTGAGCAAACACACGGTCGCTCCATTCGCGTCACTCCAACTTACTTTCAGGCCGTGCGCTGCCTTAGGCGCAACGCAAACAGAAGGCGGCAAGGCGAAGGTACGGCGCGGACATCACTTATTTTCATTCAAATAGCGTCCCAAACACACGGCAATAAGGTAATTCATTGAACAAATTCAACGGCCCTCATCGGACGCGCACATTTCGGCGTTGAATTTATTATTTGAATTCAATTAATTACCTTATTGCCGTGTGTTTGGGACGCTATTTGAATGAAAATAAATGATGACCGCGCCGTACCTTCGCTTTGCCGCCTTTTGTTTGCGTTGCGCCTTAAGCGGGTGCACGGCGCGGACACCCGCGCGGCGTGCTCATTTATATCATCTCCATAGAGACGCTCGCATCGTGTCATCGCGTGCGATGGGAGACGCAGCGCTGCTCTATGGCGATGGCATGAAACAGCCCACCGCGCCGCGCGGGTGTCCGCGCTGCGCACCCGCTTAACGCAGCGCATGGCCTCATTCTATCCAGCGACTTCTGACACGTCGCGAAATGGACGTGGGATCGGCAACACACGAGCGCGCGGGTTTGCACTTTGGAGCGATAGAGTGTTAGATTTCAGATTGTTTGGAAATCCAAAAGTTTTCGTCACTCCATTCAAACCACGGAAGATTCCGAACACACGAAATGATTTTGGCTTATTTTGGAGTGATGGTGGGCTTGGACCGATCGTGAGTTTCCCACTTAATGTTGGACGAAAAACTTTCATAAAATTGGGGTAGATAATCCAGGCAGACTTAAAACTAGGGCACACCAGCCTAATCAAGCAGGTACAAAGGAGATATTTTTTTGCGCCTTTTCTAAAAGTACCGGCCAATGAAAAAAAGGTGTTAGAAAAAGAGAATCAAATATGACTCTGCAAGGGCAGAGCAATTTCTTTTATTCTAGTATACCTACTCAATTCATTATTCCTCCTAGCTATAATCATTATGAAATAGTGTTTTATCGGACAAGACCTGCGTATCTAAAACAATAAAAATAAAAGAGAATTGTTTTATAACCTTATCTTAAGTATGTACAATGTGAGTACACATTTAACATTTATCGTCGATGGGTAATAATGACCCGTATATTGATACCTCCTGTAGTAATATGGTCTCTAGCTACTGTAACATAAGTTTCACATTACGGTCTACAGACTTACTTATTGCCGATTGCTTACTCGTTTGTAGTTTTTCTATTTACCTACCTACCGGTTTTTCGCTCATCGTCTGCGCTGGAAAAATTGCCTTACACTCTACGGTATAACACAAACCAGTTTTTGGTTACCTATACCATGTTTTACCGTACACCAAAGTTCATCATTGTTTGCTTTAGGTTTTGGAAAATAATTTAATAATATTTACTAGCTGGCAGGTCGTTTTTTAATCATATTTCTAAAAAAAATATAAAATATTTATGAACCTATGAAGTACCTTAGTCTCGAGAAGTCGGTTCATATGCAAGCTTCTTCTCGTGCTGAACGACTCTTTGTACAGTTCTTTAGGCACCACCCCGTACTTATTCACGAGGTTCACAATCATGTCCCACTGTCCCCCATCGTTTAGGGGGTCCTGAAACACATAAGCTGAAATAAACACTTTGTTTACTTTTCGTGTAAAAAAAAAATAGGAATTATTTTAATAAAATTAAATTTTAAAACTTAAGAAAAAGAAGTTTATAGTAATTATCATTTATTTAAGGCAAACACCCATAAAGTGTTAGGAAGATTGATAATCTTTAATAGTTCAAATCAATGTTCTCTTACAACACATTCTAAATAAAACAACTTTTACAGATTTAACTCGCGTGTAATTAGATTTTACATGTTATTATTATTGCCCGACGTTTCGTATTACTTTTCAGCGTTCGTGGTCACGGGATGACTAAAGCAGCGTCCCCACTAGGGCCGCGCGGCTCCGTGAGGCCCAGCCGCGCGGCCAAGCCTCGTGAGTGTGTACGTGAGCGAGGCCTAAAATAATATGACAAAAAAGCCTCGCGAGGCCGGGCCGCGCGGCCACAAGAAGCCGCGCGGCTCTAGTGGGGACGCTGCTTTAGGAGGTAGGTTGTCATATTTTATGAAATAGTTAAATCTACCGTCACTTTAATTATTAATTTGGAGTGTTCCGTTTCACGCAAACGGAGCTCACGGTGTCATTAGGTCTTGCTGTGTGGTGGTTTGCTTGAGTTTTAATAATTTTAATTACTGGATCCCAAGCAGGTAGTACGGCCCAACCATCTTCCCTATTGAAATTTGGGTGTTTTGTAAAATCTAATTACAAGCGAGTTAAATCCGTAAAAGTTGTTTTATTTATAGTTCAATCAAATCAAATTCTTTATTGCGAATTAAGTGTGTTACAAAAGGTCTTATAATAAGATACACAGTGCTTGTTGCCCTTTTCAGGCAATGCAACATTATATTTAAGTTGACAAATAAATAATTAAAACAAAATACTTTATAAATTGAATATACATTAATAATTTCATAGACTAATAATGATTACATATTACATTAGTGTTAGTAAACAATAGTGAAAAATAAAACAACCTATCTTCATACACTCTTTTCTAGTGCGTGACATGGACCTGGACGGATCTTTGCACCAACATGAGGCGTGTCCCAACGGTCAGTGAAAACCTTACACCATTACTTCAATAATTGGTCGTGGTTGTCATAAGGGCGTCGGTGGCTATTTCTACGACGTGTATGATTTGTAAACCTTTTTGTGCATTTATGCAATCGTCCGCATGTTAGTTGAAGTACTGAGACAGTAGAACTACTGGGATTAAAAAGAGATACACTATAACTGTTGACCTATCTGTTGGACAAGTGGAAATCAGGGTTGCCAGGTGTACGGTATTCGACCGAACTGTTCGGTATTTTAGCACTGTGTTCGGTGTTAGGTATGACAAAAATACCGAAGTATGGGAGGTTCGGTATGTTTTTTCTGAATATTTTTTCTCCTTATTAGACGAATCGACTGTCAAATTTTACGCAATCGGCATCGATGTTGGGTAGTATCTCTACTTATGGGCTAGCCACACACTCGACAAGTGAAGAAGACATGGCATAATGGCATCCTTACTCGTCATGCCGCACGTCATGCTCCTCGTCCTACCCAGCGCTCGATATTTTGTCGGCTTTATGTGCGCGAGTGAAAGGATCGGCACTACAACAAGTAAGAAGATTTTTTTTGCTCACTGTTCGGTACTTTTTGGAAAAGCCCTGGCAACCCTGGTGGGAATGCTACATCTCGCTTACCTTGAGTAGGAAACCAACGAGTCTTCCATCAAGAGGCTCTCCTTTCTTGGCGGTGGTCACAATATTGTTGAGCCAGTAGTGTGACCGTTCAATTTTGTCCCAGAAGAATAAATAGCTGTTGGAAAACGAAATATATTAGCAATAGAAGAGAATAAAGAACCACGATACTAGAAAAATGCACTGAAAAAAATCGACTTGCCTCAGGCGAGACTCGAACCCGCACCTTCCACAATCCGGGTGGACGCGTTGACCAATTTCGCCACCGAGGCACTGATTTTCGCTGTCGAAATTTGCGAAATTTTTTTTTCAGTGCATTTTTCTAGTATTATATTTACGCGTTTGTAAACGCAAAAATAAAATTATTCCATAACCACGATACTGTAAGTACTCCCTGTAATTACTAAATAAAATAAATTTTCGTATCCAGAGTTAATTTTTGTTAGATAAGATCTATAACTGGGTGCCAGTTCGGGCTGATATTGAACCTTTTAGGTTAAGGAGAGAATTTACTGCTTTAGGCTTATGTTTTTACTTTCTCGTTACGTAGTATAGAGGAAGAGTGAGGAAGTATTGTAATTGTCAAAAATATCGACCTCGAGATTTTGACGGATTTACACGTTTTGGACCTCCCTGAGTTCAAAAATACCGTTTTTGGGATTATGTATGCGTGTGTCTGTGCGTTAGCACGATAACTCGAGTATGCTTTAACTTATTGCAACTAAATTTAACATGCATGAATGACATCAAAATATAAGGTTTCTATCAACTTTTGAGTCGTTTCCGGTATACGAGAAAGTCAAGGGGAGACCACTCCCCATTTTTTACTATAATATGCTCTAAGAAACTATTTGACTTGATGCCAACAGCCCCTTTCAACGATCACACCTTCCGCAATCGTTCATTTTAACGCAACAGCCAGGTACAGAATTTCCAAGAGACGTACATTCTTTGGGACGGTTTTGAATACCCTGGCTTTCCAGATGGCTTAGGCCTGTTCATACAACTAATTACGTTGCGAGTTGGCAGATTTTGGCCCATGATCACCATGAAACAGTAAACTTACCCTTGTGAGAATTCGAACTCTTCAATATTATATTTCTTCATAAATGGCAGTCGCATCACGTTCAGAGCGGCAAAGAGCCAACACCGTCCTGAACTTTCCTGGTTTGTGATTGGTTTACCCTCAGATTCGATCTACAATAAAAATATGAAACAATCAAAATTACGGAGAAGTACCTATAAATTAGAGCTTTTATGAATGCACCAAATGAAACGTCAAATAACGCCGTAATTTAAGGAGTTGTCTAGGAATGGGTGAGTAAGGTCACAAGAGCTCCATGGGGTAGAGAAGAGGACTAGGGTTGGCAGCGTATGTCACATTAGCGTTGCATGCGTCTATAGGCTACGATGGCTCCTTACCACCAAGCCCTATTGGGCCTTCATTTCAACTGCCGAAATTCGTTCGTCGTAAAGCCGAAATTCGGAGCCTGAACCGTTGAGGGAAAGGTTATCATATCAACAGTTACTGGAAAAAGCATTGTTTTTACCAATAACTGTTGACATCACTGTAATGATAGCAAACTCTAATAAGTGGTAGTAGGTAGCCAGGTGGTAACCCTATCACCTGAGTATAAAGAGCTATGGGTAAAAGTAAAATTAATAGGGAGATAATAGTTGACTTTTTTTTATACCTAAGGTTATGTCGGACCTGAACCGACTAAAAAACAGGTTGCTCCGCTACCACCTTTACTCCGGATCAGGGAACTTATCTGTGCATCCTGACACGGAAGGCGCTGTCCTCTCAGACTCCTCCTATATTGGAGACGGGTGTAAAGGGCCCTCTCTTTTCTACGTTTTTACAGTGTGCAAATCAAAAGGCAAAAATTTTAAATAAGAAAACCTAAAAGAGTTTCGTTCGATCTTTTGGAAATTGCTTTTAAAAAGTCGTGCCCACTGAAAAAATGGTAGGCGTAAAGTTACCTTAATATTATACACATGAAGGGCAGCGTCCGTACGTCTTCTACTGATGGCGGCCTCGTAGGGATCTATCCTGGTGCACACATTTTGTGCCAACTCGTTCTTCGGGTTCGAGTAGAAGTCAGTTTTCAACTTCCCAAGTTTCTCCAGGCTAAGTGGTTCTGTAACAAAAATAATATATCTTAAATCATCATTAGACAATACTGCTATAACGTAACAGCACATTAAAGAGTCTAAATTAAGTTGTATGTATGTATTGAATTACAGACCCAGACATAATTGTCTTGGTCGTTGTGCCTCGTCTCTAGATACGCTGCGGCATATGTTGTTAGTTGATTGTCAGTGGTCCGTGCAAATGAGCAAAGACAACTTTACAATAACTTTTAAAGAAGTGATTATGAATGGAATAATTTTATTTTTGCGTTTACAAACGCGTAAAAATTAATACTAGAAAAATGCACTTTTTTTCTAGTATTAATATTAACGCGTTTGTAAACCCAAAAATAAAATTATTCCATAATCTAAGGTAGTTTCATCTTATAGTCCAGTCAACAAGTTCAAAAACGTGAAAAATAGAGATAAAGCTCCTAAAAATATGAGCAATAGCTCATTGGATTCGGAACGACCTCTAGAAAAATGAGTTTTGAGGATTTTACTGCACGTAAAAAATTGCAATTGTTATTAACAAAATAAGATGAAAAAAAAGAGGTATTTACGTTTTTGTTAATAACTCATAAGCTATTAATATTTAAGATATTTGGAAAAAAGGTGCTTAAAGAAGAGGAAATTTCCGAAAAAAAAGTCCCAGCTCCCGGAACTCTACCTCTATTATTTATAATTTTAATTTAACGCTGAAAATAGGGCTCCGCGCAGCCATTACGGCATGGGCGCACTGCCGTTAAAGACAGTTTCTTACATAAAATTATTTTTTTATAGTAACAAATATGAATTTAAAAATTTAAATAAATTATGGTGTCATCCAGATACTTGAAAGAATATATTCCCGTTGGAAAAAAATTTTTAAATTAATTTTTCAAAAAGTTATGCAATTGTTAATTAACGAATTTTTTTCCTATCTCCGTTTTCATAAATGACGACATAAAAATTTAAATAATAAACCTATAAATTTTTGGCTCTGTGGAGCTCTTCTTATATATATACTTAACAAGATCCCGCGATAAAAGTTTATTAAAGTTAATTATTTTGTTTATTACAATTTTTTAAAGTTAACAAAAAATGAAAAGTCTAAGAAATGTTATTAAAATTTTTTTTTTAAACAAATGTTATATTATTGCTGCTTTCTTATCCAACAATGGCATTAAGTAACATCGGAAAAATTTTGTTTACATCATTTGTTAAGAAATTGTTTATAAACAAATAGACAAGTTTAATATTTAAAGAAATTTTTCTTTTACCATTATGTTGTCTTGGCAAAATAATGATTTTTTAAAAAAAAAATTTTCTTAAATAATTTTTTTATTGTTTATAATCGTTTTTTTATATTTCGATTGTTTATATAATTAGTTAAGGAATGATTTTCTCCTTAAAAATCATAATTGGCATTTCTTCATAGGTAAATAGAAAAAAAAAAAATTTTTATCAATAATTTCATTGTTTGTTAACTTAACAATTTGTTATAAACAAATTCTAACTACCGTTATATTTTTTTTCTAGAGCTAAAAAAAATAACAAAAACAGCCATATATATCAAAATACTAAAAAAAATTTTAATATAAAAGCGTTATAAAAAATAAAAAAAAAAAATTTTTTAGTATTTTGATATATATGGCTGTTTTTGTTATTTTTTTTAGCTCTAGAAAAAAAATATAACGGTAGTTAGAATTTGTTTATAACAAATTGTTAAGTTAACAAACAATGAAATTATTGATAAAAAAAAATTTTTTTTCTATTTACCTATGAAGAAATGCCAATTATGATTTTTAAGGAGAAAATCATTCCTTAACTAATTATTTAAACAATCGAAATATAAAAAAAACGATTATAAACAATAAAAAAAATTATTTAAGAAAAATTTTTTTTTTTAAAAATCATTATTTTGCCAAAACAACATAATGGTAAAAGAAAAATTTCTTTAAATATTAAACTTGTCTATTTGTTTATAAACAATTTCTTAACAAATGATGTAAAAAAAATTTTTCCGATGTTACTTAATGCCATTGTTGGATAAGAAAGCAGCAATAATATAACATTTGTTTAAAAAAATTTTTTTAATAACATTTCTTAGACTTTTCATTTTTTGTTAACTTTAAAAAATTGTAATAAACAAAATAATTAACTTTAATAAACTTTTATCGCGGGATCTTGTTAAGTATATATATAAGAAGAGCTCCACAGAGCCAAAAATTTATAGGTTTATTATTTAAATTTTTATGTCGTCATTTATGAAAACGGAGATAGGAAAAAAATTCGTTAATTAACAATTGCATAACTTTTTGAAAAATTAATTTAAAAATTTTTTTCCAACGGGAATATATTCTTTCAAGTATCTGGATGACACTATAATTTATTTAAATTTTTAAATTCATATTTGTTACTATAAAAAAATAATTTTATGTAAGAAACTGTCTTTAACGGCAGTGCGCCCATGCCGTAATGGCTGCGCGGAGCCCTATTTTCAGCGTTAAATTAAAATTATAAATAATAGAGGTAGAGTTCCGGGAGCTGGGACTTTTTTTTCGGAAATTTCCTCCTCTTTAAGCACCTTTTTTCCAAATATCTTAAATATTAATAGCTTATGAGTTATTAACAAAAACGTAAATACCTCTTTTTTTTCATCTTATTTTGTTAATAACAATTGCAATTTTTTACGTGCAGTAAAATCCTCAAAACTCATTTTTCTAGAGGTCGTTCCGAATCCAATGAGCTATTGCTCATATTTTTAGGAGCTTTATCTCTATTTTTCACGTTTTTGAACTTGTTGACTGGACTATTAACTGGGCGTCAAATATTTGCAAAAATATTTCGTTCGGGTCTTAGAAGTGCAAATTTCAAAGATTTGATGAAACAATGTTTACCATAATGACAAATTTCGACAGCGAAAAGCAGTGTCTCGGTGGCGTAATTGGTCAACGCAGCCGCCCGGATTGCGGAAGATGCGGGTTCGAGTCCCGCCTGAGGCAAGTCGATTTTTTCAGTGCATTTTTCTAGTACATAAGTGATTATGAAATCTATGTGATAAGAAAATACTGCTAATATTCAAGTAACATCGTGTAACCAGGAAACATGTTATAACCGTGTTCACTGGCAACGGGTTGCGTGCGGTGTATATTTGAAATTATGCAATAAAACAAAATGGAAGTTAGGAATTAGCAGCACTTGCAAAATTTTGCGATTTGTTTTCAGGTTATTAAAACTCGCTTAGCAAAGCTCAGTCTATCAAGGCAGGTAAGTATTTATAATTAATTTCATATTTCATACTATAATGTCAAACATTTAATTTGCAATAAAAAAATGAGGAGAGTTGTCTTGATAAGTACATTATCAAGATAAAAGCTATCCTCAGGTTTAAGTTAGACCAAGAAAAACACATTTACAAGATTTAATTAAAATCGCTTTAGTTATTTCGGAGATTATCGTGGACGAACAACAAATAGTAAATTAAAATTTTAAGTTCGAGGTACCTCGACGATATGTACCTATACTCAGAAAGAGAGACGGGAATAAATTCGATACGTTCTTCTTAGAAAATTAGTCGTTAGGTTAACAAAAGTCCGTGGAAGAAATCGGTTAAAGCCTCAAATAAAGTTTTGCTATCACAGATTTATTTTGGTTTCATTCTTAAAAATTTGAATTATCTCCATTCAATCTCTTTTAATGTATTGTATAAATATATGGTTCAAAAGAAAGGGATGCTCAAATGGCTCGGTCATTTAGAAAGGAGTGCAAATATTGTCGAATAATCTTGTCGAAAAGGTTGTTTATTGAGATGAGATGGGGAATACCCAGGGAAACGTTTATTTTATACTCTAAAACAGTCTTTCTCAAAGTGGGCGATAACGCCCCCTTGTGGGCGTTGGAGACCTAGAGGGGGGCGTTAAGGGGCTCAGAAAAAAAATGGGGGGTGTTGGCGTAGTTTAGGGGGGCGATGGTTGATTTGTAATTTCATTTACTTTATATTATAAAATTCGCTAAAATTAAAACTTACCTACTACTCAATATCGAATTATGAGAATTATATTCCTTAGTCCAGTCAACAAGTTCAAAAACTTGAAAAATAGAGATAAAGCTCCTAAAAATATGAGCAATAGCTCATTGGATTCGGAACGACCTCTAGAAAAATGAGTTTTGAGGATTTTACTGCACGTAAAAAATTGCAATTGTTATTAACAAAATAAGATGAAAAAAAAGAGGTATTTACGTTTTTGTTAATAACTCATAAACTATTAATATTTAAGATATTTGGAAAAAAGGTCCTTAAAGAGGAGGAAATTTCCAAAAAAAAAGTCCCAGCTCTCGGAACTCTACCTCTATTATTTATAACTTTAATTTAACGCTGAAAATAGGGTTCCGCGCAGCCATTACGGCATGGGCGCACTGCCGTTAAAGACAGTTTCTTACATAAAATTATTTTTTATAGTAACAAATATGAATTTAAAAATTTAAATAAATTATGGTATCATCCAGATACTTGAAAGAATATATTCCCGTTGGAAAAAATTTTTTAAATTAATTTTTCAAAAAGTTATGCAATTGTTAATTAACGAATTTTTTTCCTATCTCCGTTTTCATAAATGACGACATAAAAATTTAAATAATAAACCTATAAATTTTTGGCTCTGTGGAGCTCTTCTTATATATATACTTAACAAGATCCCGCGATAAAAGTTTATTAAAGTTAATTATTTTGTTTATAATAATTTTTTAAAGTTAACAAAAAATGAAAAGTCTAAGAAATGTTATTAAAAAAAATTTTTTAAACAAATGTTATATTATTGCTGCTTTCTTATCCAACAATGGCATTAAGTAACATCGGAAATTTTTTTTTTACATCATTTGTTAAGAAATTGTTTATAAACAAATAGACAAGTTTAATATTTAAAGAAATTTTTTTTTTACCATTGTGTTGTCGTGGCAAAATAATGATTTTTAAAAAAAAAAAATTTTCTTAAATAATTTTTTTTATTGTTTATAATCGTTTTTTTTATATTTCGATTGTTTAAATAATTAGTTAAGGAATGATTTTTTCTTTAAAAATCATAATTGGCATTTCTTCATAGGTAAATAGAAAAAAAAAATTTTTTTATCAATAATTTCATTGTTTGTTAACTTAACAATTTGTTATAAACAAATTCTAACTACCGTTATATTTTTTTTCTAGAGCTAAAAAAAATAACAAAAACAGCCATATATATCAAAATTCAAAAAATCGGGTAATATTTAAAAGCGTTATAAAAAATAGAAAAAAATTTTTTTTAGTATTTTGATATATATGGCTGTTTATGTTATTTTTTTTAGCTCTAGAAAAAAAATATAACGGTAGTTAGAATTTGTTTATAACAAATTGTTAAGTTAACAAACAATGAAATTATTGATAAAAAAAAATTTTTTTTCTATTTACCTATGAAGAAATGCCAATTATGATTTTTAAAGAAAAAATCATTCCTTAACTAATTATTTAAACAATCGAAATATAAAAAAAACTATTATAAACAATAAAAAAAATTATTTAAGAAAATTTTTTTTTTTAAAAATCATTATTTTGCCACGACAACACAATGGTAAAAAAAAAAATTCTTTAAATATTAAAATTGTCTATTTGTTTATAAACAATTTCTTAACAAATGATGTAAAAAAAAAATTTCCGATGTTACTTTATGCCATTGTTGGATAAGAAAGCAGCAATAATATAACATTTGTTTAAAAAAATTTTTTTAATAACATTTCTTAGACTTTTCATTTTTTGTTAACTTTAAAAAATTATTATAAACAAAATAATTAACTTTAATAAACTTTTATCGCGGGATCTTGTTAAGTATATATATAAGAAGAGCTCCACAGAGCCAAAAATTTATAGGTTTATTATTTAAATTTTTATGTCGTCATTTATGAAAACGGAGATAGGAAAAAAATTCGTTAATTAACAATTGCATAACTTTTTGAAAAATTAATATAAAAAATTTTTTCCAACGGGAATATATTCTTTCAAGTATCTGGATGACACCATAATTTATTTAAATTTTTAAATTCATATTTGTTACTATAAAAAATAATTTTATGTAAGAAACTGTCTTTAACGGCAGTGCGCCCATGCCGTAATGGCTGCGCGGAACCCTATTTTCAGCGTTAAATTAAAGTTATAAATAATAGAGGTAGAGTTCCGAGAGCTGGGACTTTTTTTTTGGAAATTTCCTCCTCTTTAAGGACCTTTTTTCCAAATATCTTAAATATTAATAGTTTATGAGTTATTAACAAAAACGTAAATACCTCTTTTTTTTAATCTTATTTTGTTAATAACAATTGCAATTTTTTACGTGCAGTAAAATCCTCAAAACTCATTTTTCTAGAGGTCGTTCCGAATCCAATGAGCTATTGCTCATATTTTTAGGAGCTTTATCTCTATTTTTCACGTTTTTGAACTTGTTGACTGGACTACCTGCCCTGTATGATGTTAAGATGGTATTTAAACTAAAAATACCTACTTAACATAGATTTCGTAGGATAGCCCCTACGCCGTACCCAATCAAGTTGTAACAAGATTTTGTTAAATAGCGCTATTGGTGCAGTCCGGAAGCAATCGGCTGGTTTATCGATACTGTCCTAACTTGCTCAGTACCCTTAGTATGAGTTTTGATAGTTTTCGAGCTCTAACAAACGTATCGTCTCTTTGATACACTGCCCACTGTTTGTGATGGTTAACGCTGGAGGCGATAGTGGGCAATGTATGAAAAATACGATACGTTTGATCGAGCTTGAAAACTAACAAAACTCATAGAGGGTAGAGTACGATTGAGCCTCGAAAGAGATAACTGAGTTTGTGCGTGTTTGTGTAATTAAAGTAATGAAATTGTGTTTTTTTTATAAAAAAATAGGGGGCGCTGAAAACCAATTTATTTTCAAAGGGGGCGGTAAAGAAATAAGTTTGATAATCTGTGCTCTAAAACATCTTAAAAAGGCTACATCAATAGTATTCGAAACCGCCTAGTATGTATAAGGACTGCGATGAAAGTAGATAAAGCGAAAGTAATATATAAGGATCATAGCAAGTGGAATGGAAAATGATCTCTGCCTACCATTAAGGAAGAAATGAGTAACTTTTATGTATCTATACGTATAATATAAAAGAAGTTGTTTTTTCTGTGTATGCTCTTAGAAGTTTTAAACTTCGCAACGGATTTCAATGCGGTTTTCAGCAATAGATAATAAGAGTGCTTCAAGATGAAGGTTAATATGTATAAATACATGCATAAAACTAAATAAAATCCGAGAAATCCGTACGAATCCGGGGCGAGTCGCTAGTTTTGTATAAATTGGTATTTTATGCGAAATATCAAAGTTCATGTACTAAGAAATTTGCATGTCAATTTCCATATTTTAAATTGATCAACAAATATAGGTCCTTTTATGTGCACAATCTATAACACGCTATAAATTTCGTCAACAGATTTTGAACTCTATGACTATAAGGTAGTAGGCGTACATAATTTATTGAGGAAATTTTGTTGTTTGTAGAGATCGGTCGAATCGCCGAGTTTATAGGAAGACCGAGGGTCGCGATCAGCGGCCGTACTACATAACAAAGCGCCAGTGGTGTAGTGCGTAAGAGCTTCGCCTCCCATCCGGGAGGCACTGGTTCGATCCCCGCCACGTACCAATGTCCTAATCACCTCTAATGTGGGGGAGGCTCGAGCCCCTCGGTGGGGACATGGTTCTAGTTGAGCATGCCATAATATACACTATTCATTGCGCGCGTCTTAAGGACTGCGAAGCGATGAAAGTTAAGAACAGCCGCAAAGGAGATCGGTCGAATCGCTGAGTTACGTATTCACTTGACTTTATCGAAAGGCGAAGTGGCGGTAATGTATGCCCACAGGGCATACACTTGTCGCAAGTTAAACGCCGGCTTGGCCTATCTCCTTGTATTATTAAATCTGTGTTTGTGGTAGTCTGACGTGTAAGTAGTTTGTATCTTCAAACAATAACAGCAGACTTATTCTCAGTAGTTCCCCTGATCGACACCGTTTCCGCTTATGACTAGTTTATTGAATAATTATTCATCAGTCTTAAACTTAAATCCTTTACGATATGATATGACAAAATAATACACGTAATTATGTTGCGGGATTTTACTTATATAAAGATCGCAGCACACTTATCAGCTTGGAAAGGGACGCCTCTTTTTTAATGCTACGGAACAGCGGTTACGAAATGTCTACGGACCGTGGCGCATCGTCTCTTTATCATAGTATAAAAATAAAACAGCCTTCAAAACTAAAAACGTAGAAATAAAAATTTGGTTTATAAAATCTAAATGTTTACTTTTGAGGTCCCAAAATGGTCCCAAATGACAACGTTTATTCCAAATATTGAAGTTGGCACCGACCTCAAAAAACATTTAGATTATTAACAAAATTTTCATTTCTCCGTTTTTAGTTTTGAAAGTGTTTCAAGTATATGAAGTATTAAGTAGAGTTGGATAGTTATAAAAATGGGTTCACTACTCAAAGTTATTATTAGTTAAATTTAAGACATGATTTTTGCCATTATTTTTCAGAATAACAAAAAAACCTCAAGGTCTTAACATTTTCAGGAAACTATTTCGAGACTTTGATCTTTAAGTCAGAAGAAAAGAATCATTGAAATTGGTTAACAACTTTCAAAGATATCGACGCATAAAGTTGGAACAGTTGAAAAAAATCATGTTGTGACTGCGTATTTTCACGATTCTAAAAAAACTACTAAGCCGATTAATGAAAATTTTTATGGGACCAAATGGCAGCTATTTCACATCGAACGAAAAAAGAATCACTTAAATCGGATCAGAAATCTCGGCGTAATCGGTGTACATACACAAAAAAAATATACCAACCAAATTGAGAACCTCCTCCTTTTTGAAGTCGTTTAAAAAAGAGGCGAAACGGTTCCAAGCTGATAAGTGTGCTACGACCTTAAGTCTCCCTCCCATATGATATTTGTATAATTATGACGAATTGTGGTATTTCATCTTAGCCTAAGCACACGGCGGCATAAGTATTTTAAGCGCGCAGACGACGCACGTTTGAACGCGTGTTTTCGGCGCTCGCCGTAGACGTTTGCGTTTGTATCGATTCAAACACGATACGAACGCGCGCGGGAAGCGCGTTTGAAAATCATTTGAAGCTTGTTTGTAGTTTGAATAGATCAAGGAGCTTATATTTTATTCTTAATATAACTTCGTGGAATAGATAGATTGGTAAAATGCGCGGCAAAATTGTAAAACTGTCTAAGGCCCGTATTACAGAATGACACTCAGAAATCAACCATGTCGTGAGAATCGTTTGTCACTTTCTATCAAGCACAAATAGATAGAGATGAACGACGCTGCTCAGTACGGCGTTGATTCTTGAGACTTATTCTATAACGAACATAGGTAAATAGGAGTCTCTGATCAAAACGCGGAGGCTACGACAGACTACAGCGCGTCGTCTGCGCGTTTAAGTACGCCGTGTGTTCTAGGTCTCTTTATTGTTATCATCATCATCAGCAGCAGCACATAATGTCCTCACCGAGGGGTTTCGAGCCTACCCCACATTAGGGGCGGTTAGGCCTCAGTCAACCACGCTGGCCAAGTGCGGGTTGGGCGACTTCACACACAACCTAAGAATTTTTTCATAGGTGTGTGCAGGTTTCCTCACGATGTTTTCCTTCACCATAAAAGCGTCGAAACGAACATAATTCAAAATTTGAAAACACATTGGTACGTGGCGGTGCCTCCCGGGCGGGAGACAACGTCCTTATGCACTACGCTGACGACGCTTATTGTTATGTGCTTGTCAATAATGTTTCTTTCTTATCTTCGTTCATTAGTTACTAGGCTCGATTAATTGTCTGCATTCCGACTTATCTACAGCAGACAAATATACTATCTTATACTTATTTTACCGTTTAAAATAGATATTAGAGAAATTAATCTATTTTAAATTAGTATACATTAATGATTAAGCTTAGATTGTGGTAATTTTATTTTATCTTTACCAAAGGGAGGAACGAAAGAGTTAAGAAGACCTTCCGCACCCGAGGGAAGGTGTAATCCATCACGGATACTCTTACCCACGGGTTATGTCGGACTCCTACCGACTAAGCCATAGCGGCTATAAGGCTATCGGAAGCAGACGCCCCCTCAGGAGAGGGGAAAGTGCACAGGGATATAGATTGAAACCATCTTCTTTTTCTCCCATGGTCCTAACTTATTCGGGTCAATGCAATTTGTTACCACACTTATAGCTTTTGACATAGTTCGGCCGCCGCCAGTGACCTTCATTGAGAGTGCTGTTGTGGATGGCTTACTCAACACTCATCATCATAACAGCCTTTATAATTCGACCCACTGCTGGGACACAAGGCCTCTCCTTGTCATCGAAGGAGATTTAGGCGGTTTACCCTTGATTGGTATAACAACGTTTGGTCGAAAATCACTTCTTCGAACAACGTTTAAGAAAATAATCACTTTGTATAATATCGATTAACATAATTTTCATTTCATCGAATGTTCATTTGCGATAACAACATTTGCGCTATTGATCAAAAAGTTATAATGTTCATTTGATGTATTGTTCAGGTGGTATAATTTTCATTTCATCGATGTTCATTTGAAGAATAGGTTAGCGAGGAGCGAAGCGACGAGCGAGTTAGGTTGACATGAATACAGCCAGAAGCGACTTTAGGGCGTTTTCATTGAATTATTACTGAACTGAATATTCGATACAATCTTTCGACCAAATCATTATTAGTCTAGGTAAACATTAGGTTAATTAAAATTAGTGCATTTGAAAATTCGGTGAAATGACATTATGTCAAAGAAATAATTATGCTAAATAAAATTCTCCCAATTAAATATTCGGTCAAATGAATAATTATGCGAAATGACTTTATTGTAACTAAAATTAGCTGAAACGATTTTCGACTAAACGTTGTTATACCAATCAAGGGTAAACCCCGATTTAGGCAGTAGTCTACTACGCTTGCCCAATGCGTGTTGGTGGACGGAGTAAAAGGTGATCCATACCCCTTTGCTGGTCCATTGGTCGCCTTCTATGACACCCGTTGAGGAAAATGGGGTGATGATGCTATTCTACTCTGCCGGCATCACACGGCCATACTCAACAGTGCGCCAGTATGTTTGTAGAGCTAGCGCCAAGCTTCTAGTTCGCTCTGAACACGAGGCGATTACCTGAGCAGTACGAAATTGAACCTTGCTGGTAGGTGATACGGCTGTGCGAACGAAGTGGAAACAACTTCAGAGCGAACTAGAGACTACCCCTTTGGAGATCGAACGCAGCTGCTCTTACATTATTGCAGACAAGTATATCAATTTTCATAGTGTTGTGTTTTTCGCTGAGTAAGGTTTCCATAGTTACTCGGGGGTCAAAGTACGAGGCGTGCGAGTGATACACTGGTGTTGCAAGCGCAGAAGTAGGTATATTAACACTTTAATACCTTTAATACGGGTGCGAGACCAATTATTATGACAAGGTACCAGTTTCAATCTACTTCTGAGGTCAACAGGATTAATAATTAGCAGGTGTGCAATATACCTACTACATATAGTATGTTTTTTGATAAGTACTAACAGCAAAAAGAGGCGATACGCTACGTTCCGTAGCATTCATAGTAGAAAAGAGGCGTTCCTTTTCAGCGATGATAAGTGTGCGTTTGGTTTTCGGATTGGGTGACAAATTAACATCTCGATTTTCAAAGTTTTAGGTACCTAAGTTTTTTGGGAAGCGCAAATAACGTTCAAATGAAACAAGTTTAGGACGAAGCACTTAATAATGTAAGCATTTGAGGAAGCCAAAGTTCTCTAGGCTCTCTCCAAATGACTATGTTTTCATCAAATAATAATGAGTAACAAATTGATTGTTATTTATATTAGGTTCTAATAAAAACCTGTGATGTGGCAGTCTGCCCCTAAATCTGTCTGTTTAAATTACTTTAATAGATTTTCTACCTTATTTTGATGGAAACAAAGATCAAATTTCTATCACACAATACAGATAAATTATTAAACAAACATAAGTTCGCATTCGCACACATACTGTTTTTTGGTATAAAAAATAATGTATATTGATCAAAAAGTGATGTTAGATCGTGGAGTGATTGGCATGAAACTTTCTTGGAGCTATGCCCGCGTATGCAAACTAACCAATAAATTTACAAACTTAGATTTATAACATGTATTTACAAATTTTCCTATGTATTTCAAAGTAGATAAAAGAAATATTAACGAATAAAAACAGTAATAAGGACCTACTCATCTAAAACTTCAAATGTTGTAGAATTTTACAAAAGTTTCCATTAAAAATAAACTCTACGATTAACACAGATATTTTGATTAAAATTTCTGCAATGCATGCAAATGAGCTCTTGTGATCTGATAGTGGAATATTCTACAGTATCTAAATTCTTGATGATAAAGAAAAGCTATTTATAGTTGCATACCTACTCACAATGATATTATATGGAAAGCACAATAAATCTAGATAAGTACTAAGAATAAAATCAAATTACTTACTAGTAGACATTGCTGCAATCGAGCACTGCACCAAAATAGACGTGTTGCACTTAAAAACCGACGCGAATAATGATTTTGCGAGCATTTATTTTTAAAATATACCAAATAATTTCGTGACGTCCCCGTGTGAATAGAGCGAATGATACACTAAAGCTATTCTCCTTCTCATTCATAATCATTCACAACAACCGTACAGTGACCGGTCATTGAACCGAAAGCATCTGTTTTTTGTGTACTACTGTTTGAGAAAATCAATAAAAACAACGATTATAAAAAATACTCTCTAAATATTTCTTTTACTAGAATATGAAGAAAATAGCATAATAATGAGAATTTTAATAAAAACGCTTCAATGCTTTTTTCTGTAAATATTTACAACATGATCGCGTACAATTTTTTATCTGTGGCAAGAGTACTAGGCGGGAATATTTGAAAAACTTTACTGAATCTCATTTAGTTATAAATTAAGTATTATTTTGATATAAATACTATTTTAGTGTAAAATATATAGAACTTTTATTAAAATCAACATTGTAGTAATATTCGCAAGCTGTTTTAGTACTATTTGTACAAATTAGGTCGCAATGCAATGGGATGGGAAAATCAATACATTCGCCAAGAGAACGCGACCAATTTTAAGAGTCGTGACATGCAAAGTTTATTCAAAGGAATAAGCTCTTTGTTTGTCATTTGTGAATTTACCACGGTTTAGTTATATTTTTAATAGGTCAAGGACTCTATCTTAGAAGAGCCTAGATGTAAAATAGGTTTTAATCTTAGCCAAAATGTCGTTGAAGGCATATGAAGATGCTTGCACTAGGGCAGAATTATTTGGGCAAGCGTTGCCTAATAAAGAGGAGTTTTTGGAAAAACATAAACATTTGGATGTTGTGGAGTTTGAAGAAGTGGAAATTAAAACTGCAGAGGTGCGTACCTTTATTAATTGTTTTCAAAGAGTAATCAAAATTAGATATCAGAAGTATCCAAAGAAAAAGTTTTTTTTTATGTTTGATAATTTTATTGCGTATGGTATTTAGCAGACTGGATCCAATAAAAAAATGGATATTCATAAAAGCAAAATATTCAAATTGTAGAAAAATTATTTATCGTAGATGCGTATTGCTTATATACCGAAGGAATTATTTAGGAGAAAAGGAATTTAGACATTAGTGATAAAATATTTTTTATGTGTTACTTATTTATGGACGGAAACACTGTTTTTTTTCTAATTTTTTTTTTATTATTTCTGGTATTTTTTCCTATACTCAATTGTTTGGTTAGGTGAACATTATGGATATTAAAATCACAGAAAAGTTGTTAAAAGTTGCAATAGAGTCAGCATTTAAGAATTTACCAACTGTTGTATACCCGTGAAAGTGCCATTTGGTACGAGGGTTTTTCAATTTTCCGCACATTTTTCAAAATAAATCTTTATTTAAATTTCTCAGCGTCTCAAAATTATATATTAGGGGTCTAAATATGAAATTGCCGTTTTGTATGGAGAATTTAACGAAAATTAATTTTCCATATAAATATATTTGCAATTTTTTAAGGAAACACAAATCTTAATTTTGTGTAATTTTGTGGATATGTTGAGACAACATTAAGCTACAGGATACCTACTTAGAGAAAAAATTAAGAATTGATATCTGTAAAAAAATATTCATATTTTTATAACGGAGACGGACACCTCTTACGACGAGTTGTTTTTGAAGATTGCTAGTGAAAAAAATTAAATTGCAATAAAATTTTATACATAAATATAAGTCCTTGTAATGAAGTTTAAAATAAAAAACAGAATAATGGACATAGCTATTGCATTAAAGGAATTATACACTAATGAATAATGAGGAAAACATCGGCAATTTCATACTTTAACCCCTATTATTACGTAACGATTGCAAAAGTTAAGCAACTGGCTAGTGGTGCTCGGATTGGTGTCCAAGAACTTCTTAGCTCAATTTTCAGATTTAGAAAGGCACCATAAGCGGGTGGCCCCGGTATCATGGCAATTGTTAATAGTATCCGAGGCTTATAATGGTGAATTGCAAAACTAACTGCAAGCCCTGTTTACCTAAATAATACTGAACATTTTTGTTTAAAAAGGTCTAGTAAATGACTCTATTCCACCTGATGGTAAGCAGAAGTGGAGTCCAAATGCGAAGATACCTAGTGCGAGAGATAAACCGCCGCGCTAGCCACCCTCACCTTGCCGACCTGCAAAGTGTTTGTTCACGCTTCCTTTGAATGATTCAGGGATTTAAGAAGGATTGTGCGACAAAGAAATGAGTTGCCAGATTTCTTACGCGACGTGCTCGTTCCTCCAGCGAGTGTTTTCTTAGAGGCTTTGCAAAAGGCGTAATTATCACATATCCTTTTGGACCCTTAGATAATAAGTGTCCTTTTGGGATATTACACCTTGTATGGCTATCGCATAAGAGACAATCGTCGGTTCAATCGTCGGAGGGCCTGTACAAAATTCGGTGCAGAAATTAAAACGCACCGTACAAACCCGGTAAAATACCAGGAAAGAAGAAGACTGGCAGCGATCGTACGTTGACACAATGAGTTCTCATCTTGAGCCCCTTTTGAGAAGCTATATACTCAAAAAAGCAACCACTCATTTCTCATTAGTTAGCCAACTAGCCAGCCAAGAAAGTAAATAAATATTTTTCTAGGTACTTATTTTCTAAAATTATAAATGTTATTTGGAGTTTTTGCAAAATCTTTAGGGGCGTCACTGTAAAAATATGTTTGGGAAGCCCTGCTCTAGAACAATCCTATTAATGCGTTTGATCGTGTGATCATGCAAGTATCCCACAATTATTATTACTAAAGCAACCCAAGCTGGCACAGATCTCTATTAGAAATAAGTTCACCTTTGTACACACTTTTCTAAACGTATATTTCTCTTACTCGAGTGTGCAATAAATAATAAATAATACAATATTGGTCACGCGTCATCACAAGATCATAGCAATACCGCGGCAGTGTAGACCATCACCGTGCGATTGGCATCGCGCAATCTAGGACATCCCTGATGAACCATCGCATGACTACTACGCGCGACTTAATCGCGCGATGAAAACGCATTGGGTCATCGTACGATCTCTGCAAATGAGGACGACGCCTAATGATATGTTTAAAATAGACAAAGTGCTTTAATCAATTTCAGAACACGGCGATGCTGAACGACCATATGAGGGATGCAAATAGCGGATTACAGGAGCTGAATACCATCTTGACGTCCACGCAAACTAAAATTAATAAGCTGAAGGTATATTTTTATTGCTAAAATTTTCAATAAGGATAAACTAACGAATATGCTAGCTTATGACGTAGGTAATAAGAAATGGCTGAAACACACTATTGTGTCGTGTTGTCTCGTGACGCGTTTAAAAGACAGTATGTTGTGTTGTGACGCCACAGCAGTCGTCCTTTTCTAGCATTCCTGCTGTCGCTCAGTTGGTAGAGTCAAATAGTTTCAGTCTCAAATGCTTCTAGATTTTCCTTTTTTATAATTTAAACAAAATAATTAAATTTACATTATTTTTATTACAGGGCGTCTGTGGGAGTCTAACTAACTTCTTCAGAGTGAAGCTGTCATCGCGAGACAACCTCTCCTATTCCAGCGAACCGAGCTACATTGGGCAAACTAATTACGACAACGATTACATCCCTCCAACAGACATAGCTTCCATAAACCAAGGTCTAGGGCCGAACGACAATGAAATGACACCAAAACAAAACACCGAGGACAACGATAAACATGAGAACAACGATATAAACACAGCTCTCAAGGAACTAGATGCGATGCAAATGACGGAGAGCACGTCACTTCTTAACAAAGCGACTGTTAAGGATATTGGGAAGCAGGTGACGTCACAGGTGAGCAGGCTAGACCAGATGATAAACCAGGCTGACCGGGCGCAGACGTCAATGAACCACCAAAACAAACAGATGCGGACATTTCTCCGATGAATATAAACATTGAACCGTTTGCTCAAATTGTTGGTAATTGATATAGCTTGTAGGACAAGTTACCTTGCTTTACGCTTTAAGCGATTAAGAAAAAAACTAAGGGCTATATCTACCTTTGGATTCAATGTTATTTTAGGCGTCGAGTTGGTCGTGCTCTATATATCATAAGGTTCAAAGGTTTTTCAATGTCATATTGAGCTGTTGCAGTCAAGGGCCGATTAAATCGCCTCTTGCTATTAGATTTTATTTTATTACTGTAATCTCTAAATGATTTGTATTCGCTAGAATATAATTAAAATGTGTTTTAAATACATTTTGAATTAATAACATTAATACATTCCAAAGGCTACGTAAAGTTGTATCAAACAACATAAGGCAAAATTATCTGTTATCTACTTACCTACATACGCTCATAACCCCAAAAGGGTTGAGCAGAGTTTTAGGTAACATTTGGTTATACATAAAGCCCCATCTGGCAATATGGGCCCTGTAGTGTCTTAAAATAGCGACAGATTAAACGAAAGCCTGTCACCTAAAAGGACACCATAGCCAAAAATACTAAACCTTCAGTATCTAACAAACAAAAGCTAACCAAGATAATTATGTTATTTTCACGCTTACTTACTGAACTAAGCTTATTGAACTAGAAGAAATACACTGATAAAATCGACCTGCCCCAGGCAGGAATCGAACCCAGCATCCTCGCAATTCGCTGCGTTAACCACTAATCTATGAAATTTGCACTTCTAAAAACTAAATTTAGAGTTTTTAGACGTGCAAATTTCAAAGATTTGATGAAACAATGTTTACCAATAAGCACCAAGCACTGTAAGTTTGACTTGTCTGTGTGTCTTCTGTGTATCTATGTGTCTGTCTGTTGCATCGTAGCTCTTAAACGAATGACCGATTTTGATGCGGTTATTTTTGTTTGAAAGCTGACGTGATAGAGATGGGTCGGGGTTACATAAATCTATCAATTTTGTAGTTTTTCAGTGTCAACCATTATCAATATTGTTTGTGTTGAAATAATGTAGATTGCTGGCTCTTACTGCCGCTAATACGCACGCTCTCGATTCTTCAATTGTTAATATTTTTAAATAAGAAATGATGAAAACCGCCGCGCTTCGCCAAATGTGCGCCCGTCTTTACCGTGACAATATATTTTGTATGTAAATTATCGATCGTGAAAACAATGTCTTATGATAAATAAATGTACTTAACTGTTATACCTACAGATCTCCTGGGGTTACGAAATTAAACTACCCATGTTTTTATTGAACGTAGAAAGAAACAACAAGTAGGGTTTGTAGTATAATTATTTTAAAAATGCTGACCGCCGAAAGCCTTCCAATCGTCACCGGGTTTTAAGGAAGGCTTTGTGGTACATCATCATCATTTATCGTTTCAACCACATGACGTCCACTTCTGAACATAGGCCTCCCCCAAAGAACGCCACAACGACCGGTCCTGTTCTCTCCTCTGTTCGCACCCAGGCGTGACCAACAACAAAAACTTTAACCTATTGGTCCCGGCTCGGTAGATATCTACCGCGAGATAATTACAAACAATTGTGTTGGATTTTATTAATGATCCACAGGTTATTCAGGTCGTCAGTCCACCTTGTAGGCCTACCCAGACTGCGTCGTCCGGTGCGCGGTTGCCACTCAAGAGCTCTTCAACACCATCGGCCATCCTCTCTCCGAGCAATGTGCCCCGCCCACTGCCACTTAAGTTAAACAATTCTTTGGGCTACGTCGTACTCTTTGGTTCTTTTGGGCATCCCCTTATTCCTGTTCCAATCTCGCAAAGAAACACCGAGCATAGCCCTCTCCATTGTCCTTTGAGTGACCTTGGTGTCCTTGAGTGAGCTTGTAATTAAAACCGCCAAAGAGAGACTTTATGGGCGGTGAGCATCTCCCTCAGGGTCATGTCTACACCGATTTAAGTTTCTAGAGCGTTCGAGTCGGAAGGGCCTCTAAAGGTGACGTACATTTTCAGTAATTTTGCCGGCGGAACGAGTATTATTTTGTACTTGAAATACAGAAAAAGAAGAATAAATAGAGAATTTTGCGTTCATCGTATTCCTTCAGAAAGATTATTAAAAGCAGGATAGTAAAGCACCTCGCTAGCGAGCGTGCAGCATAGAGCCCAGCATAAAACGCAGAAAGTGTGCGTCATCTGCGATAACGCGTGTTGAAGCAAACTATGTTTGTATATTTTCCGTATTTGTGTATACAGTTATGGACTTTTTTCTTACATAATTTATAATTTTTTAAGGAAAATATTGATGAAAGAAGGAGTAATGATGTGATAAATATAATAAAAATAAGGGTAGTTCGTTTTAGTCTTAAGCTGATACCTAAATCTTCGCTGTTCTTCTGCTTGATAAAGTTAAATATCTGTTGTAATCCAATGATAATTATTAATTATCTTTCTTCTAGTAGTTACCACCTATACATGCATGGTCAACAACAAGAGTTATTCAAGCTAGGTGTAATGTGTTGCAAAAGAACTTTTGCCGTAGGAAATTAATAACGAGCTTCTCTACAAAATTTTCTACATAAGAATCTATGTGTTACTTATTTTTTTAAGTGATTACTTACTTATTTTTTTACGATTTTTAGTAGGAGATAAACTTGTGGATCCCCCGAATAACATCGAAAGCGTCATAAAACAGCTTCACGAAAAATTTGAGTCCTGAAAAAGATGCTGAGTTTTTTCACGCCTGAGTGTATATGTTATATAAGACTTGGGTCTTGTATAACATATACACTCAGGCGTGAAAAAACTCAGTATACCGTACTTGGGTACGGTCCTGCGTGGAGTATTGCTCGCACCTGTGGGATGGCTCAGCTAAATACTTACTCGATGCTTTGGATAGGTTGAAGTGTCGCGTGACCCATTTCTCGGTGACGTAGAGGTGACCAACCATCTTGAGCCTCTCCAATGGTGCCGCGATGTTGCGTTAATAGCGCGTCCTACCGTCTGTACCACGGCCAGTGCTCTGAGTACCGGTTCAACGCAATGGCATTGAAAAGAGCTTGTGATTGGTTCGTTTCTTATCCAAGAGTCGAGAGATCTCATAGTAATGTTTGTGAATACGGGTGTCAGTGTGGTGTTTCAGTGTAGGACGAGGAGGAAGTTGCCGCATTACCGCTAGTAATAGGTACTCATTAACTGACAGGATGGGTCATGCAGTGCTTCAACGTGGCTTCAACATAGCGGGAAATTAGCAAACGGTAATCTAGGTGTTCGAATTATGAAGTTCAACCTTTTTTGTTGACGTTGCCATGATAGTCACAGTAAAACACCGTGACTACGCAGGCCAGCACACGTGGCCCTGACAAGGAGGGAACCCTCAGGAGCTAGGTACACAATATCACAGTTATGAACATTGTAGGTGGGTACTTCTACGTATATCAAATGGTGAAATCACCATTAACATCACAAACTTTCCCAAGAAGTGTCGCCAAATCAGTTACTGTCAAGGAATTCTACTTTGTTCAGGGAACACAGTAGAATAGAAATAATAAATGACTATTGTTGTTGACTGTACTTTATCTATTCTTCCAAATATATAAAAGTGATTAAAGTATTTCACTCAGGCGCTTGGCAGACGATGGAACGGGCTAGGCCAGGCAGTTTCGCAAGCAAACGGACTGCGTTGCGCCGCCTCGCAAGGTGTGTCTTTCATATTCGTGGCGAGGCATGTAGCGGATGCTGCTCAAACTTTTCGTTGTGTTGTGCGTCATGTCCGCGTATGCTTCGCAAAGTTTCCTCCTTTATAAGTGTAATAAAAATTTGAAACCTCAGTAAGTTCTATTCGGCATAGTTGACTTGCCCGACCCGACCCGGCCAGCCACATTCGTATGTCAAGCGCCTAAATAAATATATGTATCTACTTCTAACATGATGTGAGCATTGTGATATTAATAGTGTGTTGTTCAAGATACGAAATGAATGTACAAGTTATATTTTAATATCAGTATAGCGAATATTATGTTGAAGCAATATTTAATGAAATAAAGCTGTGATTTTTGCATTGCATGTATTTTATTTATTTTTTCTTTCGAGGTCTATGGCGCCTCGTTCGTGCGTTCTGCTTAACGATCACAAAAGTTAAGCTACCTAATACTCGGTTGGTACTCAGATGGGTGACCGAAAATTATTCAACTTGATTTTCCTCTGTGCTTCGGATGGCACGTTAAGCTGGTGGTCCAGGGTGCTGTCGAAAGATAGCAGTCTGAAACAAGTCACGGCAGAGGCCAGAAACGGGTGACTTGTAAAACTCTGTTACCATGGTTAACCTGTATCGGGTTAGCCACTCGAAGAAGAAGATTTTTCTTTTTAACACCCTTATTAGTTTTACCTGTATGTTTGTTAGTATGTATGTAACTGACTCGTTTGGACTCGATTTTGAGCAACGGTCAGATTTCTTTAAAATTTATAGACTTATCAAAGACCGATGACATTACAATTATTCGATAAGAATATCCCATTATCCTGATTAGAATCGCCAGGACTAATAAATTAAACGTTTGGAATGTTAGTTCAGCTATACGTCACTAGATGGCGTTGTCATTAAGTAAGTACTTTCATTGGCGGTTATAATTCGCACTAAAAAGTGGAAAATAAATATTAGTAATAGTTTAAAAGTAAAAAACACGTTTTTATGTTAAATAAAAAACTATAATAAAGTGAAAAATAACTTTTTAGTATAGAAACTAAATGATGAACGAAAAGTATAATTACCTACTATTTAGAGAAAAGCGTCGGGTGCTCAATTTAATTGTACCGATCGAATATTTTCAAGAATTACTGTAATTTCACCCCCCTCATGCTTTTCTCTAAATAGTAAATATAATTTTCGTTCATCATTTAGTTACCATACTAAAAAGTTATTTGGACTCTAGTTCTGCCTACCATCAGATGGAATGCAGTCACTTGCTTGACCTTTTTATAGAAAAAAGGTATTTCTTCACGCTTCTTCGGAATGACCTAGGATTATAAGAAGGTGGAGCACGTGTCATCATCATGATACAGCCTTTATAATTCGACCCACTGCTGGGACACAATGCCTCTCCTTGTAATCGAAGGGGGTTTAGGCGGTAGTCCACCACGCTTGCCCAATGCGGATTGGTGGACGAAGTAGGAAGCAATACCCCTTTGTTGGTCCATTAGTCGCCTTTTACGACACCCATTGAAGGATATGGGGCGATGCCATTCTCTGCCGGCATCACGGTACACTGCTGTAGAGCAACTGTGCTGCCAGATAATTCTATTTCTTGATTGTGTTACATAGAAAAGAGTAGATAATGGTTCATTGTTAGCGTGAGAATGGTAGCCACACAGTTTAGGTATACGGTCTTCTGTTAGGTAAATCCAATAAGCTTTATTTATGGAGTAAAAAATGATTTGCAATGTAAACATTTAGTTAATATTTTAACAGAGTAATGTTAACTTAATTATACTCTCTGTGAAACTTTTAACTTTAAAAATAAATAAATTAAACTAACGGAACCAATTAATTTCTACAAACAAAGGGAACTTATCAAACTCTATAAACGTATTTCCAGACAATCTTCCTGATTGATTGCATTCAAAAACATTCAGCATTGAGGTCACGCCTGTAGCCACGGCCGCGAAAAAACGGACGAACCAACCGTGAAATCTCGTTCTATAAGAATCGGATTAATGTACCATGACCTGTCAATAGCTCCACGTCCGAAAACCAGCAATGTTCTTAGTTTTACTTGTGTGTCAATTCGCTCTGGCGGCTGCAAATCCATTCCACAAATACCCTTACGTATTTCTCCTCGATGTTGGTAATGAAGAACTCGAGAAGACGAATACGGAGCAAATTCGAGTGTCGGTGCCAGGAGGCTCTTTAGCGTTGCGGTATCCTGCTATCGGTGACGGCGATACGATATCTCACGTGCGAGTGAGCGGAGTAGACTTTGGAACAGATTTGAAAGCCAACATCATAGACGGTGGTCCTGGTTACAAGTACGTCGTACTTGTATTCATGGGTAACGCAGGCGTGGCTTTTGATGCGGTCGTGACTGTACAGACTGTATCAGATAGCGATATCAATAATCAAGACGGTGGAGCTGATTCGTACAGTAATAGCATAGACGATGCTAACGATAGTTCTGAAGTCATAGATGACAAACCGAACGAAATTACGAACGATGGAATAGTTAACAATGAAGACGCAAATGATAGTGCTGAAGATACAAGTGACGATGCTGACGAAAACTCAAATATTGGAAACCAAAATGCCGAAGTTACACAGGAGAGTTCTAATATTTACAAGTATGTAAATAATATTGCAAACAATGAAAGTCAGGATGATAATGACGTACAGAATGAGGATGATAATGATGAAAAAGACATTCATACACAATACAGTGCTGACAATCAAGAATCAATTGTGAAAGATTATAATGAGGACTCTGAGGCCAATGAAAAATATAGTCAAGATGCAAGTGAATATCAGCCAGAACAAGAACAGGACTTTCAAGCTGATGAAACAGGCAAGTCTGCGGAAGTTGAAGATAATATTGCGTATGAACCATATCCAATACTACGACCAAATTTTTATGATGGCGTAAGAATATACCCTCAAAATCGTGTACCATTTGTGTTACGTGAGAATGGTAACATTGCTTATAATCCTGATGAAACTGTGGAGTTTGATCAAATGTTCAACGATGAAGATGATCATAGTCCGTCAGAGAAATTAAGAGACTCTAATAATAATTTCGATTCAGACGACAGCGCAGCTGTAGCGATTTAGTATAAAGTAAAAATTTTATGTTATTTTTGTAAATAAGTCGTGTATTTATGACAAACTGAATTATAAGACAGATAGTGGTTAATAAATCATAATTAGTGACTCGGCTTTTATTTAGCTTTCAGCAATTAGATAACTTATTATATTTTTGAAAATACTTTGTTATGATTTATTTCTGCGTCTCTTTCGCAATAAGTATTTGCTATTAATTGTATGATTTTAATATTATGATGTCTCTGGAAACTTTCTAATTTATAATTAGGTACGTGTTATGAGGTATTGTGTCAATTTTAATGTACTATTTGAGAATTTAAGAGTTATTAACTGCGAAAAGATCACGTAATGTTACTGTAAAAAAATCAAGTGCTACCAAAGCTCCAATCTAAAGCTAGATTAATTATTTTTTAAATATCTAATCATATATTTTCATAAAAGTATCTACTTACGACTTAATTATTTAAATATAAGTCATTGATGTAGTATTTAAGTACGAATTATAGATGCTGAATTAAATATTAAACCGCTAAGTCACCATCATAACAGCTTTTATAATTTGACCCACAGCTGGGACGCAACACCTCTCCTTAGTCTCCTGGTCATCGGAGGAGGTTTAGGCAGTAGTCCAATACGCTTGCCCGATGCGGATTGGTGGACGGAGTATAGGGTGATCAATACCAATTTGCTGATCCATTAGTCGCCTTCTACGACACCCATTGGAGGATATCGGGTGATCCTATTCTACTCTGACGGCATTACATGGCTATGGAACCGCAAAGTACTTATTTAATAACTCTAAATAGCGTAATCTAATTACATTACATGTGTCACATTATGTTGTATTAAAGTTGTATTCAAAGTAGGTATATTTGAGATCCTTCGTTTTATTTTGAGGCAATGCTTTTAAATTGTTGTTTATCTCGTTCACTTAACGTAGGCGTACACGAGCTGATCTCAAAATTATGAAAACATTGATGTCACTTATGATTATTTTCGATTAAAGTTATTCATTCGTTGTAATATGTCATGACTCTTACGTCTATGGATATAAGACTCACATCAATTCTACTAAAATTATAAGTGTTCCGTCTCAAGTATCTAGAGTATTATCGCGGCGGGTGGTCACAATTTTCTATTGATAGTTAAATTACAGCAAGAGCTTTTTTGGTCTACACGTGTCTGGAATCTTTTCTGATATAACGTGAGTTTTACACGTGTTGTTCACGACAAATGTCAGGATTATTATCTTAATTCAAGTATTATTTGGGTTTCACCCGAGTTCATGCTCTAATTCCACGTGTTGGGTGAGATTTTATAATATCTGACTCAATGTTTGTACCTACTGTACTTCTTCTTTTTCATACCCTGGTTCCATTTCATTTGGGTTCGATGTAAAGACGATTCACCGTCAGCTTTCTGTAATATTTTCAGTGACTCCGAATCCGAACACGAAATTCCATTGGCGATGCAAAATTTAAGACAAACTCTTTGTTTGATGTTTTTGTCCATTATGAACTAAAAACAGTACTGTACCTATTTATTATAAATAACGCACTGTATTTAATATACAGTGCGTTATTTTTAGCGTTCAAAAGCGGTTGAGATATGATGGAAGATTTGCCTCGCTCAGTAGGCCTATTCGCTAACTTTTTTTGACAGTTGAAAGTGATCATCACTGAGTGAATTACATATCCATTGCTGTTTTACATGACACGCTATTATGGTACTTGTCGTGTAAACACAGCAATGGATATGTAATTCACTCGGCGATCATCACTTTCAACTGTCAAAAAAAGTTAGCGAATAGGCCTACTGGTAGGCCATCAACGTCTGCAACTGAAGTTAACGTCGCAAAAGTGAAGGAAATAGTGACTGAAAATGCACATTCAATTTTGAGAGAGATAGCCGCCAAACTTTCTGTATTTCACGTGAGTCGATCGGTACCATTTTAAATAATCACTTGGGTATGAAACATATTGTCGCTCGGCTAGTCTCAAAAGAGAATTTTCTCCAAAAACTCAATCGCATGAGAGTCGCTGAGGTGAGGACATGCTAGAACGAGTCAATTCCGACCCAACATTCATGAAACGCATTGTTACTGGTGACGACACGTGGGTTTACGAGTTTGACATGCAAACTTCCAACTGAACCGTAACCAAAAAAACCACGCCAAAGTCGATCAAAAGTCAAAGCAATGTTGACTGTTTTCTTTGACTCTCGCCGTGTTGTGCTCTCGGAATTCTTGTCTCAAACAATAAATAAAGAATATATGTGATTGTAATGCGGCGTTTAAGAGATCAAATTCGACAAAAAGGCGTGATTTGGGGAAAGTAGGTAAATTCTTGGACTTTGCACCACGAGAATGCGCCGCACAAGGCCATCATTGTGAACGAATTTATGTCCAAAAACTCAACAAATAGGTACCCACCATATTCACTAAAGAAGTCGGTTCCTTAACTCAAATACCACTTCGTGGCACCCATTTTCAATCGGTAGAAGTCTTATAGGAGAGTTCGCGGCGAGAACTGAACTCAATTCGGGAAACAGCTTTTAAAAAATGTTTTGATGATTGTTCGTTGGTGTAAGTGTATCGTTTCACTTGATATTTGCGCAATGCGTAATCTTTATGTGTCGCGATCTCCATTCCTTTGAAAGAAGAAGAAGAAGAACAATTTAATTTACCCTCGAAATGACTAATAACAATTAAGATTTCTCAATAATCAATAAAATAATTTAATGATATTTTCCCTACATAAATTATACCTTTTTTTTCTTCGATGGAAAATCCTTTACGGACCGTACCGCACTGTGGGATAGACAGTTCGGCGTGTGTGGGGCTCTCCCGGGGGTTCCCGGGAACACCCACTAAAAACTATCGGCATCCTCACAGCCCTTTGTGGGGACGTTTCGGAAACGGCGCACGGTGTACGCCTCGTCTCCGAAAAGACATAAATTATACCTAGATTTTCCCCAAACTTTGGTACTCATTTGATTAAAGCGCAATCATGGCTAAAGTCCCATACTAAATTTGGCATTCTCCTTTCTTAGTTTGCGTTGGAATGGTATTCACGGTTCTCTAATGTTTCGCACACAATTCATTGGCAAATTACCATTTCGCAAGCAACATTTGTCAATGTTTCATTACGCAAACTAATGCTTTAACAATGACATCAAAACGCAAACATCCATATGATAAGCAGTCATTTCAAAAATGCATTGTTAATTAAATTTTTAAAAGACATACTGACATATCAACAAGTTACAAAAACCAAAAATGTTATTTTACAAATGATTTGTTTGACTAAATTTCAATTACAAAATTTTTGTTTACTAAAATTTCAATTCGCTAATTTTCAAATTAACAAGTTACAAAAACCAAAAATGTTATTTTACAAATAGTTTGTTTGACTAAATTTCAATTACAAACGTTTAGTTTACTAAAATTAAAAAAAAAATATTTATTTTAAAATAAAAAATGTTGTTGTTTACTAAAATTTCAATTTGCTATTTTTCAAATACAGTGAAATCGCCCTCAAATCGCTTCAGGCACTCGCCGGCCGCTGCCGCGAAACACTCGCTTCGCTTGCTCGGCTTGTGCGCTGTTTTCATGTCAACCTAACCCAGAAAACGATATGCAAGCAAGCACGCAGCATGCAAGCAAGCATGCAAGCAAGCATGCAAGCAAGCATGCAAGCAAGCATGCAGCATGCAAGCAAGCATGCAGCATGCAAGCAAGCATGCAGCATGCAAGCAAGCATGCAGCAAGCAATACGATGCTCCGCTCGCTTCGCTCGCTCCGCTATGCGTGGTCACAAGTCTAACCTAACCTAACCTAGGTTTATTTTCGTACTCATGGTTTTTCTTTATAGCGGGGGGCCTCAGGCCCCCCGACCCCCCCGAGCAGGGGGGCCAGCCCCCCTGCACCCCCCGGCAAGCATCTCGCAGGCAGGCATACAGCATGCAATCCAATTATTCATACAGCATGCAATGCAAGCATGCATGCACTATGCAATGCATGCAAGCATGCATACATCATGCAATGCAAGCATCCATGTAGCAAGCAAGAATACAAGAAGCAATCGCAAAATTTTTAGGCGAACCGAATGGCACCCATAAACTATTGTTGAACAATTTCTTTGTGTTTTTATAATTCTTATGTTTTTAGTATGAAAAGTTCCTAAGTAAAAGAAATGATACGGTGCCATACCATAAATTGCCTAACGTCTTTAGACTAAGTTACCATTTTATTAAAGAAAAATTGGTCAATCGTTATGTTTTTAGTGTGAAAAGTTAAGAAATGATACGGTGCCATACCATAAATTGCCTAATGTCTTTAGACCAAGTAACCATATTATTAAAGAAAAATTGGTCAATAGATCTTTGTCGTTTAACGTATTTGTGTTAGGAAAAATTGACTAAAGTTCTTTTGCAAAATGACAATATATGAAACAATTACTTGGTGAGATGTAAAGTTTGTGAAACATAAATAAATCGAACGTTGGTTTGCGAAATGATCACTTTGAATTTCGTTGCTTGTCATCTGTAAATTTGTTTAATAACTGTTGACCAACCGAAGGGGAACCGGTATTCACAGTTGTCGGTGACAACGTAAGCCAGCACAAGTAGTCCTCAACTGTATGGCGACGGAATTGAAGAGGCTAAAAATATTGTAACATTAGCTATTTTAAAATCAGTTTTGCCAGTGAATATTTTGGTGGCAATGTTATTATTGGAGAGACCGGAGCTTAAAGATGGTGCAACACACAAGACCTTGCATATTTGAATGAATGGAACTCCTCCTAATATATTTAAGCAAAAAATATAATTTGTCTTTTTGTACACAAATTCAGAATGATTTATGAGTGTGAACGAAATTTCCACGCAAAGGATGTTTCCTTATAATGTTTTAATGTGGAACCGCGGGTTTCCTTAGTCAAGGGTTGATAAAGTTTTCAAACAATATTTTTGGTTGTACGATGTTTCATAAATAATAGGTAGTAAGAATTTTATTTCATATTATCATTTCATGGAATATTCAATAGGAGAATACTTACATTGAAAACTAACCCTGAATCTACCTATCACTCAGCCATGTAGGTAGGTACTTGCATAACATACTAGACTCTCTCTCAAAAACGATACACTTTGCCTGGTCATAAAAAAAACCCTGAACCTCCTATCACTCAACCATGTAGGTATATAACACACGTTCCTGTGAAATATTATATTTAACTAGCGGACCCGACAGACTTAGTCCTGTCATAAAGAAATTATTCGAATTTTTCTCGCCGTAAAAACCTTCCTTGAACTTCAACGAACATTTAAAAAAAACCAAATTGGTCTAGGCGTTGTTGAGTTATGCGCTTACCAACACATTTTGCGATTAATTTTTATATTATAGATTCAAGCGAATAGTCGTTGAAACAATAATATTCAAAATAAAAATACAAGAACCAAATATATATAATCCATAAAAAAATCTGCAAAATTAAATTCTATGAAATTTCGTCTGCGAAAAAAGTTTTTTCTCCTTAACTCCCTCTATTTCTCTCTCTTTCCTTCCCCTACAGGGAAGAGCGAAATACAGAGGAACGAAAGAGTTAACAAGACCACGAGCGAAGGAGGGGTAATCCATCAAGAATATCCGAAGGGCGGCCCTCGGGTTATTATTTTTTTTCCACCTGGTGTTAAGTGGTTACCGTCGCCTATATATACACTTGCAATATTAAGGGTAAATCACTTAACACTGCAAGTGCGTTGCCATCCTAGGGACTAAGATGATATGCCTTCCATGCCCAGTAATTACACTGGCTACCTTTCCCTTCAATCCGAAACACAGCGAACTGCTTCACGGCAGAAATAAGAAAGGCGGTGGTACCTACCCAGACGACTCTACATATGGGTCTACCACCTAGTATTATTAGGTTATGTCAGACTGCTACCGACTAAGCACCCTCTTATTCCTAGTGCTAGACTGGCTATAATAGCTATCGGAAGCAGCCTCACGACAGAGAGGAAAATGCACACCTGTGAAGTGCGAAACCACACCAATATTTTTGTATTAACTACACGAATTTTTGATAAAAAGATACAGGGAGAGCTTAGTGTGGTTTACCCATAAAATGTATAAAATGGTTCTGAAATTAAATAAAAATTAAACTTTGTTTATAATTTACCTCTAACCCTCAAACAAAGACACGTCAAGAACATATACCTATATTTATCAGGTACAAAGTCCGAAGTACGGTTTGGTGGCTGACATTAAAAATATTTTCCATCAATGAACAGGTGTGTTCAAGGCTTGGTGTAATGTAATGGCGTAGATTGTTGAGCGTTAGGATCGTTGGATGAAAATAAATAAAAAAATTATCTCAGCCTCCAGAAAATCTTCCCTTTTTTAATCCACCACCCATCAAAGTCCACTTCTAATAATAATACTACGCAATTTACACGTCTGGAAATGATTTCGGCCATCTTGGATTATTGCACGATAGTTACGTGCAAATAAAGAAATGCCACATGCTTGCCACATGCTTTATCGCGATAACTTTGCTAGGGCCGCACCTGCGTGTATTGTACGAAGTATCGCCACGCATTACTTCGGAACGATAGGCGCAGGTGCGGCCGAAGCATTAGAATTGTACCTAAATGCATTTTGGCTTTGGTATAGGTAATTATTTCCTGTATATTTTTTTTAATGTAAAACTGGCTGAGCGTTTTACCACACGCCTGATGGAAAGCGATGATGAGACCTAGAGATGTATACCTGAGGTTTGCATAGGTTGAATAGCCAAACCTAGAAGTGCTGGAGTTTCGATATTTGACTGTAACATATACAACTATATAAGCAAAGAAAAGTAGAGCAGCTTTGATATCGTGCGGGAAACTCCAATGCCCTAATATTTGTTTACCACGTTTTAAAAAACAAATCGTTTTATCAAGCGTCAAGGAAAATATAAATGATATTCTTACGTAAAACGGGTAACCAAGATAAGCGAATAACGGTCGTAGAAATTCAAATTAAGAATTTTCAGGCAATCGTGCCATCGAATGTTCTATAAATTTGGAATTCGAAAGGTCCCGATCGATTTTCAATGTGTGCTAAATACGTCCAAACAAGGAGGTCGTTAAGCAAAAGGTAACCAAAAAGCATAAGATCTAATTTAACCACCTTCGTGGCCTAGTGGTTAACCCACCCGATTAAAATCTAGAGGTTTAGGGTTCGATCCTCTGCGAAGTTTACATTTGTGCTGGATTTGGATGGTGGTAAAGCCTGTTTTTAGTTTGTCTGGAGGTTGCCACCTTGTCAAAGTCTGTCGTCACAACGGCATTATTGTTTAGATAATGAGGCGACATGCTGGCAACTTGTCATCGTTTTGGGGGTAGGTACAGGTACTGTATAATAGCCCATACTGCTCAGCTTTGCATACTGCTGCCCTTTTGGGGTTATGAGCGTGATTATATGGTACATATGTAGTGAGGTTTTAAGAGGAAACTCGTTTCTACCTTCTGTCTTATCATCACCATGAAATGAAAGCGGTGCGATGAAGGGCAAGCTTTCCCGTAAAAATATAAAGGAGTAGATAAGGTAGCTTATTAAGCTAAAAAGTCGCTTGGTTTTCTTTAAAACTCCTATTTGCGATATCTGCATTCAAACCACACTTTCTCTTATATGCATATAACCTATCACTCAATTGTACTCCAGTCTTGGAGCATGGATGGGGTAAGATTAAGTAAGCAATAGAAATGATCTATTGCAAATCTATACTAATCTTAATATATATAAATTACGTGTCACGTTGTTTGTCCGCGATGGACTCCTAAACTACTTAACCGATTTTAATCAAATTTGTACACCGTGTGCAGTTTGATCCAACTTGAGAGATAGGATAGTTTTTATCTTGATAAGTAGTCATATTTTATTTACTGCAGATACAATGTTATAGGTCAGTAGTATGAAATTACCACAGCAACGCGTGGCCGGGACAGGTAGTTTTAGTATATTTTATTAATATTATAAAGCTGAAGAGTTAGTTTGTTTGGTTGAACACCCTAATCTCAGGAATTACGATTCAAATTGAAAAATTATTATTGTGTTGGATACTCCATTTGTCAAGGAAGGCTACAGGCTATATAATAACCGACATTAACGCGAGTGAAGCTGTGGGCGACCACTAGTAATATACAAATTAATTTGTAGATATGATCTTAGGGAAAGAAGCTATGTGTATTTTGTCGTAGCTTTCTTTAAATTTCATATTTTTTATAACTTTGATGGAGAAGCTCGACGTTTATCTCACCTTAAGGTACAAGGTGGAAGTCAGTTTCACCACTCCGTAGTTTCACCCGGAACCTTTGCCCACTGAGGGACTCTATTACCTACTAAGATAAAAAATATATATACAACATACGTAGTCTAAGATAAAAAATATATATATACTTACGAGTACATAGGTTTTTCGGTTTGATGAGTACTATGTGACGCCTCCTGCTTAACCAGCCTGCCAATTCTAATCAATATGTAGCTTGGTAGTTTTTATGGTTAATTAAAACCTTTTAGAACAAAAGATAAAACAGTATTGGTCAAAACACAGAAAAAATAAATATTAATTCCGTAATATTTATAGAAGTTACTAACTGGGTTCCTTGGGTCTCTTTGACTGAACACCATTCAATTTTAGATAACGAATTTTAAGTTTCATTTTATTGTGTACCTACACCACTTGATCATACGGTTGATTTTATAGTGCTGTTTTAATAGAAACATGACGTATTTCGAATGCATCTAGTGTAGCGACTGCACTGTTTTAGTTTCAACCGCTTTTTGGATAGAAACAGTTTCTATTAATATATCTACATGATTTTTGAACGATAACACAGAGTGGTTTTATTTTGAATACCTACAAATATGCATATTTTTTCCTTTCCTATTCATTTTCTGTGCATACAGTTCGGTTAAGGAACGCTCTGCTAGAAAGTATCTCCTAATAGTTTATGGAGTTCTTCTCGCACATAGAGCTCTTTCAAAAATCAAGTTTGGGGTCATTTCCTGTGGACTTGTCCGTAGCTGTTTGTGATACAAGATATTCAATCTGCACTTTCTTGTTTTTGTAATCATTTAGTTCATCATCACCATTTCAGCCGAGAGACGCCCACTGTTGGACATATGCCTTTTTTCGCCTGGAAATCCATCTAAAACCGTCTTTCCACTGAGTTATCAAGACTATACTTTTTATCTTCTACCCACTTTTTGATCTTTATGGTGATCAAACTAAAGAGCTTCATTAATAGTCATTTCATTAATATTTTTGACTTTAACATTTTACACCAATTTTCATTAGCACGGCAGAGTGGGAGCAAAAACGCAGTCAAATACAGCTTGCGTAGTCTTGTTGCTCTGTCGGTGACTTTTTAATTTTAATATTGTCATTAATTATTGCCACTGATACATATTATAAAATTTACAAACACTGCCGAATAGAAGAAAGCATGGATAGTCCTATTTCTAGACGCAGCGGTACTCAACCTGTATACGAAATTCGAAATAACAAAACAACAGTATCGCTGTTTAGCATCTGCTCAGTAAACAGGCATGGACGCCATTGGATGCATATTTAGCACACCAACGGTCATCGAATGCATTACGAAATTCAAATATCAAATTTTAAAAATAGAACGCCTCTGGTTCTTCGAGTACCGCTACAGAATACATCAGTTTCAAGACCGTTACCGGTTTAGGAAAATTGTAGAGGAAAATTAAAAAATAGAATTAACTATTAGTACCTAGAAGTACTTAGTAATTAAAGGGACGAAGTGCTGGCTACCTTGATCTAGTGATCGGAGCATAATTTTTGTAAAAGATGCAACTTTTTCTGATATGAATATTTAAATAATGAAATTATCTAGATAAAAGATGAATAGAATTTTATCAAAATAGCTTCAGTATTTATCTCAATGTTTTTATTTGCACTCATTTTATTATTTTAAAATATACAAATTTTGGAACGTTTTCATAATGATTTATTGTGTGAGTAGTCTTTTTTCACACGTATTATTTTCTAAAGGAGATTATTCAGGCTTCATAAAATTTTGGGCCTTTTCCTGAAAGTGCCGGCCAACGAAAAAAAATGGTACGTGTGGTTAGTACTCTACATTTAGAGCAATCCTACTAATATTGCCGTCTACTAATATTGACGCGGTAGTGGTGGAGTGGTCAGTAACGCTGCCTACAAATCGGACGGTCCGGGTTCGAGTCCTGGTAGTGGCAAATGTTAGTGTGATAAACACGAATATTTGTTCACGAGTCATTGTTGTTTATATATTTATTTAAGTTTATTTATGAAATATCTAGATTATTATATATTTGTCCGTTATCTAGTATCTATAGCACAAGTTCTTAATGATTCTTAATTGGGACAAGAAAAGAATATATTATAAACGCGAAAGTTTGTATGTCTGGATGTGTGTTTGTTAAAATCATAGCTTTTGTATGAAAGATCACACAAAAGCTATGATTTTTTGGAACACTCGGTCTCGTAACACTACCACATCACAGCGACACAAGTAGTCAAGCAGTGATGACGTGTGAATGATGTAGACTCAAGTCCTCCGAATCTTTTGAATTAAGGCAGGGAGACATTTACAGGGTTCGACTGTGTTCAACGGAAAGAACAACCTGCGAGCTTACGTCCTCGGAGTGGTCCATTTTTATTTGCGCCCAGTATTTTCTGCGCTCTAGCCTTTTGTTATGAAGACAATAATAGCAAATAAAATAATATTTGCTTGGATAAAAGAAATACTCTGAAAATTCGACTCGAATCCTTGTTGAGCGTCGACCTTCAAGTAAAAATTTTAAATTCTAGCTTTTATTGAAGACTTACGTTCATTTTAGGACTAGAGCTCTTAGGAAAACCTGCAAATATGATACGACTCTCTAAAATGACTCGAGGACTCGAACCTGTGAATAACGCTGCAGCGATGCATTGGAAATTAACTGCCAATGTGTTTCAAATCCAATTGTTTCATTAATAACTGCATAATGCACTTAAAGTGTCCTGTTATACTTCTTCCGGCACGAGCTATCGACGAAGAGAGTCATTGTACAGTGGCCCACGCATAATCGTGGTCGTTTTATGAGAAATTTACTGACTAATCTCTGTGAGCTTACTTGGGAGCGTGTTAAAACCGAGATATAAATGTAACTGAGTACAGACATACTATATGGGGAGTGCAAATTTGTACGCAGTTGGCTTGTGTTAGGGTTTGTTTTAAGTCAGTCTAGCTAGCCTGTTAATGATAAGATAACAGTTTTTGGTCGAGTGTTAGGGAGGAAGATCGCTTCCAGGTCGGGCTTTGTCATGATTTACCATCTGGTCAGATTAAGGCCAAGAGTTTTCCCGCCCAAAATAAAAATATAAAAAACATCATGGAAATTGTTTTAGATTATTATATTTAATAACTAGCGACCCGCCCCGGCTTCGCAAGAGTGCAATGCTTATGTAAATATGCATGTATTATACATATAAACCTTCCTTAAGAATCACTCTATCTATTAAAAAAACCGCATCAAAATCCGTTGCGTACTTTTAAAGATCTAAGCATACATAGGGACAGACAGACGGCGGATAGCGACTTTGTTTTATACTATGTAATGATAAATACTCCTTATTATTATATATTATTACTCCTTATTATCCTTATTATTAAATTATTAGTAAGTCATTTTATAAATTCCCTCTGATTACTTTAATGGTTCAACTCTTGAAGCTTTAATCAAACAAATTACTGATTTATATTATTTTTGCGTACAATTCAAATTCTCTTAAGTCTTGTATTGTGATGAATATTCTTTCGGCTTTAGACGCAAATGTTTTGTATATGATACTCGTATAAAGTTTAACATTTTTTGTTTGTAATTTAGTTTGAAGCATGTAATTGTGCCTTTCGTAAAAATAAAATAAAATACCACAATTCTTTGTAGAAAGTCTCTCGAACTCAGAATCTCGTGGACAAGACTTAAATTGCATTAAGACGTAAATCTCAGTCTTAGGTGCAGGATGTGAGTGTAGATTTATATCTTCGAGACATTCCCAATGAAGACCAAGGAATTACTCCAAAGCATAGTTGGAGTCAAGAATCTTGAACTTTACGTTTGACTGTACTAGGATTTGTTAGTGTGTCCTTGGCATTACTCTTTATTACCAATTTAACTGCTCCCGTGCCAGTGTGGGTCAGATTAAACAAACAAAGCTTTAGGGTTGAATCGCCTGCATTTACGACCTTCAGTGGTGTAGCTCTGGGAGTCACGTCTGATAGTTGCTTCTGAATTTTGAATATTATTGTGTACGATTTAAGGTTTTTTTTTTCATGAAGTTGGGATCATTTGACAAACGATATTTGGTGTAGCTCTGGGAGTCACGTCTGATAGTCGCTTGTGGATTTTGAATGTTATTATGTACATTTTAAGGATTTCCTTTTCAGGAAGTTGGGATCTTTTGAGAAACGATATTGAAGAGGCGAGGTTTCGCTTCTTTGTAGATGTTTTATACACGCAGATTGCTGAGATATTTTCGAGTGTATCATCTGCCGTACTTATCGGCTTTTGGTTGTTGCTTTACATAGTTTTGGGTTTAATGTAGACGGAATGCTGGCATCTAGTCATTATTTAAGCAATGCTTCGGCTTAATTTGGTTCTACTTTGACATCCTATTTAAAACTTCTATTGACATTTTAATGGTATTGACTACGAAGTACTTGACTAACTTACAATGTTATAATTACTATTTATAACATATTTAATACTTATTGTTACTATTGATTGATATTTTGAAAAATACGAGTAGATACTATTATAAATTTGCATGCTGTAGATATATGGCTAAATAGGTTAAGCCACATAATACCACTTATAAAAACCATTGTATTCACCCTATTTATAGCAAATAAATTTGATTTGATTTGAGCACTTACTGGCCCATACTGCCAATGTGGCTGTATATGTAATCAAAGTTACCTAAAGCTCTGCTTATCTCTTTTAGGATTATGAACGTGGTAGTAGGTATATGTATGTAGGGGTAACATTAATGACGGGTTGTAAAAAATACTCTATTTCATTAAGGGCAATAAAAACCAAAAGAGAGGTAAACGAAGACCAAAGAAAAGATGGGTAGATGGTGTGGGAAATGATAATGGTAAACAAAGGAGTTAACATTGAGGTGACAGCTTATAAAGAAAACAACTCCACGATAAAAGATAAAAAACTTAATTCTTTCAAGAGTAGTATTGAATTTTCAGATCCATTATTTCCAGATGAAATATTTTCCGAATCACTATCAGTTTGCATTAAAATAGACACTAAGTCATCGTAGCAAATAATTTGGAAATTTCCGTCATATATTCCTCGATCGCTCCGTTGTTATGATAGTTTTATTGCGCAATCCACATTGTTGCGGACTACTAAATTAACATAGTTCCCCAAAATGCACTCCTGGTTTGTAACCCACAATTTACCGAGGTAAGTATTCAAGGGTTATCGCTCGTTCCAGTTCTTTCTTTCGAAAGAGTTGCAACATTGTGTTCGTGTAGAGATTTCTCTGTGAGCCTTCGCGCTATTGAAAAAACAGCCAAGAGAAAGCTGAGGAGGTGTTAAGAGTTCCGTATTAATGTAAACTTGTAAAAACAAACGTGTTTAACTGAGACAAACTATCCAATTTCCAGAAATAAGTCTTTCGACAAATCCAATTTGGCTGACCAGCGTTCGGGAAGCTACGCGGCATCTTGTCCCCCCATCTACCGCAGTGTATCAAGACGCACGTCTTTAATACCTGCGTGTTGCCAATGATGGCCTACGGAACCGACACGTCATCATCCAATAAGCCGAGAGATGTCCACTGTTGGACATGGGCCTTATAAGAAGGTTCAAGGTCACTGGAGATAGCTAATGGCAATGCTCGGAGTTTCTCTGCAAGTTTACATCAGAAAGGTCAACTAGCGGTGACCTTAGGTCGCAATTCATTGTACTATGGTGGAAACTCACCAAAACCAAAGATTGCGAACCTTAAGTGGTAGTGGGCATACTCATTGTGAGGTCGACTGATGCAGTGTTGGTCCCGCGACCTTTAACAGCGTTGGTTTTACACTGAATAGCGCAGGATTGATCGGGACGATCCTTGGGGGAGGCCTATGTCCAGCAGTGGGGGCCGTGTGTCTTTCGGCTTGAATGATTATGATGGTAGATTAATATTTGATTGTTTCGATTATTTGTAACCAAATATAGATTATGGACATGGACAATGGAAAAATTAAGAAAGACCTTTGAAAAATTATATGATTTAGTCGAGGTAGGGCTTAGCAGACTTGCCGCACGGATTCGAAGCAGCCGGAACAGGGTTAGTACCTCCACCTTACAGAAGACCACACTCAAATAACAGTAGGTATTAATATTTTCGTGGGCTTGTGTTTTGTTGGTGAGTGGTCGCCAGAACTCCACAGGGTAGGGCAGGGGACTATGGTTAGTAGCACGCGAGTGTAACATCAGTGTTGCAAGCGTCTATAGGCTACGGTGGCTGCTTACCACCAGGCAGACCATAATATGTTTGTTTGCCAACCACTTAACGTAAATAAACTGGCTCATACATCACCCGTGTTCACAAACATTACTATGAGATCACTCGACACTTGGATAAGAAACGAACCAATCACAGAGCTCTATTCAAGGCATTGGGTTGAATAGAGCTCTCTGATTGGTTCGTTTCTTCTTTCAAGTGTCGAGTGATCTCATAATAATGTTTGTGAATACGCGTGTTAGTTGCCACTTCACAACAATCCTAAAATTTCAGCTTCTATTAATCAAAATGAACACTTATTTCTCTTCCGTATTTACTGTCTTGTTAAGGAACCCCAAAAACCCAGAATCTTTGTTTAGACTTGTTTATGGTTCAAAATGTTTTTTATCAGTAAAATGGAGCAAGGCTGAATATAGATTTGTAACACATCTAGAATTTGATGCGTTTGTTGTTTCAAAATAAGGATAAATAAGAAATTTGCTTGTGTATAGACAGGGAAGAAATATGAAATGTTTGTGATTTCTTTGACAGGTTACCATAAACTATCTATCTAATCGAGTTTACATCAAATAATTGAGTAACTTTAGCGCTATGCTCTGCAGAGCAACTTTAGTTAAAGACACTATTAACTTAGTTATTAAATATCAACTTTTTAACAGTTTAATTATTAAATTCAAAAAATCAACTTTTTAACAGTTTAACTATTAACTATTAAATATCAACTTTTTAACAGTTTTGGCTAAGGGTTGCCAGTTGCAGCAACAAAAAGGCCCAGGTTACTGTTGCCGCGATTCTAAATAAACTTTTCAAATTCTATGCCAACATGCCAACAGTCAGTGACTATGGATCTCGAAGAAGAAGCACTTGTTGTAAATCGATCGACGTGTTACGATTGGGGGAACCAGCCACTTGACACAGCTAGTACAAACTTGACAGTTGCTAGAAGCTTCAATTTGATACTCACAACTGGAGTTTCTATGTCTGCGCATTTTCTTTAAGTTAAATGTAAACAGATAGTTGTGAGTTGCCTGTTGCAGCAATACAAAGTTGCTCTGTCTGCATAGCGCTTTTACCTGCTGTTGCATTACAATATACTAAAAAAATCTCACAAGTTAATAAATTTCATCTGTTCTTATGGAGTGGCAGTTCCCTTTACAGAAGTCGATAGTGCTACAGTCAAAAGAAGATGATGAAAACCAATAAAAACTTCAATAAAAGAAAGTGCTCGATATTATAATGCATTAGAAAATTGAAATGTAGATGCAAAGAATTAATTTCAAAGTCTTTAGAATTTGA